>CM027866.1:30412847-31012847 GCA_016097605.1 Eucalyptus guilfoylei | reverse complement strand
CCTTCCCAACCGCAAAGAATGGTTGAGTCCTATCAACATGCTTTCCTCTTTGGAGTTTTTAATATTGAGGGGATGTAATTTGGAAGGTGTTTCATCATCTTTGCATGTCAATTTCACTTCTCTAAAATTCCTTGATCTAAGTCACAACTCCATGAATTCATCTATTGCTCCCTGGTTTCAAAACATGAGTAAACTTGAACATCTTGATTTAAGTTTTAATAATCTCCGGGGCATATTCCCCACTTTTATCCTTGAAAATAGTCGATGGCTTAGATTCCTTGATGTCTCTAGAAATAGACTGGAGGGTGAACTTTTGAAAAACGTGAGCAATTTCTACAACCTGCAAGTACTAAACTTGCGTTCTAACAAATTTAGTGGGAGGATTTTGGGCTCCAAAGATGGTGACTTGATTAGTGGACGAAGTTACATGAAGACTATTGATGTTTCCGGCAATAATTTTAGTGATCACCTACCCAATCAATTTGGGATTTTCAAAGATCTCGAATTCCTTGATCTCTCATGGAACTCAATTTCAGGTCCTATTCCTACTACTGTGGGCCAACTATCATCTTTGAGAAAATTGTACCTCTCTTCTAACAAATTGAGCGGGAACATTCCAGAAAATATTGGACAACTATCCAATCTAGAGGTGATGGACCTTCGTAATAATCAACTAGATGGAGTTGTTAGTGAACATCATTTTGCCAATCTCACAAGCTTGACCGTGTTGTACTTTAATTTAAATAAGCTTGTAATAGATATTAGTACATCTTGGGTTCCTCCTTTCCAAATTCAAGCGATTTTCATGTCCAATTGCAAAGTGGGACCAAGATTCCCAAGCTGGCTTCGAACTCAAAGGAACATTTCGGTGTTGTACATGTCAAATGCTAGCATCTATGATGAAGTTCCCTCTTGGCTACCTGAAGTTTTATCCAACACTGAACGATTGGATCTTTCAGGCAATATGCTCAGAGGCAACATATTCCGAATTATTGGAAAAAAGATGCCACTATTAAGACTAGTGTCACTTTCTGGAAATAACCTGAGTGGTGACATTCCAAGTTCATTGTGCATGTCAGATGAATTATCTTTTCTTGATCTCTCCAAGAACCAATTGTCGGGGAGACTTCCGCAATGTTGGAGGAAATCGCAAGCAAATTTGGAGTGGATTTCATTGGGAGACAACAAGTTAAATGGTCAGATTCCAGACTCTCTATGCCATTTGAAGCGATTAGGAGTTCTAAGCTTACGTGAAAATGGCTTGAAAGGAGTGTTTCCAAAATGTTTACTAAAGCTAGATTTGGTAAACCTCGATCTCAGTGACAATCAATTCACTGGTAGAATACCTTCGTTTGGACAACATGCTCGATCATTTAGGACAATTGATCTTGACAGAAATCACTTCATTGGGAACATTCCTTTGCAAATATGCCATCTCGTTAATCTCCAGTATTTAAACCTAGCACATAACAACCTTTCTGGAGGTATTCCTCGTTGTTTCAACAACTTCTCGCAGATGTGGGCCAACTCCACTTTTACTTCGTATGGGAGGTTCCCATTGGGGTTTTCTATTATGGTTAATATAAAAGGAACGAGCCTAGAATTCACCACCACGCTTCGTTATTTATTTTCCATTGACCTTTCAAGCAATGCCTTGGATGGACAAATACCAAAAGGGCTGACTAGGCTAGCTCGACTTCAGAATTTGAATCTCTCTCAAAATAAGCTAATTGGAGAAATCCCTTCAGATATTGGCAACTTGAGAGATTTAGAATCACTAGATCTATCCAAGAACAAGCTATCGGGTGAAATTCCTCCAAGCATATCCAATTTAGACTCTCTAAGTCATTTGAATCTTTCCTTCAACAATTTATTTGGCCCTATTCCATCGAGCAATCATCTAAGCACTCTGGATGATCAATCTATTTATCATGGCAATGATGAACTTTGCGGAGCTCTTCTTTTGAAAGTTTGTCCTGGATTTGAGCTTAATGATATGGATAGACGAAATAGGCACAATACAAGTGAAGATGAGTCTAAAGAAGGTGACTCTATTTTTACTTGGGTTTACTCAAGATTGGGTCTGAGTTTCCCAGTGGTATTCTTGGGATTTTTTGGCTTATTACATGTCCTCTCCTATTTTCGGAGGAGGATAGGATTCTTGAAAAATCGTCGATCGCGAGGGTAATTACCATGTTTCGGTTCAAGAGAGCTTTTCAATTCACATTACACATACAAGAAGCCATTTGGTAAGTAAAATCTCTCTCTCTCTCTCTCATGATTCATATTTCTTTTTCCTCGTACTAATTTATTTTGTTGATAGATGATGCTAATTGTTTCTATCATTTTTCCTCACAATTGTGAATTGCATGCGCCATGACAATTTCTGTGAAGCTGATAGTTTCTTTCTTCATGATGGAAGATTGCTACTAAAGCTTCAAGTAATAAAGAAATTTCACTATTCTCCAACATTTCTTTCTTTCTTTCCCTTTGTTTGTAAGAACCGGGGGAAAAAAAATCTCTTGCTCCTCAATCATCTATGGAGTGCATTGTCTCTGCACTCAACAATGTTCGAATCCATCAGTGCTAAAATGGTGCTCAGGCACCATAAACACAAGTTTCTTCCTTCATCTGGGATAAAAAATTGACGTTTCCCGATCTAATGGGGCGGAATATCAATGTTTGACGGTGCGAATTGCCTACCACTGTACTGTCGGTTGCTTTATATCAACCGCAATTGTTATTTTCAACTTTGTGGGGAGGCAATAAAGTTACCATTTCTTCCTTCCTCTTTGTTTTCTTCTTCTATATCATGAAGGAATTATGGATTTTTAACTTCTAGAATTGAAACAAATGAGAAGGGTCTCTTGACTGTTTGCGGCGTATTTTCTTTAGGAGTCTGCCATCCATGGATACGCGAGAACGGAGTTGCCCCTAATAGAGACCTAGATCCAGCAGTTTTATCTCGGCTCAAACACTTCTCTGCAATGAATAAGTTAAAGAAGATGGCTCCGCAGGTAAATATGTGACACCTTTTTATTAATCTCTCTCGCTTTGATCGACATAGGGCGCACTTTATTTGAGGGCAGGTTTTTTTTATCATGAGTGCCATACATGTTGTGTTCTTCACATTTATTGTAAAAAACTTCTGCCGTATGGCGAATTTCACATTGCTATTCTTGATGGAATAACATAAATTTTAACTGCAAAGTGCAAGTCCCCTTTTCATCCAAAAGCTTGCAGAATCTCAATTCTCTTATGCTCTGCTTCTCCGGATGTGAACTTGTCCTGTTGAATATTCTAAGATTCCTGCATCTCAATCAACAGTACATGTCATTTGATCTGCACCAAGTCCTCTTTTGATTACAAAAATGGGGTTCAATTGTGACAAACTTTAATGCTCGTGCTGGTCTCACCAGGTAATTGCTCAAAAGTCTCTCCAAGAAGGAGAATGCTGGACTGAAAGAAGTGTTTTAAACGATGGATACTGATAACAGTGGCACAATCACCTTTGATGAACTTAAAGCTGGTTTGCAAAGATATGGCTCCACGATGGAGGGCATGGAGATACGTGATCTCATGGATGCTGTTAAAAGATTGCTCATAGGTTCATTTGTTTTCACTTAAGACCTAGTCTTTAAATTGCATCCTCGGTCGACTTTTTCCAAGCTGTTCTTAAAGTTCAACATCAACCAAAACTGACCGACCAGATAATTAGTCCATCTGGAAGTGGACAACAGTGGAACAATAGACTACGGTGAATTTATAGCCGCAACAATTCACCTTATCAAATTCGAATGTGAAGAGCATCTAATTGCAGCCTTTCAATACTTCGACAAGGATGGAAGTGGTTATATGATGGTTGACGAGCTCCAGCAAGCTTGCACCGAGCATAATATGACTGATGCTTCATTGAAGATATCATCAAAGAAGTTGCTCAAGGTAATGTAAGTCCATCAAAATATTGTTGAGAAAACCCTGACAAAACTATCTCATACGATTTGATGCAAGTGTTTTTTCTGTCTAGGTATCTGTTGTTGATTCAACACCATTGAATATATCCTTAATGCAATGTGAAAGAACTTAAAGGACTAGAAGGACCTTGAGGGTGAATAAGTAAAAAAGAATGAGAAGCTTGTGAGGGGTTTAAGGACCAATATGTGAACAGATCTGTAAAGGTCTTGACTTACCATGAAAACCTCTTAATATTTTTTGAAGTTGACAAAACAATCCATGATTTCTTACAAGTTTGATATATGAAAGTGTTGTTTATGCCCCCGGAAATATCCACACAAAAGGAACATTGATGTGCCGATTCTAAATAGTCGGAAGGACTCATGTGAACAAGTCTAGAGAATAGGAAGTTCACAAAGACTTGAAGATATGAAGGTGAACAATCTAGAGATCTTCATCACCATCATACTCGAAGTACCTAGTAAGTATTAGAGTAACATTCCTAGAAATTTTGATGATTCCCAAACTGTTCTTAGAATAATATTTACTATGATAAGTACAAATGTTTTTGATGATTATTAAGGATTATGTGATGTCTATAATGTATTCATTTGATGAAGATTGCAAGATGTCCTTGTACAAGCTCCCCATAAATAGCATCAGTTGACTATGATAATCGGCTAATGATGCTTTTTATGTCACTTATGAGGATATCATGTCCCTGACGATGCTGGAATAACTACCATAAGAGAATGTTCTTTGAAGGATTAAATATAGTCATTGGCAGTTGGAATAGCATAGCAGAAGAACCAAAAATCATCAGAGAAAGTGAAACGGTTTATGTTTTAACTGTCAGACTAACCAGCGATATGATCACCATTGTACTCAAAGTACCTAGTAAGTGTTTGGAAAAACATCCCTAGAAATTTTGATGATTTCCAAGCTATTCGTAGAATAATATCTACTATGATAAGTGCAGATGTTTGTGATGATTATTAAGGATTACGTGATGTCCATGATTTATTTATTGGATGAAGATCACAAGATGTCCTTGTACAAACTGCCCCTAAATAGTATCAATCAATTGTGATAATTAGCTAGTGTTGATTCCTATGTCACTTATGAGGATATCGCGTCCTTAACGATGTTGGAATATCTACCATCAAAGAATGTTCGCTGAAGGATTTAATATAGCTGTTGGCAGCTAGAACAACATAACAGAAGAATCAGAAATCATCAGAGAAAGTGAAATGGTTTTTTGTCAAAACTGTTATAGTAACTAGCCATGTGATCACCATCATACTCAAAGTATCTAGTAAGTGTTGGAGAAACATCCCTAGAAATTTTTATCATTCCCAAATTGTTCTTAGTATAATATCTATCATGATAAGTGCAGATGTTCGTGATGGTTATTAAGGACTACATGATATCGATGATGTATTCATTAGATGAAGATTGCAAGATGTCCCTATACAAACTGCTCGTAAACAGCATCCGTTGATTGCGATAATCAGCTAGTGATGATTTCTATGTCACTTAAGATGGTATCAAGTCCCTGACGATGCTGGAATAACTACCATAAGAGAATGTTCATTGAAGGATTAAATATAGTCATTGGCAGTTGGAACAGCATAGCAGAGGAACTGGAAATTGTCAGAGAAAATGAGATGGTTTTTTGTCAAAACTATCAGAATGACGAGCAATGTGATCACCATTGCACTTGAAGTACCTAGTAAGTGCTGGGGAAACATCCTTAAAAATTTTGATGATTCCCAAACTGTTCTTAGAATAATATCTACTTTGATAAGTGCAGATGTTCATGATGATTATTAAGGATTACGTGATGTCCATGATATATTCATTGGATGAAGATCTCATAAATAGCATCGATTGATTGTGATAATCAGCTAGTGATCATTTCTATATCACTTACAAGGATATCACGTCCCTGATGATGTTGGAATAACTACCATCAGAAAATGTTCGTTGAAGAAGCAGAAGATCCACAACCGTCGAAGAAGTGAAACGGTTTTTCGTCAAAACTATCAAAGTGACTCTGTCATACACGAAGTAACTTGTGACACCCCAGGTGCGTTAAGTGCTACATGTGTTGTATTTATTTATTTTTATTAATTTATTTGCAAGCGGAAGCATAAAAAAATAATTAAACATGTCATATCATTATTTTATATACTTAATAATGTACATATATATCACTTACAAAACAACATCACACAACACAACATTTGGAAAGGGCTTGGTAACTTAGATCTCCACTACCATACCCCCGTTCTCAAAAGCCTACCTGTACAACACTGATCCAATATCTAAGGATCGATAGCCTTCCCCAATGTTGATTCTTCGGCAACATAACCAGGAGAATCATCAAAACCTTTAAGTGATCCCATCCAGTCACTAATGAAGATCGCTTACCAAGCTACAAACCGATGGGGAATCCACTTGGCAAGTCCTATATCGACCCATACGAAGATAGCAAACTTGGTATATGTAAAAACCATATTAGGCAACACAACTTTTTCATACTCAGATACGATGTGTACCGGACTTCAAAAAGCAGTAATGGTGGAAGGGTCATATTTACATATCTGGGGAAAATAAAGGAATGATCTGAAACCTAGCAAGTGCAATTTCTAAGTTTAAAGTAGTGAACCTTTGCACACACCCTAACATAACAATCACAAACATTTGGAGTAATATAATTAATGCACGAGCACATACCTTACATTATTTGCAAATGCCTCGCACGAATGCATGATATTATCTACTCAATGCACATGGTATATCATATAATTTCTTGATGCATTATTATCTTTCACTTGGTGCTTTATTTATATTCACGAGCATGCGTCATCTTTTTCACTTCTTCTCCCAAGCACACACGAGGCATCACAATACACGGAACATCTCAACTCCGAGGCATCCCGCAACGTTCACCATGGTGCATCCCGCCATACTCATACATAATTTTAAACACATGGTATCTCAACTCTCGAGGTATCTCGAAATATTCCTTGTGGCATCCCAACACATGGGGCAACATTGCTACTCTCATGAACGACGACACTTTTCTTTTTTAATATTCAATGTTATCATATCGCATTAATGCACATGAATATGATCAACACCAATATTCATTGCACGCTGAATATGATCAACATCAATATTCATTGCACGCATCATTTTATTTAACCATCACCATTGAACATATTTAACATCAACATTCTATGCATACTTTTCTCAAAGTGACGGATATGCATTTATATAATAATGATGCTAAATAACACACGAAGGATTAAGATATCTAAAGAAAAAGGCATGATCTTTTTTTTTTTTTGGGAAAATCGGTAACCCCTAGTTTGGTAATTTCTAGATTTGGTAACCCACTAAAATCGCAAACCCTTCACATTAGTTTACTTCCCGATTTGAAACTGTATTTGTTTTTTGGAAGATCAGTATCTCCTAAATTCGGTAAACCTCCAAATTCAATAATTTTTTTTAATAGAAAAATCGGTAACTCCCCACATTCGGGTAACCTTCCTTATTCTTGCCCTTTTTACATACTTTTTACTAAAATATCCTCTATCATCAAAGAATTTCACACAAGTAAGGGACTCAACATGTTATTACCAAACTCACACATGCTTATAAAACTCACTTAAAGTAAATACTCATCAAACAACCAAGTTAAGTATTGATTAGAACAACCTAGCTTAGTGTCCAGAATATTCACTTACCTTGATAATAGCTTGCATAAAAACAAAGTTTTAGTTTTCCATCAAAGTAAAGCAAAACTAAAATCAATGATTTTTTTTCCTTGAAAGCGACAAACCCATTTATGAGGAATAGAGGAAATTAATGAGTTTACCTTGTTCAAATCTGGAAACGAACTTGAGACTTTAATGAAATACGCACGTGAGATATTTTGCTTTTACTCTCGAAATCAAAAGCTAAAGTTGAAAGGGAAGTGGAGAGTGATTGGTGAAGTAATGGTGTGGGACTTTCTCCCAGGAATTCTTTCTCTCTCTCTCTCTTTGATTTATACACGGCCGATACAAAGAATGAAAGAGGAGATGAGTTCAAGGTTGGTGAATATAATGTTCATAGGTTAAAATCGTAAAATCACATAATAAAGAGAGTAAGTGTTCCAATAGAATTTCTTCATGTGGCCCTTAGATGAATAACTTAGGCATGTGACACATTCTCATAAGTTAAGAAAAGAGATATTTGGATCCAAATGAAAAATGACTTCTTCTTGGCCAAGTAAAGAAGTGAGTCACCCTTCATGTTAATAAACTAGAAATTAATATAAGATGAAATAGGCATGACATCAACAAAGGCTAAGTTTAATGTCTCACTTTGCCGATGGAGGCAAGATAAAAATATAAAGTTTAAAGCTTCTCTTGCCGATGGAAGAGAGTGCCAAAAGAACGACTTTCCAAAGTAGATTTTTTGGTTGAAATATTAAGGAATCAAGGGAATCAAAACATAAATAAGAAAACCAGTGCTTGTTCCAAATATTGATAAATCTGAAAAATATTTTGAATCTATCAAAACGTTTAGGAAAACTTGCCGAATATAAGTAAATAATTAACTTAGTAAGTTGCTAATCCATCACTCAAATGTAGCGGTCACATTAATCAACCACATAAATTTCTCACGTGTAACATTGATCGCGACCAAATTCCGACATATTAATAAATGTAAGAATTTTCTCGATGTCACAACTCTTTCTCCTTAGAGAATTTCGTCCTCAAAATTCAGAACTACTTGTTCACCTGAACAACTATTGATAGCTGCTCTTCATATTGTCTTTGCTTTCCCACATCACTTCTTCCATGTCGTGATGCTGCCACTTGAGTAGCACTAACACCAACACCGACACATGACACACAATATACTATGGCACGACAACACTGACACATGACACACGATATACTATGGCACGACATGCTGACATGTCGTTTCTCTAAAAATAGAGAATTCTGACACGTTGGGACATGTTATATAGTAAATATATATTTTTATATATACATGATAAATTATCATTTATATAATCAAATTCACAAATAAACAAATACTAAAGCCTAGAATGAATATATATTACGAACATCAATTTACCATTTGCTAATATAATTTATTATTTCAATTTGATAATATCAACTCCACTCAAATAATCTTTAAAAATTGGAGGGAAAGAAAAGCAATTCACATTTTGGACTTGCGTGTCACAACGCGTTGAAAGAGAAAAGAAAAGAAAAAACTTATGAGATGAATTGTGTATCATGGGAAATGAGAATCGAGAAGAAAAGAGAAAGCTAAATTTTTCTACTTTCCCATTTTATTATTTTTATTTTTTTCTTACATATTTATATTTTGACCGCTCATTTATTAAAAATTTTAAAATTGTCCTCGTGCGTGTTGGAATCATGTGCTAGAATTCCGAACTCGCATGTCGGAATTCTCGACTCGCATGTCAAAGAGTGTCGGGAGAATTAACCAAGTGTTTAATTTTCCAACACGTATTGATTGAGTGTCAGAGAGTGTCGAACACGTGTCGGAGTATCCGACACGACAAGACAGCTCCTAAAAAATGTCGGTGCTTCCTAGGCTACCACAAGACCTTGACTAATGGAATGGCATTCGAAGGACTTGTTTCCTTCGATCCAAAATTTGTATTGATTTCTCTATGTAAGTTATTCTCTTATCTACCTCAATTGTCTTGAAGTCCAGTACATGCCCTGATCCTCCGAGCATGTGCTCATCCCTGCTTGGTCGATATAATAGTGATGTCCCAGGACGCATCGCCGACCCCTTTCATTTTAATGCGCATGCGGAAGCGAGTAATAATCCCCATACAACAACACAATGGGATGGGAAAGTAGGACCAATTTTTCTCAAAAAACCTTTTTATAAACTCACAGGTTTATATGGTCACCAAAAAAAAAAAAAAAACTCACAGGTTTATACACAGAAGCCTACAAAAAGGAATAGACTTTCATTAAAAGAGAATTGACCTATGACTAACTGGTTAGACAAGATTGTCAATTCTTCGGACTTCACCTTCTAAACTTCGGGCCTCGGGTCCTCCACTACTGTCAATTAGGGACTTGAAAATGTTATCCCACAACGGGGTGAGACGATGTCTCAGCAAATTCAACTTCCTAAGACTCGATTACGAAGAAAATATGCCCAAAAGGCTGCCTAAGCACAATCACGAGTCATAGGGCTTACATTGGCCTTAGTTCATTCCTACAAGTCAATTCAATAAATAATCATCAAATCACATCATCACATCAATCAAGAATTCAGATCGAATCATCGATTCAGTCGATTACATGTCATTGAGACCATCACATGGTCATTTCGATTATTCATTCTTGACTCTTAATCACGGCCCAGCATGCATAATTTAGATTTAGTGCTAATCACAGCCCCACTCGACATAAGTTTCCAATCAATTACCCAAGACCTTTTGGCCTATTTCCCTTATATTAAGGGTACCCGATAAAAATAATTGTGTGTGGGTACACGGTCGGCCTTAGCAAAAAATATAATATTTTCACCTTTAAAAAATCCCACTAATTTCCCACAATCCAAAACATATTTTTGGCGTTGTAAACCGATCTTTCGAGTTATTTTCCAATTAAATATTGAAAATAAATCAATTTAGGTATAAATTCCCAAATTCACAAATCACACACAATCAGCGCAAATTAGAGCTCAATTAATTAAACAGATCACACCACCGTAATCAAAGATAAAATTAGGTCACCTAGGCTATTCCAGTCTAATTTGGAAAATAAATAATTAATTAAATAATTACGAAAAATAATTATTAAATGCCAATAATTAAAACTTAGGCCCGTAAAGCCTAATTGAAATCAAGACGGACCCGGAAAATTTCTGAATCATTCTAGATAAATACTAGAACTTGTCTAGGCCCTAATTGCACTAACTATCCACCTAACATGCATCGGTAATTAATTAAATTCACTAATCAAAATCTAACTAACCACCTTAATTTAAACTAATCAACCCTTAAGAACTTACTAAGCGATGATTAGTGAGTTAAACTCACATGATTAACGATCCGCTCAGATCAAACCGACGGGGACGCGACGAGGAACGAAAAGCTCCAAATTGGTGACACCAACGGGGTACAAATTAGGCCCGAAACTTGGCCCGCAAGGCTCACGAGGTTGCTAGATTTCCACGGCTGAAGGTTGCTTGAGCGGCTGATTTCGCGTGGGACGCTGGGCTCAATCGCGGACGGGGCTTCTCACGGACGAAGGAGGAAGGCGAGCTGGTGGCGTGGCTTCGGCTTCGTGAGATCTACTTCGATGGATTGCTGGACAGCAACGGAGCTCAGAGGAAAAAGGGGCGACGAATGCAAGAGAGAGAACAGAGAGGTTGAGGGCAGTGAGTCGGTCAAAACAAAAGGGAAGATAAGCATGAGAAAAGTCAAAGATGAAGAGATAAGGGAGACCAAGGCAGAGGGGTCGTTGGTTTAGGGGGGGGTGGGTGGGTGGGGGGAGGAAGAAATCGCACGAGAGAGAGAGAGAGAGAGAGTGGGGAACGTGCGGGTGAGTGGACCGAAAGGGAGGGGGAAAAAGAAATATAAAATTAAAAGGAATTTCCTATAATTCAAAAATCTTGGTCCCACTTGCTCTTGTTTAGTCCGATTTAGTCCCCAAAAATCCCCATGCTAAAGCACTTGATCCTCACTTGCTTTCTTGTATCAAATTTCCCTTAAACAAGTATTGGACAACAAAAACGTACAATTCCTTCAATTCCGAATTTTATTTCTTTTTTTCCCGGAATCCGATTTTCTGAACAAACCTCTTTGATTGAGGTCCAATTTTGATGAAGAAAAAGCCCACACAACTTCCTTTCACCAAGTAGTTCGCACAGGAGGCCAAAATCCCTTCGATTTGGCTAATCCAAATTTTCGTTCGTTTTCCGAATCGGCCGAATCGATTTTCCGTAAAAATCCTGAACTTGCTGAAATTTCCTCGAAAGGTGAGTTGACGTTCCTAAAATAGTTCGTGACATGACAAAATTTTCAATTTCCGAAATAGGGTTCAAATTCGCAGTTAATTTCAATCAGACACTATTTTAGCGTGACCTAACTTACCGGGTAGCTTTTAGGAATTTTTTGGTGCAATTGACCTGTGGTCGATTTTCTTCGAGCCACACGTACCTCTTCGACACATCGACGGCTCTTGGTTGTCGTGAAAATCTCAAGGTTTCAAATACGGACACAGGGCGTCAAAACGACAGAAAATCAGTCTAGTGCCAATCGACGAGAATTTTGCAAATTAGTGGAATCACCCACGTTTAGCCACACATCTCAGTCAAACCGACCTATCTCCAATCTCTGATAGGTTTTTGACTGCGCCGTAATGACCATTGCAGACTAGCACGGTCGAGTAGTTGATTCATGGTCGAATTCTTAAGTCTTTTGCGTTTAAAATCCCTTAACGGCTTCACCTGATAAGTTAGTTATCTCGTGAGTGGCCATCTCAGAGAAAAACACTATAGTCACATCGATGAAAAGCCCAACTTATTCAATCGAAATCAGAATATGAAATTCAGGATGTCGCAGATCCGGTTTGTACTTTCTCAATATGGACATATGGAACACGCTATATACGTTGGATAATCTCGATGGTAACACCAAGTAATAAGCTAAGTCTTCGATCTTGTCGAGGATTTTGAAGGGGCCTATAAATCTTGGACTCAATTTGCCTTTCTTCCCGAATCACGATACACCGTTTATCATGATGCTTTGAGAAACACATAATTATTGACGTTGAACTCCAATGACCTTCAATGTTTATCCATATAGTTCCTCTATCAACTTTATGCAGCTTTAAGCCAATGCAAATCACTGCCACCACATCCGACATAATTTGGACTAACTCTAGTCTCATAAGTCTTCTTTCTCCTACTTCGCTCCTAGAAATAGGAGTCTTGCAGGCTCTTCCATATAATGCTTCAAAAGGAGTTGTGTCAATGCTTTGTTGAAAGCTGTTGTAGTGTGCAAATTCCACCAAATGCAAGTAAGCATCCTAGCTACCTTTGAAGTTGATCATGCATGCTCACAACATATCTTTCAATGTCTAAATGGTCCTTTCTGATTGACGGTTGCTTTGTGAATGAAAAGCAATACTATATTGGAGTTTAGTCCCCAATGCAACTTGGAGACTCTGCTAAAAATTTGTAGTAAAACCTTGGCTTTCGATCAAACGTGATGGTTATTGGCAATCCATGCAATCGACCTATTTTTTGGACATACAATTCTACATGCTTCTCCAATGTATAATCTGCTTGCACAACCAAAAAAGTGAGCAGACTTCGTCAACTGATCTATTATCATCCAAATGGAATCGTGACTTTTTGATGTTCGTGACAATTCTTGAACGAATCCATCATTACATGTTATCACTTCCATTCAAGTATTTCTAATGGTTTCAACATTCCAATGAGCTTATAATGTTGAACTTTCACTTGTTGACACGTCAAACATTTAGAGACATGTTTGACAATATCAACCTTCATGTCATTCCACCAATGGTGCTAATGAATCTTTTGATACATCTTTGTACTTCTTGGATGAATAATATAATTATTCCGGTGGACTTCTAACAAGAATTGATTTCTCAATTCAATGTCATGAGGCATGCAAAGATGTTCATGGAATCTTATAATTCCATCATTCGATACTTGAAAATTGGAACTTCTTCCTTCTGAAGTCTTTTCTTGAATCTTTGAAATTTCAAGATTTGTTCATTGCAGCACCTTGATTCTTTGCACAATTTCAAGCTCAATTCCAGGAGTAGCCATCACATTTGCAAGATTACTCGTGCCATATTCTGAATTCATAATCTCAAGCCTCTTCAAGTAAGGTCAATTCCTTGACCATCATGTGTGCAATTTCATGAATAGACTTTCAGTTGAGAGCATTCGTGACTTTGTTCGCCTCTCTAGGATGATATAATATCTCACAGTCATAGTATTTCAATAAATTCTATCCAATGCCTCTGTCTCATATTTGATTCTTTTTGAGAAAACAAATACTTGAAGTAGTCCTTATAGATTTAAAAATTTTCTCCATACAATTAATGCATCTATATCTCCAATGCAAATATGATTGTAGCTGGCCCTAAATCATGAGTCGGATAATTTAACACATAGGGCTTTAGTTGCCTCGATGTGTGAGCGACAACGCTTCCATGCCGCATCAAGACACAATCAAGCCCTTTGTAAGATATGTCACTGTAGATTACAAAGCCCCTAGATCTTAACGGTATCGTCAAAATCAAAGCCGTAGTCAATCTCATTTTAAGTTCTTGAAAACTTCACTCGCTTTATCTGACCATTCGAGCTTCACATCTTTTCTTGTTAGTTTGGTCAATGGAGCAGCTAAAAGTGAAAATCCTTCCAAAATTTTTCAATAAGATCCAACTAGACATCAGAATCTTCAAATTTTTGTCACTATTATTGGCCTTGGCCAATTTATGACTGACTCTAAAGATGTTCCTTTGCCAATTATCACATGGCTTAGAAATACCACATGATTCAACTAGAACTTGCACCTGATAAACTTAGCACATAGCTTGTGTTCACAAAAGGTTTGAAGTAGGAGCCTAAAATGTTGCTTGTGATCATCAAGGCTCTTTGAATATATCAAAATATCGTCAATGAACACTATCACACATTGATCTAAGAACTACTTGAACACCTTGTTCATTTAGTCTATAAAAGCTGTTAGTGCATTAGTCAAACCAAAAGGTATGACTAAGAGCTCACAGTGGCCATAATGATCGAAAAGCCATTTTAGAAATATCTTCATTCTTGATCCTCAATTGATGATATCCCAATCTCAAGTCAAACTTAGAAATTATTGACACCTCTTGAAGTTTATCGAACAAATCATCGATCCTTGGTAACAAGTATTTATTCTTAACGGTGACTTGATTTAGTTGCATATAATCAATGCAAAGACATAATGATCCATCTTTCTTCTTCACAAATAGCACTGTTGCACCCTAAGGCAATGCACTTGATTGAATAAATCATTTATCAAGTAATTCTTATAGTTGCACTTTTAACTCTTTCAGCTCCATTAACGCCATCCTATAAGGAGTCTTGGAAATAGGTTCCATTCCATGGGTACTTCGATAATAAATTCAACTTCATGTTCTTGTGGTAGCGCTAGTAACTCTTCCGGGAATACACCTAGGAAATCTCGAACTATAGATTTCTTCAAGCTCTGCTTTCTCTTTTGACTGGTCCGTTACAAATACCAAATATCCTTGGCTACCATCATCAAGAAGACGATGTGCTTCAAGTGTAGAGATAAGTGGCATTGAAGGATTTGCTCTATTTTTGTAGAATTCAAAACTGGGATTATCAGGTGGACAAAAATGCATCATCTTCCGATAATAATTTACCGTGCTTCCTTGCTTACAGAGCCAATCCATTTCCAAAATGACAACAAAATCGTACATAGCACAATTAAATCTATTGTTTGATCTTGTCCACTTACAGTGACCTTATAATCTTTACATGCTAGAGTGGACAAAATGGCATCTTTTAGTGGTGTAAAGACATTAAAACATACCTTAATCGACCTAGGCCTTATTCCAATCAATTTTACAAACTATGTATATATGAATGAATGCATGGAACCTGTATCAAGCAATGCATAAGCATTATTATTACATACTAAGATAATACCTGATATAACTATCTTGGAAGCTTCGGCCTCCTCCTTCGTGACTGCATAAACTAGGCCTTGAGCTGGTGGCATAGGGATATTCCCTTGTTGCGGGGCCTTATTTTCTTGTGGTTACTACAGCTATTGCAGTGGCACCATTTACTATCGCTAAGTGGTCGTGGTGCAATCTCGGATTAGGTAGTCTCGTTGACCATACTCAAAACAAGCTCCGAGTCAAACCAAGTACAATGCCTTACCATGTTGTCTTCCATAGATGCAACAGACATCACCCTGATACTACATTCGTGCCACTGGTTAATTGTTCTATCTAAACTCAAACCTTCTAGCATTATTCCTCTTATTGGGAGTGAATGTTTGTTTTCCCACTTGCATAAGTCTCTTGTCACGACAAAAGTTAGGATGGATGGCTGGATGATTAGGTTGTGCTTTGAAAGTGACCATTGCCGCTTGCTCCGCCAAAACTCTCTCTACAAGTTGGGCACGCTCAGACGACTTATTGTAATATCCTTCAAGTTCAAAGGCACTATCAAGCTTCGGATTTTCGGTCTCAAACTATCTCGAAACCTCTTGGCCTTATTCTCTTTATCTTCCACCAACTTTGAAGTGAACCTTAACAACTCAGCAAACTTTGCCCCAAGTTGGTCCACGATCAGTTCACCCAACTTCAAATGCATTAAACCCAATTACTTTCTTATCTCGTGCATAATCTGAGTAATATTTCTCAAAAAATGCCTTGATGAAACCACTTCAAGTCATAGCAGCATTGTTAAATGCCCTCCACTAGTGACTAGCATTTCCCTGAAGTTGGTAGTCAAACAAAGATACTTTGTCTATATCATTGCACCTTAACAAATTAAAAATCTTTTTTATCTCGTTAACCCACGACTTCGTCTCTTCAGGGTTTTCAACACCAATAAACCTAGGTGGTTTCAACTTCAGGATTTGCTTGATCAAACTTTGCAAATGGCATTTGCTATTTCCCGAGCTAGAGGCAAATTACTACAATGTTTGCCTTTCCATCAAGTTTTCAACATTGGTGAGTGCCAAAAGGATCCCTTCCAAATGAGGATCTTGCTCCGAATTTTTACCCGAACTCATCATATCTTACAAGGTCTATACTTAACTAACTATTTACTAACAAGTGTTACTTATACCATGTAATCAAATGGAAACAAACACGTGCATTTAGTATTTATAATCATGCAATCTACTCTACTAATGCAATATCTAGATGTACCTTATCACTCCATGAATAAACCTGCTCTGATACCAAAAGAGGTTATGACGCCCCAAGTACATTAAGCACTACTTCATGTGTACTTAATTTCTTTTGTATTAATTTATTTGCAAACAGAAGCATAAAAAAATAATTAAACATGTCATATCATTATTTCACATACTTAATAATGTACATGTACATCACTTACAAAACAACATCACAATACACAACACTTGGGAAGGGTTCGGTAAATCTTATCTCCATTACCATACCCCCATTCTCAAAAGCCTACCTGAACAACACCGATCCTACATCTAAGGATCAATAATCTTCCCCAACATCAACTCTTTGGCAACATAACTTGGAAGACCGTCAAAGCTTCTAAGTGGTCCCATCCAATCACCATTGGTGTGACATTTTCGATTGAGACCCCTATTTAGACCGCGAGGAATGGACTAAGGATCGGTGCATCAATAACGAGAATAAGTTGTGACTCAATCCTAAGGACTGTTCACGAGCTGACTAGCTAATTAGGGGCAAGACAACTTAGGATTAGGATTGCAATAGACCGGAATGTTCGACTATGGAGGGACAATTCAACCATAAAGATCGTTGTGGGTGATTATGTGTCATCACGAGTTAGTCAATGCATAGGTATAGACCAATTCGGCTCGAATATATATACCGATCATGGATGATGCTACACAATCAATGTACTATTTGTGAATGACCCTAATCCATTTCCGAACGACCATGAGTCAGGATAGATTGATTTATCCTACTTGATTATATAACAACCGGGGGTTATTCATGGATGGACCAAACTTAATTAAAAGTCACGCGTAAAACCCTAGACAAGCATTGAACTCAGTTTGAGTTGGACAGTATGCGCTCTACTAATGTCGCCCAAGTTTGTTTAAGTCATGTTAAAGTCATTTCCGATCAAAACATAGCCACAAACCCCAGTTCGATTATGGGTATCAACTATAGATGTTATCAAGACATTTTTATTTAATTGAAATAATTTTGATGAACTCGTTAGTGCATTAATTGGAAAAATGTGCTAATTTGATAACATAGACTTTAGCTGATCTAGATGTGAGACCAGTTTAGCTCTTTAAGATTTAAATTGAGATGAGACAAATTTTGGAAAGCCATTCAAAGGGTGTAGAAGCTAGTTTTATGTAAACAAGGGGGGAAAGGACCATTTTACCCTCGTTGAACATAGCCAATAATTGAGAAGTGAAGAAAAGATCTTCACCATTGATCTTGGATGATGAGCTTGGCAAGATGGAGGGTTAGGATTGCTTCTTGCTCTTCAAATTTAAGCCATCATGAAGAGAGGACAATAATATATAGGTGCATTAAATGTGATTGACCCCTTTCTCTTCAAGCTTCTCCTTCTTCTTTAAGCTTTCTCTCTCCTTACCTTCCTCACCTCTTCTCACTTGGTTGACCCTCCTCTCTCTCTCTCTCCCTCTCTCTCTCTCTCGCCCCCCCCCTTTTTCATTTTTTTCTCTCGCCCATTCGCTGTGCATCGTCCGCCTGGCTGTCACTCACCGTCCGTTTGCCGTGGCATGCCGTTCAACCATTCGCCGAGCTACTATTGTTATTGTCCTCATGCCGTGTCATGAGCCTCAAGCTATCACTGACTAGCCTCATTGTGTCTTAGTTATTTGTAAATAGATTTTCTAAACGTCAACTAGGCCGTTACATTACATAACTCGGATTCAGGTCTATTTCTAAAGCCGTTAGAGCCATCCTAGGTCAAGGAACTCATGTGATCAATTTTGTATGCTTTGATATGCTTGGACAATAAGGCTCGGGATGAGTGAGGAGTGAGTATGTGATTGTTGAGGTTGCTTGGGTTGGCGTGATTCGTGGAAATTGTTCGTTTAGGTTTAAGTTATTGTTTGGGTTAGGAGGTTTACTGTATTGTTGCTTGTGGACCATTTATTATTGTCACCTAAGCTTAATTTTTATGTTTGATTCCTATGATTGGTTGTATCGGGTTATGTGATGTGGTTTATTGAATGTTGTGACTATTGTGGTTGAATTGTCCATTTGTGTTGTTATTAGATTTGATATTCAAGAATTATGATTGCTATACGTAACATGGTCTTTGCATATAAAAGTCCATAGGTCATGGCCAATGCTTGAGTTCACATTAAGCCTCCAGATCTAGAATAGTGTTGGTTCTTAGACGTGCATGAAAAACCTACTGGGGCGGGTCACTCTCTTGGTTCGGCAATATTGAGGCGTATCATTCGATCTGGATTTGACCTAGGCGATGCTCAAACGTAATGGGTCAAGCCATGATTTTAGTTTCGTGCTCGACAAACTTTGTCAACGTATTTCCAATAAGTCATGAGTTACACCTCACTTGGCACTAGGGCATTCATACTTGGACTAATATGAAAGATAAAATCGGTTACTTGTGTGCATGATTCGTATGGTCATGCGAGAGATTCTGTCACTGAGGTTTTGGGGGTGATGCCACCACTAAGAGACGTCGAAGGGTGATGGCTGCAGGGCTCTAGATGCTGTTCGCGGGAGTGTTCTATCGGAATGATGCCTGAAAGAATGCCCAACAAAGGTTCGATGTCGTGCTCGATAAGGCAAGACAATTGTTCCGGAGGTTTCCGGAAGAGCCGGAGGGTTTCGGCTATGTGTGATAATAATTGGACTCAAGATAGCATGATAGTAAGAGATATCATGTAATTATCGAGGCGCTAAATGTATGCGAAGCATTTGAGTGTTATGTGCATACTTTAGAAGTTATTTCGTGGCTCTTGCATGTTTCATATGGCCTTATACGAGATATATGAGACACGTGCATAATTTAATTATTATTTTTAGTGACTTAGAAGGCATGGTCATGCTATAATTGTTGTTATTTATGAAGTGAGAGGTATATGGATGTTCTGAAGGCTGTTAATTAAGTCTCAAAGGCTTTGATAATGTTTTAGATGCTAATATCTGACACGTGTGAATTATTGGCTATTAATTACACTATTTGTGACAAGTATGAATTTATACACCTTTATTTAGGACTCGATGGACTTAGGTAGAGGATATGTTCCTTCATGTACATAGTTAAGCCAAAGCATAGATTTTACTATTGATCTGCAATCGATATCTTTGGGTTGGGTAATCGTAAAACTCCAATGTGAGGCATCTGTTTATACAAGATTTAGGTTATTTATTTATTGAATTTTCAACTCATTTATTATTATTTAACCTTTTCCAGGCAATAGGTATGGACCCCCTGCCTCACCGCTTCGTGCGTTTCAGTGTACCAATGAACATGGAGGTCACCATCATAGACGTGTTTAGGGAGGACACCACTTTTTGAAGGATTACTACTATTGTCTGAGTCGATAAGGGGTATTGCGACCTTGTTCCACATAGTTACCGTGCTTGATACGCTTGGTTTGACAGGGATCTCTTTAGACCTCTATATGGGTTCCGTGGTCCACTCGGATCAAATGAGGATGCAGACCCATCAAACAGTTCGGTGGGTAATGCCTGGGTGGCAGGTCCTCATAAGGGAGCCATTTTTGATTAGGTTTCATTGGAGGAGATAAGCTCACCCCTAAGCTTGTAACCCCCATGTATCTTTTTGTGTGGGGGATGACTGGATTGGAATGGCCCTAAACATGAGGGCTTGTAAATCTAAAATGT
Source organism: Eucalyptus guilfoylei (assembly GCA_016097605.1). NCBI lineage: Eukaryota > Viridiplantae > Streptophyta > Magnoliopsida > Myrtales > Myrtaceae > Eucalyptus > Eucalyptus guilfoylei. Next base: position 30,992,226 of record CM027866.1, on the reverse strand, counting down.
TATGGATATGTAAATAAAGCATGGAAATTATGTAGTATGTATGTGTGTTTTTCCTTACTATCTATTGTTGTTAATGATTGGGTGATGGAGATTGCACACTTCCACATGTGCTTAATGGAAAGAAAAAATCAATGGGACGGCGACACCTCTTGCGACGTTGCAAATTAATCCTGATGTGGCAGATGTCGTGTTCTTGTGGCCAGGGTAAGGTTTGAGGTGTGACAATTAGAGATCGTGCACTACGTTACGAACCGATAGGGAACCCACTCGGCATGTCGTACATCGACCCATAGCATGGTAGTACACTTGGTATACGTAAAAACCATATTAGGCAACACAAATTTTTCATACTCATACTCAATTTGTGCCAGGGCTCCAAAATACGGCGGCGAAAAGGAAATCCTGTCTAGAAAAATCAAGGACTAAACAGAAGTTCAGCAAGTGAAATCTCCTAGTTTAAAGTAGGAGTTCTCCTTCGCACCTACCCTAACCTAATAATCACAAACATTTGGAGGAATATAATCAATAAATGAGCACACATCTTACCTTCTTTGCAGGTGCCTCACATGAATGCATGTCATTATCTATTTAATGCACATATATGGCATGTAATTTCTTGATGCATCAGTATCATTTGGTTCCTTATTAGCATATATATATATATATATATAATAGATAATACCATGCATTCATGAAAACTCACTTAATGTAAATACTCATCAAATGACCAAATCAAGTACAATAAAACAACATAGCTTAGCACCTAGAGTTTTCACTTACTATATAATAGCTTACACAAAAACAAAGCTTTAGTTTTCCATCAAAGTAAAACAAAATTGAAATCAACGATTTTTGTCTTGAAAACAACAAACCCATTTATGAAGAGTAGAGGAAATTATGATTTTAACTCGTTCAAACCTGAAAATGAAATCGAGACATTAATAAAATACACACATGGGATTTTTTGCTTTTACTCTTGGAATTAAAAGCAAAAGTTGAAAGGGAAGAAGGGAGTGACTAGTGAAGTAATGGAGTGGGACTTTCTCTCGAGAATTCTCTCTCCCTTTGATTTATACATGATCAATACAAAGAATGAAAGATGAGATGTGTCACGCCCCGAATCCTAGGTACGCACACATCTCTTGGTGGTCGATTAGAAATGCGATGTCCTAGGACGCGTCGCCGACCCATTCTTTTTTTATACACATGTGGAAGCGAAACAAATAAACACTTGGTCAATAAACAAACACATGAATAGTAAGGACAATGAACAATTTCCTTACCAACTGTTGACCTTAGGAAGTCTATTAATTACAAGCCTCTCAGCGGCCACTTCCTATCGACCTTCTCAACAACCTTCATGGATCAGAGTTACCCTAAACTTCGCTAACGGCAGGGCTAGCCAAAAGGTATCGCATCTCGCGCCTACCACATCCACACTTAGCAGATCTCCATGCTACGGCCCTGAAACAGGGTTAGCCCACAATGGGGTAAGATAAAATCTCAGTGAGTCAAAACCCTAAACCCCAATTAGGACGTGAATTCACTCGGAGGCATCCTAAACATGCACCATCCAGAACTTACCTCGCTTGGGTGCGTCCCTGCACATTAGTACATATCATATCTCATACGTACACAGCAAACATAATCAATAATTGGAACACACCAATTCATTCTCAAACAATCACATGGGTTCTGATTATAAGGTAAAATCGTTATGACACGTCCCATTCCACGCCACACAATTTTACCCCATAATAAAGCGTAGCTATCTCAACCACTCATGCATGTTCCAGTTCTTATGACCCATTGGTCATGGCCAACTCCCCAGTCGGTGATCATCCGAACTCTCATCGGGCATCTAATAAAAATTGGGCACCGTCTCGCTCCGTTGGGCATGGAAACGTCTAGAACTCCTGCCTAGACGGCATCCCAAAAAGGGGCAGCGGTCCGGCCTCTACTGTGACCGGCTTTCGAACTCTCGTCGAGCATCTGATAAAATCGGGCATCGTCCCCAAACTCTCACTGGGTAACGGGTTCTGATAGTGACCACACGCACATTCACACTTAGTCAAGAACATCGTGCTTTGCACTCAAATACTTCCATTTCAAATAATGGACTTGGCCAATTTTCTTCGTATTAAAAATTATCCCAGTAAAATAATTGTGCGTGGTCACGCATTTAAATCGAACCCGTAAGCATGGTACCCTCTCATTTCAAAATTCCACAATTTCATATATTATATAAATATTTTTTGTGTCAAAAACTGACACCTGGTATTTTTCTATTTAAATACCAAAATCTAATTTCTGCAATAATAATCCATAACAACAACCAAGCACCCAATTGCATAATTAAGCAATCAATTTCACATATTATCAAGCATAAGCTCTAATCATGCCAAAAGTCGGCCACATCACTAAATATGCATTGTCTATCAAGCACTACAACAAGGACAACCACAAAACCACTATCGGTCCTAACCAACAGAAACCAGGCCACTTGTGCGTCTCCAAGTTTAAATCCAAAGACCTAATCAAACGAGTTCAGAAAATTCTCAAATTTGAATATGTTGTAAATGACACGTAAACGAAAATTTTTTGTGAAGACACCAAAACCCATATCATTCTATATTAAGAGAAGTAATTCGCTCAATTCATTACAAAAACTGTGTCTGTTTCTAGAAATTCTATTTTCCAAAATCAGTTTGGTTCAAGGTCCAAAACTTGTCCGTTTGATCTAAAATTTGAGTATGTTAAACTATAAGATGTGAAAAAAAACTTTCAGGAAGAAACTTTTTTTGAAAATCGAACCCTAAGAGTTGATAAAAATCCTTGCAATACCAAAAGGTCGCAGATTCCAGCACAATCCGAGATTCTGTGTTGAAATGACGAATGTGAAATCTCATTCTTTTAAATCCCTAAAATCTTAAGTAAAATAAATGTCATAGCTGAAGATGTCTAGAATTTTTCTCAAGAAGGAAATAACCTCAAATTCGTAGCACATTTTGATCCACAAAAATGGCAAACGGCGAGGGTTCAGTGAACTGATTCGGGGAGAAGTTCACTAAACCAAACTAAATCACCCTTATTAGTGCTAATATAACCAATCTAGATTAACACTAATCCATATTAAGACTAATCTCACTAAATACTAATTTAACTAAGCTAATTAACACTAATTTAACCCCTAAGTGTAATTAACAACCTAATCAAGGATTAGGGAGTTAACTCACCAAATTAGCGAGATAACAGGTCCACGGTGACGGCGGCGCGAAGGTAGTGAAGAATCGCAACTACGGCGTCACCAACAGAAGTCCAACCGAGGCTAAAAATGGCCCACAAGCTCACGGATTGAGCTGGAACTCGGCTCTGGTTTTGCTGGGCTGATCTCGGCTTGGTGGCGTTGTGGTGGTGGCAACAGGTTGAGGCGCGAAGATGTGGGCTGTTCGGTGGCCGTGGTTGAAGCTTTTGGACGTTGGGTGGTTAAACAATGGAAATTATGGCATTGATGATGGAGTTGGGCGGCTGTGGTAGTGAGCTAGAGATGCTGATGGATGGGAGGGAAATGATGGGTGATGGGGATGAGGAGATGTGGCACCCCTGACACGGCCCCCGAACCGTTGGGGTCGCCACAGTGTGCTTACCTTTCACTTGGCCTGATAATATAATACTCTGATACCAAGGAATTTCATGTTAATTTATAAATCCTGGGGGTTTACATCTTTTAGATCGGTCCCTGCGCAATTTATATGGCGGAAGCACATCCATCAACTCCCTTCCCTATATTCAGAAAACGATGCACACCAACTAAACATTTATAGGTAAAAGCCGAACACTTTTATTTACTTAAACCAAATGGACATCATTCATCGGTACATCAAAATGCCGCAGTCTTCTATACTTGGCTATACTTCAAAAGATGACCGACATCTCCTCCAACAGTCGTATACTTAAAGTCCATCGTTCAGTGTCGGCGTCCAAAAGTTCCTTCCTTTGCTATCCTCCTCCTCGCGGTCATATCCAACCACTCGATCCATCTACCGGTGGCAGTGGCAGCAGAGGTATCTTATCTAGTCTGAAATGTTAGTCCCCAAACGGGGTGAGTACAACCACTCAACAGTAAAGATCCATCAAACTACACAATGCAACAAGCAAGACAATCAAGATATCATGAGTAAAGCACATATCATCCATGCTATCAAGCATACATCACCATGCGGATGTGCATATATCACCATGCAGTCATGCATATCTCATCATGCCATCGTGCATATACCACCATGCAATCATTCTTGTATTTCCATGAGGTTCATTCTATGCCATATGCACATACATACTCATGATTTCATATCATCCATACACTCATGTATACATCCCCATGAGATCTATTCAAGCATTCATGATCGCATTCTCAATGTCAAATAGCATCAATTTACTTTCATAAGTAGATCATACATCACGCCATATGCATACACCCATGCACATGATTCAATTTCAATTCTTATCTTTCACAAGGATCTCATCAGTTTTTCTTCCCAGGGACCAATGTTTGCATCCCACATTTATCGCTCGCACCCGACCTGGCATCGCGAGGAACCTCTGGGCATGTATTCAAAATACAACCAGGCATCCGGCACACACCTCCGGGCATCTCGCACCCCACCTGACATCACGAGGAATTCCCCCCGGCACAAACCTCCAGGGCTTCCAGAATTACGTATCGACATACCCCAGGCAACCCCCTGGAATTACGTACCGTATACCACCGGGTATCTCGAAACTCCTGAGGACCCTCCGGGCATGTATCATAATACAACCGGGCATCCAAAGGGCATCAACTCATTAGAACCTCTGGGCATCCCGATACTCCCGGGGCATCGTCGGCTCACACCTCCGACAGTATCATTATTATCACAATTTATAATCACATATATGTCTCATTTTCAACATGGCATTTGATGCAACAATATCAAAGGTCTAAACCAGCTTTTTAATGTCATGTAATATGCCAAATGTCACCATATATGCAGTGCACATAACACCCACGATATCACATTTCATAAAGCAGTTCATTGGTTTTTGAAAATAGAACCAATTTTCGGGTAAAACAGAATGCACCCTCTTTAGTAAAAATTCTTGGAAAATTAGCAAACAATCTCAATAAATTCTGAAAATTTAACATGATGTAAACAAGACCTAGAGAAAAATGTTTCATGAAGAACACCACGTCAAAAGAAGCTTTGTACCGGTTATTACATTCCATACATCACAACTCAAATTTTCGGAACATTATCATTGCACAGTTTTATTCATAAACTCAGTAAAAATCATAAATCAACTCGAAAAATTCTGAAATTTGGATATGTTATAGATAAAACATAGAAGTAAAATTTTTGTGAAGAACTCGAAGTCAAATTCGTGATGGATCAGCAGCTAAAATCACCAAAACCGTCTCTGTCTCTCGGTAGCGATTTCCAGGTCTAATCGTTTCAAAGAAATGTCGTTTTACCAACCTATACTTGTCCGTTTCTCTTCAAATTTTATTATGTTTCTCATCAAGATGATATCTACAACTTTTATCCAGAGCATAATATCAAATTCGGACTTGATACTTACACAAAATTCGCAAAATCACCATAGGTCGACATTATATTTTCCAGATCTAGTATCTTTGAAGAAAAATAGTTTCACCAACGAATAATTGTTCGTTTTCTCTGAAAGTTTTATATGTTATTCTTCAAGAAGTCCTCTACAACTTTCATCAAGAAGTCGAAGTGAGATTCCAGCTCAAACATCGCATGCAACTCACAAAATCACCAAAGGTCGGACTGTTTTTTTCCAGAAAACAGAATACGAGGCTAGGATACAACTTCTATAACTCCGAAATTTCTCACCTCTACCACATCCGAAATTTACCATTCATCACACACAATCACAGCAAGCAAAGGGTAGATCAATGGACTCTACTTGCCTCTAATCCAAGCAAAATCACAGCAAGCACACGGCGGGGCAAGGCGCATGCACGACGGGCCGGTCTTCTTCCTCCTCTTGCCGACCAACCCTCACAAAACTCTCTCGGTTTCACTCTCTCCCTTTCTCTCTCTCTCTCTCTCTCTCTCGGTCGAAACCCTCTCTCCCAATCCACCTCTCCTCTCTTAAATCTTCTTTCCCTTTAATGATTAGCTATCATTAACCTTGCATGCATGACACTTGGCTCTAAGGGAATAACACTTGGCAAGCTCCTCTTGCCACTTGTGGATTTTCATGCAAAGAAGATGGGCCTCATTTGGCTGGGCTTGGGCCAGCCTTGGTCGACTACTTCATGGGCTCCTTGGGCCGGGCCTCTTGGCCCACTTTGGGTCCAACACTTTTGGGTCTAAAGTCCAACTTTTAAATGGCCCAAAATAATACTAAATAAGCCCATGATTGCTCTTAACAATTTACTTTAATCCCCACTTAATTTCATAATCTCAAATACTCACATGGCCATAAAGTTTTGTAATATAAATCAATAAAAATCCAACTTATAAAGTACATGGCCAAGAATAAAAATTTTCCTATCAATTTATCCTTTAATACAAATCCTTAATCACTCATGGACATAGGATATACTTCCAACCAAATAATTGTCCATTAAAATGCTTGGCCTTAATCTATTGTAATTCATCGGTCTAATGGCTATAATATAATCCGATGGCGCTTCCATCACCTATTCATGGTTCATGGTATATCCAGGAGTTGTCATGAAATTTTAGGATGCCACAGGAGAGATGATGGCTATGGGATGATGGGCGTGAAAGTGGAGGGCTGTTGGGCGGTGAGAATGGGATGAGACCGAGGGAAGAAATGGCGCAGAACCAGGGGAAAGAGAAATTTATGTGAGGAAGGGAGTGAGCGGGGAAGGGAAAAGAGAAAGTGGGAAGGAGGACAGAGGGTGGTCGGATGCTACAGGGAGTTGGTCGCACGCAAGGGGGAAGGGAAAGAGGAAGAAAGTCCAGTTGCTGGCCACTTAGAAACTAGGAGAAATATCCAAACAATGATCACATTGGCACAAAAGTCTTTAGCCCAAAAGTCCATAGGCCCTCCAATGGCAAATTTCCTTGCAATTTCCTCATAAACCAATCAAATGGGCAACCAAAATGCCCAAAAACCAGCCCATAGGAATTTCTAAAATTCCATTTTGCCAAATTTGATTTTTCGTAAAAATTATGGGCTCGACGAAAATTTGTCAACAGATGAGACGAGATTCTAAAAATAAATCGTGACACACTCGAACTTTCGATTCCTGAAACCGGGTTCAATTTTGTGGTTAATTTCAACTGGACGCAATTTTAGCATGACCTAACCTACCGGGTATGTCACACCCCGAACTTCGAGCGCGCGTGCATCCCTCAATGGTCGATAAAAATGCGACGTCTCAGGACGGGTCACTGACCCAATCAATTTATTGCAAATGCGAAAGCATATAAACAAATCTCCAGATAAGACAAATATGAAATAGAAAAGCAGGATAATAATTTCACAAAAACCACACTTTCATAAACAAACTAGTCTGTCTACAAAAAGATCAGCTTTAAAAAAGAAGCTGTCCTACAATCTAATAATCAGACACATTTGCTGATCCTTCGGACTCCACCTCCACAGGCTCCGGGGGCTTTGGGTCCTCCACAACCCCATCAGGAGGGTCAGTTGCACCCTCGTCCGGAGCGGCGTTGACCACAACGGCGGGGATATCAAAACCTTAAAGAGGATATTCCCTATACCAATTAAGCCCATGGCGAAACCACGCCCTGAATCAATGAGGTATCTTCTGAGGTAGGCCCTCATCGACCTAGATAATGGTCACTACGAGCTCATGGACCCAGTGATTCCCGGGGACCGGGATGTCTATACTCCACTAAGTAATCCCCCGAGGCTGTCCAAAACGAATTGGAGGGACTGCCATCTAAGGACTTGAAAAGGTTAAGCCCACGACGGGGTGAGACAATGTCTCAGTGAGTTTACGCTCTAAACCCTGATTAGAAAGGAAATACGCCTAGAGGTAGTCTAACCACACATCACAGAAGACTCACCTCGCCTCAGTTCCTTCCTACACGTCAGCACAGTTCATATCATAGATGCATATAATAGATGCACACATTAATTAAAACGTCTCACTCAATTCTCAATCAATCATAAGAGTCCCGATTATAAGGCTAAATCGTTATGACACGTCCCATTCCGTGCCACACAATTTTGTCCCATAATCAGGTGCGTCTATCTCAATCAATCATGCGTTCCAATTGATTATTGCCCGCACAGGCTCGATCTACCTGACGCACGTCAGTCTTCTGGTGTAGCTAGGCTTCGCCTCATTCCTTGAGCGTGGCAATGTCCACCCGACACACATCGGGGACAGCATTCCTAAAGGAGCTTCGGTCCGACCCCTACCGTGATCCGGCATCCATTGTTAGGGCATCCCAAATAAGGGCATCGTCCATTAGACGCACATCAGGGACGGGTTGTCTTAAACATCACACGATCATTCAATTCCGGCTAAGGATATTGTGCTTTACACTCACATGCCTCAATTAAGATAATGTGCTTAGCTTGTTTTCTTCGTATTAAAAACACCCGGTGAAAATAATCGTGTGTGGGTATACAGTCAGATCGAACTAGAAAAATTGATATAATTCCTTTTAAAATCCCACTATTTGATATAATATTTAAAACCATTTTCGGTGTCAAAACCCGACACCCGATATTTTCTAATTCAATACTAAAATTTCACGATTTTGATATAATAACTCAAAAATCACAATCACCACTCAATTGCACTCAATTGCATAAACTAAGCACACCACCGCAATCAGCACGAAATTGGCTCACCGGCTATCTCGGTATAATTTTCGAAAAATTTTAAATAATTAAATAAATGCAATTAAATCCAATAAATACCTACTTAGGCATAAAACACTAATTTAACCACCCAAACGGGCATAGAAAAATAATGCATCTATCTACATAATCTAGCCCTTAATTAATCTAATATAACCATCTAACAATCCTCATTAATCAACTAAATCACTAATTACAACTAACTAACCACCTAAGCCATACTAAGCCTAATCTAATTACCTACTAAGCATCATTAACCTCCTAAGCAAGGTTTAGTGAGTAAACTCACCGGATTAGCGAACTGGTGGGGTGAGTCCACGGCAATGGCAACGCGGAGGTGAGCGAAACACAAGCTCACGGCGACACCAAATGAGGCCAGGAAGAGGCCTAAAATGGGCCACGAAGTCCAACAGCCACTACTGGCCTTCGGTTCTGTCCAAAGGCCAAAGGGCTGGACCGAAGGGGCTAGGATGGCTTGCGGGCGGAGCTGGGCTGACAGGTGGCAACGGCTAGCTTGGATGGCGGCGGAGGTGGCTCAGGCGGAGCTGGACGGCGGCCAAGCGGAGCTGGACGGTGGCTAGGCGAGCTTGGGCAGTGACCAGGGCGGACGGGGGCGCGCAGACGTCTCTCGCGAGTGTGCGGTTTGGCACGCGACGGCAACAACTGGCGATGGCTCGGTGGGGTGTGGCGGCACTCAGACGGGTGGCAAGGGGGCTCCGGCGGCTGTTGGTGGCTCTTGGCTGGCTTTCTCTGGTTTTTGAGCTCTCAAACTTCAACAATAATTGAGAAAGTAGCAACAAGAAGGAAGAAGAAGTGCTCAGTTGAAGGGGGGGACCCATATGCCTCAAAGTCTCCACAAAATATCTAAAACACTCATCACTTGCCCCCACCATCCTCAGTCTTATATTATGCTCATTTTCCACTCCAAAACTTCTCCAAGAAGCCTCCCAAGGTTGCTGAAAAGTTGCAGACCACCAAGGCTACGAATATGCAACATTTCTCCTTTAACTTCAACTCAAATCTTCTCCAATTAGGCTCAAAACAAAGGCCAAAATGTCAAGGAGGATGTCCACACTTAAATCAACATTTTTCCTTGTCAATTAGTCCAACTTGAATGCCAAAAGTGCAACAAAAAACGGTCATCAATTTTTCCAGTCCAAAATAACCCAACTTTGAAAAAACTTGGGTTTGTAGAAAAATCCTCGGAGGATGAGTCGACGTTCCTAAAATAAATCGTGACATGACAGAACTTTATCGGGTTCAATTTCGCGGTTAATTTCAACCGGGAGCGATTTTAACGTTATCTAACCTACCGGGTAGCTTTTAGGAATTTTTAGCACATTTGACTCGTGGTTGATTATTTTCGAGCCACATTATACATTTTCGACTCATTGGCAACTCTCGGTTGTTGTGAAAATCTCGAGATTTCAAATACGGGCATAAGGTACATAAATGACAGGAAAATCAGTTTAGTGTCGTTCGACAAGAATTTTGCAATTAGGTGGAATCACCAACACTTTAATCACATACCTCAGTCAAATCAACCTATCTCCAATCTTTGATCAATTTTGATGATGCCGTATTGACTCTTGCAGATTAGCACAGTCGAGCAGTCAATTTCTGGTCGAATTCTCAAGTCTATTATGTTTAAATTCCTTAATGGCTTCACTTGATGGATTAGTTATCTCGTGAGTGATCAGCTCAGAGAAAAGAACTACAAGCGCATCGATGAAAAGCCCAACTCATTCAATCGAAAACAGAATCAGAAAATCAGGCTGTCACAACTCTTCCCCTCTTATAAAAATTTCGTCCTCGAAATTTAAACCATTACAAATCTTTAAACAAAAAGGTGAGGGTATTGTCGTCTCATTGAGTCTTCACTTTCCCAAGTTGCTCCTTCTGTCCCATGGTGTTACCAGACCACTTTGACTAACGGGATCGTCTTGGTGCATAGAATCTGTTCCTTGCAGTCCATAATCTGAACTGGTCTCTCCACGTACGACACTCTGTCGTCCACATCTAACTCTTCAAAATTTAGCATGTGGGTCGGGTTAGGTTCGTACTTTCTCAACATCGACACATGGAAGACATCATGCACTTGCGCCAGTCTTGGCGGTAGTGCAAGACGATATGCCAGAGTCCTTATTTTTTCCAGAATCTCAAAAGGACCTACGTACCTCGGACTTAGTTTCCCTTTCTTGCCAAAGTGCGAAGTACCCCTAATCGGTGACACTTTCATAAAGACGTGCTCACCAACTTAGAATTCCAAAAGTCTTCGACGCTAGTCTGCATAACTTTTCTAGCGGCTTTGAGCGGTCTTTAATTTGTCCCTGATAACTGCAACTGCATCCACTAATTGCTGAACCAACTCTCGGCCTGTGATCTTCCATTCTACGACTTCATCCCAACACACTAGCGTTCTGCACACTCTGCCATACAACGCTTCAAACGGTGCCATCTGAATACTTTGCTGGTAGCTGTTGTTGTAGGCGAACTCAACGAGATGAAACTGTTCCTCCCAGCCTCCTTTGAAGTCTAGCACACATGCTTTCAACATGTCCTCAAGAGTATGAATTGTCCTCTCAGACTGACCATCTGTCTGTGGATGGTAAGCCATACTATACTGCAGCTTCGTTCACAAGGCAGACTGCAAACTTTTCCAAAAGGCTGCCATAAACTTCGGGTCTCTATCAGATGTAATCGTCACTGGCACTCCATGCAGACGAACTATCTGACGCATGTACAATTCTGCGTATCTATCCAATGCATAATCCTTTTGTATAGCGATAAAGTGAGCCGACTTCATCAATCTGTCAACCATAACCCAAATGGAATCAATACCCTTCTGACTCCTTGGTAAGCCCATCACAATTGCCCATCATAAAGTCCATTGTGATGTGTTCCCACTTCCATTCGGGAATCTCGAGAGGTTGCAAAAGTTCTCCCGGCTTACAATGATGTGCCTTCACTTGCTGACACGTTAAACATTTGGCGACATGCTTGGTGATATCCGCCTTCATACCAGTCCACCAATAATGTTGACGCAGATTCTGATACATTTTTGTACAGCCTGGATGAATGCTGTAACTGCTACGATGAGCTTCCGACAAGATCTCCTCCTTAAGCTTTACATCGTCAGGTATACACAATCGTCGACGAAACCTTAGTGTTCCGTCTTCAGCAATCTGAAAGTCAGCCTTTCTCTTTTCGGTATCCTCGTGCAGGATCTTTTGGATGTTTGGTTTTGTCAACTGTAGCGTCTTGATTTTGATCTGCACTTCCAGCTCAATTCTGAGGGTAGCCATAAGATTTGAAAGGTGGCCTACCTCAAATTTGAAAACCGAATCTTGAGCTCCTTCGAGTAAGACCCACTTTTTAATCACCATCTGCGCAATTGAAGACTTCTGACTCAATGCATTTGCGACCTTATTAGCCTTTCCAGGATGATATAGGATGTCGCGATCATAATCTTTAAGAAGTTCCATCCAGGGATGCTTTCTCATATTCAACTCCTTCTGAGAGAATAAGTACTTGAGACTTCGATGATCTGTAAAGATCTAGAACCTTTCTCCACACAAATAATGTCTCCAAATCTTCTAAACAAAGATAATTGCTGTGAGTTCCAAATCATTCGTCCCGGGGGCTAACTCAATCACAAACTCAATCTCCCTTTCTGGAGACAAGCTTGGCAATTCCTTCGAAAACACATCCGGAAACTCGTGCACCACTGCAATATCCTCAATCTTCAGCTCCTCAACTGTCGTATCCACAACAGTCGCCAAGTAACCTTGACAACCCCCGTCTAACAAACGGGTCGCCTCAAGCGACAAGATTAAGGTAATCGAGGGTCCTCCTCGATTCCCAATAAACTTGAAACTTTTACCCGCTAACGGGTTAAACTAAATCGCTTTACGATAGCAGTCCATCTTAGCTCTTTGCTTGGTGAGCTAGTCCATGTCAATTATTACATTAAAATCATACATGGTGAGGACTATCAAATCTATCCTCCCCTCTCGCTCACCAATCACTAACTTGCAACCAGGACAGCCTATCGTAGACAACATCTTATCCTTTAATGGTGTAGATATACTAACCATTGACTCCAACATTTCAAGACTCAACCCTACTAGCTTAACAAACTACTCAGCTATAAACAAATGAGTTGCGCCAGGGTCAAATAAAGCATAATCAGCATGGTCATTCAACGAGACCGTACTTGTGATCACATCAGGCAAGTCCTCAGCCTGTCTTCTGGTGACAGCGTACACCCTTCCTTGCGCTGGAGGTCTGTTCAGTCCACCCTGTGGTGCGTTTGGCGGCGTGAACCCTCTACTCTGGCCCATTGGCGGCGGCGGCAGCAACTGCTGTGGTCCCCTCAACTTTCTGGGACAGTCTTTGTCCAAGTGACCCTGTTGGCCACACTCATAGCATGCACCCGTCCTAAAATGGCACGGGGTTGATCCATGTCACCTTCCGCAGAAGCGTCATACTCCACTATAGCTTGGCGCTGACTTTCTTATCTCACCCTTCCTATTAGGTAGAACATGATACCTTCCTCCAGTCATGGGCTTCTTCTCAAACCGGTTTCTATCTTTGTTCGAACCGAATCTTGACCCAGATGCGGTAGCTTGCTCACTCAAATCCTCTCTATCAGCTGGGCTTACCCATAAAGCTCGTTATAGTCTTTCAGATCGAATAGCACCAGCGGATTCTTTAGCTCTGGTCTGAGGCCATTCTTGAACCTCCTAGCTCTGTCCTCTGGATCTTCTACCAGTCTGGGAGCATACTGCGACCGCAGCTCTGCAAATTTAGCCTCATACTGATACACTATCATCATCCCTTGATGGAGGCGCTGGAATTCCTCCATTTTCTGCTCTCGGGCACTATTAGAAAAGTACTTGCTATTAAAGGTTTCAAGGAAGGTGTTCCACACTAGAACCTCGCCTTCTGGGGTCACTCTCCCTCTAGTGGCTCTTCACCAAGTACTTGCATTTCCCTGCAATTGGTATACTGCAATGACAACTTTTTCTGCCTCGGTGCACATTAATAGTGCAAAGGACTTCTTAAAGTCTTGGATCCAAAGTGTTGCAACCTCGGGATCTCCTGATCCAGTGAACCTTGGCGGGTTCAACTTTAGGAATTGCTCCACAAGCTTGTGCATTGGCTTCTCGGCAACTACGTTCCTAAGTGGAACCTCGGCAGGTGCGGCAGTGGCAGCGGCAGCAGCAACGGCATCAGCGGCAGCAGCATGGCGGCAGCAGTAGCAGTGACGGTAGTGGCGGCGGCTTGATTTTGGACCTATTGCCTCATCAAATTCCCAAGCATCTCAAGCGCCTGAACGATCCCATCGATTCTAGGATTGCTAGGGGCTACTACCCCAGCACCGACTGGAGGCGATGCTACTTCACTTATGCTGGCCTGAGCTTACGCTCTACCTCTACTACCTTGGGTACCGACCCTTGTCGGCACCTTACCCCGAGTAACAGGTCCTATAGCCCTCTTTCTAGGGGTCCTCTACTCTTGATCACTCATGATGTTGATTCTTTACAGATTCCTGCTTTCTAATTCCATACAGAATTATAACTTGAGTGATCACACTAAACAATCTACCAAACAACTATTAATCACATGCATCAGCATAATAAAAAGGCATTTCCTACTAACTATTCCAAAAATCCATCGCACCTTATCACTCTAAACACTAACCAGCTCTGATACCACTCCGGGCGGGGATGTCACGCCCTAAACCTCGAGCGCGCACACATCCCTCGGTGGTCGATAAAAATGCGACGTCCAAGGACGTGTCGCTGACCCAATCGATTTATTGCACATGCAGAAGAGTATGAACAAATCCCCAGACAACATAGATTTAGGATAGAAAAGCTGGATAACAATTTCACAAAAACCACACTTTCATAAACAAACTAGTTTGTCTACAAAAAGATCGGTTTTCAAAAAGAAGCTGTCCTACGACCTAAATAGTGGTCACTACGAGCTCATGGACCCAGTGACTCCCGAGGACAGGGACATCTATGCTCCACTCAATAATCCCTTGAGGCTGTCCAAAACTAACTGGAGGGACCGCCATCTAAGGACCTAAAAAGGTTAAGCCCACGACGGGGTGAGACAATGTCTCAGCGAGTTCATGCCCTAAACCCTGATTAGAAAGGAAATACACCTAGAGGTAATCTAACCACACATCACAGAAGACTCACCTCGCCTCAGTTCATTCCTGCACGTCAGTAGAGTTCATATCACAGATGCATATAATACATGCACACATCAATTGGAACGTCTCACTCAATTATCAATCAATCACAGGAGTCCTGATTATAAGGCCAAATCGTTATGACACGTCCCATTCTGTGCTATACAATTTTGTCCCATAATTAGGCCAGGTTGCTGGCAATGAAGGCACCCAGGGGACGGGACCCCTAGGTGAACCGAGCTAGAACTTGGCCCAAGGACTTTAAACTGCTCCAGCACGCTGGCGTGTTGGGCAACCCCTTCCCAGGCCGGGCGTTTTACGCCTGCCCGGCGGTTGCCGAAAGGGCGGCTCGGTTTAAGGTCTCCAGCTGGACCAACTTGGGCCAGGACTTGGCTCGGCCCACGGGCGTTTTACACCTGCCCGGTGGCTGCCGAAAGGGCGGCTCGGTTTAAGGTCTCCAGCTGGACCTACTTAGGCCAGGACTTGGATCGGCCCACCTAGGGGTCCCATCCCCCGAGTGTCTTCATTGCCAGCGTCCTGGCTTGTTCCTTGGGGTCTTGAGAGGGATCCCAAGGATAGAGTCCTGGCCCAAGAGGTCCAGCTGGAGACCTTAAATCGAGTCGCCCTTTCGGCAGCTGTCGGGCAGGTGTAAAACGCCTGGCAAGGCTCAGTGACCCCCCAGCCATCGGGCCAGGTTTAGCCTGGCAGCCGGGGTCACGCCGGATCAGGGCTCTGGGTGACCCCCTTGCCTATACACGTGCTTAGGCCACTTCAATTGGTCGGAGAAGGGTTGCCGTAGGTGAGACCGGCCTGCAACTGATGAGAAGTCCCTATGGAGTAAAGGGAAACGTGTACGTTGTCACACTCCCTGCCGGTTGGCGGACAGGGTACAGCTAGAAGTTTACTGAGAAGCGTGGAGCTTGCTGCCCGGTGGTGATTGAAATCAAAAAATGACCGGCGTGACCTCGGCTGCTAGGGTAAACCTAGCCCGGTGGTGGGGGGTCAGTGCGCCTCGCCGGGCATTTTACGCCTGCCCGGCGGCTGCCGAAAGGGCGGCTCGGTTTAAGGTTTCCAGCTGGACCTACTTGGAATTTCATCTCTAGTTGGGGGTTTCGGTTCGAAGGTTATAAAATGTGGTGCGGTTTCATCTCTCTCGACCAGTTCAGGTTCAAGAGAAGGGTGATCGAGGGGACCCAGACTTTAGATCTCTTCTCTATGGGTGACAAAGGGGGTGAGCCGCTCCAAGTCGAAGGGGGTCGCCCAAAGCCCCGATCCGATGTGACCCCGGCTGCTAGGGTAAACCTGGCCCGGTGGCGGGGGGGTCAGTGCGCCTTGCCGGGCGTTTTACGCCTGCCTGGCGGCAGGTTTCATTACTTTTCTTCCATTCCGTCCTCACATAAGGAAAAGGATCAAAAATGATCGATTCAGCATTGAGAGCATTAACCCAAAAAGGACGAATATTGTGGTGTTCTAAGAGCGGCAGATCAAACAAGAACTTGAGGAGCTTGCCTGTGAAAAGGGGAGGGGGAGTGGTGTGGTGGGCCCCCTCAATCAATCATGCGTTCTAATTGATTATTGCCCACATATGCATGATCTACCCGATGCACATCAGTCTTTTGGTGTAGTTAGGTTTCGCCTCATCCCTTGAGCGCGGCAACGTTCACCCAACGCACATCAGGGATGGCATTCCCAAAGGAGCTTCAATCCGGCCTTTACCACGAGCCGGCATCCATTGTTAGGGCATCCCATATAGGGACATCGTCCACCCGACGCACATCGGGGACGTGTTCTCTTAACGATCATACGATCATTCAATTCCGGCTAAGGATATTGTGCTTTGCACTCACATGCCTCAATTAACATAATGTGCTTGGCCTGTTTTCTTCGTATTAAAAACACCCGGTGAAAATAATCGTGTGTGGGTACACGGTCAGATTGAACTAGAAAAATTGATATCATTTCTTTTAAAATCTCACTATTTGATATAGTATTTAAAATCATTTTCGGTGTCAGAACTCGACACTCGGTATTTTCTAATTAAATACTAAAATTTCATGATTTTAAAATAATAACTCAAAAATCATAATCACCACTCAATTGCACTCAATTGCATAAACTAAGCATACCACTGCAATCAGAATGAAATTCCGGCTACCGGCTATTCCGGTATAATTTCTGAAAATTTTTAAATAATTAAATAAATAGCAAAAATAATTAAATAAATGCAATTAAATCCAATAAATACCTACTTAGGCCTAAAACACTAATTTAACCACCTAAACAGGCTTAGAAAATAAATGCACCTATCTACATACATAGTACAATCTATCTAGCCCTTAATTAATCTAATATAACCACCTAACAATCCCAATTAATCAACTAAATCACTAATTACCATTAACTAACCACCTAAGCCATACTAAGCCTAATCAAATTACCTACTAAGCATCATTAACCTCCTAAGCAAGGTTTAGTGAGTAAACTCACCGGATTAGTGAACCGGTGAGTCCATGGCGACGGCAACACGGAGGTGAGTGAAACACAAGCTCATGGCGACACCAAACGAGGCCTGGAAAAGGCCTAAAACGGGCCACGAAGTCCAACAGCCACTGCTGGCCTTCGGTTCTATCCGAGGGCCAAAGGGCTGGATCGAAGGGGCTAGGATGGCTTGCGGGCGGAGCTAGGCTGACAGGCGGTGACAGCTAGCTTAGACGACGGCAGAGGCAGCTCAGGTGGAGCTGGACGGCGGCCGGGCAAGCTCGAGCAGCAACTAGGGCGGACGGGGGCGCACGGATGTTGCTTGCGGGCATGCGGCTAGCACACAACAATAGCGGCTAGTGACAGCTCGGACGGGTGGCAAGGGGGCTCCGGCGGCTGCTGCTGGCTCTTGGCTAGCTTTCTCTGGTTTTTGAGCTCTCAAACTTCAAGAACAATGGAGAAAACAATAGCAAGAAGGAAGATGAAGTGCTCAGCTGAAGGGGGTGAGCCAAATGCCTCAAAGTCTCCACAAAATATCTAAAACACTCATCACTTGCCCTCACCATCCTCAGCCCTATCCTCAGCCCATTATCCACTCCAAAACTTCTCCAATAAGCCTCCCAAGGTTGCTAAAAAGTTGTAGACCACCAAGGCTACGAATTTGCAACTTTCTCCTCTAACTTCAACTCAAATCTTCTCCAATTAGGCTCAAAACAAGGCCAAAATGTCAAGGAGGATGTCCACACTTAAATCAACATTTTTCCTTGCCAATTAGTCCAACTTGAATGCCAAAAGTGCAACAAAAAATAGTCATCTAATTTTTCCGGTCCAAAATAACCCAACTTTGAATTTTTGCCGAAAACTCGGGTTTTCAGAAAAATCATCGGAGGATGAGTCGACGTTCCTAAAATAAATCGTGACATGACATAACTTCAGAAATCGGATTCAATTTTGTGGTTAATTTCAACCGGGTGCGATTTTAGCGTGACCTAACCTATCGGGTAGCGTATTTGACCCATGGTCGATTATTTTTGTGTCACATTGTACATCTTCGACTTATTGGCGACTCTCGGTTATCGTGAAAATTTCAAGATTTCAAATATGGGCACAGGGTACAGAAATGACAGAAAAATCAGTTTAGTGCCGTTCGATGAGAATTTTGCAATTAGGTGGAATTACCCACACTTTAATCACATACCTCAGTCAAATCGACCTATCTATGATATCTGATCGATTTTGAGGGTGTCGTATTGACCCTTGCAAATTAGCATGATCGAATAGTCGATTTCTGGTTGAATTCTCAAGTCTATCGCGTTTAAATTTCTTAACTGCTTCACTTGATAGATTAGTTATCTCGTGAGTGATCAGCTCAGAGAAAAGAACTATAGACACGTCGATGAAAAGCCCAACTCATTTAATCGAAAATAGAATCAGAAAATTAGACTGTCACAGGGTAGTTTTTAGGAATTCTATCGCGTTTGACCCGTGGTTGATAATTTTCAATCCACGTTTGTGCATCTCCGACTCATTAGCGACTGTCGATTTTCGTAAAAGTCTCAATGTTTCAATTACGGGTACCGGGTACCTAATCGACAGAAAATTGGGTTAGTGCCATTCGACACGAATTTTGCTATCAGGTGGAATCACCCACAATTCAATTGTGTGCTTCCATCGAATTGACCTATATCCAATCACTAATCGCTTATAACGGTGCCGTATTGACTATTGCTGATTATCACGGTCGAGCAATCGATTTTTGATCGAATTCTTAAGTCTGTCGTGTTTATATCCCTTAATGGCTTCACTTGATAGATTAATTATCTTGTGAGTGATCAGCTCAGAGAAAAAGACCATAGGCACGTTGATGAAAAGCCCAATTCATTTAGTCGAGACATGGTCGAAAATTCAGGATGTCACAAGATGGGTTAACCATGGTTAGTGAATTTAATGCTCATAGTTTGAAATCATTGAATCGAATAGTAGATGGGGTAAGTATTCCAATAGAATTTCTTCATGTGGCCCTTTGGTGAGTGGTTTAGGCATATGGCAAATCCTCATAAGCTAAGAGAAGAGATATTTGGAGCCAAATGAAAGATGGCTTCTTCTTGGCCAAGTAAAGAAGTGAGTCACCCCTTGCATTAATGAACTAGAAGTTAATAAAAATGAAATAGGCATTACATCAACAATGACTAAGTTTAATGTCTCACTTTGCTGATGGAAGTAAAATAGAAATATACAGTCAAAGCCTCTCTCACGAATGGAAGAGAGAGCCAAAAGAATAGCTTTCCAAAGTAGCTTTTCCAATTGAAATACTAAGGAATCAAGGGAATCAATACATACATAAGAAAACTAATGTCTGTTCTAAATATAGATAAGTCTAAAATATATTTTGAATTTGTCAAAACATTTAGTAAATTTTTTTAACATAAGTAAATAATTAACTTAGTAAGTTTTTAACCTATCATTCAAATGTAACAATCATATTAATCGATTGCATAAATTTCTCACATGTAATATTGATTGCAACCAAACCCCACGTATTAATAAATGAAGGAATTTTCTGGATGTCACATACCTAAGTGTTAGAGAAACATCACTGGAAATTTTGATGATTCTCAAATTGTTCTTAGGATAGTATCTACTATGATAAGTGCAGATGTTTGTGATCATTATTAAGGATTGCATGATGTCCATGATGTATTCATTTAATGAAGATCACAAGATATCTTTGCATAGATTGCCCGTAAACAGCATCAATTGACTGCGATAATCAACAAGTGACGATTTGCACCTCACTTATGTGGATATCACATCCCTCACGATGCTAGAATAACAACCAAAAGAGAATATTCATTGAAGGATTAAATGTAGCTGTTGGCAGCTAGAACAACAAAGCAGAAGATCCGAAAAACGTCAAAGAAAGCGAAATGGTTTTTTGTCAAAACTGTCAGAATGACTAGTGATGTGATCACCATCATGCTCGAAGCACCTAGTAAGTACCTGTTTGGTAACCATCCTAACAGTAACTGATTTTGATTTTTTTTGTTCTCGGGAGAAGTTTGGGAATAGAATCGCGTTTGGTAAAATTTTTGTTCCCAGGAACAAATTTTTATTTTTTTGTTCCCGGAAGTAGATTTTGAACAGAATCAAGAATAAAAAAAAAAGTTGATTATTGTTTCGAGAACAAATCTAAGAATCAAAACCAATTATTCTTCTTCTCTTTTCTTCTTCTTCATCGATTGCCATCCCGCGGTTGCTGTCCTCCACCGTCCGCCACCCGCTGGTTGTCGCTCGCCACCACCCGCCGGTCACCAACAACCGGTCCGGCAAGCTCGCTGGAGGCTCGCCAGGCTAGGGCGAGCTCTGGCGAGCTCGCCGGAGGCAAGCCCAGCCACCAGCGAGGCTAAGCCTCGCCGAGCTTGGGCGAGCCTCGCTGGTGGCCAGGTGGATCTCGCCCAGCCTCAGCGAGGCTTGCCCAGCCCCGGCAAGGCTTGCCCAACCCTGTCAGTGGCCAGGTAGGCCTCGCCCAGCCCCAGCGAGGTCGGCCTCGCCAGATCTGGCGAGGACGAGCCTTGGCGGGGCAGCTTGGTGAGGCCGAGCCTCGTCCAGCTGCCGGCGATGCTCCGGTGAGGTCACTAGCCCTCGTTTGGCCGGTCGCCGTACTCGACGACCGGCCACAGGAAGAAGAAGAAGAAGAAGAAGAAGAAGAAGAAGAAGAAGAATAGGAGAAAAAGGAAAAAAGAAAAGGAAAAAAAAGGAAAAAAGTAAAAAAGTAAAAAAATAATTAAAAATTAAAAGAAATTGATTTGGAATAGAATCAATGAGCACGGTACCAAATGTAATTCTATTCCAGAATTAGAAATTTTGGACAGTTACCAAACGGCTTAAAATGCTTAGAAATTGTTCCCGAGAACAGAATAAAAAATAATCATTTCTGATCAAAATCTGTTCCCGGGAATAGAATCGTTATCAAACGTGCCCTAAGTGTTGGAAAAACATTCCTAAAATTTTTGATGATTCCTAAACTATTAGAATAATATCTTCTTCGATAAGTGCAAATGTCCATGATGATTCTTAAGGACTATGTGATATCCATGATGTATTCATTGGATGAAGATTGCAAGATGTCCTTGTGCAAACTACCCATAAATAGCATGAAATGACTACAATAATCAACTAGTGATAATTTCTATCTCACTTATGAGGATATCACGTCCTTGACAATGAGAATGTTCTTTAAAGGATTAAATATAGTCGTTAGTAGTTGGAACAACATAGTAGAAGAATTGATAATCATCAGAGAAAATGAAACGGTTTTTGGTCAAACTGTCAAAGCGACCAACGATGTGATTACCATCGTACTCGGAGTACCTAGTAAGTATTTGGGAAATGTCTCGAGAAATTTTGACAATTCCCAAACTGTTCTTAGAATAATATCTTCTACGATAAGTGCAGATGTTCGTGGATGTCCATGATTTATTCATTGGATGAAGATTGCAACATGTCCTTGTACAATTGCTTGTAAATAACATCAACTGATTGCGAGAATCAGCTATGATTTCTATGTTGAGGTTATCACGTCCCTGACAATGTTGGCATAACTACCATTAGAGAATGTTTGTTGAAGGATTAAATATAGTCATAGGCAGCTGGAATTGTATAGCAAAAGAACCAAAAATTGTCAAAGAAAGTGAAACAGTTTTTGTTAGAATTATTAGAGTTACTAGCGATGTGATCACCATCATACTCAAAGTACCTAGTAAGTATTGGAGAAACATCCCTAGAGATTTCGATCTCTCTTGAACTATTCTTAGAATTATATATATTATGACAAGTGCAGATGTTTGTGAATGTCCATGATGTATTCATTGGATGAAGACCGCAAGATGTCCTTTTATAGACTGCCCATAAACAACATGAATTGGCTACAATGATCAAATAGTGATGATTTTTGAGTCACTTATTCACTTTCCTAACGATACTGGAATAACTACAATTAAAGATTGTTCATTGAAGTATTAGATATAGCCGTCGGAAGCTGGAACAGCATAGTAGAAGAATCGGAAATCGTCTAAGAAAGTAAAATGGTTTTTTGACAAAACCGTCAGAGTAACTAGTGATGTGAGAGCAATGAAAGAATCCAATTTGGGAAAGCCTATTAATGTTCATAGGAAAAAACTATTTGGGTAATCTAGCTTCAGAACAGTAGCTAGCGATGAGTACTAATGGCTATGTGCTTCCCAAGACAATCTTCTACGAGAAGGTTGAAGATGTATACAAAAGAGAAGGTCATCGTTGCATTTTGAAAAAATTGCATTTCTTTCCTTGAGATTTCCAAAGTAGTGTTCCTGCTGCATTGTTATTGAAAGAAGATTAAGTGTATACATCTCATATGTTGATACTTAATTTTTAGTTGACATGTCATATAAAGATAAAAACTCAAGATCAGAGTCACTGTTTGCAACAAGGCCCTTTTCTCATTAAAAACGAGTTGTCGTCTTAGTGCTTTTTTAGTAAATTTAAAGTTTCATAGTGTTATGTTTAAATCAAAACATTGATTTCATCAATAATCCAAAGAAATCTTTAGAGTTAACCTTTTAGACTAAAGTCAACTTTGGTCAACTTTAAAAAAAAAAATTGAAAGATCATCAAATCAACTCATTTTTACCTTAATTTGACTTTGAAATAATCAATTTCACAAAAATTGATCAAAAATCGACTTGTCCCCAAATCGTGAATTTCACTTTTGATAAGCAAAAATTAAAATTCATTCATTTTTAATTTTTTTTAAGGAAAAAATTTCTTTCACAACATCTGATCTAGAGGTCATGCTACATTCAATTGTCAAGCTAATATTGGATTTCCAAGCTCAAGGCAAAATGCATAATTAGGGGTTCTAATCGATTGTTCACGATCAATGCAAATTGGCCAAAATTGAGTACAAGCAACTTAATTATAATGCCAATTTTGACAAAATCACTTCAATTGTACTCAATCGACCGATTTGCCCAATCATTGATTAATAAAACAAAGAGTGGTTTGTTCAATTAATCTAATTCAGTTTGACCCACACTAGACTAATGGTCAATTTGATCAATTGATATCCAATTTGGCCAATTGAACGTCAATTGTGTACATTGGTCTAACTCATAATGTCACTTAAGGGGATTTGGATGAAAGCAAGAGAAATTGAGGTGTTACATGTAAATTTGATCGAGCCAAGCTAACCTAGTTCAAATCGAGTTAATTCAAATGCATCCACTTTCACCCATCATTAGAGCAAACCTCGATTCATTAAAATGGCATACTTAATTAAAAAAATTAGGACGAAATTGGACAAATGGGATAGACCCAAAACAACCTAGTCGAACTGGGCCAGTCCATATGTGTTCAACCCAGTTGGCTAAACTTGATTGGGTCAGCCAAGCCATGTCAGCTACCACCTCCGTTGGCTAGTTCAACTATGCCATCCACCTCAGCTCAACCACATGGCTAATGCCCTCTCCCTTTATTTTAGGAAATTACCAAAACACCATTTACTTAATCATTAAGCAAGTCTTGTCAAGTTATCAATGCTTGTGAACATTCAATCCCAGTCATTCAATCACCGATTCATCTACCATCTATCATGACATGTCATCCATCCATGTGATACAAATTCAATCAATAGAAGGGTTGCTTAATTGAGAAGGTATCAATTGGAGCTCTTGGATTAATCCAAGGGCCACAATTCAAACTAGCAATAGTATATAAGCTTTTTCCCTCCAAAATTCAAAGAGGGATTCGCATTTTCAGCTCACAAAGTCTCTCTCTCTCACCTGCTTCTCATGCTCTATGCTAGTGAAGTAATTGGCACTTCCCATCGCTCCTTCGGCCTTATCTCGGTAGCTTCTCATTGTCTAAGCCTTGTGACTGCCACCTCCGACTTCCTCATAGTCTCGAGGTGGTCGTCACTCCTTCAATAGCTCGCTAGAAGTTCACCAATTGACCAATTCCTCTATGATGTTTGGCAATTGTCCAAACAAGCATTTCTCCGCCAACGATCCTAGCCACTCCCGGGTTATTCCCCGATAGTATCTTAGCCAGCCAACTTTGCAATCATTCCTTTTTGCATGTCACTGAAGTATTTGTGGTGGTCCTTGATCAAGATCTTCATTGGAGCTACTTGATTCTGGCCAGTTTTGCTTATCACTTGCCGGAGTCCAATTTTCAAGGTAGGACGTTCTAATCTTTGTTAGATTATCCTGAATGATCAGTCAATAAGACTTAATTCAAACCTAGTCTAGAGTTGAAGTTCTAGCTTCAATCTATGGTTGAATGGGATGAAGATGTGATGAGATCATCTTAGGAATTAATCTCAATTTTTGCAAATCAATTAGCAAATGGACTTTTAGGATCAATATTAAAGTCGCATGTTGATATCCTCTAGCTATAGGTTATATGAAGTTCATTCAAGCATGTTTTCTTTGATTGAATGAGTTTAGAACTAGATAGATCAAACATAAGAGGATTATAAGCAAGTTTATATTGATTGATGTCCGGTCAAGCATGCATTGGTCAATTGATGTTGATCCTTGCTGAATGATGTTGTATGTGACTTGAATGAGCTATTGAATACTGGTATGTGATTGACAGATGCTTGAATTTGCATGATTTGAAGTTTAAACTAGTTTGTGCAAAACTGAAAATTCAGAGTTTCAGCGACCCCTAGGTGTTGTCCGATTTTTACAAACTTTTTCCAAAGGAATTTCAAAAATCTTAGTGAAATATCGCTACAGCCTCAGACCACAAGCTTTGCAGCGATATAATTTTCATAAAATTCCAATATCGTTTGGTCAGAAATCTGACATCCGCAAAGTAGCGAAAACATTTTTGCACTTAAAGCGAAAGTAGAATTCTGATTTCATCCGAATTTGAATTGCAATTTAACATAGTTGGAGGACTTTTTACACAAAGTTAAAACTAAAAAGTTGTTCTTAGAGGTTTAAAATGTAGAATGGAAAGTTGCAGGACCTATTAGCAAAGTTTAGGGGGCCAATTCGGTCAAAAATCGGTGAAGGTCATTTATGGCCCAAAAAACTGTTTTCATTGGAGTCCCTGGGAAAACTTACAATTTTTGCATAGTTCAAGGACTTGTTTGCAAAGTTTCAAATGCGAAAGTTATTAAGAACATATTGAAGTAGCATTATCTTAAATTTGGTGAGATTTTGAATTTTGTAGATATTTTTCTCGTATTTTCAAAGTTCCAGGTCGGAACCAGATCAATCTGGAGTAATGTCGGTTTCGAGTCAATAGGATCCGAATCAGGTCAAATGGTCCAAATGAGATTGAAATTACACATCATAAGCTTTCTAGTGATGCTTGAAACTTCTTCGATAGTTTCCGAGTGGATGAATAGCAGAATTGGGAAGAGAAAGATAATGACGATTGCATAATGGTTTTACTGTCCTCCCGTTATGAAATCCCGTCAGGTAGATGGAAGTTCTAGCGCAATTTGTATGGAGCATTTCCCTGTTATTCTCTTCCTCCACTGTCTGATTGAAGAAGGCGATGTCCGGAAATCCTTCAGTTGTACTATTGTATATGTCTACTTATTTGAGCTGCTAAATTTTCTGAAATCTCTACGTGGAGCCTTCTGTCGTCCAGAAGGAAAAGTAACTAAAGTCTTCTAGCTTTCTTCGATTCATGGATGTAGAATAGTTCCGAACCCTTTCCGTATCTGGTCTGGGGTGGCTTATGAAAAACTTGCACTGACAATATCAAAACGAAAAAAGAAAGCGTGGCTTACGGGCATACTTTGCGACCCCTAGAATTCCTCAAATAGGAAGTTGCAGCCAGCAATTGAGGATGACTAGAATTACATTAGACTAATGTTTTCTGTGAACTTCTGCTTCAAGAATCAAGAATTGTTCTCGAGTATAACCTGGTTCGAGTGAAAAATGTCTAGCTTCCTCGCAGAGAACAGGCCACATGGTTCGCATTTTTCACTTCTCTGGCCAATCTATATGACTAACAAGGCACCATTCATGCTTGTTTCAATCTGAAAACTCGAGACTCATTCAGCATGAGCAGATCGAGCCAAGTGAAAGCTAAAGCCACTGAAGTAGATTCTTGCGCAAGTGACTCGTCTCCCTTTCCTACACCTGTAGCTTCTTCTCTATGCACGAGGTTTAGTTTTCCAGCATTCACAGCTGTGCAAAAGCAGGCTCCATAAGTTCATCTTTGGAGCTCAACCGTCACTCCTTTTGTATTTCCGTGTATAGAGCTTCGCATGGTGTCCATTTCTCCACTAAAATGTGAAACAACAACTCGTGTCAAAACAGTCGGAAATCAATTGATAATAAAAAGAAGCCACACCGAGGCTCCAGTCTTGAGCTATTTTATGAACAGAGAAGCGGCAGACCTCCAATATTCTGGATCAGAGCCCACCCGCCAAGGGCCGACATTCTTATGCACAAGATTAACGCAATCCATATCAGAGTTAGGCCCGAGAGGATCACTTCTTTTTCGCTGTTTCAGGTGTAAACTGTTTGAAGGATGGTAGTTTCTCAATTTCAAACTCCTAGACCTGTTGATTCTTGCTTCAAGTCATTAAAATCAATGTAAAGGGCAAAGTGACGAGGTCCAAAGATGCAAGCAGTGCATACTTGGGATTACTGAAAAATTCTGATGTTTTAGGGAGAATCGGATCAATTTGCCGTGATGGTAATTCCGTAATGTAGCTAAAATATTTGAAATGTTCTATTAGTAAAATTATAAGAGGCAATTTGTTTGAGAGGTACTTTATGGTAATTCAATAACCATGTTAGCAACTTACCTGACGTGAAATGGTAAGTTATCAATTCCTTTTTAGAAATTTACCACACAATGCATCCCACTTGTAAATCAAATGATTATTTATGATATATAAGAGTAATTTAATCTGGGAAATGATCAAATTATTCAGTATGTTATAGACTAATAAACTTTGATACTTGTAAATGTGAGACAGTATTAATAAGCCAATAGGTTTCTATGGTGGTAAAATAATTAATTTTTTTGTAAGTCATACCCGTTAACCGACACTACTAGTAAAGTGTGTAAGCTACTTGTAATCCACTAATCGAAATAGGCACCCACCTCTAAAACAAGCTACAAGAGTTATCATCTCGGTAAAGTGATTATTTCGCTAATATATTGTTGACAAATAAACTTTGGTACCCGCAGAATCAATACAATGTCAACAATCTACTATGACTTTATAGTAGTAAAATAGTTTGTTTATTTTCCCTAAGTTACAAACATTAACCTAAACCATTAGAAAGAGTGGATTTTTTTATGCCGGGCAAGTAAAGCATGTAAGCAACCCATAGTCTGCTGTTGAAGTACGCGCCTCGTTTAAAAACTTTAAAATGATTTGAGAACGGTAGGATGACTATTTTATTGATAATTTACTTATAATCAACCGGATTAAAAAGTTGTCAATCAGTTTTTACTTAACAATGGTATTCGAGAATTCACCATCTGTCATTCAACATACTATGTGTACGAAATTTCAGAAAAGTCTGAAGATGGCTGATTTATGATTTACCATTATAGTCCATTGGAACCTACATTACATGTCATATAGGTCATCCATTCATTTTATAGAGATTAGGGATCGATAGCTCCGATAATGACACTATCCGATCCCCAACCGGAAATGTTGCCGTGTCGTCACTTTGTGTTCATTTTTCTTGCCGGGTCTCTTCGGTATCTTTAAACTAGAGGCATCTAGTTAAGAGATCATGCGAGTCGCGACTAAAATTCTGACTAATGGAGGCTCAAAAGCAATGCCAACAATCCAGGTCGACATTTACGACGAAGCCCCATTGGACTTTTTTGTCAAATCCAAGCCCATTAAAATAATTTCTTGGCCCATCAATCTTTCAAGCTTAAAGTAAGATAAAAAGAAGACCAAGGCGAGCTCGAGCCCGAATGGCCCGGCTGGCATGCCCGGCCTCGCATGCAAGCCTGGCAATTTCCTAGACCCTTCTATTTGGTCAATTTCCTTTTTGTAATTTCCATTTTTGCCTTCAGCTTCCAACTTTTTTTTTTTGTTTGTAATTTTCCCTATTTTATTCTTTTACTCATCCTCTCTTCAGGGGACACCTGTCCTCTCCTCTCTCTCTCCCCTCCCACGGCCGAAACTCCTGCTTCTCTATCCCGCTGGAGCCGACATGAGCTAGAGACACGCACAAACTAGGGATTTCTTTTGGGGGCACTCCATTGATTCTGGATGGTCTCTGTCTCTTCAGCTTCCGGATTTCTTTCGGCCAGTGTGACCTTTAGACGGATCAGGATTTTTCATCAGGGCAGCTCACGTTCATCTTCACATCTTCTGTATAGTTTAGTGAAATGTGTATGAGCCTATTTATAGGTTTGATAGGAGGATGGCTACATATAATAACATAATATTACAGTAGAAATTACAACCGATCAGAATATTGATATCATGATTTGAGAGATGAAAGAAATCAACAAGAGTTCGGAGAAAAGATCTTGAAAAGGCCCTAGTGCATGTTTTTTTCATGTTCCTTAGTGAATACATCAACAATTTGATTAACTAATAAAGCGGAGACAATGCAAACGGTGTCTTGAAGCACTTGAGAACATATGAAATGGTAGTCTATATCAATATGATTGGTTCATTGATGGAAAACATTGTTATGTGCTATTTGGATAGTACTCCGATTGTCACAATAAAGTATCATTCCACCTTTATGACAAATTTTCATGTCTTCTAATAACCTTCGCAACCATAACAAATCTATTGTCATATCAGCAAAAGCACAATATTCTACTTCCTTATTAGATTGAGCGATAACAATCTATTCCTTATTAGGCCATGAGATAAGCAAATCACCTAGAAAGAAGCGATAGCCAACGGTGGAGTGGCAATCAAGAGGGTCTCTAGCCCAGTCAACATCAAAATAAGCCTTCAATTCCAATGTAAATTGAGTAGAAAAGTGAAGACTATGAAATAAAGTGCCATTGACATAGCCAAGAATGCAAAGAACGGTAACAAAATGAGTGGTTCACAACGTAGTCATGGGCTAACTAACAATGTGAATAGTGTAGGATATATCAGGGCAAATCATAGTAAGGCATACAAGACTACCAACTAACTATCAATAAAGAGTAGGATTGGATGAAGAGTCTCATCTTTGTTGTTAAATTTGGCATTAGCCTCCATGGGAGTTGTAGTAGTTTTATTATCAGTAAGTCATGATCAAAAAAGAAGATAAGCGGTATTTTTAGCTTGAGAAAGATAATAACAGGAGGAATTTGAAGTAACTTCCAAACCTAAAAAATAACTTAGTCAACTGAGATCTTTCATTTCAAAATATCGACTCAGATACTACTAGAGTTTTGTAATGTGGGTATAAGTATTGTTAGTGATAACCATATTGTCTACATATAAAAGTAGCATAATACACCCATAAAACGTTTGTTGAACAAAGAGAGCATTGTCATAAGGGTGGGATTTAAATCCAAAGCGTTCCATGGTGTAGCTAAACTTAGAATACCATGCACATGGAGCCTACTTCAATCTATATAATGGTCAACATAAGTGACATACCTTGTTAGAAGTAGTGTATCCAAGAGGAGGCTCTCCATGTATACTTCCTCAGTAAGATCACCATTGAAAAAAGCATTTCTACATCCATTTGGAATGGAAGCCATCTCTTAATAGAGACAACAACAAGAAGACGTTGAACAGACATAAGACATGCAACTAAAGTAAACGTCTCATCATAAATCTCATACTCTTGAGAAATATATTTTGCTGCTAGTTGAGCTTCGTAGCGTTTCACTGTACCAATTGTCAAAGTAGGATATTAAAAGTGTTGTAATAGCATCAAAATTTGTCAACCACCCCAGTCCGTAGACTGGGCCCTTTCATTGCAAGATGCGCGCCCTGGCAACCCAGGGGAAGTAGAGCTCACTCCAGGGTGGCCCCCCTACCCCTGTAAGGGGGTTGTGGCCGGGGGTACCAATGGGGCCGGTATATTTATCGAGGCCCGGATCCCAGCTTCTATCCAGTCTTTCCTGGAAGTTAAAGCCTTTTAAGGTCTTACTTAGGACCCAAGGTCTATGATTCTGAGATGTGGTGAAGCGCGAGAGTTTGCGCGATGGTTACCGCCAATGAAATTTCAAGGTCTACATCTTTTGAGGGCAATGAGTCTAATGGTGGTCGATTTTGCACAAAAAAAAGAAAAAAAGAAAAAAGAAATGGAGTAACAACACTCAACAATAGCGGATTTGACCAAATACAGATATTGGCAGCTAATGTAATGTTGCTGCGTCCACCACAGTGCAATAGACTCAATGGGCGCTTCTCAAACTATAATGGCTCTGATACCTTGATAAGAGTAAAAAAAAGAAGAAAAAGTCTTGCAATTTCTATATATTTCATTGAAATGTACATGAGCTTATTTATAGGCTTTACATGATATCTATCTATAATAGCATTTTATTATAATAGAAATTACAATCAAACAGAATAATGAGATCACAATTTGAGAGATACCTAAAATCAGCCAATATATTCCTAACACTCTATATTCGTATATATAATCACGGAACCACTTTCAATTTTTTTTTTCTCTCAAGCTCACTCTCATCTTCTTCCCCTTTCCCAAACCACCACCTAGCTGGACTCTCTCTTTTCCTTCCCTAATTCGGCCAAGCTTCATTATGGGGCTGGCTATTTGGCTAGAAAAGATAAAAATAAAAATAAAAATAAAAAAAATAAAATAATAAATAATAATAATAATAATAATAATAATAATAATAATAATAATAATAATAATAATAATAATAATAATAATAATAATAATAATAAAAGAAAAAACAACGGCGGACGATCGTTCTTGATCCCTCACTCCCGGATTTTCCATTACTGGCTTCTTCATTTTGGCTTTTTAGTCTACTCAAGGTTATCTTAGATTCCCTCTCCACTTCTTCCAAGCTCATCTTTGTAATAGTTTTTTAGATGTGGACTACATCAATTAATATAGGCTAAGTTTGTGTGAACTGAGTTGAGCCCAACCCACGATGAGAGAGTTTAGCTGAAAACTCTATAAATAAAGTTGAAGTCTCTTCTCTAATTCTAATGCACAAATATAACCTCACATAAAGAACAGTTATAGAGTTCCAGGGAGAATTACCACAAAAGTCATAAACCTATTGCAATTGTGCCAATTCAGTTCTAAACTTTTTTTTTGGGCCAATTTAGTCCTAAACCTTTTACAATTGTGCCAATTCAGTCCATCTGGCCAAAATTGGCCGATCAGCCCTAACATGGATCTGGCGACGCTGACGTGGCATTTTTAAATATATTTTTATTTTATTTTTTTCGAATTTTTAATTTTAATTTTTTCGAATTTTTTAATTCTTTTTTAATTCTTTTTTTTTTCCATCATCTTCTTTGCCTCCTGGCCGGCTAGAGGCGAGGGCCGGCGAGCTCAGCCTCATCGGCCAATGGTGAGGCTCGCCCCCGCCGGCTGGAGGCGAGGGCCGACGAGGGCGAGGCCCCGCCAGATTTGGCGAGGTCAGCCTCGTCGGCCACTGGCGAGGTCAACCTCGCCGGCCACTGGCGAGGGTGAGGCCTCGCTAGATCCGGCAAGGCCTCGCCCAGCCAAGGCGAGGGTCGACCTCGCCAGTGACCAGCGAGGCGACCTCCTCAACCGGAGGATCTACGGGTGGCTATCCCTCTCTCTCTCTCGTTTGAAGTTGCGAGCGCTCGCTTGGAACCGTTATCTCTCTCCGCCTCAATCCATGCCTTGCGATTGCGCCTCCGGAGTGCGAGCGAGCTCGCGGCTTCTGATCGCCGCTGCATTGTGGACGGCGGGCGAGGAGCCTCGCCGGTCACTGGCGAGGTCGACCCTCGCCTTGGCTGGGCAAGGCCCTACCGGATCTGGAGAGGGCCGAGCTCGCCGGATTTGGTGGGGCCTCGCCCTCGCCGGCCCTCGCCTCCGGCCGGCGGGGGCGAGCCTCGCAATTGGCCAGCGAGGTTAGCCTCGCCAGCCCTCGCCTCCAGCTGGCGCCAACAGGCCAGGAGGCGAAGAAGATGATGGGAAAAAAAAGAATAAAAAAAGAATTAAAAATTCGAAAAAGAATTAAAAATTCAAAAAAAAATATTAAAAATATTTTAAAATGCCACGTTAGTGTTTACCGGACGGCCGTCGTCCACGTCAGCGCCGGCTGGCCAATTTTGGCCAGATGGACTAAATTATCACAATTGTAAAAGGTTTAGGACTAAATTGGCCTAAAAAATAAGTTAAGGATTGAATTGGCACAATTGCAATAGGTTTAGGACTTTTTTGGTAATTCTCCCTAGAATTCCATTAGTAAGGGACAGTCTTGTTAATCCAATGATACAAAGAGCAACAAAAGAGAAACACTTGAGCTTTAGATTGTTGTTATTTCGCATCAACAACAATGGATTCCAAATCTGGTGCACAAATCTTTTTTCTCCATTGCTATGTTCTAGATTCTACCTATGTTGTTATTGAGATGCCATCTTCAATAGCCATCAATCTTCTCCATTTTTCGCTCCCTAACCTTTGCTACTTCTGGATTTTTTTGACAGCTCACCTTCATTTTCTTCGCGCCTCTACCTTTATTTTCTGCTTCCTCTCGTCTGGTTCCCTCTCTTGCTCATTCGGTCTTTCTTCTTCTGTTTCACCTAAACAACTACGCGCATGTCTTCATCCTCGGTTCTGCCCCATCCACTGGTCGTTTCGTCAAATGAAAACAAACCAATGAAACCAAGTTTTAATCACAGCTCAAAACCAGTGTGGCTGCTGTTGGTTTAGACTCTAACACGTCCCTTCGCATGTTGGTTTGACTTTTGGCCCAAACCTAAAGGTATAAATATAATTGAGGAAGCAAATAGGGGTTTCGAAAGATTTGAACTGAAAAGTTCCTGTTTTGATACCATGTCAAATTTTATGGAATCTCTACCAATTATTCTAAAACCTTAAGCTATTAAATGAATACGTTGTTTGTTATTTGATATTCTAACATAGTCATTCGAATTCGAATGGTCGTTGGACTAATAATTTGTCATAGAATGTTCCTTCCTCACGATTCCCACTCGCCAATGATTATATCATGTTTATGAACAAATCGAAGGAGGTGGCAACTCACATAACAACATTCGGGGGTAAGACGCTATGGATGCAACATGATCTAAAGGGTGGTAAGTACAATAAGAGTGTCATAATTTTTATACAACGCTCACTTCGATGTTGCAAATTTGACAAATTGACCACTTAAGTGCCATTGGCAATTTGCCTTACCAAAAAAATTGGCATGGACGTCGATCACCCCACATGGCATTGCTAGCTTTAACATTAATAAAAAATTCAAAATAAAAAAATACATATCGGAATGGGAAAATTAATTAAAAAAAATTCACATAAGATGATTTGCTGGAAATGGCATCAGAATGATCGATTTTACTCTGACGTAACACTTAAGTGAGTGAAAAAAAGTTATGACCACTTAAGTGCCATTGGCAATTTGCCTCATCGGAAAATTCGACGTGGATACCGATTGCTCTATTTGGCATTGTCGGGTTGACATAGACAATTAATAAAAATTTCAAAAATAAAAAATACACCTTGGAATGGGAAATTAATAAAAAATTCACGTAAGGTGATTTGCCAGAATTGGCATTAAAATGATCGATTCTACTCCGATGTGACACTTAAGTGAGTGAAAAAAAGTTATGACATTTAAATGAGTATTGTACGAAAATTATGACACTCTTAGTATACTTATCCCAAAAATGCTTATACATGTGTCCGTTGATGGAGATTCTTGGACTTGCAAGAGATATTATGGTCAATTTAAGGTAATGGGGGCGTCAAAAGTCAAAAAATGGATGGAAAAAGTGTGAGCCTTTATGCGTTTATCCTTTCACATAATTGCACATTTTAATCTTAAACCTAACCTACTCATTTATATTTGAGTTGATGCTAGTAAAATAAAGAGAGAGTATAATGGGTTTCTAAAGTCAAGGGGCCGTATGGTGGTTAGGAAAAAGGAGAGGCGAATGAAATAATCTACAATTAATACTAATGTATTAATACATAATCATTGTTTTGATGACATTTTAATTTCGATATTTGTTGAAAATTAAATTTAAAATATTTTGGATTTTATTTGTAATGGGCCTCATTCATGAAAAGTACCTAATTTTACATATATGGTACCCACTTCTATTAATATGTCTTATAAAAGATTAAATAATGCAATCCATTCGTTTGTGTGGAACCCTTATTATAAAGTTAAGAGGGATAGCAACATTGATTGGCCATCCACAACTTTTTCACTCACAAATAAAAATGATTAAAATAAGGACAATAGGAGTACTATAACTTTTGTACAGAGCTTATTTGAATGCCATAATTTTTTTTCTCACTTAAGTGTTACATCAAAATAAAATCAATCATTTAAGTGTCATTCCTCGCAAATCATCCTCTATGGATTTTTTTTAAATTAACATTCCATTTCCATGTGATTTTTTTTTTTCATTTTTTTCATTTTTAATTTATTGTCCTTGTTAGCATCGACAATATCATGTAGAACGACCAACATCCACGTCGAATTTTTCAATGAGGCAAATCACTGATGATACTTAAGTGATCAATTTTTCAAATTCATGGCATTCAAATGAGTGTCATACAAAAGTTATGGCATTTCTAATATACTTATCCCATACAAAGGCTACCAAAGAGGAAGGCCTTCGATCTTCCTTATGATTGAAGCAAACAATAGAAGCCATGGTGTGTTTTCATCTTCGATTAGTTAACAGTTTGTTTGGTTGTTATTTTCTTTTTGGAAATTTTGTTTGTTTTTTTTTCCCCAATCCACGAGCTGTTTGATCCAAGCCTAAGTTGGCTGCTGCTTGTTGAGAATTATTTGGTCTGATTTTAATAGGGTAGCTGTAAGGGACCGCATAATGTGCGATTTAATAACGGCTCTAATGAAGTCGTTTTTTAAAACTTGAAAATAAAAAATGTTTCCCCGGCTTTGCTGTCGCAACGAAATCTTTTTCACCAAATGATACTTTCGGCATTTATTTGAAGGAGACAAGGATTCTATGCTAATTCCGAATAGAAAACATCAAATGTTATTATAAGATTTCCAATTACAAGCACAATTGTACAACCCTAATGACTAAACCTCATAATCTCAAACTAAACCCAAACTATGTCAGAATCTAATCAACGGCATAACTCAAACATATACCAGTACAATGCTAGAATCTAATCAATGACAATGCACTTGGATAGAGGAAACAACGTTGGAATTCAATCGACGATGCTGGACAGGAGATCAAAAAACCTAAATCTAGTCGACAGTATTACATTAGCATAAAGACACTCACCAAAATCTAATTGACAACAGGAATCTGAAAGCTACAACTAAGGAAACCAAAATGTGATAATGTAAAGATAAGGTAAATACATTTGATGTGTTGTTCCTGGCGCCAGGGGGGGGGGGGGGAGGGCTCTATTGGATGACTGGGGTATTTATAGAGAAACCAGATAATCCCTAAGCAACTGTCCATCTCTTAGTAATTGCTTCCATCTTAGGCACATTCCTTTTCCTCTATAACTAACTCACCCATCTGCTTTGTAACTGCCTTGACCGGGTTTCAATGTTTCCTAGTTTATCAACGTCAATTCGATGACTGGGTACTTGGACGTTAACCACCTTCCCAATCACGCGTTCCCCTAGCGCCTCTTGAAATATTTTGAAGACTCTAACCAAAGGCTTACGGCCAGAACCATTCGGGTAGCCACTTCAGTCATCATCGTTGTATTTTGACAACTGGACACGTGGCAATCCACTGCTTCACCATCGATCACTAACCTCCTATCCATAAGCTTGTCAATAACTTATCATATCTCAATACTCTTATTATGCACAACTTCATTATATTTCTCATCCATGTGATCGGCACATGATAGTATGGCCAACTTTAAGTGTCAATAATAACTTCTCGTCCACGTGACTAGCACATGATAATATGGCCAACTTTGAGTGTCAACAAAAGTTTACAAAACGAACCAGAATTTGCCTAATTGCATGTTCAAGATAAGTTCTATGAATTTGAAGTTACACATTGAACAACTAAAGAGCAGAGTTCCAAACATTGCTGTGCGATTCGATGTTAAATTCCGCATATGCAGTCATTCGGTGATTTCCGGTGGATAGCATTTATATAATGCGGAATTCAGGTACTCCTCGTTAATTGATCAATTTTTGCTCGTATAACAATGGATTCATATCCCAACATTCCTTGTCTCTTTTCTCTATCTCGTTTCATTTTCCCATGAATTTGGCACGAAAATGATGGGGAGATACCTCAATGACGTAAGGATTAAGTGCATAAATACAGCAAAATAGAAAGTAAATGTGAAAAAGAGAAATCGAGAGACAAGATTTATCCTGATTCACCCCAATTTATCCTAGATCGCCCTAGTTTAAGGTTAGTAGAGGATTTCACTATAATTATCACATTCCATCTCTCTGTTACAAATTTTAGTTACACAAGGAAGAGATTTTTTTAGGCAAAATAGTAGTTATTCATGGGTCAAGCTCAAAATACCAATAATAGACAGGCCCAAATTATAACTGTAAAAGCCTTCTGGTGTCGCAAGGGCATTGCCTTATAGAACCCTCACCAGGAGGCTCTTGGACCCTTATGCCTTCCTATTAATAGGGAGTACGAGCCACGCCCTAATAGGTAAGATTGGATATTTATTGAGCACTCCCCGTAGACGAGTTTGTTTCCAAAGATGACTGGATTTTGTTTTGGTATTTTCTATTTCCCTTGCAAAGGTACGCAATGTATATAATTGCCCAGGGGAGCGAAAAAAGAAAACAAAAGCGAGGATAGAGAGCAAATTAAGGCTTCGTTAGTTTCACAAAAAATGTAGTGTTTTTGGAAAATGTTTTCAAAGAAGCCATTCTCCAAGAAAATGATAATATTTTTCAGTATTTAGTTGAAACTTGAAAAAAAATAGAAAATATTTTCCGCCATTTAACATTAAAAATTCTATTTGATTTTCCTCTATATTTTAAATATGTTTTATTTTTTTATATATTTTTTTATTATTTTAAAAAATCGATTTTTATTTATTTTTCTTTCTACCCCATTCTTTTTATTTTCTATTTTTATTTTCTTTTCCTCCTCCTTCTTCTACGATTGGTCGTCATCCACGGCAACAACCAATGACCGGCCAAAGGTGAGCTCGAGCTCTCCTGAGCTTGACGAGCTAGAGGCTCGCACTCGCTAATCAGCCAAGCCTCGGCCCTCACACTTGTCAATCTTGTGATTAGCCAACTCGAGCTTGCCGATCTGGTGAGCGGCCAGAGGTCGGTGTGGCAAGCTTGAGCTCACCCAAGATTGGCGAGCTCGAGGCTCACTTGTGACTGATTGCCGACTATCATCATGGTTAGCACAACCATAAGAAGAAGGAAAAAAAGAAAAACAAAAATAAAATAAAAATAAAAAGAATATAAGTTCTAATTTTTTTTTTTTAAAAGAGGCTAGCAAGGTGTGAAATGAGAGAAAGTGAGGAAAACGTTTTTCACTTTCTAAAAAGCAGGAAAATTTTCTTCTATTTTAGAAGACTTTTTTTCTTTGATAGATAATGTTTTCCCCAATCAATTTATTTTCTATGAAATAAATATCGGAAAATTTGAAAAATGTTTTTGGATAAATAATTTTTTGCAAAGCGAATGGAAGGTGTGAAAACCGAGAAAGAAAAGAGGGGTTGGGGCATGTGTCAGTTAAGTCAAACGTAAATATAATAAGAGAGAAGAGAAAAGGACTGACTTAAGGAAAAGGTGAGCAAGAAGAGACAAAATTGTTGGGTGAGCACGAAAAAAGCTGAGTGACCGTTTGAGACGTAATGGGGCCAGGATTTAAAACGAAAAATGATTCATTCGCCGAGGGATTGGAGCGATAGAAAATCTCAAAATAAAACAAGTAGGTAGAAAGGGACATCCGTGGTGCATTTAGATGGAAATTGTATCATAGGACTTAGTTTGATTCAAGCTTGGTACCATTTTATTGACTTTAATTCTACGGGGTCGTCACTCAAGTTTAATTTTATGCATAACTCACGGAGGTCCCCATCCTGAGACTTAACATGGCAGTGTATATTCTTTATCTAATATTATATCGGATTTCAATTGCCGCACTTTGTTTTTTCGTATACCATTTTTGATTGATTTTGATATTGTATAGTTGTGAGTCTTAAATGCAATCGTGTAAACTAGCCACGTAAGGTCACTTAAATAGATGTACCTAGGAAATAAAAATGAACAAGATTGTATTAATTAACCATTTTCAATATAACGAAAAAAATTTACCAGATTTGGGCGCCGTAATCAAGTCCTCTTTCTCGATTTTTTGGGTTGCGGCAGTGAAATGATCTCCCATGCTTATGTTGTCTTCTAATTGACCTCAAATAAATCAGTGGCAATTCCTAAAATAAGAATAATTTGCCTAATTTATTGAGTCAACAAACATTGTGATTGGAAGAAGAATTTGAGAGAGCTCAAGTCAATGTACGAACCACCTCGTAAGGTGAACTGTCAGCACTCATGTGGTAATCCGTCCGCCCCTTGAGGGAGGGTCACAACAACCATCTAAATGCAAAACACGCCATATAGATTTCTTTCAATGACTGACAAATGAAAGAGTCAAACTTAAGGTATGAACAACCATCACGTTTTCTTCGTAATTCTTTATTTAATAAAGTTGAGACAATTACTATTGGTGTATACCGTTGCTGTAATTAAAGTAGTTGCCAACCGCGCAATGCGCAAACCAAGTCAAAATATTCATAAACAAAGAACTCTTTTTCTCAAATCTCATCAATTCTTGTGGCAATGCTTAAATTCAAGTAATTTCTCAGTCTATTGTCTTTCATATTTTCCAATCCAATCACTTGGTTAAAAGTAAAAAATAAAAATAAAAAAGAACCAATCACTTGGTTAAGAGGACGGACTCGGCGAGTGCGAGGGTCAAAAGGAAAGTTCGCAGGTTACATTGTAGGTCTTTCTCTCTGTTACTGGTTTTTAAGTTTTTTTAATCCTTTTCCATTTGACTTGATTTTGGGCATCTCTCTCTCTCTCTGCTCTGTTCCTTTTTTCACAAAGATTCTCCAGCTCTGGATGGTCGAGCCAATGACAGTGCTCCATGTCACCATTCACCTAATTGGTGGTAGTATCGTCATTTGGTTTGACTTCTCTGATGCAATATTCTCTCATTTTTACAAGTATTTCATGAAGTTTCATGAATTGTTTCTGGCAAGGAGATATTATAAGTCTAATAGTTTTCAAACAACGTTTATTTCAATGCCAAAACTTTTCGAGTAATTAGCTAAGCACTACTTTCATTAAAAAAAAATGATTGCCAAAACTTTTCGAGTAATTAGCTAAGCACTACTTTCATTAAAAAAATGATTACTTCAGTGCTATCGGCAGTTTATATTATCGAAAAATTTGACGTGACAATATTATATTATATAACATCCAATGTGGTTTGTTGGTAATATGAAGTCAACAATTAAACCTCTAAACGACATGATTTATAGATCTGTTTGCCCCAAATTAAGAAACAAGGGCAAAATTCAATGCGTTATTGAAGAACTCCAACCGAATTCATTAGATTGGGGCAAAATCACCTTATTAAAACCTTTTTATCAAATTGTTGGCTAAGGTGATCACAATTGGGAAACCATTCAAAGATTGTTCACAATGCGATTTCACTACAAGGTCTTGTCTTCAATCCTCCAATCATAGCCTCATCTTCACTGCAAGGCCTCCTCTTCCTCCGAGCCCGAAGAACCAATCCTTTCTTCACCAAGTCAACGGAGAGAACTAAAGCATCATGAAGACAAACAAGGGCTAAGACAAGGGAGTTTTATTTCTCCATTGGGAAAGCGTAGCTTTGCTCTGTTTCTTCCCAACGGATACGTACACAAATGCAAGAACACTGAGGAAAGCTTTGTCGTTTAGTTCACGTTGTCATCAGAGACACTTAAGTCATCATTTTTTCACCAATGTAGGAGTTATGTTATCGCTTGAAAAATTTTGACACTAAAACGAATGTCCAACAAAAGTTAAGTTACTTTTAATCTTCTTTTTCCTTGTTTTTCGTGAGCAGAGTATATTGAAGTTGCGGTTACAGGTTGCATGAGCAGGGGCTTTCTGTGATCCCTCAAAGGTCGATCAACATGGTACTTTACTGCACGCAAAATGATTTTGATCATGATAAGATTTTGAATAATGTATTTATTTAAGCAATGCATTTTATATATTGACCATATGACGGGTCTTGTAAGGTATGACTTGAAATTTTTTAGTTGCATTTGGTGGCCAGAATTTATAATCAATTTATTAACCCGAAAAGGAATCTTTTTTAGAATTGTGCTTATACTTGAAGTTAGTTTTAATCTAAAAGGTTTTAAATTGGTCTTGGTCCAACAAGTGGACCAATATAATATGGCTTTCCCATTATCAAAAGGTTTACCGTAGAAAAAGACTTTGAAATGTCAATGTCTTCTTCTTCTTTTTTTCCTTTGTTTTTGTGCATCAAGACCAAGATTAGTATAACTAAAAGAAAGAAAGGGAAGTACTTTTTTGGCCTATATATAACATAAGTTCTCTGGTTCATTCTTAACAACAATGGCGCCATACATCTATACTAGCTTTGTGTCTACACTCTTTTTTGCACTCTTTGTCATTCAAACCTTGGAATTTAGTCACTCCAAAACCTTTACAAATGTAAGCTGCATAGTCGCCGAGAGGGAAGCTCTTCTAAAGTTCAAGCAAGATCTTATTGATCCTTCGAGACGTTTGTGGTCGTGGACTGGCAAAGATTGTTGCGAGTGGGAAGGAGTTGAATGCAACAAGAAGACTGGTCACATCACAAAGCTTGATCTACGTAATCCTTGTGGTGGAATAGAGTGCAGCTTGGGAGGTAAGACACATCTTGGTTTAAACGAACTAAAGCATTTGAAGTATCTAGACCTCAGCTTCAATAATTTTTCAACCCAAAAGTTCCCAGAGTCCTTAGCTTCTCTTCAGAAATTGGAGTATTTGAACCTCTCATCTGCGGGCTTTTATGGACAAATCTCCAATGAAGTTAGTAACCTTTCTAGCTTACGGTACTTGGATGTTAGTAACATGTGGAATTGGCCCTCTATAAAAATAGAGAACCTCCGATGGCTATCAACGTTTTCTAACTTGAAGTACTTGGACATGTCTGATGTCCCACTTCTCAACCCCAAAGATTGGTTAAGTCCTATCAACATGCTTTCATCCCTAGAGTTCTTGATATTGAGGGGATGTGATTTGGAAGATGCTTCGGGCTCTTTTTCTGTCAATTTCACTTCTCTTAGATTCCTCGATCTGAGTCACAACTCCATGAATTCATCTATTCCTCCTTGGTTTCAAAACTTGACCAAACTTGAACATCTAGATTTAAGTTCTAATCATCTCCAAGGCATATTCCCCACTGTCATCCTTGCAAATAGTCAGTCATTTAGACACCTTGATGTCTTTAACAATAGGCTGGAAGGTGAACTTTTGAAGAACATGAGCAGTTTCTGCAACTTGCAAGTTCTAAGCTTGCGTTTGAACAAATTTAGTGGGAGGATTTCAGATAGCGAAGACAGTGCTTTGATTTGTGGACAAAGTAACTTGAAGACAATTGAGGTTTCCGGCAACAATTTCAGTGGTCAACTACCCAATCAATTTGGGAACTTCAAGGATCTCGAATTCCTTGATTTCTCATGGAATTTGATATCAGGCTCTATTCCCGCTATTGTGGGCCAGCTATCATCTTTGAGAAAGTTGTACCTCTCTTCTAACAAATTGAGTGGGCACCTTCCAGAAAGTATTGGGCAATTATTCAATTTAGAGGAGATGGACATCCATAATAATCAGTTGGAAGGAGTTGTTAGCGAACTTCACTTTGCCAATCTCACTAGCTTGACCGTGTTATACTTTTATTCGAACGAGCTAGAATTAAATATTAGCGCATCTTGGGTTCCTTCTTTCCAACTTCAAAAGATTTTCATGTCTGGTTGCAAAGTGGGACCAAGATTCCCAAACTGGCTTCGAACACAAAGGAACATTTCGGTATTATACATGTCAAATGCTAGCATTTCAGATGAAGTTCCCCATTGGCTACCTAACGTTTTATCTAACATTGAACAGTTGGATCTATCAGGCAACATGCTCAGAGGGAACATATCTCGAATTATTGGAAAAAAGGTTCCACTATTAAGGTTAGTGTCGCTTTCTAGAAATAACCTTAGTGGAAGCATTCCAAATTCGTTATGCATGTCAGATGAACTGGATTTTCTCGATCTCTCTAAGAACCAATTGTCTGGGAGACTTCCCCATTGTTGGAGGAAGTTGCAAACAAATTTGGAATGGATTTCATTGGGAGATAACAAGTTAAATGGTCATGTTCCATACTCTTTATGCCATTTGGAGCGATTAGGAGTTCTAGGCCTACATGAAAATGACTTGAGTGGAGTGCTTCCAGAGTGTTTACTAAAGCTAGATTTGGTAAACCTCGATCTTAGTAACAATCAATTCACTGGTAGAATACCTTCGTTTGGACAACACTCTCAATCATTTGAGATAATCGATCTTAAGAGAAATTACTTCACTGGGGACATTCCTTTGCAGCTATGCCATCTTGATAGTCTCCGATATTTGAGTTTAGCACATAACAACCTTTCTGGAGGAATTCCTCATTGTTTCAACAACTTCTCGCTGATGTGGGCCAATTCGAATTTTACTCCAAATAGAAGATTCCCATTGGGCTTTCCGATTATGGTTGATATGAAAGGAACAAGCCGAGAATTTACCACCTCACTTCGATATTTATTTTCCATAGACCTTTCAAGCAATGCATTAGATGGACAAATACCGAAAGGGCTGACTTGGCTTGCTCAACTTGAGAATTTGAATCTCTCTCGCAATAAGCTCATCGGAGAAATCCCAGCAAATATCGGGAACTTGAGAAAGTTAGAATCCCTTGATCTATCTAATAACAAGCTATCGGGTGGAATCCCTCCTAGCATATCCAATTTAGACTTTCTAGGTTGTTTGGATCTTTCCTTCAACAATTTATCTGGTCGTGTTCCATCGGGCAATCATCTAATGACCTTGGATGATCAATTTTTTTATCGTGGCAATGATGGACTTTGCGGAGCTCCTCTTTTAAAAGTTTGTCCTGGAGAAGAGCATAATGATAAGGAAGGACGAGATGATCACAATACGATCAAAGATGAGTCTAATGAAGGCAACTCCATCGATGTTTGGTTATACTCAGGATTCGGACTAGGTTTCATAGTGGCAGTCTTGGGATTCTATTGTTTATTACTTCTCAAGCCATCTTGGAGGATTTCCTATTTTCAGGCAGTAGATAGGATTATTGTAGAACTGTCGATCTTGAGGATGATTACCATGTTTTGGTTCAAAAGAGTTTTTCAATTCCAACTACGCAAATACGAGGTTATTTAGTAAGTAAAATCACTCTCTATCGCTCATGAATTATATTTTCTTTTCTCATATTCACTTTGTTGATGGATGTTCCTAATTGTCTTTAGCATTTATCCTCACATTGGTGAGTTGCAGGTAACATGACACCTAGCATGAAATTACACATCGACTTATCCAATTTCAGAGATATGCGCCCCTGCAACTACTATAAAGCTGATAGTTGCTCCTCATAATGGAAGATTGTTATCGAAGCTTCAAGTAATAAAGAAGTTGTACTCATTATTCTTCGACATTTATCTCTATCTA
Source organism: Eucalyptus guilfoylei (assembly GCA_016097605.1). NCBI lineage: Eukaryota > Viridiplantae > Streptophyta > Magnoliopsida > Myrtales > Myrtaceae > Eucalyptus > Eucalyptus guilfoylei. The sequence goes on along the minus strand of CM027866.1, from coordinate 30,947,774 downwards.
TCCATTTGGTTATAAAGTAAAAGGTCTTTAACTTTTGTCCAATAGAATAGGGCATGTATATTAATGTAAAATGAGTAGGCTTCTCTCTATCTATCCACTTGATTATATAGTAAAAAGTCTCTTGCTTTTGTTTAATAGAATAGCGCAGTTATATTAATGTACAATGAGCAGACTCTGTGAGCCGAAGTTGGATGAGTCTACTATTCTGTAGGGTAAAATTTTGAATATTGTTCCATGCCAATAACATGTGAAAAGCATGGATAATTATCAAAAAAAGTTAGCGACAAAGTTTTGACTAGCAACTTGTTCGACTAGCAACTTGTTCGTTCGATAACACGTCAGTAAGTTACCAACACACGATGTTCAGAGAAGCTTGTGTAGAAAAGAGGCAACCGCCCCAGCTCACCAAATCACCCCTATCAAACTATTCGCCACTAACCCCCCCCCCCCAATGTACAGTTGTGAAAAGAACTTTTCGTAAATTCTCTCTCGTTTTGTCGAGTCTTCCTCTACCGTCATGGTAGTCTGTCAAGTCTTCTTTGAACCCTAATCACATTGCTTCTCTACCTCTCGCCTTCTTAATGGCTTTTTCCACCCAGATCACTTCTTCTTGTTCCAATTAGCTTTCATCCGTTTCTCTGCATGTTTCCTTAAACTCCCTCTCTGGCGATTTCGCTTGCTTAGGATCCAACTTCCTGCTTTGAATCGGTGGCTTTTCTTCCATCTTCTTCCCCTCATCACCTCACCCATGCGATTCAAGACAATTCAAGATGGAATTCACTTAGTTGTATCTTCCATTTCATCTTTGCAAGCTTTGTCTCCCTATTTATGTCTGTACTCCTTTCATGCAAGGTTTCTTTTGCTACCCATCTCTACCTCATCATCCACCAAAGCGAATTCCCCTCATTTTCACCTTTTACCCTCATCGTACCTCCATCTTTCTTCCCCTGTGTATTTGGGTAGTCCCAACGTCTGAACTTTCTTAATACCATCTCCACCGGTGTTTGCATGTCGAACCAATCCACCTCCCAACGACAGTTATAATGGAACAATCTCAACAGCAAGAAGAAGCCCGTGTTGCTGCACTCTGCAACAGACTTGGACGACTCTGGCCTGAACAGGAAGTGGAAGTGTGGGACGATGAAGTACCGCCAACGAAGCTGCAAGAATGCAAACTCACATTAATAGGTAAAATTCTGTCCAATCCTACTATCAACTTTCCAGCTTTTCAGAATATCTTAAAGAGAACATGGCGCGTTGATCAAGTAGACATTTCCCAACGCGAAGAGGGGCTCTATGTATTCAAATTCACTTCAGAAGGGGAAAGGCAACGAATCTTAGACAATGGCCATTGGTTGTTCGGCAATCATCTGATTATTATGAAACCCTGGTTGCCCAATACTCCTCTGCATTGCTATGACTTTACAACTTGTGCGTTCTGGGTGCAAATTTATGGGCTTCCTCTAGAACGATGTACTGGAAATATGATCGTTAAAGCTATTAGACAACTTGGCAACGTGTAGGAGGTGAGAATTGACAGCAAAGACAGTTCTTCAGTTAGATCAGTGAGGGCAAAAGTCGAACTTAATTTAAACGAACCTCTGAAATCTAGTAAACTTATCAGAATGGATGGGAAACACATGTGGATCGACTTTCGGTATGAACGCCTATCACATTATTGTTATTCATGCGGAATCCTGGGCCATTATGCCATGTACTGCAAAGATATTCCTTATGATGCAGCAAATATAGAAGGAAATGACAAATTGTTGTATGGTCAGTGGCTGAGGGTAGAGGTCAGACAACATAGCCCATTCTGGTTTGCATTTTATAAGCCGCACTCGGATGAAGAAGATGTGGAAGAGATAGTACCAGAAACCCAACAGCAGACACCCCTCTTGCTCACAGCAGCACCTCAGACCACCAACTTGCAACCAGCCATCGAGGAGACTCGCACAGAACACCATCTGCATTGTATTCCAGTTCTTACACAGCAGCATCCTTCACTTGCTGACCCTAAACAACAATCCCCTGCACCAAATCAGTTCACTCTACTCAATACTGCAGCTGAAGATTACTCAGTAAACAAGAAACTCAAGAGTCCAAGATCTACCTCCAAGGCTAGTCCTCTGAAGAAAACTAAAAGATACAGCCCTTATGAATCGAGTTCTAAAGTCATTGATATGCTTGATGAATCGAACCTAATGGAAACCCCTATCTTTACAGCTGAAGGGATCGGGAAATGGGCCGAGGTGGCTTGCCCAAAAAAGCCACCACTTGACAAATGAAGATCATCAGTTGGAATTGTCAGGGGCTGGGCAACCCCCTGACAATTCAAGCTTTAAAGGCCCTTGTGGCCAATGAAAGGCCTAACATTGTTTTTTTTTATGGAAACGAAAAATCAAGAAATGATGATCCAAAATCTGAAGAAAAAGTTGAAGTTTTCTAGTTATTTTGTAGTGAATCCTCTGGGTTTGGCTGGAGGATTGGTAATTTTTTGGAATGACCAGGAGGTGACCTTAACTGTGGAGCATACTAACAGCCACTTTATTGACACGATTTGTACAGAGACTCAAAGTGCTACAACTATGAGACTCACATGTCTTCATGCACCATCAACATATCATCAATGACAGAAAGTATGGGCAGATATCAGACAAATCAGTTCTTCAAATATGTTTCCATGGGTGTGTATCGGGGATTTTAATGACATACTATATCATTGGGAAAAGAAGGGCAAAAAAACAGTGGAGCCATTTAGATTACATTCCTTCAGAGAATTTGTGAATGATTGCACGTTTATGGATATTGAAAGTAAGGGTTGTTTTTACACATGGGTGAACAACAGAGATGGTGACGACGCTGTAAAAGAAAGGCTCGATAAGGCCCCGTGCACGCTTGATCGGCGATTAACTTACCCGGAGGCGAAGTCTTTGCTTACCCCGCTTTGGCCTCGATCACGTCCTCTTCTTTTACTTACTGAACCCAACTCTTTAAGATGGAAGAAAACTTTCATCTTTGAAGCTTTCTGGCTCCAAGACAAAGCCTGTAGATCGATTATCAGTAATGCTTGGGCTTCCTCATCGACGCGAGCTCAATCCCTAACGAGCAAGCTTCAACGTACTTCCTTTGCTCTCGCCAAGTGGAGCAAATCCCTCTTCAGCAATGGTCAGCAACGCATAAACCTGTTACAACAACAGATTCAGAACCATCTTAATCAACCATGTCATATCTATGATAAGGCACTTGTCTCAAGACTACAAGAAGAAATTCACACTATATGGCAGCGAGAGGAAACATATTGGGCAATGCGTTACCGCATCCAATGGTTAAGGGGGGGAGACAAGAATACAAAGTTCTTTCATGCGACGACAATTCAGCGCCGACAACGAAATCGCATCAGCATGTTGAAAGATGAGCATTTTGGCTGGATCCGAGACTCTAATCAGCTTAAAAACGCAACGCAAACATATTTCCAAGATCTTTATCGCTCGACTGGATACCGGAATTATGAGCCTGTTCTCATGCAATGCCCTCAGGTAATTACACCAGAAATAAACACTAGTTTAACAGCAGTCGTTTCTAAGGAGGAAGTTAAACAAGCTGCGTTCCAACTTGGAGCCAACAAAGCACCAGGACCCGATGGCTTCAATGGGTTATTTTATCACAACCACTGGAATATCATTCAAGAGGATATATATACATCAATACAGAACTTTTTCAGTTCAGGAGTAATGCCCTCAACTTTCAATAGAACTCTCATTACTCTAATCCCGAAGGTTCAACATCCAGAAAGGTTAGAACAGTATCAACCCATTAGTTTATGTAATTTTATATACAAGATCATTTCAAAGGTGCTGGCAAACCATTTAAAACAGTGGCTTCCAAGTTTGATTTCCACAGAACAAAGTGCTTATGTCACAGGTAGACAGATCCAAGACAACATTTTGGTTGTCCAGGAGGTTCTGCATCACTTAAAAATCAGAAAGAGAACGAAACACTTTCAAGCGGTCTTAAAATTGGACATGCAGAAAGCTTATGATCGGGTTGAGTGGGACTTTTTAGAGGACTATCTTAAACAGATGGGGTTTCATAATCACTGGGTAAGGTGGGTGATGCAATGTGTCACCACAACAACATTCAGCGTTAAGTTCAATGGAGAGCCATTGCAATACTTCCATCCTACAAGAGGTCTAAGACAGGGGGATCTACTATCTCCATATTTGTTCATCCTTTTAGCCAACCTGCTTTCTACTCTCATGCACCAAGCTGTCCACTCTGGCACTCTCAAAGGAATTAAACTAAACAGGTACTGCCCTACCCTTTCCCATTTATTTTTCGCCGACGACGCCATATTCTTCTTGAATGGAACCACCCTAGAAAGCCAAAATCTAGCCAATATTTTACAGCAATACTATGTAGCAACAGGCCAATCTATAAACAGAAATAAATCGGGTCTCTTCTGTAGTAGGGGCTGCCCCTTTATTTTGCAACAAAACTTTGCTGCTGAATTAAGAGTGCCTGTTATAGACAAGATAGGCAAGTATTTGGGTATTCCATTTGATTGGGGTTCGTCCAAGAGAGATATGTTTGCTTGGATTTTGGGTCGTGTCAACGCCAAACTTGAAGGCTGGAAAGAGCACTTCATCTCTAAAGGGGGAAAGGAAATTTTGTTAAAAATGGTAGTGCAGGCACTCCCGCAATACGCCATGTCTATATTCAAACTTCCTATTTCTATATGTCAGTCTATTGAATGCAAAACAACCAAATTCTGGTGGCAGACTAGCAGTACTAGATCTGGCATACATTGGAGGGCATGGGATTTACTCAAAGAAAAGAAGATAGAAGGAGGCCTCGGCTTTCGAGATTTACTAACCTTCAACAGAGCCCTCTTAAGGAAGCAAGCCTGGAGGCTTCTCCAAAATCCCTCCTCCTTATGGGGTAGTATTTTCAAAGGCTTATATTACCATTCTGGCAGTTTTTGGCATGCAGGGACAGGGTATAATTCCTCTTGGGGATGGAAAAGCCTACTGTTAGGTCGAGATGCTATCATAAACCAGCTACAGTGGTCTGTTGGCGATGGCCAGAAGATTAATATCCGCGAGGATAAATGGCTCACTAGTGGAATCATTGGCGGTCCAGCGCCTAGAGGAGAACCACCACAGGTTGCTGGTTTTATCGTCCCCAACAAGCACATTTGGAACACCCCTCTTCTACGACATCATTTTGACCAACAAATAGTCGAAGAGGTACTCACCATTCCATTGAGTCATACTCCCACCACGGACCATATTATATGGACAGGCACACAAACAGGTACATACTCAGTCAAATCTGCCTACCCCAAGAACTGCAATTTAGCCTCTTCCTCTTATCAGCCATCAGCTCGTCTTTGGCGACATATATGGAGTTTAAAGACACCCCCAAGGATTCGCGTTTTTATATGGTCGTTATGCCATAATGCCCTCCCTACAAAAGCTAACCTCTTCCGACGACACATAATACAGGAACCATTCTGTCAGCTCTGTTCATCGCACACCCCAGAAACTACTGAACATATTCTGTTATCTTGCCCATGGACTAAGTAGATATGGTCTCATTCTAGAGTACAAATTAATCATATAGCGTACAGAAGACATCGAATAGATGCGTGGCTTGAGGATGTTTTTGTAGATCAGTCAGGCTTACCTTCAAAGGAGATCATAGCATCCATACTCTGGCAGCTATGGAAGGCGAGGAACCATTTCACCTTTCGGCATCAACGAACCTCTCCTACCTAGCTCGTAGATCTGGCACTTGCTGAAGCAAAGCTGTACAGCAGCTCGGTGTAGCAACCAACAGTCGAAGGAAACGCTCTCCTCAACCCTAATCGCGCTTGGACTCCACCGGATCGGGGCAGCATTAAAGCCAACATTGATGGGGCTTTTCCCTCGGCTACTAATATGGGAGCAATTGCGTGTGTCTTCAGGGATCACATTGGCGGTTTGATCGACGGATTCACCTGCACAGTTCGTGCATCCTCTCCCCTGCACTGCGAGATACAAGCCCTTATTTCCACTCTCACTTATTTGTTAGAACAGGGAAAAGAAGAAGCTCACCTCATCATCGAGTCTAATTGTCTAAATCTTATGGAGATCTTCAACGATCGCTGTTTGCCGCCTTGGGAAAGTTGAGCACTGGTTGCAGACGCCTCTGTGTTGCGTCGTTCCTTTCCCTACCTGCGAGTTCAACATTGTCGAAGAGAGGCCAAAGCTGTAGCTGATTGGGCTGCCAAGGCCCAAGCCCGCACTTTACTTTCACCTTCTTGGTCTTCTTCACCTCCTCCAGTGTTAATGTCTTTACTCTGTATTGATGCCCTTACTGTGGGTTGTAACTTTCGCCCTCCTTGAATATAATGCATCATCTTTTCAGACCAAAAAAAAAAAACTATTCGCCACTTTCGAGCATTTGTGTTGCTGTTACTATTTGTATTATCACAAGGTGTCGCTAAGTCACCATGAACTGCCTCCGATGATCGATTTTGATTTCTTTCATATTGGTTCAGGTATAATTTAATTTGTGCCCTTTTGGATAATGACTCCAATTGGGATCCAATTTGGTTTTAAAGTTTTTTAAATCTTCTTCACTAGTCGGTCAATTTCATCGCCAATTCTGAATACATTGTTAGATATTTCGGTGAGATCAGAGCTTGGCCATCAAACTGTGTTTGTTGGGACTTAAATTGGAGCCATAACTTGATAGGACTGCTCTCTGATTGAAATGCCTGTTTCTGTCTCTTAGAGTAAGCCTGTGCAAGAATTATTCTTGTTCCTCGATTAAATTGTTTGGTTGGGTGCTAGAAATTCTGAATTTACACGTCAATTTAGCTTAATTTCATTGTGTAATTTCAATTACATCATACACTTTTTATACCAGGAGAGGATCTTGCATTAAATTTGCATTATGACATTGAGATTGCATTGTTATTTAATCGTCATATTTGCATATCTATTTCCATAATTCACAAGTCATAAAAAGGAAAATATCCAATAATTTTATCTTGCAAGCTGTTAATTTCATTCTGTGTCTTCATTAAAAAAAAATAATAATAATAATCCAACATGTCTGGTGATGTAGTTGGGAGATTCCGCATATTCATATTATATAAATAGATTCGTTCTCTTAGTATCGTCTGGCATTTTAGATTGCATTATTTTTGTTACCACATTTAATAGTTTTTTTAGTGGACCCGAGCAGGTCCTTAAACTGCTCCGGTTATCGGAGTCAACCCCAACCGTAAAATGGGGTAATGATAAGCCGCGGGGGGCTTGTAACCAAACTTGGGTAACCCCTCCGGTCTGAACAGCGCTCTGCTGCACCCATGAAGCCGGAATCACTAGTAATCGCCGGTCAGCCATACGGCGGTGAATTCGTTCCCGGGCCTTGTACACACCGCCCGTCACACTATGGGAGCTGGCCATGCCCGAAGTCGTTACCTTAACCGCAAGGAGGGGGATGCCAAAGGCAGGGCTAGTGACTGGAGTGAAGTCGTAACAAGGTAGCCGTACTGGAAGGTGCGGCTGGATCACCTCCTTTACGACTGCCGGTCTAGTATCATTGTAATGAAGGCAGCTGGTTACGGAAAATAATTTATTTACGGTGCATTTTTGCACTACGTATTACATCCGTAGATTGATAGTTTACTTCACGACGAAGTAAATGCGAGGAAATGAGAAGGTCTGATCGAGACAAGACGCTAGTAGTTAGTAGAGGCCTTGAAGGGGCCAATGGCTACCAAGTAAAGGTCTGCATTCACATGATAAGAATTTTCATGAACTTGAAAGACTTGAGTGCCTCACACTGAAGAATCAATTTTTGAAGCCTTCATGGTTAAGGCTTTCTGCAATTTCTTAGTAGGAGGATGCTAATTTTAATTCCCTGTCATCCTTTTTTATTTGTATTTTATTTATTGTTTTAGTTTTAGTTTTTTCTTTTTTTGTTATTCCAATTGCCATATCCATCATGTCATCTTCCTTGAATCTTCTTGACATTGCCGAAAGAGGACTCGAGATCAAGACTCTGTTTGTTTGGTGAAAAATAAAGCATTTGAAAAATATTTTCCTAAAAATAATCATTTGTATCGTTTATATAGATGAATGAAATAAAATATTTTTCATAGAATAATTTTTTTGATTCATACAAGTGATCATTATTTAAAAGGCATACAAGCCTGAGACTTTTACTTATCCCTAAACCTTACTATTATCATAGAGAAGTTTGACATTCTTGACATTAACAAAAGTAGGAGAACATTGAATTCCAGTTTTCACTTTAAAAGCCCAAAAAAGGCTAAGGTTCAAAGAAGGGGCTTAGTGATTACACGTCACGTTTGGTCCGATTTCTTAGCAGGAGGGTGCTGATTTAATTCCCTATCATCCTTATTTTTTTTTTTTTTTTGTATTTTATCTTTTGTTTTCATTGCTATTTTCCCTTTTTATTGTAGTTGCCAAATCCATCATGTTTTCTTCCTTAAATCTTCTTGACATAAATAGGACCCGAGATGAAGACTTTTAAAAAAAAAAAAAAAATCAATGATTTAGAAACCATTTTTCTAGAAATGATCGTTTGTATTGCTTATAAAATAAATGAACAAAACAAAAATTTCATCGTTTACGAAAATGGTCAGACATTAATTGCTATCAATAATGAAAATTTTTTGTTTAGACTGATTATTTTAAGTGATGCAACCAATCATTCTTAAAAAAAAAAAAATACTTTCCAAATCATTAATTTTTCATGAAACAAATGGAGCCTAAATTTAAGTTCCTTTTCTTGATCATTAGTCATAAGTTATGTAAGATAAATAACAATCAATATTATAAACCCTAAACTCTCCGAATCACATAGCCAGAAAAATGAATGGCCAAAGTTCATGTGTCTTTCTTCGGTTTAATTAAACGATTCATCTTTTTGTTTTCTTCTCATGATTCCTTTCCTATTGACCTCATTTATTGCTTTTATGATTAGTCAAGGGAAGTCAATAATTCTTTCTTAATTATTATATTGCAACTTTTGCCCACTTGTTGATGGTTAGGAAAGGTGATTATATCTTCATGATGACGAAAAAATGCAAAGGAGATGAAAAGGGTCAAATCAAGACATGACGCTGCTAGTAGTTAGCTAAGACCTTGAAGGGCCAAAGGCTACCAAGTCAATGCCTGCATTCATATGGCATGAAATTTCATAAAATTGGAAGACTTGAGAGTGATTGAAACGGAAGAATCAAACTTTGAAGTCTTTTAAGTATGGTTAAGGCTTTCTAGGATATATGCTCATAGTGGCAAGCATATGTATCCCCAATTTATCACACAAATTGTATAAAGAGCGTACGAGCTAATCCTGTCTCGATTTGAAGTACATAGAAACTTGGAGAAGAAGATGAGTGATTTAAAGCCTATTTGGAATCTCTTACTTTGAAGGAAGGAAGGATCAAAGGCTACATTGGTCTTTTTATTATGTTGTTGGTTTTAAGTTTGGGCAAAAGTCACCAAGAATCCAAAACTTTGTCCACTCTAATACATTTACCCCGATTTTTTTTTATACAAAAAATCTCAAACTTCTACTCATGTAACACATTTACTCCAAAATTGTATAGTGTGACACATTTATCCCAAAAAATTTGCATTACAAAAAAAAAAATTAGGATTTTTAGTGTAAAAAAAATTGGGGTAAATATGTTATATAGGTAAAATTTTGGGGTTAGTAAATGTGTCACGGTGGATAAAATTTAGGGCTAAGTAACAATGACAATGACAAGTGACACACGACACGACACGTCACGACACGCTAACACGTCATTTATTAAAAAATAGATAATTTCAACACGTTGTGACACATTGTATATTAAATGTATATTTTTGTATATAAATAATAAATTATCATTTTTAAATTCACAAATAAATAAATAAATAAGAAAGCCTAGAATGAATTTATACTAAAAACATAAATCCACCATTTGTTAATATCATTCATTATTTTAATTTCACAAATTGAATTTCATTCCAATAAATTCATAAAACTTAGAGGAAGAAAAAAAGCAATTTACATTATGGACTCCCGTATCAGAGCGTGTTGAAAGAGAAGAAAAAAAAAAATTGTTGTTCAACAACTTTACTACTGCTTGGTGGTGCCCGCATTTTTATCACTGCTCTTCCCACTTTAAAAGTGCGATAACTTATGGGGGTGGTGCAGTATGTTTACTTGGATCTTCAAGGGCATATTGAGGATGACATGGTTGAACTAGTGGACTATAATGATAACTCAAGCAGGGATGATGACTTACGTTAAGGGTCCAAGTTTCATGATTATTGCAAAGCACCTTACGCAAGTTCCTCTTCTGCATGGTGCAAACACATCTTTTCTTTTGTTTATATCAACAGGTTTTCTTCATTTTGAACTTGAAATTATGGAAGCTTACAGAAAAAACTTGAAATCAGGTGAGTGTGAAACAACAATAAGGACATGAGCCATGAAGTCAACCGATAAAAATAAAAGTCTATACTCCACCAAGAATTCACCCTTTTCTCATGCACCAGGAGTATCTTATGTGGTATGTATCGGATTATTACTTGCCTGCTCTCTGTTAATTCGCCTACATCGCTTGGAAGGTGCAAAATATATTCAAGTTATGTAAGACAGGGCGAGGGTGAATTTTACGAATATGGGGACTCAGCAAAAGATGTACTTAAAGACGTGTTTACAAGATCAGCAATGGGAAACTGAGCACCAATAGGGGGATGAGTTGAAACATAATTACATATATGTCCTTTAGTGGAGCTCAAGGTACTCTTTTTCCCCAACTGTGTACTTGGTACGATGCATAAAAGCAAAAATTTTAGAAAAGCGTTGCCAGATTTCATTGAATTATCCCTCCGCTAGGAAATGTCATTTATTAACAGTATGTGGCTTTAAAATCAAGCAACATCAGGGTAACATTCAGAGCAGGAAAAATATGAGAGCGCAAATGATAGCCCATCTCAACATAACCTCTTCCTTCAGGAACATAACCTTTTAAGTAGTAAGGGTATGTTGTATGTTTATAGTCAATATTATGTGAATAATCGAAGGATATCATATACGGTATGATAAGAGAGGTTAACAAGCAGATCATATCATTCATATCTGCTGTTCAATGAAAGCATTTGCAAGTAGATGTCACTTTTGTCAAGCACCCAAACCGGACTTGCCAAATTTCAACTGTAATATTAGACTTACTGGGTATTCTGCTGTAAAGGGTAGGTAGTAAAAATGTTTTTGTTGAGTGTCCTAGGGCAATTGTTTATCATTACTCTGTAGTAATATTTAAATTTGTTTTACATAAAAAAATAACTAACATACAATAACATCACAACATTTTGAAACTTGCAACCTTTCTACATTTTTCAGAGCTCATTAAATGTGATCTGTGAGATTTTGATGATGAAGCATTGACCAATGTGGCTTTTAGTCCGGTGGTAGTGGAGAATTGATGCGTGATGGAATCGTGGTGATGAAGCGGCTAGGTGGCAATGCTATGGTGGTGATGAAGTAGGAATAGTAATAGTGTTGGCAGAAGAACGGGAGGGATGATTTCATGTTATGAATTAGCGTGAAGTAGTGGCATTAATATTTTATTTTAGCCAAACAGGCTAAAGTGAATGTGTTTGTCCATGTCATTTCTGGGTTAGGCCAATATCTATGATTCATGTTAGAATTTGCCAACCCCAGATGGTGGTGGTTTTCAAGTAATAATTGTAAGCTGAGTTTACGAGCCCGCGTCTTGACGCATCGACAGTTCCTCGGAGTAGTGACTGGAGTTTGATATAATTTGATGCAATGTCTTTCTATCCTTTTCCATCTATTTATTTTTCTTTGATATGCAGTTGATTATCATGCTTGCCTCTCATATGACAATACCACTTTCATCTATGCTCAGCTTACTGACAGAGGTGGCCCAAAATTTGGTGTTCGCATATAATATTGGAGTCTGGAAGATTGGATTGCAATTGTCCATAAAACAACAGGATGACTGTCGACAGTTTCACCTTGGAACACGGTAAGTGACTATGGTAGGTTGATGCTACCATTGTTTTATTGGTGTCGTAGGTCTGATCGTTCAACAACAAATCTGTGGATTAGAGCTCGACTAATGGATGTTTGACGTTTGTATTCTGCATGGCTTGGGCATTCTTTTTATAAAGTATGTGACGCTTACACCATCCAAGTTCCACAGCTCTTCCTAGACTTTCCTAAGAGAAATATGGTACGTTAGTAAAAAATATGGAAGTAAGAACTTGCCTAGAGAGACGATTCTGTTTAAGAGTTTTCCTTTGTAAAGGATGTCTTTTGAAAAGGATAATGCAATAACCATCTGGTCCCCCGAAGACTGTAAATGTAAGCTTCTTGCTTCATCTGGTTGCTGAAATGCCCGAGATCTACAGACAGAATACAGTAGATGGGGAATGTGCTTCTTGTTTGGTACTTAGCTCCCTGACTTTTATAGCCCAAAGTAAGATGGGAGAACTTTTGACACCACTTTTGCTCAATCAATCAGGTCCCTTCTGTAGGATCATGACTAATCTGGAGATATTGTTATTTGTGTCGGTCATGTCATGCAAACATAAATAGTTTACTCAGTTGGGCCATCTTGCCTGGGTAGAGTAGGAAATCTCTAGGTCTGTTTGTGAAATTTGAGTCTACCCATTTGCCTTGTTTTTCAGGGCATTTGTAAGTAACGACATAAGAATTTACAAATCCATTAGTGCGTTTGAGTTTGTTCATGATTGTTAATTTCCTTTAGGAAATATTTCATCCGCATCTCCTGGAAAGACCTGAGAATACCCGGGTTTGGATGGTGTTCCGTTCTGGAGTAGTACATTTTTACCTTCATTCTAGGTCTTATCTTCGGCAAGCATCTCATGAAGCAAACAATACAGGGGCTCCTTGATGTCTGTTTATCAAATGGTGGAACTTCGTCTATGTCTGCTTGTTCTTGAAGCTCACTAAAGTGGGCTTTCACAAATATATTTCATTCACACAATCCTTTTGTTCCTTATTATTCGTTTCTCATGGGATTGTTTTGTGGGCAAGCTATATCTATTTCTTTTTATATGTGAAATATACACTATTAATCAGGAAATATCAATAGTCTATTTCAGGTCCGCCAGGAAGGCTGGGGAAACATGGACTGATAAGACAACAAGATATGTTACCCAGGAAAGCAAGGATGAGGCTTATGAATCATGCCGGTACCAAGTTCAACTACACTTTGCAACAATCCATCTGTTTATGACTGGGAGATGTAGGAATTACAAAGACTTTCCTTGGACGTTGTTTCTTTGGCCAGTTAGTCTTGGGAGAAGTGTTTTCCTGGACATCAAGAATCATCTTCGTAGAAGTATTACAACCCTGAAATAAACAGTTTAATTTCTGTTCATTCCTAAAATTTAGTTGGACTGTGTCTCTGACCTTTAATGTGATTGCTCTTATGTCTTTGGAAACCTTAGAATGGCTCCCCATTTGTTTCCGACTGAAATGATAGCAAACCATGTGATGCATTTCTATTAGGTGTGGGTTTGAAGTCCATCTACTGCCCAAGGTACGAATGACACGGGAGCATTTAGCGCTACCAGATATGGCATTTAAAATTTGCAAAATAAACAGACCAAATGACGGTCTGAAGTTGCAATTTTTGTAGGTTGGCGATGATCATATGAGAGTTTTGAGAATCGTGTGAGTCAATTTCTTATGTCCTCTCTCTCACATCATTCACAAAATGCGAACGAATAGAATACTGTCGTTACTGGTTTGTTCTCATTGTGAAATAGCTTTTCGTCATTTTCGGTTGTCTTTGGTTGTGATATGTCAATGGTAGTATGCCTCTTTTGTGAATTTTATTTGTCACACAGGTCTCCTGATGCGAGAGCTTAATGCGAAAATAAAAGTTAAATGCATATCAAGATTGGATTGAACCCGAAAATGCCTAGCCAGTTGTTTTAAATTTATTGATTTGCTATGCGCCTGGGGAGAGTATGCCTTGAAGAGGCTCATACGTAGATAAAACATATAGAGAAGCATCCTCGAAGCTCATTTTGTGGTCTTCTGTTTCTTTCCCTAACAAATTTCATCAAACAGTTACTTTTCATTATTTAAATCAGATACGATGGTTTGTCGACAGCATTTTTTGTTTGTATTAAGAAGAAAATTAACGCCATTCTCTTCTTGTTGGAGTACAACACCTAATATAATAATAAGAAGCCACAGAGAAGTGTGCTGCAGCGTCACTTCTTAAACCGCCAAAGAAGAGAACTCTTGAAGAAGCCACAAGCTGAAGGAATGAAGGGGTACACATTATAATAATATTATAGTAGTTACTGGAGCCTTCAAGGAGCAGGAAGCAAAGTTCAACTTGTTGAAGTCTGGACGTGAGGCGGTGAAGAAGAGAAACTTGAAGAAAGTCAACAATAGTGGCTGAAGAAGAAATCTACGTGGGCAGCAAGAATACTTGAAAAAGAAGAAAATGAGTTGTCATGCATGTTGAAGTCCAGGCGGTGGAAGATGTCTATAAATAGGGCTTGAGAGTGCAAACGTAAGTCAGGCCAAAGTGCCTCAAAGGCAGAAGGGCCTCAAGGCCAAAAGGCCTCAAGATGAAGGAGAAGGCCAAAAGGCCTCACATAGAGGCACCGCAGCCTCACGTCAACAGGCCAGGGAGAGGGCCTCACGCTACACGAAGGCGGAGAACCTCAGGCGAGCAAGGAAGCCACACGTATGTGAGCTTTAGGGAAAGCCTCCAATAGTGAGAGCTTCAGAATAGGAAGTCACCAGGTGCAACGGTGAACTTCAAGTGAGAGGCACTGCAGCCTTAGTAGCTCTGTGTGAGCGAGTTATCTCTCCGTGATCGAGAAGGGAATAAAATAGAATAACTGAGTTTATGCTTGTATTAGTTAGTTTGAGTGTGTTATTGTATCAGCTTACTGAGTTTATTTTGAGTATTTTAATGCTTCCGCATATTTTATAAGCTGCGCACTCTACAATTAATTTGAGTAGCAAAGGGTCGCATACCCTACAATTGGTTTCAAATCATTTTGGTTCCAACACTTCTGACCTCACCATTTTCTAATTGTTTTATTTTTATTTTTTATTGCCGTGATATCTTTACCATCTCCTCAGTACTGGTGGTCAAACCCGAATACTTTGGTAGCTTATGTGGACCCTATGATGGGCTCATGCACAAAGTTTAGGGATCACAACTGTCATTGTCGAGGATACAAGGGTTGCTGGACACATGCAATGGTCATCAATTAATGTCGTCGAACCTGACTGCATAGTTTTGTACATATTACCTTTTTCAAGTAACTGAAAACCTATAGAAGTTATTGAAGCTATTCCATCTGTCACACAATGGCATCTTGTCGCTGGCCATCAATATGTCATCCATGCAAAGGTCTTCTCACAAGGACCTGGCTCACAAGAAGTTCGCATCACAGGTAGGTAGCGCAGTTTTTCCTGAACTCTAGTACTTTCTAAACATTATTGAGGTGTTTGCCCTTTGTCTGTGTGTTGATTTAGTCTAAGAGAAACTAAGTATTCATATCTTGATCCTGTACATATATATGGGCTCTTTAAGTGTTTTCGTGATGAGTCCTTTTGCCTTTGTTGTAATCATTTTGAGTTCTCTGTGTTGGTGTGCTATTTGTTGGATATTTGTCTTTATAAAAAATTACTTCATCACATTTGAATTCTATTCCATGTTGGCATCCCTATGGAGAAAAGAGAAAGGAAAGAAGAGGGATTGAGATTGGCATCTGACGATCGTTTTTTCTCCACTGCACTATGCACATTTTTATTCTTCCTTTTCTTTTGCGTTAATACTTTGCCGATTCTATTTGTTCTTTAATGATGTTGTAGCCATTTGATATATAATGCTTTTGGTTTTGGTTGATGAAAACGTTGTTCCTTCTGTGTAGAGTGATGATCTCAATTTGTTTGACCACCACTCTGAGAACTGGGAAATATCTTGGCGTCAGATGATATTATGGTGGAATGTGGTTGGCGAAATTCTAGAATACTAAAAGCTGCTACTCCTGGCATGGGAAAACCAACAGCTTCTTTAGCTTAGTCTGGCAGCAGTCCTGGATCAAAGGAGGTCTCTGTCATTTAAATTTAATCCAGAGACATTTCCTTTCTATGATATGTGCACTTCTATGTTCCCAAGAAGAAAGAGGAGAAGCTTGCTCGTATCAGGAACTTATTAATTACTGGTATCGACAAGGCTGAATTTGTTATTAGAAGAATGAGGTAGCCCGATTTTATTTGTTTCTGTCTTTCGTAGGTTATCAAAATTGTGCAAGCAGTCGTGGTCTGTGATAAAGTGAAGATTATTCTGGACAAAAGAAGTGTTTCCTCTGATAGTATTATGCTTCCCTGGGCCCCCACCATTTATCAGGAAGTGCAGTTAAAGGTTGTCGGAGGCTTGAAATTTCCCACCTGTTCTCTTTTCTGGACTTTAATTGGGTTTTCCTGTTTTTGATGAGCTAAGTTGAAATTTATACGTTGTGCGAAGGTGGTCTCTCACATCAAATGGTTTTCTTCGGACATGGCTTTTTTGTCTGTATCCACGTCTATGGTTGTCCAGGCAAAGAAGCCTGGTTAATTATGGTGAGGTATAATACTTTGTCTAATTGATTTGTCCCTTATCATAGTAAATCTCCATATTTGATGCCAAATAGTCCCCACTCTTTCTTTCTGCATTCTGCCAGATTGCATTTTCATTCATTACAGCATTCATAAAGATAGTTTTTAAATGATCCTGGAGGGATCAGTATGGTAAATGCTGAAGCTACAGATTCTCATGGCTGAAATAGATTCCACAATTACAACAATTAAAATTCTAAAGAAAAACTGCCCGACTTGTCCTGTTGCATATTAGAAACCATGAATCCCTACAGTTAAGTTGAGATTCTTATAGTATTCATAAAGATAGTTTTTAAATGATCCCATAGTAATCTGTATGGTAAATGCTGAAGCTACAGATTCTTATGGCTGAAATAGATATTACAATTACAACAACACAATTACAATAACTAAAATTCTAAAGAAAGACTGCGTGACTAGTCTTGTCACACATTAGAAACCATTAAATCCCTAAAGGAAAGTTGAGTTTCTTATGCATGCATTGGTTTAGTTGGAATCTTTATTAAATTTTGTTTCTCACCATTCATGTGTCTGGGTTTCGTTTATGCCATGACCATAAGCAAAGCCAGTGCAACTCTCGTTGTCTGTAAAGATTATTAGTTAGACTGGTCGGTACAACTGGTTGGACCAATAACTGGTTTGATGTCTTGTCTGGCTTAGTGATCAAACTGCAAGTGAAAACAAACCGGATTGAACTGACATCAATGTGTTTGAACCTAGGTTTTGGAAAAAGTGGGTAATAAGGTATGTACCTGGTGTTTTGAACCTGGCATCAAATTGTCCTTGGCCACAAGTTTCTCAGGCTCTGACTTGCCCATCATTCTTGGTTATGGTACAGACAGGGATGTTAAGTCAGAGGAAGTAGCGTTAGATGAATGATTCTATGAATTAATGATTCTGACATGGATCGAAATTGGGATATGTAGCCCTGGTGAGCATGTTTTGTATGCCCTCAATCACCAGGGGCCAAGCTTTTGCTTGAATCCCAAGTTCAGAATAACTATAGTCAACAGTTTGAAGTTTGCACTGGACAAAATAATGGTGACTGCAAACACATAAGAGCTCTTTAACAATGCTAGGATTTTGAAGTTTCACTCTAGACATGATCTCAATGCTATCTTAATAGGCATTTCCTCATTATATGTCCTACAGGTGATTGTTGAAGTTTCCACCAGCTGCTATGGTTATGCTGCCGAACTTCCCTGTTGACTCTGGAACTGAATCATTTCCTTGTATTTGAGAAGAACTTCCAGATTAATAGGAAGGAAGCTTAGTATCTCCTCAACAAATAAGTGCTTGGGCCAAAAAAAATCCTCCCTAATGGAGAGATAGTTGGAGAGGCGAAAAAACCCTATATTTTTCATTACAAAACCAATAAATCGGAAAAGGATGGATTGTTTTGTGAAAGAATTTTTGGTCCTATAAAAAGTGGAATTTGTGCTTGTGGAAATTATCGAGTAATGAGAGATGAAAAAGAGGACCCGAAATTTTGTGAACAATGCTTAGTAGAATTTGCTGATTCTCGGATACAAAGATATCAAATGGGATACATCCAATTAGCATGTCCAGTAACCCATGTGTGGTATTTGAAACGTCTTCCTAGTTGTATCACGAATATTTCAGATATACCTCTTAAAGAATTAGAAGGGCTAGTATACTGCGATGTGTGATTTGATCGAAATTCTGATTTTACATATTCAAAATGAGAAACTGTGATCCTAGTCAACTGAATTGGGATGCCCCAGATCTAACATGTCTCGTGAAAGGAGTAACATGAAGCTCAGAATTATGGGTCTATAAAATATTCCAAGGGGATTGGTCTATGGTCGATTCAGTAAAAAAGAAATAGTAAAGACACTTTTGTGGGATCACACCTTAAAGCTGCAGTGACCTTGAAAGTGTCAACTGGTGATGCTAATTTTCACAGTCAGTTTGAATCTTATTTGATTGTTTTCTTTTTATACCATCTTGATGAAGTTACCTGTCATTTGCAGGTTCACATTTCTATAGATGTGATGCTTTTGATTCCTTCATTAGGTGGAAGGCTGGAAGCGCATTATTCATCATCGTCAATGAGACTGGAGAAAGAACTAAGGTCCAGAGTAATAGATGGTGATGATGTCAAAGCTGTGGTCAATGGTCCACCAAATTCATGGACCCATGTTTATGCTGCTGGTTCAGGTCAAACTATGCTGCATGCTGCACTGCCGAAAGAGCATCACCATTTCGATTATTTCTCACGTGGAAATGGTGCTTTGAAAGCTTCATCACATATAGCGGCATTCCCACCCTTTGTTTTGCTTCAGAGGGAGATGGAAGCCACTTTGGTGGTTATTGGTTTGATTTTGCTCAAGTCGAAGCTGATGGACATTGGGAAAGTTTAGATAAAATATATGTTATCCCAGGAAAATGTGTCGATGTTATGCTTCTTGGAGGACCTGAAATATGGCATGGAGATATCAATTTCCTTGAAACTGTTCAGTGCTTTGATAAAGAACCTGATAATTTGAAAGATCAAAATCTTGTTCAGCAGCTTCCCCCAGCACTTATAGGAGTTTGTACATGGTTTCTTGCCAACTATTTGGAACTTTTGTAAGTATCTGCATTTTTTCCTGGCTTCACGTCATTATTGTTTGACATTAGATGATCACCGTCCTTCTAGGAAAGTACCAATACAATAACAAAACAAGGAAGCATTTAAATTGAATAAACTGAACTGGACAAGAGATTTCAGGTTGAATAAATTTTGGTCTGGATTGGTTGCATGAACTGGGGTTTCAAAACGGGTTCCTGGCGTTGACCAAAATCCTGAAATGATCTAAAACTGAGTTATGCTATTGTCTAAAATTCCATTATTCTTTCTTAACTTTAAGTTATATTTGTAGTCAATGATCAATATCTAATAAAAATTTGTAAATATGTTGGGAAAAAAATGCTTTAAGGAAAGGCTGCGAAGAAAAGCTGACCACACTACATTTTTTCGTTTCATGTGATTATTGTTTGCTCTGGTTTTGTTCAAGGAACAAAATTCATATACTAATCGGGTTGCTCTGGACCTTTCAGCAAAACCAAAATAGCCTGACCTATTGGCACCCTGATACATCTACTAAATAGTCCTCTTTGAACTCAGGATCTTGTCTACAAACGTAGTAATTTAGTCGGTGTTGACCATCCTCTGCCAGCAATTGGAGAAGCATCTTTCTCAGTTGTGTTCATTTCCTTCCTCTATTGTGATTGTAGCAGATGAACCAGGTACGCATCAGCTTTTTAATTCACCTGTTGGTATTCTGTTTTCCACACAACAGTTAATATGAAAGGTGCTATATCAACTGCTAGCCGAGGAGAATGCAGTCCAGAAAGAGTTCGTGTGACTCCTCTTACCGTGGCAAATGGACACACTATTTGCATAGCTGCAGTCAGTATTGCTTGCTCTGGAGAAGTTTTTGCAAACTCATCTTCTCTTTGTTTGAGGTGGGAATTGAGTAACTGTGACGAACTGGCATATTGGTATGACGATGATGTGGATAGGGCTCAGTCTGGCTGGGAACACTTTTTGTTCTTGCGCAGTGGATGAGGACTGGTACTGTTTGAACCCTTCCATCCATCTTTCAGTTTACTCACAATATAGGCTTATCCATGAATGCGGCTGTCTTGTTCCCTTAAGGTTTTAGGTTCAGTCTATCATATTTTTGCAGAAATTGTTGGTCTAATTTTGGAATCAGATTAGGCTCATACTCATGCATGGCTCTTTATTTGCTCTTTTCCCTGAATCATACCATATATTTTGCGGGGACATACACTCAGCTATAATATTTTCTGTTGTCAATACATCTGAAACCTGCAAGAGATTGTACTATTTATATTTATGAGAATGATCTCCCTTTTATATGCATATTACATTTGAGTGTATTCCTGAGATTCATATATATTGATTGTCAGTCTATTGTTTGAACTACTGTAGTCGGATCGGATAAAATCACGAATTCTGTTTATCTTGGGGCTGAAAGTTCATGAGAAATCCTCACAAATGCTATACACTTACAGGGTAAGCTCTTTTAATAATCTGAGTGCTCAAGGGGATACTAAAGTTGTTGCATTTGTCACTGTTGCCTTTGTTTTGTGCTGTTGCAATCACCTGTTATTGGCCATGCAAAATTTCATCGCACTTTCGTTAAAATATGCAGCTTGTATCAACTCTGCGAGTTGAACCAGAGTATAGCTTGCTAAACCCTTGTGCTAAGTTAAGCCAATGACTACAAATTGTCCCTACCACATCCCATTTCCTGTTTTAAGTGGATCAACAGTTCTTGAGTAATTTCAAGATGAAAGATGTATGTCATGCACCTGCGCATTTTGAATGTGTGAAGCATCATGTCCTAAAGAGGCAATCTTGTTGGGAAATAAGTTAAATAAGATCCATGAAACTTCAACAACTATAAAATGCAGTCAGAAATAAACAAAAGGGACCTGTTCATTCTGTGTGTGAATCACTCCTCTTAGCCAGATCTTCTATATCTTCCCAGACATGGGCCCATTAATGCTTTGCCATACCTGGAAATTTGAATGGAGGCTTTAACAGAAAAAGCATATTTACCACCACTAGGGTTATCTGCAATGTGCCCTTTACTGATGATTTTTGGGCAGTAGCCTCCAACCTTTTGATTTTTCTGGAAATGCCACTTGACATTCATTTTCTATCAAACTCGTTCGCATTACCTGCACTGTGTATGATCAATTTATGTATCATCTTCAGACAAGCTACTTCTAGAATTGCATAATATCAAATGATAAGATGGCTGCCCCATTGTTTTGTGCCGGTTTTAGGATTCAACACAGGAAAGCAGTTTCCTGGAGGAAAAATTCGTAACCAGTTGATCTCTTCAGAGGAAATTCAGTAGTCATATTTCAATGAGAAAGAACTTGGCTTTATTAAGGCCTTGGTTGGAAGGTGAAAGAACTTTTTCCAGAATTGGGCCTCTTCTATTTGGAACTTGGATTGATAATAGTTATGTAACCTGAGGTATGCGATGACAATACAATGTCAACTTTGCTCCCACTCCGTGTTTGGGTTTCTTTATTTGTTTCACTAATGTCTCGTTGAAACACAGCATTAGAATGGATATTCAAATTCTTGTTGATGCTTGAGTCGGTGATGTCGCACAAACATAAATATTTTAATCAGATCAGCGGTCGTGCCTGGGTAATGTAGAAATTTTTATCTGCATCATTTGGAAAGAACTGAGAATACTGGGGTTTGGGTGGTGATTTGTCTGGAGTAGTACATTTTTACCTGCATTCTAGGTCCTATCTTCGGCAAGCATCTTATGAAGCAAACAATACTGGGGCTCCTTCTTTGTCTGTTTGTCAAGTACTGGAGCTTCATCTATGTCTGACTGTGCTTGAAGCTCACTAAAGTGGGCTTTCACAAGAATATTTTCTCGACATAATTCTTTTGTTCCTTGTTATTTGTTTATTATGGGATTGTTTTGTGAGCAAACTATATCTGGTTCTTTATATATGTGAAATATACACTATTAATCAGTAAGTATCATTGATCTATTTCAGGTCTGCTGGCAAGGCCCGAGTTCCAGTTTCATTTTTGTGGGACCTTGTCTCTGCTTCATACTCAGAATCCAAGTTTTACAGTTCTAGTGTGTAGGTTCAGTGATTCCTGATCCAGCTCTTGCTCTTGGAGTTCCAATATCCGGGATTCTTCCTTAGTATATTTCATCAAGTCTGTTGCCTTCATCTTTTGAACCACGTGACCAGTCGGACAGTCGCTGTGAAAAGGGACCATTACCTATTCCTTGTTGAGAAACTGTAGTGAATTGAATGAAATAGCTCACAGCACGACTATTTCAATTCATATAACAGAATTAACACAGCTGAGAGTAATGAAGTTGCATGCATTCACTCTACTATGAATGATTAGTATCAATTAATAACTTGGCTGCTCCACTGTTTTGTGCAAGTTTTAGGATTCAACACAGAGATCAGTTTCCTGAATAAAAAATTGGTAATCAGTTGGTCTCTTCAAAGGACATTCAGATTTCATAATACAACGAGAAAGAACTTGGCTTTATTAAGATCTTGTTTGGAAGATAGAAGAACTTTTTCCACAATTGGGCCTCATCTTTTTGGGTACTTGGATCGATGATGGTTCTGTTGTACCATGGTTATGTAATACAATGTCATTGATTTCGCTCCCCCTCCATGTTTGGGTCTCTTTGTTTGTTTCCCTAATGTCTCATTGAAACACAGCGTTAGAATGGATATTCAAATTCTTATTGATACTTGAGTCGGTCATGTCATGAAGCATAAATATATTGATCAGTTGGGCTGTCGTGCCTGGATAAAGTAGGAAATCTCCGTCTGTCTGTTTGTGAAATTTGAGTCTATCCCATTTGCTTTGCTTTTCAGGGCATTTGTTGGTAACAACATATGAATTTACAGATCCATTAGTGCCTTCGAGTTTGTTTATGATTATTAACTTCCTTTAAGAAATTTTTCATCTGCATCTTTTGGAAAGAAGAGTACCAGGGTTTGGGTGGTGTTTTGTCTGGAGTAGTACATTTTTACCTGCATTCTAGGTCCTATCTACGGCAAGTGTCTTATGTAGCAAACTATAATGGGGCTCCTCCTTTGTCTGTTTGTCAAATACTGGAGCTTCATCTATGTCTCCCTATGCTTGAAGCTCACTAAAGTGGGCTTTCACAAAAAAATTATCCTGACATAATTATTTAGTTGCTTATTATTTTTTTCTTATGGGATTATTTTGTGAGCAAACTATATCTGATTATTTATATATGTGATATATACACTATTACTCAGGAAGTATCATTGATCTATTTCAGGTCCGCTGACAAGGCCCGAGTTTCATTTTCATGTCTCTTTGTTTCTGCTTCATTCTCAGAATTCAAGTTTTACAGTTCTAATGTGAAATATACAATATCAATCAGGAAGTGTCATTGATCCACCTCTTGCCCTTGGAATTCCAATAACCGGGATTCTTCCTCCTCAGTAAATTTCATCAAGCCTGTTGCCTTCATCTTTTGAATCATATGCCTTCACAGTGGAAAAGGGACCAGTACCTATTCCTTGCTGAGAAATTGCGGTGAATTGAATGAAATAGCACTCAGCAAGACTATTTCCATTCAAGATAACATAATTAAAATAGCTGAGAGTAATGAAGTAGCATGCCTTCAGGCTAAAGATCACTTGACAGGGAGAATTGAGATTGCTTCTTGTATCAAGGTCACTAAGGTGGCCATACTACTTTCCTTGACCCCTTGTCTTGAATTTTTGCAGAGAATCATAAGTTAAAGCCCCAAAGAAGTGCCTACATGTATAGAAAATAGGACTGTACTTCTCAAGTAGGACTATAATATTGTACGTGTGCTATGATTTGAAGAAAGACCAAAAACATTTATGACTAAACACCTTGAATGTGCAACATTATTATCAAATTTTCATGGCTGGTTTTCTTTTCTTTTTTTTTTTCCTGTACCTATGGTCATAGATTTTAGTGACAATGTGTTCCTATTCTTGGTCATTAGAAGTTAAGCAAACTATTTGGTGGTGTCTCAACCTTTTTCTTCACATATCAGTTGGTGATATAACTGATTTTACCATTCTAAGCATATTTGATCCTGTAGCTTTCTCCTTTTGTAATCTAGAGCTGCTAACACTAGCATACATTGGCCGCTTTAAAAGGTCAAAAATTGTAATTGTTTATAATATTTCTGAGTTCAACAGATTCAGAGCTTCAATGATAGATTAGCATCAATGATAGATTAGCATTTTTTATTTCCATGTTCTTTTGCTTCTCTTCTCCAATGATGTTGTTTTGCTAGTTAGAACTTGTGCTGACTGTGTGTGTTCTGTACTGTAGTTAGGTGGCTCTAGTAAGATTTGCATATAAAGAATTTTCTTTCCATGTGGTAAATCTTGCTTTTGGTGCTGGAAATTGAACTCCCGATTAGCTACTTCGATGCTCTAGGTACTCTTTTAAAAGTACTCCAATGCGCTGTGGGTTGTATAGCTATTCAGTCCTCATCACTATTGCGATTCTGGGTTACCAGGATATGCCCTTTATGAAGCATATGATATTATGATGCGGTTGCCTTGGACACGAAAGTGAATTATCTGGACATTGGTTATGTTAACACAACAGGCAGTGGGGATAGAAACTTCAATCTTGAGGTAACATGCCCATACTAGCTTCTTTTTTTTCTTTTTTCTTTTTCCTTCCGTGGAATAGGCAACAAAAATAGAATTATAACACAGAAATGTTAGTCTCAAGTATCTAGTTCAGTTTTTTAGCTTCCCTATGCTCCAAAATAAGACTTATTTTGATTAACATATTAAGGAAAATTACATGAACTTATCTTCCTGTCCATTTATGTGTCTAGTGATTATTCTTTCCCTGTGACTGTGCTCTTCTATCTTATTGAAGGCAGTACAACACTGTACAGCACTATTACGAGTGTCAATAAGTGGCAGTACAGGGAAGTCAGACTATGCATTGGTACCTTTTTTGCTTCCTACCATGACAGTAGTTGCATGGAGTTCTAGTTTTGTTTGATACCAACGTGTTGGTCAAGCAGGCAACTTTTTCTTTAAGAAAGGGGTCTAAAAATAGCAATGATGAATATAAATTGTCAAATGATATATACACTCGCACCACTCGTCATTTTATCTTGTGGAGTTGACTGACACTTTTGTAGTTGGATGCATGACCATTTGTGGTAGCCATGATGGTAAGTGAAGATTCTTATAATTTTACTTAACCTGTTTGATTTAAGTATGAGGGACTCGTGCACCTTAAAGCTGATTATAGATTGGAAGTGTGGAATCCATGTACTTGGAGCCTCTATACAGTTGTTACCGTGCTAAAGGTTTTGCACCCACTTGAGCCCATAACTTCAATAGGTGGCTTATTTGATAAAAGCATTTTCTTTTATAAATAGAAATGGTAGCTCACTTTGTATCCTTGAAATTATTTTTTCTCTGAAAACTCTTCTGGTTACCCTTTTTGACTTGGCTATTGGCACCCTTGTACAATTACAACCGAATTCTATTTTTTTGCAGTCATACAGTATCAGTGTATTCATCTCCGTTCAGGTATCAGTTGGTGCCTTCATATACCCACAAATCCAATCCTTCGCATTGGGAATTCACTTGAGTTCAGTCTAGAAGGTGAGTCAATGAGAAAAATTTCATCTGTATTATTGGATGCTTTCAAACATAAGCCAATGTATGCTTGTTATTCACTTCCTGATTTCGTGGAATTGTTGATTGTCCAATCAAAAATACCATTTAATTTTATTTCATTTTGAAAGGTATTGATAACTTAGACATGGGTTATATTTTGTTCCTAGCATTATTGAGGCAGCTCTGTCACTTTAAAAAGAATGTCATCTTTCTCTGGACATTCAATTTTCAATTGCCATGGAAAATGATGGTTTTGAATGTTCATCTAGTGAGAATGTTTTTCTGCCCATCCCCTACTTCTTTGGCCACTAATCCTTTGGCTGTGTCTGTGAAAATATATATTTATGCATGCCATGATGTCTGTATAATTTGTCTGAGTTACGGTACAAGACCTATATCCCTTCATCATTTCCTCTTCTGCATATTGAATAGAATGTGGGAAGCTATTTCACTAAATGATGCCGAATTAACTTTTGCATGGGAGGATTCAAAGTGCAAGTTCCTGGGCAGAGGACTAGTGCAAATGAAAGTGTCATAGCCATAGATTTGCTCTCTGGAAAATCCAATGCAGTTGGAGAGGGCACTACTAGAGGAATTCGGTATTATGGTATTACAGTTATCCCACTATCTTGAGCCTACCCCTTGCCTTTTGGTTTACATTACATGTCACCTTTGAGCAGTTATTTTCATATCTTCAAAGCAAACAGGATTATGGTACTAGGAAGTGACATTGTTTCTGCGGATGCTCCCAGAGAGGTACTAAGCAATGTTTCTTTCCCTGTTAAGAAGATATGAGTTCTGTGTAAAATTCAGGTTTGTGTTATGCTCTTTAACGAGCTTGCTTATTTGACTAGAACCGATTCTTTTCTATAATCTCCTTTTGGAGAACATGGGTAACTCTTGTGGTTCTTTGGGGCAAAAAGAACAATACTCGTGCCAAACTGGTGTTTAACCCAGGAAGATACTGAGCAAAGATTAGACCTTTTTATTGCTCATCCATTCGTTAATCATTTTGTCTGGTCCATCTGATACCCTCAATCTATGTAGATGGTCTGTTTTTTATTTTTATTTTTTACTTTTTTTATGATGAGTAGGTGGACTAGATTTAGTTCAGGAATTTAACTATCATGCTCAAGAAAATACTGTACAGCTTTTGCTTCATAGGATTCATGGGATGGGGAATACCTAGCATAAATGCGTTGTTTCAGAAGGATGGAGGACGCAGACAGACTTCGAGCAATTACAAGTCCAAAGCAAAATCATTTTTTTTTGGACACACCTAAAGCATGATGGTAAACCTTTGAACCTGGATAACCATTGGATTGATGTATTTCAAGCTGGAGGAGTTGAAGGGATCCTAGGACACATCTTATTTAAAGTAAAGTGCCTAGTAGGTAATAGATTTATCATTTCTTGAATTCGCAAAAGATTGCCCTTTGCTAATTTGACTTCGATTTCTATTGTGAATTGTCTTGTAATGATTTTCTATTGTCTTCTTTGCAATCAAATCGACCATCGTATGTTCATAAGAACAAGGACTCGAAATAGATTAGGCTAAGCTTATTTGCTTTATCCATTGTTGTTTATGATTTATCCGTTGATTATTGAGTAATTTTATTTCCATAATAATTTGCATGTTTATTACTATCATATCTTAATATTTTTAATTTGAAGAAAAGTGTCAAAAACCCTAAACTTTGCCAACCCCCGAATATTAACCATTGACTTCTTCGGGCAAAAGAACGCTTCAAGTGCCATAACTTGACACAAACGGACACTTAAATGCCATAATTTACGAAAAGTACACTTAAGTGCCAAAATCAGAGTAAAATGGGTGACTTGAGTGCCAATCCGACCAAAATCAGGCCAAAACACTGACGTGTCAATTTTCCGACGAAGCGAGTGCAAAACGGTGTCGTTTTGATGCTAACGTAGTAAAAAATTTAATATAAAAATTAATTTAATTTAATTTAAAACTAAATTTCTTTAAAACATTTAAAAAACTAAAAAATATATTAAAAATTTTAACATTTAAAAAAATTAAAAATTTTAAAATATATAAAAAGTAAAAAATTTTAAAAAATTTTAAAAAATTTTAAAAAAGGAGGCGGCCCCGGCCGACCCTCCCCCACCTTCCGGCGATGGTGGGGAGGCGGCGACGGCAAGGGCTCTACCCTTAGCCGCCGGCCGCCTTCCTCCTCCTCCTCCTCCTTTTTTTATAAAATAAATATAAATTATAGTATTATTATTTTTTAAATTTAATTTAATTAATTTTTATATTATATTAAAATTCAACTTATGCCAAAACAACGTTGTTTTGGCCGATTTAAGGGCTCTATTCTGGCCAACACTCGAAACGACGTCGTTTTGGTGCTGACGTGGTAAAAAATTTAATATAAAATTTAATTAAATTAAATTTATTTAAAAAATTTTAAAATAAAATTTTAAAATTAAAAAATTTTACAAAATTTAAAAATTTACAAAAAATTTTTAGGAAAAAAATTTAGAAAAAGGAGGCGATTGAGGGCTGAAATTTTTTGTAAATTTTTTGTAAATTTTGTAATTTTTTTGTAATTTTTTAAAATTTTTTGTAAATTTTGTAAATTTTTTGTAATTTTTTAAAATTTTTTGTAATTTTTTAAAGTTTTTAAATTTTTTAAATGTTTTAAATAAAAATTTTTAAATTTTAATTTAAATAATTTTTATATTATATTAAAATTAAAATTATGCCAAAACGACATCGTTTTGGCCGATTTAAGAGTTCTATTTTGCCCAACACCCGAAACGACGTCGTTTGGGGTGAATTCGAGCTGACTCAGCTCTCCGGCGAGATACATCGGCGAGAAATATTAATATTTTAATGTCATGTATGATTTCTGGTCAATTTCGCCGGAAATGGCACTCAAGTATCTTACTTTTCTTAAAATGTGGCACTTAAATATATCTTTCATAAGTTATGACACTTTGTCCCTTTCTGCCAAATTATGACACTCCAGGGTCCGCGTGTCGACTTCTCTGTCTTGGCTACTCACCAGGCTCGCCTCGTCAAACTTCCCTTGGCACTCTTTTTCTCCATGTCGCGCCTTTTCTCTCTCCCTCCTTCCCCGGCCTCTCCCGCGTTGGACCGCTCCGAGGACGCGCTCCAGAAGGCCCTCAACCACAAGCAGGCCAGCGGGACGCCGAAGCCGGAGATCGGTGCCGCCAACGCGGTTCCGAACGACCTCGAGATCGATGAGGCCAGCATCGAGAGGCAGCTCCAAGACGCCGTGTCCGGCGCCGGTGACGTCCCCCTCACGAGGGAGGCGGAACGTCAGCGGGTCATCAACAAGCGGGAGAGCCGCCGGTTCTACCTTCCCTCGTTCAACTTTGACCACCTCGGAGTCAATTCCAACGTCTTCACCTTCTGGCGTGAGGTTTGTCGTAGATTTGAGTTGAATTGTCGCGATCGTAGTTGAAAGAGGGTTCTGCTGCGAAGATTAGATGATGATCTTTAAATATTGCTTGACTATTAACTGAACGAAGAAAATCTATTTGCTTCACTATCAAGTTTCTCTGGGTCTGACAAAAAGAAAGAACAGAAGCATGTTAATCTTTTTATTTTTATTATTAGCATTTTCGTCTCGAGGAGGAAATGTTCCCTCAAGCCTGTTTCCTCACGGAGTATCCCGTTAAAGCGTGGGACGTCGTGGAGAGTTTTGGCGACCTTCTGGTGAAGGATGTGAAAACTGGGACTTGCTATCGAGCTGACGATGTGCTTGAAGATTTTTGTACTAAGGAGCTCCAAAAGGATTTGGGCATTAAGAAGGCTGCCGAACTCAAGCATGTACTTGCAACTTTGAGATCGGGTGATCTCAGTGTTCATGAAGTGGATGCCAAGATAAAAAAATATGGTGTCACGGCTCCACACACCAAAAATCCTCTCTCAGAGCCCTATACGTCCATTGGTACTTTGCTTATCCCTGAGTAAGTACCACCAATAGGTGTGGCGCTGTCATGCCAATAGTGCATGTATTGTATTTTTTTTTTTTTTTTTATGTCTTAGGTTAATTTTTTTCTTCAATCTACTGCAGGTGCAAGCCACCTAAAACTGGCTGGATTGGAATGGATTGATCAAATACTATCATGAAAAGAATTTAAGAGCTGTAATATTCTTTTGCACAAAGCATGTCAAGGCTAGTTGAAGTCTTGCACCTTCTGGAAGAATTGGCTTGTAGTGGAGATTAATCTGTTTAATGGGTTATTCCTGCAAAGAGTTCCACTAATTTCTTCCCTATTGCAGGTGGAAACAGTTGATGATTACAATGAATATTGCCACTATGTGTCAGGACTTATAGGTTTAGGTCTGTCAAAGCTTTTCTATGCTTCTGGAGCTGAAGATTTGGCACCAGATTCTCTGTCCAATTCAATGGCTTTGATTCTACAGGTACTTGAAAGACACTGAGTTTCATGTACATGACCACATATTTTGGATTTCTAACATTGTTTTATGGATGTAAATATCAGAAACAAGACATTATAAAAGATTATTTGGAAGATATCAATGAGATTCCAAAGTCACGCATGTTTTGGCCTCATCAGATTTGGGGTAAATATGTAAACAAACTTGAGGTATGCCTCTTTAACATGATTCGGGACGATTAAAGGCTTACACAAATTGCGCTTTAGCTCTTTTACCGTATAAAATTGATTTTCCATCACCTACTTTAAAGATAAATCGCTAAGATATTATGCACCTACAATGCTGAATTTTGCGCTGATGCACATCCTTATTTTCTCGTCTGTAATTGGCCCTATCTACATAGGACTTGAAGTATGAGGAGAACTCAGTG
Organism: Eucalyptus guilfoylei; assembly: GCA_016097605.1. NCBI lineage: Eukaryota > Viridiplantae > Streptophyta > Magnoliopsida > Myrtales > Myrtaceae > Eucalyptus > Eucalyptus guilfoylei. The sequence continues at coordinate 30,917,022 of CM027866.1, read as the reverse complement.
AAGGCAGCACAATGCTTGAATGAGATGGTCACAAATGCTTTGACACATGTGGAAGACAGTTTGACATACATGTCTGCTTTAAGGGATCCTGCTATATTCCGGTTTTGGGCTATTTTTCAGGTACATTATCAATTCTTCAAGACAATAGTGTTTCTTATCTGTGAATGGGAGTTGTTGCCTTACATCTATCCTATATATTAAAATTATTGAAGGTAGCTTTCGATCTCAAAATTTTTCTTACATAAAACTTGCCTTAGAATTTTTCTCATGAACATACTACAAGCCCAATCTCTGCACTTCTTCTCCTGCCCCTCTCTCACACACATTTGCGTGTGTGTGCAGCAGGTGCACAGACACACAAGTTGTCCCTTTCTCTCTCCTTGTGCACACGCGTGGGCACAAGATTTGGTTTTACACATTGGCGTTACAAAATTTCCCTATTATAATCAGTTGTTGACATTTCTAAACTCACTCTTCATAATCTTAGGACTTTCTGTACGTGGTTCATTTGCTTTCATGACGTTGAATGTTGATATTTTCTTTTTAATGCCATTAATCTTTTGATTTTCTGGGAGAAGCTCCTCTGCCAACATTTTCTACTTTTTCTAGATAATGGCGATTGGAGTGATGATTGTTATCGTTTGACAGAAGAAATGTGGAGCACAGAAGAAATGTGGAGCGGCTTTTGTTGCCCGTAAAAAGTTGCTGAACCTAGAGAAGTGGAGGTAATTCTTCAGACTAGTTAACTTCATGGGGGCAGGTTTCTGCCCTTCATTTGTGAATCCTCGAGTTTCTTATCGTGACCCAACTAATCGAAGTATTAATGCAGAAACTGGTAATTGTTCCAAACAAGAAGAAACTAGGTCTTGCCTTTAGGGGAAACCAAAAGATGGTGGTTGAAGTTCTGGAGGTATACGCTGGAGGTTCCTTGGTTTTTGCTCTTTTGCTGAGTATATTAGGAATCTCTGGATTTACTCTATGCTTGCATTTGTCTTGTTAACACCAGGCAATGGGTGAAGAGGAAGCTTTGCGATTGAAGGCTGCTTTAGAATCCAAAGAAGAGGCGGAATTTCTGGTATGCACGATGGGGAAGAGTGTAATAATCAAGGATAACATGGTCAATATTTCGAAGCAGAAGATAAAGGAAGATTGGAGGGTTTTTACGCCGTCTGTTATTGGATCGTCTTTTGGCATGGGACGCATAATATACTGCCTATTTGAGCATTCTTTCTATACAAGGCCCAGCAAAGCGGGAGATGAACAACTAAATGTGTTGCGCTTCCCTCCATTTGTAGCACCTATCAAAGTTACATTGGATGATCTTCTGCTACTTTGACCTGGCTATGTTTACAGGCATCCCCACAGGGAGGAGAGATGCGAGATTCGTTACAGACAACACCATAGTTCTCAAGTTGATGTGATCATACGAGAGAGGGACAGCAGAGATCAGGTTCGAGTTGGAGTGGGGGAAGTGGTCTCAATTGTGAAGGAATTGATTGATGGGCACAGGACCTGGTCCGATGTACGGACGATGTACGGTGGAGTTTCCGCATCTGCCGAAGAAAATGAATAGTTGGGTTACGGATATCATTGCTTACTTTACTGTCAGTTTATTATATTTTTGGGGTATTCAAGGTAGGAAACAAACGTACTTTTTATTATTTTTCTGTTGATATTTTAGATGGTGTCGTAGATAAAACAAATAGGAAGTTGCAGATGTACGTTGGGCTCTTCGCTTGATTCCGTATTGCACAGTTTTCATGCAAATTCTGCCTCTTGAGAAGGTGAAAATATTTTTCTATGAGCTTCTCTGCTTCAAGTTACCTGTCATCTAGATCTGCCACATCATAATCCTAGGTACTCCGATGTGCGTATCGCTACAACCATCATGGCTGTTTTTCCGCCAAACGCTATCCGTCAGTTACCAATTCTCAGCCTCTCGCCTCCTCCTCTCCCTCTCTCTCGGATATCAAGCTGCACATAACATTTTACTCATGCGCATGCCAAAGAGAGAGAGGTGGCCGATCTACTTGTGCTCGTGGTAACATTGATGGAGGTAAAGGGCGGCATCACCGAATGTGGTGGCGACATTGGAAACCTCTTATGATCTTGTGTTCCCGATTTCATGAAAAACACGTGTCATAAAAAAGGGTTGCATGAGAACTTATACCATATTGACATGAAAATCAAATTAAGAGTACAAGAAAAAAGTTTCGATAAGAATATAAGTTATTGGTCATGCCATTATAGGTCAGACCATAGTTATCGCTAGTTAGGTCCTTTGTCGGAAAAGGCGGTCCACTTTAAGGATAGGCACTTTGAGGATAGGGTCGACTAGCCTCCGGGAGGAGAGTTGGTGCTCGTTGATGATATGATGATCCTGCCTTTTTTTTTTGTACGTCAATTTCACATAGGACATAAGCTGCACTTGTCAAAGTGGCAATTCATTAATAATGTATCGTCAGCAAATTATAAGGATTCGCTAAGGCAACACATTTGATGGAAAAAAGGATGCAATTGCAAAAATCAAATAAGTTAGTAGACTCGATGTATAAATCAAAGTGGGCTTGATGGCACAACTCGAACCTCCACGAACAAAACTGTTTACAGGTTCCGCTCCCTCGTCATCAAGACCGGCCACCAAGACGCCGCCGCCTCCTGCTAGCATGTGCCGCCTCGGTCCCGGAGATCTTGCCCCACCCCTGCTCTCTTTTTGCCGGTGTCTCCTCTCCCGACGCCGTCGCTCACGACACCATCATCAAGATCTCGCGCCCGCTCCTCCCCTCCTCATTCTCTCCCCCTCTTCGCTCAAATGCTCTGCCGCGGCGTGTCGCGCAATAATTCGCCTTCCCTTTCGTCCTCAGAGCTTGCTCTCGCCTCCGAGAGATGGGCCACGGCCTTCGTGCCCTGATCGCGAAGCTCGGGCTCGACTCCGACGTCTATGTCCAGAACGCGCTGATTAGTGCCTACGTGGATGTTGGTGCGGTGGAGTCGGCGCGTAAGTTGTTTGACGAAATGCCTGAGCGAGACCTGGTGTCTTGGTCGTCCTCAATTGGGTGTTACCCGAATGATGGATTCGGGTACAATGCCTTGGCTTGTTTTCGGGGAATGCAACTGGTAGAGAGTATTGAACCGGATAAGGTCGCTTTGCTCAGCGTGATCTCGGCGGTTTCCAGCTTAAGGGCCTTGGAATCGGGCAGGTGGGTCGATTGTTACGTTCGGAGAAGTGGCTTTAGTTGGAAGATTACTGGTGGGGCCTTTTTGATGGACACGTACTCCAGCTGCGGGTGACTCCATGAAACGATGAGGGTGTTTCACGAAATGCCTGAGAGAAATGTGTTGACCTGGACTGTGCCGATCAATGGGCTCGCAGTGCACGGCCACAGTGACAAGGCCCTCGATTGTTCAATGACATGAAGAAATCAGGAATGCGGCCGAATTCTATAACCTTTTCTGCAGTTTTAGTGGCTTGCAGCCCCGTAGGACTTGTTCAAAAGCGTTAAGATATAGTATGGCATGGAACCAACGCTTGAGCATTATGGGTGTATAGTCAGACTTTTTTTGGTCGAACTGGGCTGGTTGAGCAAGGGCATGAATTTGTCGAAAAGATGCTGATCAGGCGAAATTTAATTGTCTGGAGAACTCTGACTCGAGTCCGTGCGAATCGTAACCATCTTGGCTTAGTTGAAAAGGCAAGAGGAAGACTTCATGAGCTGGATCCTCATCAGAACGGCGATTATGTCCTTTTATCCAATGCCTATTGGGGAGTTGGTAAATGGAACCGCACAGCTCGGATTAGAATTTAGATGAAAGATAGGAGAATTAGCAACAGACCAGGTTATAGTTTGATCAATGCAGAGGAGGAGAACTATGAGTTTGTCTCGGGAAAATTCTCATTGGGAGTAGGAAAATATTAAGGACTTGTTAACAGATAGTATTTCGCCACGCTTATACGAACTCGATCTGTGCTGTCCCCGTCTCTGGAATGGTCATCTTGTGAATTGATAGATATGGCGAAGGGCACACCGAGCTCATTCAGGTTTGCAGATCTGAATGATCCACGAACGATCTACAAATATCACACGATTTTATAGAAATCAGACAACAAGTGAAGGTCAACCTAGAAAGTCAATTTTCAGGGATGTGTTTGTAGATTTCAAACGTATGATTTTATAAAAATCGAGGAATGCATGAAGGTCGGTCTAGAAAACGATTTTTCACAGGCAAATATATTCACTTTGAGGTCAATCGTACCTACCAGAATACTTTCGTTTTTTCTGAAAATTTTACACCAAATAGATCAAGATGTGATGAGTAAAACTCATGAAGGCACCGACTCTAAATTCTTATCACAAAAATTTATAAAAAAATGGGGAATCAGCAGACGTCGCTCAAAATAGAGTACGCCAACAAATTTTCAGATTCATGACATATGTTTCGAGGCAAGTTCAACTCAGAAAGCAATGTCCCATTAGAGTCATAATATATCAAATCAAATCTCAACTTGCATACTTCAAAAGTCTAGAGCACATTTTTGGAAGATGAAGACGTTTTCAAGCTCATATCATCGCTCGAAACAGAACAGTCCAGAGATGCCTACAAATTTCCAGAACACACGATTATTTATGATGAAATAATCGATCAATCCTTAATTGATTCAACTCATCTAACAATTATTTCTAAGCACGCATAATCATCTGTACAGTGAATCCTAGCCTCGATCACCTTAGGTGATCTCGCTTCAACGAATTCGAGCGTTAGAGAACTATACATTGATTATGACAAACTTCAAGCTTGATTGAGCTAATTGGCCACCATGAGCTACTCAAGATGGCTTAGAATAGCTTGGCAACAATCCAAATGAAATCACAATGTCTAAAGTAAGATAGTATTCGAATCAAACTTATAACGATCAACAAATGGGGATCAAAAGAAGTTGAGAGTGGTCAATGATGATTCGGCTAGAATTGGATGAGCTTTGGCCAAGGACAGCTCAAAGATAGGTCAACAAGTGACACCGCAAGCTCCGAAACGCCAAGGAACCACCACCGACCATTGAATGAGGATTGGAAGCTGGCGGCTTGCTCTATCGTCCCGAGCACGGGATGAAGCCGAAGAAAACTAGGCTGCCAATCCAAGGCTTTATTTCAAAGATCACCACTGGTGGAGGATGCAACCAGCGAAGGGGGACACCGGAGATCGCCGGGAGTGGGGTGGCGAGGGGCGACAATCAACCGGTGGGCAGCCAAGTAGGCTTTGGCCCTTTTGTCGCTGAGTGTTTTTTTATATTTTATTTTGAGAGAGAGAGAGAGAGAGAGCCCTATCAAATTTTGAAGGGAAAAGCTTATATATTTGGGCCAAGTTTGAATCCTAGTCATGGAATTGACCAATGGCTAGGATTTGATCTCCCAAGATGAGATCAAAGAAGCTTAGAAGCTAAGGAATATCGTGATTGGCTAGGATATATGTCACATGGATTGCTGAGTTGTCACATCCAATAGCCAAGATGAAGTCTTTAATGAAACGATTGGAAAATGACACTTGGCCACCAACTGGTCAACGCGGATCAAAACCGAGTTGACCTAGTTGGATTGGGTTGACCCGAGTTGAACCAGTTCAATCCTAGTCCTAATTTTTGTTCTAATTTTCTGAATTTGACCAATTAAAATGAAATTAAAATTTTCTTATGTGAATTGGATCAAATTGAATACCATTGGATTACGTCAGGGCGAATAATTGTGCACAAAATGCCTTGATCGTGTTAATTTCCATTAAAATGATGCCACAAGCTAAGCTAACATTTGTAATTGAAATTTGTTTGGCAAAATTGAAGCTTAATTACTTCAATTGGATGCTAGTCTAGAATGGGCCAAGTCGAATTAGCTCGATTGGAAAACGTAAACTTGATTTGCCATCTTTGGGTGTGCCATATTCATCAAATTGGAAAGTTCCCATGTCAATTTGCCAAAATTGACCCTGGATTTGGATTAATATTAAGAAAATGAATGTATCAAGGGTGAAACCACTTAAATCATGAATAATTGATTGGGACCCCTTCAGCATGCTAAATCACAAAATCGGTCGAAGGAGTGCATGTGAAATGACCTCTAGATCAAATGTTATAAAGGAAACCGTGCAAAAATATGAAAGTAATTTTATTTTTGACTGGTTTTGAACATAAAATTGAAAAAAAGAAAAAATAAGATTCTTAATCAATTTATGCAAAATTATTAATGCCAAAGTCAAATTGAAGCTAAAACGAGGTGACTTGTGGATTTTTACAATTTTCAAATTTTTGGGTCAAACCCTTTGGCGACTAATCATTAAAAGATTGATTTAATGATAAAAACTTTACTTTTTTTTTCTTTTTTGCAAACTTGTTATGGCCTAAGTGAAATTGGGACCAATTACGAACCTTTCCTAGGGTTGGTTTTTTGGTCAATAGGTTAACAAAAAACTGGAGTAAAAAATCAACTCTCACTTTTTGGGTTTTTGATGAAAATGACTAGAAAATTAATCACAAATGGAGGAGTGTTGCTGCAATAGAGTGGAGTGTTGCTGCAGTGGAGTCCAGTAAAAAGATTGTTTGTTATATTTTTGGGTATCCAAATGTAGGAAACAAACAGTACAACAACAGAAGCAATAGATGACCAAAATCTTATGGAAACTCCTATTCTATTGGCTACTGAGGCAGGAGGATGGGCGATGGCGGCTAGCCCTCAACAATCGCCTTTGCACAAATGAAGCTTATAAGCTGGAACTGTCAGGGTTTGGGCTCCTCCCTAACAGTTCGAGCCCTTAAGGCCCTTGTGGCTAAAGAAAAGCTTGACATCTTATTTTTGATGGAAACCAAGAATCGAGAGGAGGTGATTACTCGACTACAAAGACGTCTGAAATTTCGAAACTCTAATATTCTAAACCCTGTTGGTATGGCAGGAGGGTTGGTTTTACTTTGGCATGAGCATATAACGGTTGACATGATTCAATCTTCTCAAGAGTTGTTTGATATGACTTGTGTGGATTCTCGGTGTCACATATCTATGCGCCTGACGTGTGTCCATGCACCTGCCGCTTATCACCCTTGCCAAATCTTCTGGACAGAACTTCAGCAGATTGCCCGCACCAACACTTTACCCTGGGTCTGTATTGGTGACTTCAATGAGGTTATGTATGTTTGGGAGAAGTTCAGCAAGCGACCACCTGACGCTCACAGGATGTCTTCCTTTAGACTAGTAGTACAAGATTGTGCTTTAATGGATATGGCTACCAAGGGCTGTGTTTATACCTGGTCGAATAATCGGGAAGGAGCTGATTTTGTGAAAGAAAGGCTAGACCGAGCTTTTTGTACGTATTAATGGCGTCTTGCTTTCCCTGAAGCCAAAGTTCTTACGCTACCTATAGTGGGTTCTGACCATACTCCTATTCTGTTAACTACTAATTGCTTACAAGGACGTCGACGTAAGTACTTTACTTTTGAAGCTTTTTGGTTACAGGATAAGGAATGCAGCAAAATTATTCATGAATCCTGGAACTCAGGCCATGGAAGAACTTACAATCTGACACAACGACTTAAACTAGTATCGATGGCCCTTACCAACTAGAGTCGTTAGAAATTTTCCATAGCCCACAACCAACTAGCAACTTTACATCAGCAGCTCCAAAATCACATGAACCAGCCTCATACACAATATGATAAGTAGTCCATCAGCAACATAAAGGCAGAAATAAACAGATTATGGCAACAAGAGGAGCAATTTTGGGCACTGCGATCTAGAATCAGTTGGCTAAAATGGGGGGACAAGAACACAAAATTTTTCCACGCCACAACGATACAACGAAGATAGCGGAATAGAATCTGTATGCTGAAGGATGGTGATCAGAGATGGATTCGGGATGATGACTCTCTAAAACATATGACCACACAGTTCTTCACCAACCTTTACCAATCTGTCGGCCACTGGGACTATCAGCCCATAATTGATCAATGCCCGACAGTGGTTTCTACAGAAATGAATAGTCTTTTGGTGGCTGAGGTTACCAAAGAAGAGGTCCGTATCGCAATTTTCCAGCTTGGGTCTACTAAAGCTCCAGGACCCAACGGTATGAATGGCCTCTTTTATCAAACACATTGGGATACTTTGTGGGCTGATCTTTTTATGTTAATACATCAGTTTTTTAGAACATGGGTTATGCCTACAGATCTGAATAAAACCTTTATCACCCTGATTCCGAAAGTTCCTCACCTAGAAAACCTAGACCAGTTCCGACCTATTAGTCTTTGTAATTATGCCTACAAGATTATCTCTAAAGTGCTAGCAAATCGACTAAAACCCTGGCTTCCATCTTTAATCTCTACTGAACAGAGCGCCTTTGTAAGTGGCCGCCAGATCCAAGACAACATATTTATAGTGCAAGAAGTGCTTCATCAACTGCGCACTAGAAAATGCAAGAAAATTTTTCAGGCAGTTCTGAAAATGGATATGAAAAAGGCTTATGACCGAGTGGAGTGGGATTTTCTCGAAGCTTATCTTCTGAAGTTAGGTTTTCATCTCACTTGGGTCCGATGGATAATGCAGTGTATCACAACGGTATCCTACAGTGTCAAATTCAATGGTGAGCAGTTAACCTATTTTCATCCGACTAGAGGAATCAGACAAGGTGACCCACTTTCTCCATATCTATTTATCCTCATGGCAAATGTCTTATCGAATCTCATAAACCAAGCTATCCACATGGGACATCTCAAAGGCATTCAGCTTAACAAGTGGTGTCCTACATTATCTCATTTATTCTTCGCTGATGATGCCATATTTTTCCTAGATGCAAAACTTCAGGAATGCCAAAATCTTGCCAACTTATTGAATCAATATTGCTTAGCTACAGGACAGGAAATTAATCGGAATAAATCCGGAATTTATTTTTCCAAGATGTGTCCTTATGCCTTACAGGAAAATTTGGTGAATGCTTTGAGAGTCCCGTTGTTAGTCAAAACTGGGAAATACTTGGGAATCCCCTCTGATTGGGGACGTTCCAGGAAGGAAGTACTTGCTTGGATTATTGGAAGAGTGAATCAAAAACTAGAAGGATGGAAAGAACACTTTATATCTAAGGGAGGCAAGGAAATACTCATCAAATCCATTGTTCAGGCAATGCCTCAATATGCTATGGCTATATTTAAACTTCCGGCTTCAGAGACCTCATGGACTTCAATAATGCAATGCTCGGAAAACAAGCATGGCGTCTGCTTCAACATCCTACAGCACTATGGAGTAAATTATTTAAAGGTATCTACTTTCATTCCCGAGATTTTTTGCATGCTGATAAAGGTACCAGATCGTCTTGGGGCTGGCAAGGTCTTTTATTAGGTCGGGATTCAATTCTTCCTCGACTTCGCTAGTCAGTACGTGATGGGACTAGAATTAACATTAGAGAAGACCGGTGGCTACCACAAGGAATTCTGGGTGGCCCAGCAAACCATGAAGAACCTGTTAAGGTAGCCGAACTCATAGATATGCAAGCCAGTGCCTGGAATATCCCGCTACTTAACCAATTTTATGAGAACAATACAGTTAGGGAGATCCTTACCATCCAGATCAGTCCTTCTTATATAGAGGATAAACTGATATGGACGGCAACCACCCATGGCAACTATACTGTTAAGAGTGGTTACCAATCAATCAGGCAGACAGCAATTACCAAACATCAGTTAGAAGCTTTGCCTACCTACCATATTCAACGAACTTTATGGAAACAACTATGGAAGTTAAACATTGCTCCCAAAATCAAGTTCTTTCTGTGGAGTCTTTGCCACAATGTCTTACCTACAAAAGCAAATCTATTTCACAGGAAAATCACCCTTGACCCATATTGCTCTCTCTGTCACAATAGCATTCCTGAATCAGCAGAACATACATATCTGCTCTGTCCTTAGACTAATACCATATGGTCAGACTCGGCGATAAACATACCTATTCAGTCACAAGCTATATAGAGAATAGACGCATGGATAGCTGCTATGTTTTTGAGAAAGCAATCCGTACCTGATCTGAACACCCTGGCATATGTCCTTTGGCATATTTGGAAATCGAGGAATAATTTCATCTTTCGTCGCCAACAGTTGGATGCGCATCAAGTGGTTGATAGTGCTTTCGCCAGTGCTCGATTAGCTCTCTGCTCTTATCGCAACTTTACAGCCACAGAACAACATCAATTCAACACTGGTGAGTTATGGCGTCCTCTAGATCTAGGCACTTTCAAGGTAAATATTGATGGGGCTTTTCAGCTGCTCATAAGCCAGGGATCAATGGCCAGTATATTCCGAGATCAGAATGGAAAAATGCTCGATGGACTTACCAGGAACTTTCTCGCTTCTTCAGCTCTACAGTCGGAGTTCATGGCGTTTTGGATAACTCTTCGCCATTTGCAACAGATCGGCAGACACCATGATCCATTGGTCATTGAATCGGACAGCTTGATACTGGTTGATTTCGTCAATACTGATTCTCAGTCGCCATGGGAGGTTCGAGCGATCTTCCACGAAGCCATCCATCTCCTCCGTACCTTTTTGTGTGTTAGGGTTCGCCACTGTCGAAGGGAAGCGAATGCAGTAGCGGACTGGGCTGCCAAAAGCCACAGAAATGATGCCCTAACGGAGATTTGGCCTATTTCGCCCTCTTTGATTTTGTTAGACCTGTTAATTTCTGATGCTTTGGCAACTGGATGTAATCCTATGGTTTATTGAATAAAATTTCCTTTTCTGACAAAAAAAAAAGAGTAGGAAACAAACAGTGTCCTTTTTATTATTTTTCTGTTGATATTTTAATCGGTGTCGTAGATAAAACAAACAAGAAGTTGCAGATGTACGTTGGGCTCTTCTCTTGATTTCGTATCGCACGGTTTTCAAGGAAATTCTGCTTTTTGAGAAGGTGAAAATATTTATCTATGAGCTTCTCTGCTTCAAGTTACCTGTCATCAAGATCTGCCACATCATAACCCCCAGGTACTCCGATTTGCGTATCGCTACAACAATCATGGCTGTTGCTCCGCCAAATGCTATCCATCGGTTACCAAATCTCAGCCCCTCGCCCCCTCCTCTCCCTCTCGGATATCAAGCTGTACATAACATTTTACTCATGCACATGCCAAAGAAAGAGAGGTGGCCGATCTATTTGTGCTCATGGTAACATTGATGAAGGTAAAGGGTGGCATTACCGAATGTGATGGCCGATCTATTTGTGCACGTGTGATAAAAAAAAAAAGTTGCATGAGAATTTATACGACTTTGACATGTAAATCAAATCAAGAGTACAAGAAAAAAGTTTCCATAAGAATATAAGTTATTGGCCATGCCATTACAGGCTAGATCATAGTTATTGCTAGTTAGATCCTTTGCCAAATAGGGCGGTCCACTTTAAAGATAGGGTCAACTAGTCTTCGGGAGGAGAGTTGGTGCTTGTTGATGCTATGATCATCTTGCTTTTTTTAAAAACAAAAAAAACAAAAAAAAAACAAAATACAAGAATTTCTTTTCACATGATGCCGAACATCAATGTCACATGGGACATAAGCTCCACTTGTCAAAGTGTCAGCTCATAAATAATGTATCGTCAGTAAATTATAAGGATTCGCTAAGGCAACAGATTTGATGGAAAAAAGGATGCAATCGCAAAAATCAAATAAGTTAGTAGACTCAATGTATAAATCAAAGTGGGCTTGATGGCACAACTCGAATTTTCACGAACAAAACTATCTACAAGCTCCGCTCCCTCGTCATCAACATCGGCCTCCAAGATGACGCCGCCTCCTGTTATCATGCGCTGCCTCGGCCCCCGAGAGCTTGCCCCACAGCCGCTCTCTTTTCGCTGGTGTCTTCTCTCCCGACACCGTCACCTACGACACCATCATTAGATACCGCGCCCGCTCCTCCCCTCCTCACTTCTTGTCCCTCTTATTCAAATGCTCCGCCGCGGCGTGTTGCCCAATAAATTCACCTTTCCTTTCATCCCCAAAGCTTGCCCTCGCCTCCAAGAGATGGGCTACGAGCTTCATGCCCTAGTCACGAAGCTCGGGCTCGACTCCGACGTCTATGTCCAAAACGTGCTGATTAGTGTCTACGGGGATGTTGGTGTGGTGGAGTCGGCGTAGAAGGTGTTTGACGAAATGCCTGAGTGAGACCTGGTGTCTTAGGGTGCGTTTGGGAAGACTTTTGGGGAAAGTCCTTGAGAAAATGTAAAAGCCCTCGAATTAAAGGAGTTTTTCAAAATGCAAATTGTATTTGATAAATCGTATTTGTGAAAGTCCATTGTGAAGTATCTTTGAGCAAAATAGTGCTTGGATAAATTAAATTTGCAAAAGACTTTTGTTATTAAAAAAAAAGGGAAAAAAAAATAGAGTTGGTTGGCCAAGGGCTTCTCCGGTTACCGCCGGCGAAGAGCTAATAGTTGCCGGTGAAGGGTAGGTGGTTCGGCAAGGGGGAGGCGGCGTGGTGAAGGGTAGTGTCCAGCTAGGGTCACCGTGCGGAGGACATGGTGCGGCGAGAGGACATGGAGCGGCGAGGGTCGTGCGACCCACCACGTCGTGGAGGTCGCCGGCGCCTGCGATCTGGTCGCCATGACCCAAATCTGCGCGATCAGATCTGTGCGCAATCTGCGTTGCCGGCATCCTCCGTGTGGCGACCCTCATCGGAGGGTCGTGGGACCCTAGTTGGACCACCTGTCATTTGCTGCACTGCCTGCCCTTCGGCGGACCACCTACCCTTCGCCGGCAATCACGCTAGATGCTGGTTAGTAGAGAGAAGGGAAGAAGATGAAGATGATGAACAGTTGTCGGGGTAAAGCTAGAGAAACGAAAAATTAATGAGGACAATTTCGGAAGAAAATTTTTATTAGCTTCAAAGCCAGCATGCTGAGAAAGCCCAAGGCAGCCCCCAACCTGCCTTGGGCTTTCAGCCTTGGTAAGGCTTGCCTTTGGCAAAGGCAAGTGAAAAAAAATTTGCCAAACACTAAATATTTGGCCCAAAGACCTTTCCCCCCCCCCCCCCCCCCCCGCCACCCAAAAGTCCCTTAGGAAAGCAGTTCCCAAATGCAGCCTTAGTCATCCTCGATTGGGTGTTACGCGAATGATGGAGTCAGGTACAATGCCATGGCTTGTTTTTGGGGAATGCAATTGATAGAGAGTTCTAAACCAGATAAGGTTGTAAGAGTTTTCTTAATGTTGGCTATGTTAATTGAGATTGTGGTTTACTGTTTTATGAGATTTGTCTAATAAGGTAAGACATAAGGTTTCTTAATAGTTGGATATTAGCTTGGCTTGTGTGGGCCGAGTTGGGCCCAGCCTGTGATGAGAGAGTCTAATTGAAAACTCTATAAATAGCGCTAAGGTCCCTCCTTTAACCCTTACTTTTGCCGTTCAAAAATGTGTACACCCACTACCTCACATAAGGAATGTCCATGAGTGGTGGTCTCATTGAGCTAGGGTATCGAGGGTAAGAGAGGAGAAGATCTTTAGTGTCGAAAGTTTGGATTGCTGCCATTCTGCTCCAAGAATCATGGATTCCAAATTAGGTATGCAAATCTTCGTCTTCTCCTCCAATATGTTCGAGTTTCTGGCTATATCGATCTTAGGAAGCTGTTTCGATGGCAAACATTTGGTATCAGAACCTCATAGCCTAGAACTCGAATTGTTGCATTTGGTCCATTTTAAGAAATTTTATCCTTTGAAATTTGATTTTGAACACATATTCGGACTTGTCTTGGCGAGACGAGCATTTCGGTGGGTGGTGATAGGGCTAGTATGATCACCTAGAGGGGGGTGAATAGGTAATAAAGAAACTTTTACGAAACTTCAAAAATAATTTATTAGCAACGTAAACAACATTAAACAATTATATGAAGCTGTGAATTGAAATAAGGAGTTTAGGGAAAGAAGAATAAAAACACAATGTTTATAGTGGTTTGGCTTAAATTAAGCTTACGTCTACTCTCCCGCGCTGACAGCCCTCTGGTTGGATTTCACTATGAATCAAAAGAGATGTTACAGTCTCAAGTCATTGACTTTACAGTATAGAGACTCTACTACACTTCTTTAAGGTCTCAAAAGTTTTTGTTCTCTCTTTTGAGTACAAATAAAGTTCAATGATTGAAATAGCAAAGAACTAGAAAGCTTCAGACTTTGAAATTTTTCTCTCAAGCACACTACTTCAAATAACCGAAGAGTCATCCTTAAATACTCCTCCATGCCCTTTTCGACCGTTGGCACTTACCAAAGGAGTTCTTCCAATCTACCCATTGGACAGAATCAATTAAGGAGATCTCGAGTCGTTTAAGGAATGTGATGATAGCCCATCAATCCTGCTCGCCCATACAATCAGGATCTTGGTTTCCATAAGTAGAACCTTCCAAGTATACTTCACCATTCAAAAAGATTTGCATATCGGATTTGATCCAATAATTAATCAAGAGATGCTATCTCCAGCCATAAGGTCTTCCAAACTCATATGAACCGAATCTTTGAAGATAAACTCGCATCTTAATAAGTCTTTAATCTTTGGTCTGAAAACTGTTAGTGAGGGTAGACTTTGAGTCTTGAGTCTGGCGGTCTTCAGACAGAGTCTGGAGTTCTTCAGACTTTAACACTTGAGTCTGGAAGTCTTCAGACTAGACTGATAGAAACGTTTTGTCAACTTCAAAATAATAAAGGAGCTTTCTCCAACAATCTCATTATTTTTTATGGTGACAAAACTTTTCTGCAGATTTGAAAACTTTTGTCCTGTAAAACAATACTTAAGCAATACATGATAACTTATAAAAATAAGTTAATTAGAACTTGGATAGCATCAATTCTGCAACCACAGAAAACATGTTAATCCTGCAAGATAATTATCCTTCCACAATCAGTATCTCAGGCTAAGTTATTGCAAGCATCAAAGATTCAAATCACAATAACAGTCAAGCAGTCCAGATCCAAAGTCAAAAGTCCACAACCAAACAAAGATACCAAAGTCTAAAAATTCATCAAAATAAAGGTCATTAAAATAAAGACAAGACAAATCTGCACGACTTCTCCCCCTTTTTGTCAACAGCAAAAAGTGGAGAATAAGCAGAAAGAGTTGAGTAAAAAAAGAGTGGTGTGAAAATCATGACTATTTTGGTAAGCGAACAAGTTGGAATTCCCCCATTGAGCTCACTGTCTTCTCAAGCTTTCCAAGAGTCGCCTTCAGTTGCTGTAAATCTTTACCCTTCATATGATCTTGCACTTGAGTCTTCAGGGCGAGTAGCTGTTCTTTCAACGAAACTGAAGTAGCCAAGAAAGCCTTTTTGAGATCTTTTATCCCATACTCCAAACCATATTGATGTCTCATTAAATCCAACAGAATATCCATCATTCTTGAAAAGTTAGTTGATTGTGCTAGTGCATCACTAGGTCCAGTCGACTCTGTTCCTGGAGTCTTGAGATTGGAGGGTTCCTCAGCAGTTCGTCCACCATGACTAGGAGTGGATGCATCAATGTCTGGTTCAGGATAAAGAGAGGCATGCACGTCATCTGGATCTGCTGCAAAATGACTAACATCACTAGTTATAACAGGTGAAGAAATACCTCGTTTTTCAGCAACTTCCCCTGTTTGTGTGCCTTCAGGTGGAGAAGTGAATTCTTCTTCCTGTTCTGCTTCAGCAAGGGAGTGATGTTTTTCTTTTCCTTTCGCTCCAGCAGTTCCACTCATTGTCTGTTCTGAGTTGCTTGACAAGGATACAGCCAAGGTAGGCTCAAAGGAATCATCTTGAGCCTCTTCTTCCTTCCTCTTCACTTCTTCTTCCTTCATCTCTTTTCTCTGTCTCTTCCTTGGTCTCTCTTCCTTCTGTTTCTTGAAAGCTAACATAACTCTGTAAATTGCGAAGGGCAAAGGTGGAGAGAGTGATGTCATCCTCATCATCCTCATCTTCCAAGATAAAGTCTCTCCTCTTCTTGATAGGTTCTATCATTGGTTCTTTGCCTTTCCGTTTTGATGCTGTAGAGGTTTTGCTTTGCCTTGACAGGGGATTTCTCCTTCATTCGCATTAACACCTTGTTGAGTTCCTTCAGACGCATCTTGGTGACCATTTTTAATCCAATTACCATAGGAGCAATGCTTCGCAAGCACAGGGGAGCAGGTAAATGAATGTTGAAGTGTCTGAAGATTTTTGTGATAAGAGCAGAGTATGGGAGTTGTCCCTTGTTTTTCACCATTGTCATGTACATGTGCATCACGATGGTGTGAGGTAGAGAGAACTTGCAGCCAATGTTGATGGCATACATCAACTTTGCTTCAGAACGAGACACATCAGTCTTGGATGTTGATTTTGGACGGATGCAATTGACCACGATTTTATGCAGCAAGATATTGGAGGCATTCATCTTGGTGTAGGAGATCTTTCCTTCAGCAAACCTATCTTTTACCAATTCCAGTGTAGCGTGAGCAACGTGTCACGCTCCGATCCTCGGGCACGCACACATCCTTCTACTTGGTCGATTTTAGAATACAATATCTCAGGACTATGTTTCGCCGACCCTTTCATTTATTAAGCACATGCGGAAGCAGTTATAAATCCCCAGACAATAAAACAATGGGATAGAAAAGCAGGCCATATTTTTCATACTGAAATTCACAACCACACTTTTATACAATAGCACAACACAGTATAATTCACAATACCATGTACGACTTTCTAGGCTCACACTTATCTACACACATATAGGGGTCACAAAAGGGATGGGATCTCAATCCTCATCCGAGTCATATTCGGGATCGTCCTGATCCTCCTCCGATTTAGCTTCACTGAGCTCATTTCCTACCGGCTCTTCATCTTCTTCCTCAAGCTCATCCTCGGCTTCAGATGCCGGCTCATCTTCAGGTACCTCCCCTGCTACACCCCAGCCTTCGATCTCCTCTGGTCCCTCTACGAACCTGAAATGGTTATTCAATAACCAATGAGACCACGTCTCAGCGAGTTCTACCCACCTAAGACCCGATTAGTAAACCAATACACTATGGGCTGCTTAAACACGCACAGGTCAGAGGACTTAACCTTGGCCTCAGATCCCACCCGCAAGTCAGTACAATTCATAATAGGCACCCATTTACTTAAATAAATCGAACCGGTCGATTACATGTCACTCGAATCATTCCCCATGGTGGAATATCTAGAAGTTAGGTCACGTGCATTCTCCAGGACAACATACCAAGTCTCCGAGCCACGTGCCTCAAACCTTGGGCCCACATGCATTCTCTAAGGCTACCTCTTTGCCAAAGTGGTACATCAAGTCACCGAGCCACGTGCCCTTTTAGATGCTATTTTCGAACACTGGACCCACGTGCATTCTCTAACGTACTAGTTCACCAAAGTGACGCATCAGATCACCGAGCCACGTGTCCTTTTAGATGCCATTCTAGAACGTCGGGCCCACGTGCATTCTCTAAGGCACTAGTTCGCCAAAGTGACGCATTAGATCACCGAGCCACGTGCCCTTTTTAGATGCCAATACTTAATTACCGAGCCACGAATCCTTCTCCAGGTGATTTACTTTCTACTGTGATTCCGCTCTGAAACAACACCTCTCTCTATAGTTCGCTAATCTACTATTGATACCAAATTATTTCACAATCAAAAAATCAAATCAACTCAATAGGAACATATCCAAAAATTCACAATTTAAATCAATTCCATACAAATTGAAGCTAAATTAAATAAACGGACTGTGCCACGATGATCAACATGAAATTCCAGTCACCGGCCATTCCGTTTGAATTTCCGGAAAAATAAATAAATAAATTAATAATTTCGAAAATTAATAATTAATTGCTAAAAATCCAATTTAGGCCCGTATTGCCTAATAGAAGCCCGATAAGGGTCGGGAAAAATCCCGAGATGCATTCAATAAATAGTAGACTATATCTACTTGCTAAATACACAATCAAAATGTCTAATACGCATCACAATTGTCTAATAATCACTAATCTACTCTAATCTAACCACCTAATTGCACTTAATTAAATCTAATCAATCCCTAAGCATAATTAGCAAACTAAGCAGGGATTCGTGAGATTACTCACCGGAATTTAGTGCAAAACGTATCAATCCGACGGGGACGACACGAGGATCGCTTCTTCCCAAAGCAAGTCCCGGGTTCGGGGCCCGGAAACCTCAAAACGAGCCTAGAACCGTTGCTGGAAACCCGATTTCCAGTAGCTGTTCTTGGCCAAACGAAGCTGCTCCGATGGCTGAGATGGCGGAGCAAGGCTGGTGGAGGGCGAGGGGAGCTCCGGCGAGGCCGAACGGTGGTCGGACGGAGTTGGACTGCGGTCTGTGGTGGCTGAACGTGGCTGGACAGAGGCGGCAGCTCGACTGGACGGGGGCAGATGGTGTACGGGCGGGTGAGTGTGAGGCGAACGGCGGCAACGGTGCTCCGGAACGACGGCGATGGCAGCTCCGGCGTGGCTGTGGCTCCTTCAACGATGCTGGCTGCTACTTCCGCTTCTGCTGCCTTCGAACGGGTCGAGAGGGAGAGGAAGAGAGAGTGTCGAGAGAGTGAGAGAGTACCAAGAGAGAGAGATAGAGATAAGAAAGAGAAGATAAGTTTGAAAAGTCAAAAAGCATAAAGGTGGAGGAAGCAAAGTGGAAGACAACAAGGGGGCATTTGGTGGAGGGCAAATCCGCACGAGGGGAAAAGAAAAAGAGAGAGAGAGAGAGAGAGAGAGATAGATTTAGCCAAGGGGGGGGGGAGAAAAAAAAAGAAATAAAAGGAACCAAATGGTGTTTAGCCAAAAATGGAAAAAGAAAAGGAAATGGGAGTGAAACTAAAAAAGAATTTCCTAACATAGAAAATTCTCATCCCATTTTCTTTTGAATTAGCTCATTTATTCCCAAAGAATTTCCAACTAGAGCACTTGGTCCCCACTTGCGTTTCTACATCCAATTTCCCTCTTGATTTTCTCTCAATTAACTCTCACAAAAATCAATTGATGTCTCAAATATCAAATTGTTTAATTTTCCTCCTCCAAGGATCCCTCATGCTTCTCAATTTCACAATAAGAATTAATCCTCGGCTTTAACTGAACGAAAACGGCCCTAACCTGACTTTTTCCCAAAAAGTCTCGGTTGTCAGAAGAATCTTCTGAGACTGAGTCGTGGATCCTAGAATTTATTGTGACATGACAGAACCTTCAATTTCTGAAATCGGACTTGAATCGACGGTTAATTTCCATTTGGTGTGTTTTTAGCGTGACTTAGGCTACCGGGTGGTTTTCAGAACTTTTTAAGGCAAATGACCCGTGGTCGATTTTCTTCGAACCACTATGAACCCATTCGACTCAATGACGACTCTCGATTGTCGTGAAAATCTCAAGAATTCAACTATAGACACAGGGTATCAAAACGACAATAAAATCAAATTAGTGTCGATCGATGAAAATTTTCTAATTTAGTGGAGTCACCCACGATCGGCCACACATCTCAGTCGAATAGACCTATCTCTGATCTCAAATCGAAGACAGTCAGTCTAGTTATTGCCTTAAAATTTCTAAATTACTTACCCAGACAGTCTAGTTATCTCTAAAGTGATCGGCTTTGAAAATAGCCATATAAACGCGTTAACGAAATGCCCGATTAATTCAGTAGAAAACAGGTTGAGAAATTCGGGATGTCACAACTCTTCCCCTCTTATAAAAATTTCGTTCTCGAAAAACCATTACAAGACTTGATCAAAAAGGTGGGGGTATAATTCTCTCATTGACTCCTCAGTCTCCCATGTCGCTCCTTCTGTACCGTGGTGTTGTTAGACCACTTTGACCAATGGGATTGTCTTTGTACGTAGAACTTGCTCTTTGCGATCGACAATCTGAACCAGGCTTTCGACGTATGACACACGGTCATCCACGGCCAATTCCTTGAAATTGAGTACGTGGGTCGGGTCAGGTTCGTACTTCCTTAACATCGACACGTGAAAGACGTCATGCACTTGTGCTAGTCTTGGCGGCAATGCAAAACGATACGCTAGGTTCCTGATTCTCTCAAGAATCTCAAACGGACCTACGTATCTCGGGCTTAGTTTGCCTTTCTTACTAAATCGTGAAGTTCCCCTCATTGGTGACACTTTCAGAAAAACATGATCACCAACTTGGAATTCCAAAGACCTTCGACGCTTATCTGCATAACTTTTCTGCCTGCTTTGCGCTGTCTTTAATTTGCCTTTGATCATTACCATGGCATCTACTGACTACTGAACCAACTCTAGGCCTGTTATCTTCCTTTCCCCAACTTCATCCCAACACACTGGTGTTCTGCATGCTCTGCCATACAACACTTTGAATGGAGCCATCTGGATACTCTGCTGATAACTATTGTTCTAGGTGAACTCCACCAAATGAAGTTGATCTTCCTAACTTCCTTTGAAGTCTATTACACAAGCTCTCAACATATCCTCGAGGGTCTGAATTGTCCTCTCAGACTAGCCATCCGTTTGAGGATGATAGGCCGTACTGTACTGAAGCTTTGTACCTAAAGCACTCTGCAAGCTCTTCCAAAAAGCAGCAGTAAACCTCGGGTCTCTATCTGACGTTATCATAACCGGCACTCCATGCATACGAACCACCTGACGCACATACGGTCTTCGTGTCTATCCAGACTCAGGTCCTTTCGAACTGCAATGAAGTGAGACGACTTTGTCAGCATGTCGACTACTACCCAAATTGAATCATTTCCTCTTTGACTCCTTGGTAGTCCAGTCACGAAATCCATCGTGATATGCTCCCATTTCCATTATGGGATCGCAAGAGGTTGCAGAAGCCCTCCTGGTTTGCAATGCTGGGCCTTTACTTGCTGACACGTCAAACACTTGGCGACATGCTTGGCGATGTCTGCCTTCATACCTGACCACCAATAGTGTTGACGCAGGTTCTGATACATCTTGGTACTTCCAGGATGAACGCTGTAACTGCTACGATGTGCTTCAGATAAAATATCCTCTCTAAGCTCTACATCGTCAGGTACGACCAAACGTCCACGGAACCTCAGTATCCCATCATCAGAAATTTGAAAATCACCCTTTCTTTTATCAGTATCCTCTTGAAGTATCTTCTGTACATTTGGATCTGTCGGTTGGAGTAGCTTAATTCTGACTTGGACATCCGGTTCAATTCTAAGGGCGGCCATAAGACTCGAGAGGTGGCCTACCTCAAATTTGAACACCGAATCTCGCGCTCTTTCGATTAAGTTCCACTCCTTAATCAATATATGAGCAATTGAAGGCTTTCGACTCAAAGCATTGACGACCTTATTCACCTTTCCTGGGTGATATAGAATATCACAGTCATAGTCCTTCAGCAATTCCATCTATCGGCGTTGTCTCATGTTCAACTCCTTCTGAGAGAACAAATACTTAAGACTCTGATGGTCCGTGAAGATCTGAAACTTTCCCCGCATAAGTAGTGCCTCCAAATCTTCAACGCAAATATAATGGCTGCGAGTTCTAAGTCATGAGTCGGATAGTTCAATTCATGAGGTCTCAACTGACAGGAAGCGTATGCAACAACTCTGCCATGTTGCATCTGCATGCAACCCAATCCCCTGAATGACGCATCACTATAGATCTCAAATCCTCCAGGACCAGATGGAATCGTTAGCACAGGTGTGGTAGTTAGCTTTTCCTTAAGCTCTTGAAAACTATCCTCGCACTTGTCCGACCACACAAATTTTTCTTCTTTCTTTAAGAGTCTTGTCAGAGGCGACGCTAACGATGAGAAACCTTCCACAAACTGTTTGTAATAACCTGCCAAACCTAGAAAACTTCTGATTTCTGTCAGTGATGTCGGTCTCGGCCAATTGATCACGGCTTCTATCTTGCTCAAGTCGACGGAGATTCCTTCTTCGGAAATCACATGACCTAAGAACGCAACACGAGTCAACCAAAACTCGCATTTGCTAAACTTAGCATACAACTGATGAGTTCTTAAGGTCTGAGGCACTAATCTCAGATGATTCTCATGCTCTTCATCACTTCTCGAATAGACCAAAATATCATCAATGAACATGATCACAAACTGATCCAGATATTCCTTGAACACTGTGTTCATCAAATCCATAAAGGCAGCTAGAGCATTCGTCAACCCGAACGGCATCACTGTGAACTTGTAATGACCATACCAGGTAAGAAATGCCGACTTAGGAATATCCTCATTCCTAATCCTTAGCTGATGATATCCTGTCCTCAAGTCGATCTTTGAAAATATTGACGCCCCTTGCAATTGATCAAACAAGTCATCTATCCTCGGCAATTGATACTTGTTCTTGATCGTCACCTAATTGAGTTGCCGATGGTTGATGCATGATTGCAACGAACCATCTTCCTTTTCCTCACAAACAAACTAATGTTTCCTAAAGGTAATGCACTGATATGCATGAATTCCTTATTCAACAATCCTCACCTTTGCACCCTCAGTTCTAACAATTCAAACAACGACATCTGATAATAAGCCTTAGAGAGTGGCTCCGCCCCAGGTGTTAATTCCATCACAAGTTCTATCTCTTTTTCTAACGACAGGTTTGACAATTCCTGTGACAACACATCTATAAATTCTTGGACTACTGAGATGTCCTCCATCTTTAATTCTCCAATTTGTCTTATCCAAGACAACCGTCAAGTAATCCTGAGCAACCTCCGTCTACCCAATGGTTTGCCTCTTGTGATGAGATTAGGGAAATCGAGGGCCTTCCTCGACTTATGATAAATTCGAAATTTTCCTCCGTAGACGGATTAAACTGTATCTAATTACAACAACACTTCATTACTACAAAAGCTCCTCGAGCCAAACCTTTTTATATATGGTATCAAAGTTATACATAGGCAACTAGTCAAGTACGACTATAGTCGGAGGTTCTTCTTTTTACAGCTTTATTACAACGACAGGAATTCCACAACCTTCACTCACCAACTTGTTACGTTACTCCAATAAAAACACCTCAAAAACACTCTTCCTCTGATCGATACAAGGTCGGTCCATTCATGTTCCTTTAGCCATCCTAGTGGCATTCTCCCAGCAGCAGTTGCACTCATGTTCTTCTGGATCTAGGCGGACAGTTCCTCGCTCGAAGGCCGTACTGGTCACATTCGTGGCACACTCCTGTTATACTCGGACACTGGGCTGACTCATGCTTTTTCCCACAAATTTGACACACCTTTGATGAGTACTCTGACTCCTGTTGAGTGATAGCCTGCACCTTTCCTTGCACTGGAGGCTCAATCCAAGTATCCCACTGAACATCTTGCAGCGCGTTCCCTATGTTATGTTCTATCGGCGGCGGCAGCAACTGCTGTGGTTTCCTTTGTCTTCTGGGGCAGCTCCTGGTCATGTGACCTGGCTGGCCACACCCAAAACAAGTACCCGACCTAGAATGGCATGGGGCTACTCCGTGTCGCCTTCCACATAAGTGACACATGTTATTCCGACCCAATCTTAACTTTCCGAACCTGCTCTTTTGGTTGGGTGAAGTGGAATGCCCTTCTTCCGACATCGGCCTCTTCCCCAATCGATTGTCATCTCTACTGGAATTGAATCCTGACCCGAATGTGGCGGCTTGTTCCCTGATCACAATTCCAAGTTGGACCTCAGCAGGTGCGGCAACAGCAGCGGTTACGACACTGGCGGCAGTATGAACAGCGGCAACAGAGGTGGCTCAATCTTGAGCTTGTTGATCCAACAAATTTCCAAGGTTCCATAGCGCCTAAACGATCTCGTCAAGCCTAGGATCGCTCGATGCTGCTACACTAGTATCGATCTGCGGTGGTACTCCTTCACTTGCGCTAGCCTGAGCTGGCGCTCTACCACTACTACGACCTCCTCGTGCACCGACCCATGTCGACGTTCCACCCCGAGCAACAGGTCTGATGGTACGCCTCCTAGGAGTCCTTTGCTCCTCATCACTCATGGTTCAGCCTTTATACTGAAATCTGTCTTCCAAATCCACACTGGATTAGAAGATGAGCGATTCACACACGGCAAATAATTTTACCAATCAACTATCACAGACATGCACCAGTTGTGAATTTAAACACCTTTCCTACCAACTATCCCATGGTCAACGCTCCTTATCACTCCAATCTCTAAACTTCACTCTGATACCACAAAAAGGGGATGTCACGCCCCGATCCTCAGGCACGCACACATCCTTCCACTTGGTCGATTTTAGAATACGATATCCCAGGACTATGTATCGCCGACCCTTTCATTTATTAAGCACATGTGGAAGCAGTTATAAATCCTCAGACAATAAAACAATGGGATAGAAACGCATGCCATATTTTTCATATTGAAATTCACAACCACACTTTTATACAATAGCACAACACAGTATAATTCACAATACCATGTACGACTTTCTAGGCTCACACTTATCTACACACATACAGGGGTCATAAAAAAGATGGGATCTCAATCCTCATCCGAGTCATATTCGGGATTGTCCTGATCCTCCTCCGATTCAGCTTCACTGAGCTCGTTTCCTTCCGGCTCTTCATCTTCTTCCTCAAGCTCATCCTCAACTTTAGATGTCGGCTCATCTTCAGGTACCTCCCCTGTTACACCCCAGTCCTCGATCTCCTCTAGTCCCTCTATAGACCTGAAATGGTTATTCAATAACCAATGAGACCACGTCTCAGCGAGTTCTACCCCCCTAAGACCCGATTAGTAAACCAATACACTATAGGCTGCTTAAACATGCACAGGTCAGAGGACTTACCTTGGCCTCAGATCCCACCTACAAGTCAGTACAATTCATAATAGGCACCCATTTACTTAAACAAATCGAACCAGTCGATTACATGTCACCTGAATCATTCCCCACGGTGGAATATCTAGAAGTCAGGCCACGTGCATTCTCCAGGACGACATACCAAGTCTCCGAGCCACGTGCCTCAAACCTTGGGCCCACGGTGGAATATCTAGAAGTTAGGCGATGGTAGCTCCGGCGTGGCTGTGGTTCCTTCAACGATGCTGGCTGCTGCTTCTGCTTCTGCTGCCTTCGAACGGGCCGAGAGGGAGAGGAAGAGAGAGTGTCGAGAGAGTGGGAGAGTATCGAGAGAGAGAGAGATAGAGATAAGAAAGAGAAGATAAGTTTGAAAAGTCAAAAAGCATAAAGGTGGAGGAAGCAAAGTGGAAGACAGCAAGGGGGCATTCGGTGGAGGGGAAATCCGCACAAGGGGAAAAGAAAAAGAGAGAGAGAGAGAGAGAGAGAGAGAGAGAGAGAGAGAGAGAGAGAGAGAGAGAGAGATTTGGCCAAGGGGGGGAAGAAAAAAAAAGAAATAAAAGGAACCAAATGGTGTTTAGCCAAAAATGGAAAAAGAAAAGGAAATGGGAGTTAAACTAAAAATGAATTTCCTAACATAGAAAATTCTCATCCCATTTTCTTTTGAATTAGCTCATTTATTCCCAAAGAATTTCCAACTAGAGCACTTGGTCCCCACTTGCGTTTCTGCATCCAATTTCCCTCTTGATTTTCTCTCAATTAACTCTCACAAAAATCAATTAATGTCTCAAATATCAAATTGATTAATTTTCCTCCTCCAAGGATCCCTCATGCTTCTCAATTTCACAATCAGAATTAATCACCGGCTTCAACTGAACAAAAACGGCCCTAATCTGACTTTTTCCCAGAAAGTCTCGGTTGTCAAAAGAATCTTCTAAGACTGAGTCGTGGATCCTAGAATTTATTGTGACATGACAGAACATTCAATTTCTGAAATCAGACTTGAATCGACAGTTAATTTCCATTTAGCGCGTTTTTAGCGTGACCTAGGCTACCGGGTGGTTTTCAGAACTTTTTAAGGCAAATGACCCGTGGTCGATTTTCTTCGAACCACTATGAATCCATTCGACTCAATGACGACTCTCGATTGTCGTGAAAATCTCGAGAATTCAATTACAGACACAGGGTATCAAAATGACAATAAAATCAAATTAGTGTCGATCGATGAGAATTTTCCAATTTAGTGGAGTCACCCACGATCGGCCATACATCTCGGTCGAATAGACCTATCTCTAATCTCAAATCGATTTTTAACAGTGTCGCAATGGCCTCTAAAGATAAGCATGGTCGAGAAGCTGAATCCTGATCGAATTCTCAAGTTTATTGTCTTAAAATTTCTTAATTACTTACCCAGACAATCTAGTTATCTCTAGAGTGATCGGCTCTGAGAATAGCCCTATAAACGCGTCAACGAAATGCCTGATTAATTCAGTAGAAAACAGGTTGAGAAATTCGGGATATCACACAACGGACACATTGATTGGTTGGGAACGCGCTTTTTCCACTCCAATCAAATCAGCCAAAATGTCCACATGAACCAAAAATTCCTTATCCTTAACAGTAAAAGAGAATCTATTCACATCCAAAAAAGATAGATTCGAATAGAAATAGGCTATGAGTTCTAGATAAGCAACTGTTGTCTCAGAACAAAAATGCTCCAATTGAAGAAGTGCAAACTTCTCCCTCAGATTTACTTGCACAAAATCAAGAAAATCAAAATCAACGCTTCTAGGGTTCATAACCCCTCTCTTCATAAATTTTGAATAAACCTTCTTATGGTCTTTCAATCTAAATAGACTCGCTCCATCACCACCAACATTTGCAGCCACTCTCATCCTAGGGTGGAAATGTGTGAACATTCTTTTGTCATTGTCCTCTCCTTCTGGCTGATTAAATGTGCCATAACGCGGGTCACTAGGAAAGTTAGCAAAAGTCTTTTCAGCCGACCCTTTTTCCGTAATGCCCATCTTCTCCATATCGCGCAAGAATAAAGTTTCATTCTCGTAGCCTCTCTCTCTCAGATACTCATCGATCAAAGACATAGCAGTACCTCCTTCTTTCAACTTAGAATAAAGCTTGAAAGCAACTTTAGATGTCAACGTTCTTACAGGTTCAATTTCTTCCATTATTTCTTCTTGTGGTTGAGACGATGGAGGAGACTGACGCTGTTGAGAATGTTGTTGCTTACTTGGTCGCTGTTGTTGAGAAGAATCATCTTCCTCGGTCAAATCGAAGTGCGTAGGACCCTTAGGCATGTGCCGTGGTCCCCTGCTTGCGATTCTGGAAGACTTTCTTGAAGACATTGTCGCTTTATGGGAGAAATTTCGAACTCGATCGCCGAAATAGGTGAAAGCTTTTTGAAATAAACTAGAGAGAAAGTGAGAGCAAGTGGGATTTTTGTATTCTAGGGTTTGAGAGTGAAGACAGAGAAGAAGAATCTCGATAGTATATAAAGCAAATGAAGCGGGATAAACGAATTGTCATAAAGGAAAAATAAAACTGCCTTTTTGAAAATGAAAACTGCCATAAATTCAAAAACTTGGAAAAAATAATTTCTAAAAATATAACTATCAATTAGCGATTAAAAAATAACCGTACCTTTTCAAAGATATCATCCGCAAATTTAAATTACTTGTAAATAATAACTTTATAGTCATAACTTGGTTGCTCTGAGTTTAAACACCTTTAGATTTTACCTCTGAGTCTGAACACTTTCAAACTTTACTCGATAGAATATATGATGTTCAGTCTGGTGCGAATAGACTCAAATAGGCTTTTCTCCGGTGGTTTTGTAAATATGTCTGCCAGCTGATTCTTCGAGTCAATGAACTGTATCATAACTTCTCCATTCTGAACATGATCTCTAATAAAATAATGTCGAATCTCTATGTGCTTTGTCCTTGAATGAAGAATTGGATTCCTTGTGAGATTGATGGCGCCGGTGTTGTCGCATTTGATTTCGGTACACGATTCTTCAATTCCAAAGTCTCTTAGCTGTTGCCTTATCCATAAGATTTGAGAGCAGCAACTTCCAAGAGTTACATATTCTGCTTCAGCTGTTGAAAGAGCTACAGTGCTTTGCTTCTTCGAAAACCAAGATACCAACTTGTTGCTTAGAAGTTGGCAAGTACCAGAAGTACTTTTTCGATCAATTCTGCAACATGCTAAATCTGCGTCTGAATATTCAAGTAGAGTAAAGTCTCATTCTTTGGGATACTCTAGACCTAGCTTTGAAGTAGTTGCAACATATTTGATGATGCGCTTTGCAGCAGTTAAGTGAGATTCTTTGGGATTTGATTGGAATCTAGTATAAATACAAACACTAAACAAAATGTCAGGTCTAGAAGTAGTAGGATAAAGAAGTGAACCAATAATACTCATATAGAGCTTTTGGTCAACTTTCTTCCCTCCTTCATCTTTATCTAGCTTTGAAGAACTTGACATAGGTATTTCAGTCTTTTTGCAATTATCCAAACCGAACTTTTTAATGAGATCTTTTGCATATTTCTCTTGATGAATGAAAATTCCTTTCTTCAATTGTTTGACTTGTAATTCAAGAAAGAAGGTTAATTCACCCATCATACTTATCTCGAATTCATCCTGCATAGATTTAGAAAACTTGCACAAATTTTCATTAGATGATCCAAAAATGATATCATCAACATAGTTTTGAACAAGGAAAAAATCTTTACCCTCTCTTTTAATGAACAGGGTATTATCTACCTTATCTTTATCAAAACCATTTTGAGTTAGGAAATTACTTAACCTGTCATACCAAACCCAAGGTGCCTGTTTTAATCCATAAAGAGCCTTTTTCAGTCTAAAGACCGAGTCTGGCTTTCTTGGATCTTCAAAACCAAGTGGTTGTTCCACATAGACTTCTTCTTGGATAAATCCATTTAGGAATGCATTTTTTACATCCATTTGGAATAATCTGAAATTTTTATAGCAAGCAAAAGCAAGTAATAATCTAATTGCTTCTAACCTCGCTACCGGTGCATACGTCTCGTCATAGTTTATCCCTTCTTCTTGTGTATATGCTTTGGCTACGAGTCTTGCTTTGTTCCTGACCACTT
The DNA here is from genome assembly GCA_016097605.1 of Eucalyptus guilfoylei. Taxonomy (NCBI): domain Eukaryota; kingdom Viridiplantae; phylum Streptophyta; class Magnoliopsida; order Myrtales; family Myrtaceae; genus Eucalyptus; species Eucalyptus guilfoylei. Next base: position 30,888,116 of record CM027866.1, on the reverse strand, counting down.
TTCCTTTGTCATCCATATTGTTCCTGAAAACCCATTTAGTTCCAATAATAGACTTACCTTTAGGTTTAGGAATAAGTTCCCAAACATCATTGATGCTGAACTATCTGAGCTTTTCTTACATAGTTTCAATCCAACTTTCATCAGCCAAGGCTTCTTCTATAATTCTGGGTTCAATTTCAAAAACATGTGCTAAAGCACTAGACTCCTTACGCCTTTTGGATCTGGTACGAATTCATTCATCAATGTTGCCAATGATGAGTTCCTTGGGATGACTTGACTTATGCTTCCAATTGTTGGTTGGTTTGTGAGTCTGCTGATCCTCTGTTTCAAGTGAATCTTCTGGTTCATCTTGCTGTTGAACTTTAGGAGTCTAAACCACTTCGGGGGAAGTAGACTTTGTAGGATTTGGAGTAGGTTCAGATTCTTCAAGTTAAGCCTGATTCGGTTGGTTCTCCATTGAGTCTTGAAACTTGACGTTCATAGATTCTTCCATAGACTGACTTTTCTTGTTGAATACTCTGTAGGCTTTGCTTGAGGTTGAAAAGCCAAGGAAAATTCATTCGTTTGATTTTTCTTCAAACTTACCAGTTCGACATTTGCATTTTTTAAAATAAAACACTTACAACTAAACACATGGAAATAAGAAACAATTGGCTTCTTTCCTTTGAATAACTCATAAGGAGTTTTCTCTAGAATGGGCCTTAAGAATACTCTGTTAATGATATAACAAGCTGTAGAAATTGCTTCAGCCCAAAAACGAGATGAAATATTACTCTCAATTAAGAGTGTTCTAGTCATTTCCTGCAAAGATCTATTTTTTCTTTCCACAACTCCATTTTCTTCTAGAGTATATGGAGAAGAGAAAACAGGCTGAAAACCAGAGTTATCATAGAATTTTGCAAAGTCTTGGTTTTCAAACTCACCTCCATAGTCTGTCCTAATACTCAAAATAGCATATCCTTTTTCCTTTTTCATTCTAAACTTTCTTTGCAAATTTTGAAAAATAAGAAAAGGTTTCAAACTTACTTGCCAAGAAGTATACCCATGTAAAGCGAGAATAATCATCTACGATGACTAGGCAGTATCTTTTTCCACCAATACTTTAAGTTCCGGTTGGTCCAAAGAGATCCAAATGCAGAAGTTGCAAAACTCAATTAGTATAAATTTTGTTTATAGGTTTGAAAGAACTTCTAACCTGTTTTCCGAAAACACATGGTGTGCATAAGTCACACTTTTGGTACGTCAAGTTGGGCAATCCACGAACAAGCTTCTTGGAGGAGATCTTGGCAATTTGCTTCATGTTGACATGGCCAAGTTTTCTATGCTAGAGGTTTGCTTCATCTTGAATGGATATTAGACACTGAGAGCTTTCAGGTTTTATATCCAGAAGATGGATATTCCATGTCTTCGTCCAGTGAAAGATTGAGACAAATCCTTACTAGTTCCCGAACAAATGCCTTCTTGGAAATTAATTTTGAATCAAGTGTCGCACAGTTGACTGATGCTGAGTAGATTATAATTTAATCCTTCCACCAAGGAAACATTGTTGCTTGTGAGACTTCCAATTTTCACGGTTCCACATCCAACAATCATTCCTTTGCTGTTTCCACCAAAAGAAACTTTTCCTCCTTTTATTTGCACAAGCTTTATAAAACAACTTGAATCTCCTGTCATGTGCCTCGAGCAGCCACTATCCAAATACCATTTGATCTTTTTCTTGATAGTGACCTGCAATCATACAAAGAATTCAAGTTTTCTTTGGTACCCACATTTTCTTGGGTCTAGGGGAGTTAGTGCAATATACAATCTTTACCCATTCCTTCTTAACAGGTCTCCAAACTATAGGACATTCTTTCTCAAAATGTTCTAAGCTATTATACTTTGAACATTTGAGAGTACTTCGGCCAACAGGTTTTACAAAAACTCTTTGAAAATGATTTCTGTAAAATGTTTTTGTAGGTCTTTGTTTGATTCTTTCCTTTACTTTTGGAAAATCAATTAAAGGAATAGTTTCCGGTGTCATACCCAAACCGGATTTGTTGAAATACAATTTTTGAATTGAAAGAATCTTTTCCAACTTCTCATATCCTATTGCAAACCTTTTTGTAATATTTGAAATGTCCTCTTTCAAAAAAGTATTTTCCTTTGAAAGAGAATCTGCATTTTCTTTTAAAACAACAAAACTTTTGTCTAGATTTTGAAACTTTTCTTTCCAAGAAATTTCTTGTTGCTTCAGTTTGGAATTTTCCCATTTTAGTTCGGAAATCCTTTTAAGAGAGGTTTTGAGACTAAGACAAAGTTCATCTATGTACTTCGAGACTTTAGTAGGAATTTTTAAATTACTAACCTCGATTTCACTATCTGAGTCTGAGTCTGAATCTGTTCCAAAGTCTGAGTCTGATTCTAAGTTTACCATTAGACATATGTTGGCATACTCTTCATCACTTCCCTCACATTCTGTATCACTCCATGTTTCTGCTTTGAGAGCCTTCTTGAATTTCTCAGTTCTTGCTTTCTTCTTCTTCAACAGAGGACAGTTAAGTCTGATGTGTCCTTTTCTCTTGCATTCAAAACAGACCACATCTTTGTTGACCTCGTCATCCTCAGTTGATTTGTTTTGAAATTTTTGAGTGTCTTGTTTCTTCTAGTTAAATCTTCTTCCATTTCTGTTCAATTTCCTGAATCTCTTTATCATGAGTGCTAGCTCTTCATCATCCATGTCATCTTCAGAATCTGTATCATCATAATCATCATTAGATTTTAAAGCAATTGACTTCTTACCTTTGGGATCTTCTTCCTCATTGAGTTGCTCCACTTCGTATGATTGAAGTGTGCCTACAAGTTCATCAACTGTAAGAGGCATTATCCTTTGGGTTTCTCTTATTAAAGTCTTCACGTGATTCCAATCTTTGGAGAGTCCACGCAGCAGTTTATTGACCTTCATTGGTCCCGAGATTGGCTATCCCTGATATGATAGACTGTCACGCCCCGAACTCCCGGCACATGCACATCCCTCAATGGTCGATGAAAGTTTGTAACATCCCAAGAACTGTTGCCGACCCATTTTTATTTTACGCATGCGGAAACGTAAGACAATCTCCATACAGAGGATAGAAACGTAGGGTAATATTTTTCTTTCAAGCCACACTTACAATACTGAAGTACTTATGTATACATATACCAGTTTAACACCCCAAGATCCGATACGAAAAAGGTGAAGCTGTTCGATTACCCACGAGCTAAGCTTCTATTTACAAGACTGGGGTTCACTACTACTCTACCATACTTCTCGACCTCTCTAGGGTGAGCCGTCACCCTGCATCCAGCCTCGACGGAAGAACCGTCATCACCTGGAAGGAGATAGCGAGAGTCCTACTCTTCCATTCTTGCAACCGACTATACACGACCTAGCCTTCCTCCATCTAGGGACCTGAAAAATTTTAGCCCACAACGGGGTGAGATCACATCTCAGCGAGTTTCTCCCCTAAATCCCGAGTAGGAGAAGGGTACACTCCACATGTAATCTAGTTGCGTTTCCTACAACTCTTTTAATACCAGCATGTTACTGCATATTAGTGTCAATCAAAACATACCTAACAATATCGAGACCACATATCATGTAAATACTTTAACATGTATAAATGTAAGGACATAAATATGTACACGGGCTCCCAATTACCAGACTAAACCGTTATGGCACGTCCCATACCGCACCACACAGTTCTGTCTTTTAATTAGGCTCCTTGCTTTCACCCATTCATGTGTCACAAATGATTTCAATGCACAGATAACAGTCTTCCGGCATAACTGGGTATCGTCTCGCACCGTCGAGCATGGCAATGTCTACATCTAGACGGCATTCCATATAGGAGCATCGGCCCAGCCTCTACTGCGACCGGCATCCATTGACGTGGGGCATTCCCGAATGAGCATCGTTCGGCCCCAAAGGCTCGTGACGGAATCTCATGTCATGTATGCATTCACTCACTATCATAATTCAATGATCAATTGCATACTTCATTCACAACATCAATTAAGCAAATCTCCAGCAAGAAACACCTCAAAACAGTTATAAACTTCTACTGACCAGAATTGGCAGAAACTGCCCAATTGCGCACTTTCGGGTTCAAGACCAGAAACCAATTCACATGAGTTCGAAAAATTCTCAAACTTAAACTCGTGCTAAAGGACATGTAAAATTTTTTTTTTCATGAAGACACTGAGGCCCAGATCCCTCTGGATTCGGCCCAGAAATTCACTCAATCCAACACCAAAATCGGGTCAGTTTCCAGCGGTTCTGTTTTCCGAAATCCGCTTGGTTCGGGGTCCAACACAGGTCCATTTGGTTTGAAATTCGAGTATGTTCAACTAGAAGATGTAACAAACAACTTTCGTGGAGAACTAATTTTTAAAATCGAACCCGAAGGGTTAGTAACAACCCATAATATCCTTACAGGTCGCAAATTCCAGTGCAGTTCGGGTTTATATATGTGGTTTAAATTTCACTAGCATGGCCAAGCATGAAAGTATCCCTTTCTGATAGAGCTCATCTAATCTAAGCTCAATAGCCAAATGGTACTTAAGAAGGACGTTTCTGACCAGAGGAAAAATGTCGCATACACACTTATGACCTGAATAATACTATGTAGAAAATGTAGGGAAACATTCTTCGGAGATACTTACCCCGTCGGGCTTAAAGACTTTCCAGGGCTGCAAGGATATTTCCACTACAAGGTCAACATTCTCAGATCTTTCACGAAAGGAAGGATACCTCTCACAGATATCTTGGTAACTCTGTAACAAGAAATTTTCAAAAAAGTGAAACAAGTTAGAAACTAGGAAAAAATATAGAACCGGTAGGAGCAAATATCTGATACATACAAGAGAACCAGCAATCCAATAGAATTGCCAACAGTGACAGAGAAAACCATATTAAAGAAAACACACCGCTTAGCAGTGCTCTCTGATAACACATCCAGTGATGCAATTCTGAGCAGAACAAAGAGACGCCGAAGTCATTACAACTGTTCACTAACTGTTCACTCGGTTGAAGCATACAGTTTTATGACTATCTCATTCTCCTCTGAGAATTCATCAGCATTTCTTGGTCAGAAGTTTGTTAAAATTTAGGTTGCTACTGCCAAATGCTGCTCAAGCAAATTTCACTAACTAAACGCACGAAATACCAAGAAATGGGAACTAGAGCGAACCCCGAAAGTCACAAACAGAGACAGAATCAGTAGACTCCAAAAAACAAAACTGCTGCAGAAACAGAAATTCGAGTAAAGATAGACCTGCCTTCATATACCTCCCTGCTTGTCTCATGAGCCAAACCGGAGGTCTTTCCACCTCTTTTCCGTGAACAGCATTAAGTAACAACGGCTCGGAAACGCATGTAGCTGCCGTTGGTTCCGCCACAACCCCTGCAAGTAATTCCATATCATTGCGCATCAGACATAACTATTCCCAAGAATCATTAAAATGCTCAGGCATCTAGCGTTTCTATCTCAACCTAGAAGAATCCACCAGTGTACTAAAATCCAATCCACAAATCCCATTCCCGTAAAATTATCTCCGCAGGTGCCATGAAATGCAAACTGAGTTATCCGAATAGGCATCCATCCATTGACTTTCTTGAAAGCGTACAACGTCTGGCATTGACATCACATTACCCAAAATGAATCTTTATCAGCTCACCGGCGACCCAAAAGGAGGTTTTAGATTTCGGCCACCAAGATCAGAGCTGGGGCTCTCGGGAAAGACGAAAAGACTAGAAATTTCGCTTCTTCTTCATCTTCATATCTCATAGATAGGTTTCGGCCATCATACCAAAAGAAGAGTTCCATCTGAATTACAGCGCAATTATGGAAAGAGAGAGAGAAAGACAACGAAGCCAAAATCATTTTCCTTTAAATCCCCAAAAATCCTGAGAAAAATATATGTTATACTTGAAGATGTGTAAAACATTTCTTCAGAAAGAAATTTCTTCAAAATCGCAACACATATGAGTCTACAAAAATAACGCCCAGAAAACAGTTTTACAGAACATCCCCTGTTTTTGGCCGAATCATCCTCTACGGTTCTTATCTTGTCCTTTAAACCACAACTAAGCCTTTCTATGGCTAATCTAACATTTCTAACTAACACCCAACCATATGTAATATCATCTACACCTTTCTTACTTGGATGAATTTCTAAATAGAGGTACTCAACCCCTATTCCAGGTTTAGAAGACAACTCACCTATTTAAAACTAACGGTGGCTCCCGCTGTTGGCTGGACAGCAACACAGAGATAAAGCCTGGATCTCTCGGTGCTGAGGTTAAGCCGAAACGGCAGAGGAGTGTGCTGTGGTGCAACGGCAACAGCAACACATGGACTTGCAGAATTTTCGATAGAGAGAGCTAGACGTGGGGTTTGGTCGGCTGCGCTGCTCTTGTGCTGGTGAGGGGGTTTGGTCGTCACTTGAAGACCACATCCAAGATATAAAAAACATTGCGGTAGTTGGTCGAAGTCTCTGTGGGTCCAAGAATTTGCAACGTCAAGACCACACTTTCTCCCGTTTTCTTAGTCGCTGTTTTGCCGTCCAAGGGGGAGCAGGAACGAGGGTTGCACATTTAAAGAAGAAGAAAACAACAGCTTGCACGGTTGAAAAAGAAAAGGGGAAAAAGAAAAGGAACCGAAAAGGAAAGAGGGAGACTGGCGCACGGCAGCAAGGGAGAAGAAATACGCGTGGAAGAAAAAGAGATAGGGAAAAGAGAGGACAAGCTTTTCGGTTGAGAGAAAAGAAAGGAAAGGGAAAGAAAGAGAAAGGGGGAGAGAGAAGGGAGTAGTCGAATGATGCCAAGAAGGGGAAGGGGAGTGCACGGAGGGGGAAAGGAGAGGGTGGAAAAAGGACCATGAGGGTCCCTCCTCACACATTTCCACTGCCTCTTTTTGTTTTTTTCCACAAGCTTTGGTACTTTTTCTATGGAAAAACTCCTTCCTTTCATTGTCGAGAGGCCCACCTTGGTTGAACATACTTATCACTTCCAAATGAGATGCAAATGGTAGTGAAATCCATCGTAAGGTGAGACATCCGAATTTGCAGCTAATCCCCTTAACTTTTCTTTTTTCATTTTATCTATTTCACCACCTTAATTAATAAGGACAATTCCCCATTTAAGTCCTTATAATCTTTTCTCTAAATATTCCACCTTAAAGGCCCAAAAATCTATTTAAAATGTGGCATTTCATTTATTCTTTTAACTTGCTACTCTTGCCCTTTTCCGTTAATAATTCCTATCGTCCATAAAATTTGAAAAGATGCAACAACATTTCCCGGGATTAATTGTGACACATGAAAGTTCTCAATTTCTGAAATCAGAATGAATTACGCGGTTAAATTCAATCAAACACAGTTTCAGCGCGACCTAAACTATTGGGTAGTTTTTGGGAATTTTCAGTGCAATGGGCTCGTGGTCGATTATTATCGAGCCACAACGTACATCTTCGACTCATTGGCGACTTTCTGTTGTCGTGAAAATCTCTAGGTTTCAATTACGAACACAGGGTACCAAAACGACACAAAAATCGGTTTAGTGCCGATCGGTGAGAATGTTGTAATTAGATGGAATCACCCATGCCTAAATATATATCTCTATCGAATCGACCTATTTCCGGTCTCTGATAGATTTTCGACTATATCGCAATGACCTTTGCAGACTAACACGGTCGAGCAGTCGATTCCTGGTCGAATTCTCAAGCCTGTTGCACTAAAATCTCTTACTGACTTCCCCAACTAGTCTAGTTATCTCATGAGTGATCAGCTCAGAGAATCGCACAATAGACACATCGATGAAAAGCCCGATTTATTCCATTGAGAACAGAAGTGGAAAATCAGACTGTCACATAGACCGTTTACAATTTCTGTGAAATGACTAAACATGTCAGTAATGGATTCTCCTGGTTTCATCTTGAAGGCTTCATACTATCCAAGTAATATATTGATTTTTGTTTCCTTAACTCGATCAGTTCCTTCATAGGTAACATGCAACCTATCCCAGACTTCTTTGGCTGTTTCACAAGATGAAATTCTGTTATACTCAGTAGGAGATAAAGCACAATATAAAGAGTATATTGCTTTAGCATCAAGAGCTTGTCTCTTGGTTATTTCTTCTTGTGCCATTTCGCCAGCATCTACAACTTCTTTTCCTCTTTCTGAGACTGATGCAGCTTTAGGAATAATTTCTTTTTCTACCACATCCCATTCCAGGGGATCTTTCGATCTTAGGAATGCCTTCATCTTGTTTTTCCAAACATTGTATTCCTTTCCATCAAAGTAAGGAGGTCTAGTGCTGTTTTAGCCTTCAATCAAACCTGGAGTCACAATACTAGCCATAGATCTTTATCTCAAAAGTAAAAACACTTCAATAAAATGAGCACACAGGCTCTGATACTAATTGATAGGGCTAGTATGATCAACTAGAGGGGGGGTGAATAGGTGATAAAGAAATTTTTACGAAACTTTAAAAATAATTTACTAGCAACTTAAACAACATTAAATAGTTATATGAAGTTGTGAATTGAAATAAGGAGTTTAGGGAAAGGAGAATAAAAACACAACGTTTATAGTGGTTCGGCTTAGATCAAGCCTACGTCCACTCTCTCGCGCTGACAGCCCACTGGCTGGATTTCACTATGAATCAAAAGAGATGTTATAGTCTCACGTCCTTGACTTTACAGTGTAGAGACTCTACTACACTTCTTCAAGGTCTCACAAGTTTTTGCTCTCTCTTTTGAGTACAGCTAAAGCTCAACGATTGAAATAGCAAAGAACTAAAAAGCTTCATATTTTGAAAATTTTCTCTCAAGCACACTACTTCGAACAACCGAAGAGTCATCCTTAAATACTCCTCCATGCCTTTTTCGACCGTTGGCACTTACTAAAAGAGTTCTTCCAATCTACCCATAAGACAGAATCAATTAAGGAGATCTCGAGTCGTTTAAGGAATGTGATGATAGCCCATCAATCCCGCTCGCCCATACAATCAGAATCTTGATTTCCATAAGTAGAACCTTCCAATTATACTTCGCCATTCAAAAAGATTTGCATATCAGATTTGATCCAATAATTAATCAAGAGATGCTATCTCCAGCCATAAGGTCTTCCAAAATCATACAAACCGTTGAAGATAAACTCGCATCTGAATAAGTCTTCAGTCTTTGGTTTGGAAACTGTCGGTGAGGGTAGACTTTGAGTCTTAAGTCTAGCGGTCTTTAGATAGAGTCTGGAGTTCTTCGGACTTTAACACTTGAGTCTAGAAGTCTTTAGACTAAATTGATGGAAACTTTTTGTCAACTTCAAAACATTAAAGGAGCTTTCTCCAACAGGTGGCACACCTCCGGCAAAGGCCAAATGTGCCGCCCATGAGCATTTCAAATTTGACCCACCTTTGGATCATTTTGCCCATTTTCATGTTTATTTGTTTGGTGAAAGTGAATTTTGATCACGTATTTGAATTCCTCTTGTCGAAACGAAGATTTTGATGGGTGGCATGCCTCCTGAAGAGGTTGGAAGCCGCCTCACATGCCAGCACGCGACGAGGAAGTTGGGAGTCGGTGCCACGTGCCGCCGTGCAGGCTCACATGAATAGCCCAACTACAAAGTATTGGATTTCATTCCCTTAGAATGGCCGAAAGCTTACAACAAGAAGGAGCTCCATAGATGTGTCGAAGGAATTACCAGTCTTATGTTGATGCGAAATAAACCCTTCATAGGGAAAAATGACAAGAAAGTTCGGGAAGGGACAGCAGAATAGGGCGACACTCATTAAAGCCAGTAATCGACCGGTCACTCATGGGTTGCTGTAAACAAGGAAGAAGAAGAAGCGGCCTTAGCTGCTCTTGCCTCTGTTGATGGCGGTGTGCATGAATGTCTTGATTGCGCATCGCCCTTTTTTGCCTTTGGTGGTAGCGTATTCTAAGTAGAAGATCCTTTTTTTGCCTTTCCTTCTACTTTTATTGTAAAAATGGAATTCATGATCCTTCCAATACCATGAGGATTCTCCTGAATCACCAAGACAAGATTCCAGAGATCCAGAATGCCAAGCCGTGCGAAACACTTCAGAAACATTTGGATGAAGGAGCCACTTCCAAACGAACAGGGTGGGCATAGACACAGAGCTTCAAGCAAGCATTACATTGATCACAATCTTTTTGGCCCCTAATCCTTTCCCGCATCAAGGCAATGAAATTGTTCTTGTAAGCGAGATTGAATGCTTTTTCGGGTCCTTGTATTCGTCCCGAAGGGAATCCGACTCAGGTGTGAGCGAGGTTATCTTCTTTGGGGTCTATGCGTATTCGCTTAGCCTTTCTAGTGGTAAGTAGAGGGAGTGCATTGGGATAAGTAGTTCCCACCATCTTATCTTAGGCCCTTTTTGAGAGGGTAGCGGGAGCAAAGCTAGGATGGATGGAAAAGAAGTTTCAAGCTTGAAGACAAGTTTCATACGCACAATAGCCCAACTACAAAGTATTGGATTTCATTCCCCTAGAACACTCGAAAGCTTACAACAAGAAGGAGCTCCATAGATGTGTCGAAGGAATTGCCAATATTATGTTAATGCAAAATAAACCCTTCATAGGGAACGGTGATGAGAAAGTTCGGAATAGTACAAACCCTCTTGTCCGAACTAGCTGTCCTCAAACCAATCACACGATATTTTTTTTGGTAAGGACAATCATACCATATTTGCTACTATTACTTATGATAATCTTCTTCGAAGTGAGAGAAGTGAAAACAACGTAATCTCCAATCGAAGAATACAGCTAACAAGGGCCAACAACGATAGGACATCTTGAAGAGCCAAGCAATAATTGCTGACCAGCTAATCATAGGTTACAAAACTTTCGGATTCCATGTTAGGATAATCTTGTTTTCCTGAAACTACTTAATTTACTAGGTTGTTATCAAAAATCACATGCAACATAAAGCGAGATGAAAAAATTTGTGTCAATTTAGTCGAGATAGATGATATGAGAATGAATGAACGAAATCATTATACATAAACTAGTAATGAAGTTACTCTTAGAATAGCCACATAATCAAGCCCGAAGGTCAATTTGGAGCAATCTTGGAATTTTTTCTTGCCATAGGATTAGCAATTAGCTCTATGAATGTTGAGGTCACCGCTTGGGGAACAATCACAAATAGGTTTCTACTCCTAATCAAAGACTTGGGAACTTCCCTGTTCTGCCGCATACTAATTTTCGAGCAGCTCCAATCTGAAATTTGGTTCCCCCGGGGTGTTGGTGGGCGAATTCCAGTTTTTGGTAAGACACGTCACAACCTAAGTTTTTGATGAAAGTAAACTCGACAAGGTTAGAGGTCCTCGAGGCAGCCGGACTAGATAAGGTTAGAGGTCTTCTAGAGATAAGTTGATCCGTGATGGTTTAGTCACTCAAAATGAAAATCACGTTTTTAACGCCATGAACACCGAAACACTGTGCGGTACTATGATTCGAAGACATGAAAGGACACTTCGAAAAGCATATAACATCGTTTATTCCAAGCCTAGAGACTTCATATATATGACCATTCTGGTTTGCTCTCCTTACAAAAACCTCCCCATTAGCTTTTGCCAAATTCAATCTCTGTTTTCTCTGATCTCGAGTTCAGAGAAAGAGAGAGAAATGGGGAGTTTGGGAGCGATTTTGAAGCATCCGGATGAACTCTACCCACTGTTGAAGCTGAAGATGAAGGCGAGGAATGCCGAGAAGCAGCTCCCTCAGCAACCTCATTGGCGATTCTGCTACTCCATGCTCCGCAAGTTCTCCAAGACATTCGCTTTCGTCATCGAACAACTCCCCACCGAGCTTCGCGATTCGGTCAGTGTGGTTTTCGATTTCAAATTTTTTTATAATATTTAAATATTAAAATACATCTTTATATAATGATTTAAGCTTTTAAAAGAGTTGGCAATGGTCTCACAAAATCTCACATGCTATCAAAGCATCCTAAATTTTAGGCCCAAAACTTTTACTTCATTTAGTTGCTTAACAAAAATGTACCAAAAGCCAATTATCCAAATGCTGTTTGTTTTGAACAAATACTCGAAAAGTTAAATTACTTTATCTAGATACAAAATCATTTTCCAAACCTTTTTTCAAGCGCACCAAGTTGTTGTGCCTGCTGCCAAAAACAGCAGGGGCGACAACTTGGATAAAGCTAAGGATCAATGTCTCATGCGAAGATTAATTCTTTACTCTCACAACATTACCTGAAACCTTCCCCTTAATTTACTTAAAAAGACTAGACAACAGAATCGAAAAAATTAAAGCGTTATGCTCGTTTAGGTTGCATGCAAATAGCTTGATATTTGTAGGGGACAACCCAGAGGAGATTAATTATGTTAATGATGACTTAAAACAATTAAGCTGTCAGTGGCTTTATGTGTAGCCTCGAAAATTCATCACCATGCTTTGATACGTGTCCCCATTCTAGACTTCTAGCAACCCCTCATTTTTGTGATTCTTACTCCACCATCATTTTCATGGAGAATTATGATGATTTATAAACGTGTCAGCCATATATATTTCAATAAATTTTTTTGAAGTTTCTTTACAAATATAGATCCCTCTACCATAATATCCACCATGCTCTTGCGGTTAAGTTGTGTATAAAGTGGCCACAAATGTATGGTGGAGTATATATTTTTTTGAGAAGGCTAAACTTATTACAATTGTGTCAGTTCGATCCTAAACCCCTTTTATTATCAATTAAATTATAAACCTTTTTGCATTTGTACCTATTCAGTCTGTTTGACCAATTTAGCTTATTGGCACCGACCTAGACTATGGTCGCCCTCTGGTATGGCTGGTACCAACGTGAATAATTTTAAATATATTTTTTTCCTTTTCTCCTTTTCTTTCTCTTTCATTTTTTTTTCCTTCCATTCTTCTTATTCCTTGGGCCAATCGCCAAGGGTTGGGCAAGGGAGCCTTTGCAAGAGGGTTGGGTGAGGCATAGCTTCACCGGCCCTCACCTCTGGCCAATAGTCGAGGTTCAGTGACTAGCTAGAGGAAGAAGAAGAGGGGAAGGGGAAAAAAAAAACAGAGAGAGAAAAGAAAAAAATGAAAGAGAAAAGAAAAGAATAAATAAAAAATGGAAAAAAATTAAAATATTATTAAAAATTATCAATGTCAGTGCCGACTATGCCATGTAGGATGAATGGCATCTATGTCGGCCTAGCTAGCCAAAATTGGCAGGATAGGCTACATTGGCACAATCGCAAAAGGTTTATAACTTAATTAGTAAGAAAAAAAAAGTTGAGAATTGAATTAACACAATTGCAATAGGTCTTGGACTTTTTAAATAATTCTTTTTTTTATCAATTAAAGAAAAATAAAATATTTAATAAATGAAAAAGGTGATCCACCATGCTTTTGAAATTGTTCAAATATTTATCGTGGTTGAAATATTTTTATTAGGTGGGTGATTTTTGGTAAGGGATTTCCAATTAGGTTTTCTTGAGTTGGTAATATAGTCTTGTTGAGTCATACATGCTCAATTAGTATAATCTAGTTGAGATGAGTCAATATGAATTTCTCAGTTACTTAAATATCATTGAGATATTGACACACGCGTATAGGTTTTTTCTTCCTCTAAATAATGGGGAATGATATGGCCAATCTTACACACTTTTTTGATAAATTCGCCTAAAATCAATTCCCCACGCACTTTTCTCTCTCATAAGTGCAAGCCCCCATGAGCAGTCCATCCTCCTCCTTCTCTTCGTACTAAGATTTTACTATTTTAGTATTATTGATTATGATTCGTGTAGCATAATAATATAAAGGTTATTGAGAAACATAACATATTAAGTTTTTGGTAAGGGATTTCCAAATAAGTTTTCTTGAGTTGGTAATATAGTCTTGTTGAGTCATACACGCTCAATTAGTATAAATCTAGTAAGAGATGAGTCAATATGAATTTCTCAGTTATTTAAATATCATTGAGATATTGACACACACATATAGGTTTTTTTTTTTTCCCTCTAAATAATGGGGAATGACATGGCCAATCTTACACACTTTTTTGATATATTCGCTTAAAATCAATTCCCCACGCACTTTTCTCCCTCATAAGCGCGAGCCCCCATGAGCAGTCCATCCTCCTCCTCCTTTTCGTACTAAGATTTTACTGTTTTAGTATTATTGATTATGATTCGTGTAGCATAATAATATAAAGGTTATTGAGAAACATAACATATTTTTTTCTAAAAATCTCTTATTCTTTTTTAACAAAAGCTAATTGAGATATTCATACGCATCATTAATGAGAAGAAAACAACACATGTACCCCTTTGTAGATTGGATAGAAGATCACCTAGTCGTTCAGAAAGCAAAGAAAGAAATTATCCAACAGCTAATTTTTGTAAAACATGGGAAGCTAAAAAGAATACGAGAATTTTTAAATTCACAAGAAAAAGAAACTATAATTAAAATAGATACAGGACGGTGGGAGGTGCCACGTGACGACAACATAAAACCCGACGTACCAGTCTTCAAGGCGGAATTTACTCATCGGCCCCAACTCCCGTTTTATACGCGCCTCCTACCGCAGGGACAATATGTCATGCGTCCATGTGAAAGTGCATATTACTAGCTAACCCATTTAAATTAGCTAATCACTTTTTTCTTATCCTATTGTTGAATCTGAGAAGTCAAAGAAAAGTGCTATGGCACTTCAAATCGAAGTATGATCTCGAATGGAACTGCGTGATATTACTGCTAATGCCAATGCAATGCTCATCCGTAGATTTAGGTTGTTATTTCTTGTTTTCTCTTGATACTTTGTCCTACCTCAATTCAGCCGTCTGCAAATCCAACTGCAAAAATGAAAATAAACTGTTAGATTAGTCAGTGCAAATGCCGCTCACAGCCAATGCAAATTCCAGTAGAATTATTAGATTAGTTTTTCTCGATGTGCTTTTATCTCTTCAACTTTTCTTTTGCATTTTTGCAGGTGTGCATACTCTATTTGGTCCTGCGCGCCCTCGATACAGTTGGTTTGTCCTATAACACTGCATTAGTTCTCTGTCTTTCATTTGCAAGATATTATGCTGTTTATCAAACATGAGCGTCTGTCCTAAATTACCCTCACTCCGTTAGCACTTCTGGTTGGTTAATTTGAGCCATCTATCCCTTGTATGTCGAAGGTTTACTATAACACAAACCCACCGGAGTTTCCTTTTTATGTTGATAACATTCATGGAAATATTTGTGTAGGTTAGAGTGAGTTCTTCACGTCTAAACTCGAATGTATCTGTCACCATTAACCATCATAAATGGAAGTGGAGTATGCTATGCTCTAGTTATTAAGGCCCCAGTTAATTTATCATATAATAATGTTTTTGCTTACATTTAATCCATTGAATAGTTCATAAAAGAATCCGTTTCAGGATTAGTCCTTAATTCCTCTGCCTAGTACTTGTTAGTATCACGTTCAATAACTGTTTCCAGCTCCATATAGACATTAGTATGTGATTTTGTGCTGGAATCTTATTTCTTTTAATGCTCCCTTTCCAGAGGATGACACAAGCATACCTGTTGATGTCAAAGTGCCTATCCTGAAAGCTTTTCTTCAGCACGTGTTTGATAAGGAGTGGCATCTTTCATGTGAGTTAAACGTTTTATCATGCTACCCTTTCTTTCCAGTTGAAGCTTTTGGTGATCTATGACTGGTTTTCCCTGCTTTTAAATCCTTGGTTCAATATTCTTGTCCTTTCCCGACCTTTACATAAAATTCAGGAAGCGTGAGTTAGTTATTTTGTCAAAAAACTTTGTTTGACTTGTCTCTCTCAATGTAACCTTGTAGAAATACGTTTGTGTGTATGTGCAAATAATTGACGTCCTCCACATTTTGCATTAAGAATGATCGTCTAAGCTACATGGAGATTCTATCTTTAACAGTATCTTGTAGCAATTTTCCATGATTTGAAACTGACTTCAAATTGACTGAAATAATCTTCTATAACACTGCTATTCGAAGAACAAGATATATCAACAATATTTTGCCTTTACGTTATGATTCTACATGAGAACCTCTACAAATAGTCTCATCTACATTTCTTATTTGTGCATTCTTTTACTGACTTCTTTAAGAAGCAACGCTAAAGTAAGATAAACACTCTCTTGCTATTACAAATTCATGTGTTATTTCCAGCATATGAAGAAATTTGACAGCCAAGCATAGGGTAAACGATTGTCAATATATTTATGATGTTAAGTTGGAAAATAAGGTGTTTCTTGGTTATTCAGATTCCATCATGCCACTGATTTTCTCCAACTAGCAATTCTTGGGGCATGCAAAACTTGGTTGGGAGAGCTGCTTTAAGTTGCAACTCTTGTTATCTTGTAATTTTTATTATTGTTTAGTTATATTGCTGTCTTAGTTTACAGACAATCTGTAAATGGTGCTTATCCAGAAGTCTGTGTTGCCTATATGAAGAAGTTGGAGCTGGGCACCGAACTATTTACCTGCCCAGAATTCTATTGAGTTTACTGACTTGATATTTTTATTGCCATATAAAGGTGGTACAAAGGAGGGCAAGGATTTAATTGACCAATTTCATCATGTTTCAACGGCTTTCCTGGAGCTTGGGAAGAGGTTACTAACTTGTGATTTCTTTACAATTATGATGTGAACAACTTTTGTGAGGTCAGGATGTTCTCTTCTTCAACGTGATCTTCTTTAGCCTCTCAACGTAACCATGTGTGTTTCCTTTACCAACATACCGAACCATCACAGTTCCACAACCATATTATCATTGTCTATCAAATGTTCTTCCCAACCCACTTTTCACTTTCATCGAGAATGAAAACTCAAAACCAAACTTTCCTGCAACTGACCCAAAATTGTTTAACCGTTTCTATTGATTGATGCATTGACTTCTTTTCCTTTATAAACTGTAGCTTTTGTTTGTACTTGCAGGTATCAAGAGGTAATTGAGGATATTACTAAAAGAATGGGAGCAGGAATGGCAAAATTTATTTGCAAAGAGGTTTGTGATCTTGTCATGTGACACTCCTGATATTTTCCAAGACCCTACCTTATAAATAGCCAAGCTGAAGGAACTCTTATACACATTATAGTATTCGGTTGTGTTTGGACTTGGTCAGTAAATAGCTAGTGCATAAGCCTTTCATGAGGAGAATCCTTGCCTCTAATGGTTGAAAATGAATACGATATTTTTCAGTACCAGTATAAACCTTTTATTTATTGAATGGCTGCACATACAGTGGCCAACAGGTAGCCCATCCGGCTGATTACTATGACCATAGTGGAGTAAAGATTAGACCTTAGCTGTGTGGTTCTACTCCTTAAAAGGAATTCACTCCCTTACAGAAAATGAACTCATCTAGAAGTGTATCATTCAGCCTTAATAACCGCTCTTCCATCTTCCAAGGTTCACACGCTTGTGAACTGACTATTGACTCAAACACGTGCCTTGTTTATGGTAACTGACCTGGCTGGATTGGAATGGATTTGATCAAATACTATCATGAAAAGAATTTAAGAGCTGTAATATTCTTTTGCACAAAGCATGTCAAGGCTAGTTGAAGTCTTGCACCTTCTGGAAGAATTGGCTTGTAGTGGAGATTAATCTGTTTAATGGGTTATTCCTGCAAAGAGTTCCACTAATTTCTTCCCTATTGCAGGTGGAAACAGTTGATGATTACAATGAATATTGCCACTATGTGTCAGGACTTATAGGTTTAGGCCTGTCAAAGCTTTTCTATGCTTCTGGAGCTGAAGATTTGGCACCAGATTCTCTGTCCAATTCAATGGCTTTGATTCTACAGGTACTTGAAAGACACTGAGTTTCATGTACATGACCACATATTTTGGATTTCTAACATTGTTTTATGGATGTAAATATCAGAAACAAGACATTATAAAAGATTATTTGGAAGATATCAATGAGATTCCAAAGTCACGCATGTTTTGGCCTCATCAGATTTGGGGTAAATATGTAAACAAACTTGAGGTATGCCTCTTTAACATGATTCGGGACGATTAAAGGCTTACACAAATTGCGCTTTAGCTCTTTTACCGTATAAAATTGATTTTCCATCGCCTACTTTAAAGATAAATCGCTAAGGTATTATGCACCTACAATGCTGAATTTTGCGCTGATGCACATCCTTATTTTCTAGTCTGTAATTGGCCCTATCTACATAGGACTTGAAGTATGAGGAGAACTCAGTGAAGGCAGTACAATGTTTGAATGAGATGGTCACAAATGCTTTGACACATGTTGAAGACAGTTTGACATACATGTCTGCTTTAAGGGATCCTGCTATATTCCGGTTTTGGGCTATTTTTCAGGTACATTATCAATTCTTCAAGACAATAGTGTTTCTTATCTGTGAATGGGAGTTGTTGCCTTACATCTATCCTATATATTAAAATTATTGAAGGTAGCTTTCGATCTCAAAATTTTTCTTACATAAAACTTGCCTTAGAATTTTTCTCATGAACATACTACAAGCCCAATCTCTGCACTTCTTCTCCTGCCCCCTCTCTCACACACATTTGCGCGTGTGTGCAGCAGGTGCACAGACACACAAGTTGTCCCTTTCTCTCTCCTTGTGCACACGCGTGGGCACAAGATTTGGTTTTACACATTGGCGTTACAAAATTTCCCTATTATAATCAGTTGTTGACATTTCTAAACTCACTCTTCATAATCTTAGGACTTTCTGTACGTGTTTCATTTGCTTTCATGACGTTGAATGTTGATATTTTCTTTTTAATGCCATTAATCTTTTGATTTTCTGGGAGAAGCTCCTCTGCCAACATTTTCTACTTTTTCTAGATAATGGCGATTGGAAATTTAGCTTTATCCTACAACAATATTGAAGTTTTCAGAGGCGAAGTAAAGATCAGGCCAGGTAGGAAAATGATTTACTGATATTATCTTTCATCATTGAAATTAGAGCTATCCTAGACACGATGAAATAATGAGGCATAATGAAGAACTAGGTCCAGGCATGACGGAAATATAGCTTGTCAGACTATCACCATTCATCATTTGTCAAGGCTGTGTCTATCCATGAGCCTTTGCACATTTGTTTATGTTCTGTAGTAGCTCCGAGATAATAATTCTTTAGTTGTTCCGTTTGTCTAACTATACTATTCAGGTCTTGCTGCTAAACTTAGGGATCGCACAAGGACAATGGCTGATGTTTATGGTGCTTTCTATGATTTTTCTTGTATGCTAAAGTCCAAGGTATGAAGTCAAAAACTAGAATGCACCGTCTTGTATACATGTATTTTAATTATTTCTAACTTGAAAATGTACTAGACCTTATAACCTGCAAAATCTTCTGTGATTTGAGTGGATATGCAGCAAACCAAATTGTATGTAAAGGCTAGCTATCTTGAATCCGAAATGGATGTGACAGTGCTCCGTTATGCCTATGAAGTGAAAGATAAAAAAAGAAAAGAAGAAGAAGAAGAAGAAGAAGTTTTGTCTTCTGCAAAGATATTTTTGTGTTAGGAACCACTTCCTTTAGTGGTAGCTTTAATAGCAGATGGGATTATAACTTAAGTCTCAGAAGCGTTGTGGAATTTCTCCCTTCTACTTATTGACTGTGGGGCAGATTATTCTTGATGATATGTTAATCCAACTTTTGGCCACAATAGTAGTTGATGCTTTCATTTGTTCGCTTGCTTTTCCATCTCCATGCTTTTCACACTATGATTTTTTAACATACAGACTGAGACATTACTCACCAAATTATGCCTTTGGCTCCCGTAGGTTGACAAGAATGATCCTAATGCTACAAAAACATTGAGCATAATCGAGGGTATACAGAAGGCTTGCATAGATTCTGGCCTCCTAAACAAAAGGTTCCTCTCTCTCTCTCTCTCTCTCTCTCTCTCTCTCTCTCTCCCTCCCTCCCTCCCTCCCTCCCTCCCTCCCTCCCTCCCTCTCTCTCTCTCTCTCTCTCTCTCTCTATCTCTCTCTCTCTATCTCTCCGTGGAGTGGATATTGATTATGCCTCTCTACTTAAAACAAATTTCGTTTGTAAATTTTGACAGGAAATCTTACATCCTTGCGACTAAACCCACAAATAGTTCTGTCCTGGTGAGTTTACAACCGTTCATCTCACATTGTTTGGTTGGTCTTGGAACTATGTGCTGAACAGTAAACCAAACAAAAGAGAGAACAATAGCTTATCACGATCTAAATTGCAGGTCGCCATTTTGCTCATTGTACTGGTAATAGTTGTCGCTCATCTCTCTGCAAGCCAATCGAGTAACTAATGTGAGTTCTATTAGCATGATACGCCCAACCAAAGATTGCTGCAAACTTGTCTTATCATTGTCCAACAACTTTTATCCCGTTATTTTTTCTTGTGCAGATGGCTTTGTGGGAAAACCAGCAAGTGATGGAGATAGTGTCGCTACAGATGCATCTATCGTAGAATTATGCTTTTATATATGTTTGTATCTTGCGTTCCGATGTGTGCTATTTATACATGTTTGATGCATCCGAACATAATTGACGAATTCCTATTTTCAATTTCAAACTATTTTTCTTCTAGAACATCTGATCCCAAGCCATCCAAATATTAAATTGAATCTACTCTTCTCGGCTTCCTGTATTTCGTGGGAAGCTAAGGGATTTTTGGCCTTTCTGAAGCTACTATACTTTTGCCCATTTAAATAAATTACTACAGAGCTAGGTGTTTTGACATACAAAGTTTCTATCTTTGGTGAATTGGCTTGGAATTCTATTGTAACATCTTCAAATATTTTCCTAACAGTCCTTCAGGCTGTGCAAAACAATTAACTCATATTAGAGAATGGATTCGATGATAGTTTTGATTGGTAATTTTACTTTGATTATGGTCATAGCGGTTTACCTCAAAGAAAAACTTTGTGAGAAGAAGAGAGTCATACTTCAGTTGAGAACTCATGTTTAGTTCAACTTTTTCATCCCCTTCCACTATTTAAGTGTTACATATTCTACCAATCAACCAAAAAAAAAAAAAAAAACAGACCTTATATATTGATTTTACAGTATGTATCCGTATTTTTTTTCTTAATCATGACATCCCAGCACTTTACCTAAATCTGCTCTAAAAATTTGAGCCGTGCTTATTCTAGCGAAGTTATAATCCGAATGTTTCACCAAAAAAGCAAAAAAAAAAAAAAATCCTTTGGAAAGGGATAGATTGAATTGAATATGCAAAAATTATGAAAGTTTCCTTTGTTTATTCTAGACATGAATATAAATGTCTTGAAATGTAATGGAATTGAAAATGCAATTGCTAGGAATTTAAAGTGCTAGAAAGATTTGTTGGGAAAATAAAGATAAACATAAATATGCACGGACACAAGTTATGTGATTGATTGGACGAACCTTTGCAAAACAGTTATTGATTTTGTATCTACAAAGAACTTCCTAACCCCAGTTGCAGTCATTGGTAGAAAGTTAGATTCTCTAGACACAATCTCCTATTATCTAGCAATGATTATATGCAAGATGTAACAAATCTCGAAACTATTGGTGTAACCACTCAGCAATTGTGCATTCTTGTCGATCCACTATCTCTTTCTTCAACTAACGTGTTGGCAAACCTCTATAACGATCATTAATAGTACTTCCTTAATAATAAACCAAGATCTCAGATCATTTGCTATAAATGACTTGGTTGATTAATTTCGCTCAAGCTTTTATGACTTTGTATAACTTCTATATTGTGTGTCGTTGATTTCCTTCATTACTAGTCAATAATCCAAAAGTTAGTCATATTATTTGTGTCAATGAGGAAACCTCAACCCTACAAGATTGACTTAGGGACTGTTGCGACCTACCCCTCTAGGCCTCACAATCCCAAGAAATAGGTTTTAGAAGCATTTGTTTATAAAGTCAATCTAAATAGTTTGTACAAATGGAAATCTCAAATGAAATGCCGAAAAGCCCCTCAGACAGATATAAAATTTGAATGAATGGGTTCTCCAATCTGTTAATGACACAAACGGATTGCCAATTATAAACTCGAGTCCTCTCAAACTCATGCTTCATGTGACCACATTTCATTTTAAGTTGTTACACCGTCTAAAACCATTATCTAGGAGTCGCCACTAGCCTCTTTGTTGGGGGCTAGCTAGAAACCCAATCAAGGGTTGAGAGACCACCCTTGATTTTCACAAAACCAGAGATTTCGTGGGTTTGGGGACTTGACTTACGCTAAAGATTTCTATTAGCGCCCTTTCGATGCCTTTGAGTACAATTGTTATCTAAAGTGGTCATATAGTTTTTTTACATTTTCGTGCAAGTGAAAAGATAGGTGATCACACATGGATGGTTCGTTTGTACCATTTCTAAACTAACTATCTAAAGTATAAAAATGAAGCACACAAGTAATTGAAATGACAGAGCGGGAAAGTAAACACCCAAATAGTTTTAATGTATCACAAGAAAAACCTAAACAAACAAATTTAAGTGCAAGAAAGGAAAACCCGCAACTCGTCGGACATTTATATAATGCAGAAGGGGACCCAAGACATATGTTAGGAAGTGAATATTACAAATGAAAAAGGTCAGATCAAACATCGACCATCCACCATCTTCATCCCTTTGGGTCACCACCTCCAAGGATTGCCTTTTGGACCTATTCTAAATCTAACTAATGCTAAACTAACATTTAAGATCATACAACATACAACAATGAACTCAAGCGAGGACAATCAATACAATGAATTGAGGAAATGCACTAATCAATCAAACATGGCCTCGAGATCGTCCTTTGATTTGCATACGTCATCCCTTCTTAAGACACCTAATCAATTACATTCATAATCATCGATAATTAATTATCACTTGTGTTCACAAGTGGTAATTAAGATTGAATGGTCCTAATTTGGGTCTAGGTTATCCCAAAGGTTCCCCACGTGGTCATGCATCGCACTTAAATCATCCATCTAAAAATCACATGCATTTGAGAGAAAAAGCAAGCACTTAGGTCATATGGCCTTGATTCTCAACCAATCAATCAAATGAGCAAGCAATTAATTAAACAATCACATACGCCAAGTAATATGATCATGCAATACAAAACAATGACAAACAAAGACAATCGAACAAAGGAAATGTGATTCACCTTATGCGAAAGTAAGTTTGTGAACAATTTGCAAAGAAGGGCTCAAGTTCAATAAAATTGCAAAGAGGGACATAAACTTTCCATATTTACAAACAAGTCACTAAGAAGAGTAATTTGCAAGTTCCAGCCATTTGGCAAGCAAGGATAACAATTTTATAGGATATTGAGCAAGATCAATGTCCTTGGGAAATGCATTGGAGAACCCGAATGCAGATAATGTTAGCACACTGATTGGTCTCCTTGGACCATCAAACGAATATCAAATCCAACAAAATTAGTATCAAAACGAAGTTTGGGAAATACCAAACAACTTCGTTGAAGAAAGCTTTTCAAGATTGGCATCATGACTTTATAATAATTTTCACTAAAGCCCTGCAACTTCGGAAGGGTTGGCAAAAATAGTAAACATGTTTGACATTTTCTGAAATATTTCGACAGTGAAGTTCAGCACATATCATTAAGGACAGACAAATCACAGCAGCAACTAGGCCCAATTTAAGCATGCTCGACTTATCCTGATGTGTTCCAATCGTCATGAAAATTTTATATGTTGTTCACAAAGATGTAACAAGCGATATTTCATGAAGAAACCATTTCCAGATTCACAACACATAGTTTTAAAAAAATCGAGGAATCAGTGTAAGACAATTACTAGCACAAAATGGCAGCAGGAAACAAGTTTAGTCTATGGCCTATCGGCCCTACTAATTATGCTGAAACATTTTTAAATTTTTATATGTTATATACTTACATGTTGTGAAACAAATTTCAAAGAGACACCGATTTAAAATTTGATCCATAAAAAATTGTATGAAAATGGCAAACGGCAAAGGTCACTGGAACAAGACATGAAAACAGAACAAGAAAATTTTCCAGATTTCAGTTCGGTCTTGTGAAAATTATTAGACCTAGTAAACGATCTTCAAATCATGCAAACAAGAAGTCAAAACAAAGCTTATGATGTCTCCTAAAAATCTCTAGAAGGCCTCAAATGCAATTGAGATCATTTTCCAACTCAAACAAAGATAACTAGCAAATAGGTCAAGTCTGAAACAGAGTACAAATTTTTGCATGAATAACATGATTTTAATCTAACTAAACGATTTGCAAATTCTACAAAATTTTTACATGATTTAGAACTAACTGTCAAGATCAAACTTTAGGAACACACTCAGTCCAAAATCGAAATGTGAAAAAATCATACACAATTGTCAAACCGAATACGTCAATTAGCAAGAACATTTCAGCAGAACATGCACGTCTCAAAACAGATCATCCTATTCGCGAACAGGTTTTGACATAGCAAATGAGGTCCAATTTATGTGCATGCGGCTAGTAAAAGCTCTTGAAACCAGCTTTGAATCTCATGAAGAACTGGAAACCTAAAAATGACATTATCTAGCTCAAATGAAGACGTTTATAACATCAGTCCAATCAAGCCATCCGAATTGTAGAATACAATCAATCAAGCAAATCATCAATGCAAGCCATTCTAAGCTATCATCCATCATCTATAGCCATCATAGACTATATAAAGATCATCCATGCAAGCATAGAACATCATCTTAGGTTGAGCTCTAGCCTCGATTGCCTAAGGCAATCTCGTTTCATCGAGCTCAAGATCAAGAGGGAGTCTACCTAGTATATATTTTTATGAAATAAGCTCGATCGAGCTAGAATCAATCTATGTCGAGGCTAAGGCACGTTGAGGAAGATTTAGTTATGGGCTAAGGACACTAGAGAACACCAGGGGACATCGAAAAAGCACCGGAATGGCCATCAAAGCAGCTAGTACTAGGATCGGAGCCAGTTGAGCCAATCAGGAGAATCGCTAGTTTAGAAGCTCATTGGAGCTGATTCAAGGGAATTCCGATTACCACCAGGTCTGGAACTAGTTGAGGAACATCGTCGAAGGCTCTGAGACTACTGAAGGATTTTGGACCACCTAGAATCAGCCTCAAATCATTGGAGCTTGAATCACCAGCGAAAATCCCGACTTTCAAGACGATCCAAAAAAGAAAAAAAGAAAAAGCGATTGGATGGGAGATTCCAGCGTGGCTATAGGCAGCAAATGATGGCGACTGACTTCGAAAGGGAGTGCAGGTTGCTGAACGGAGTGGCGCGTTGCCGGAGGAAGCCAAATGAGCGACAGTTTAGGCATGAGAGAGAGAGAGAGAGAGAGAGAGAGAGAGCCCCCATTTTTGGAGGGAAAATTTGTTTTACACCCTTTTGTAAGATCAAATCTTAACCATTGAATTGATCTAACAGCTTGCATTTACTTAGGCATTAAATTTGCTTAAGATGAGATGATTAATGTGCACATGTCTATTTAGACAGCTTGGTGATTAATTTTGAGATTAAAGACTAATCGAGGGGCATTTTTGTAATTTTGCAAACCCAAGGACAATTTTGTAAATTCAGCAAGCTCAAGGCTCGGCCGATCTCGCCCGAGCTGGCCAGAGTTTCGCCGGGCTCTAGCGAGCTCGCGGTTCGCCAGAGCCCGGCGAACCTCTGGCGAGCTTGGGCAAGGCTCAAGCCCCGCCCAGCTCGCCAAATCTGGCGAGGCCCGAGCTCTGCCCTAGGCCGGTGAGAGCTTTGCCTCGCCCGATCTGGCGAGGCCCAAGCTCGGCTTCGCCGAATCGGGCTAGGCGAAGCCTCACCGGCTTGGGGTGAGGCTCAAGCTGGCTGGTGGCTGCGGTCGGTCGTCGGCCGCCGTCGTGGCCGGCGACCGGCCAAGGCTAAGGAAGAAAAATGAAAAGGAAAGAAAAGAAAAGAAAAAAATAAAAAAGAAAAGGAAAGCATAAAAATAAAAATAAAATGTGTTGACGAAAAGAAGTTTTTGAAGGTTGTTTTTTCCAATGATGGAAAACATTTTCCTTGAGTAGTTTATTTTCCGTGAAACGAACACCGGAAAATCCGGAAAATGTTTTCCTGGAAGTCATTATCCGTAAAACGAACGAAGCTTAAGAGAAAAACTTAAGGCTCTCTATTTGACAGAGGGTTTGAATAATCGAATATACATGTTGAAGATGATGTTTCAATTTCAATTAACAACATCCACTATAATTTTGATAGGGAATGATCAATTAATTGACTGAGTACACATTTTATTAAAATTCCCTCGTGATGAAAATGTGAGAGAGCAGATGTTTACTTAAAAAAGTCACTCTAATAGGCATAAGCTTATGACTCAGATCAAGTGAGTTGGCAATTGGCAAGATACTGACGACAAGAATCTGTGTAGATAGCCATATCGTGATAGGAATTTTTGCCAATGGTCATATTTTTCGATGACTATGGTCAGTTATTGATATACGATAGTGATTATCATTATAAATGTGCCAAAATGTTGGAAAAGGTAGAGATATCGATTGAAAGGCTTCAATTGATGGTTAGAGGAGAAATCATTTGAGAACAACCACATTGTGAGCAAAATGGGCACAAAGTTCAAACATGGTGGCATTCGAATTTGAAATTGCTTGCGGACAGGATAAATGAGCAGAATCGATCGTGAAGGCGGATTTGAAGGAGTAACGGCTTGGATAAGAGCCAAGGTGGCAATTAATAAATGTAGAGAATCAAGACGCGACTTTCAAGGAATAATTTTAGCACGGGTTACATTGTAACCTTTCAAAGAATTGCTATATAATTCTAGCCTTTTGGTGGTTATTACTTATTAGTATAGGAAAGTGGACATACGCTTAATCACTTTGAAATCTACGTACTTATATCTCTCTATTCATTTCGACATTTATTTGTTAAAAGTGTGTCGCACTTGATATTATTAGCTTACTATTGCAAAATATTAAATAGTTCTTGCATGTATTAAACTTGATTTTAATAATTCCACAAAATCTATCAAGTTTCGATTATAACAATTAATAATCCTTAAATTTTGACCAAATGCTCAATATCATCATTTGACTTTTGATTTGTTTAATGTGGTCATTGAACTTTCCTAAATGTTTCATCTAACCCCTAAACTTTTAATTTGTTTAATATAACCCATCGACTTCCCATGACAAAGTCAAACTAGTCATTGGGCCATCAACTTTCCCATAACAAAGTCAAACTACTCATTTGGTACTATTTTACAACATTTTCCAAAATTTTAAAATATCTTTTCATTTCAATCCATTTCCTAAATCAACAAAATATACTCTCTCTTTTTTTAAATTTTTTTTTTACCCTTTTGATCTTTATTAATGTTAGCATAGTTCCATATACGGAAAATGACACTAATAATCCTTAAATTTTATCCCAATATGTAACGTCATCTTTGTGGTTTTAATTTGTTCAATTTGGTTGTTGATTATTCTTAAATGTTTAAGTAGCCCCTCATTTTTCAGATTATCCAATCTAGTCCCTCAATTTTCCATAACAAAGTCAAATCAATCATTTGGTACTATTTCACACGTTTTCATAATTACACTATTGCTATGATTTTAGAATTTTTTTTTATTTCAATCATTTTTCTAATTAATTAAAAGTATGATATCTATCTTGTTACCTTTCTATCCTTTCGTTCAACGTGGTGATTAAACCATTTCTAAATTTTTAATCTGGTCGGTAAGAGCATCAACATTCAATAACAATGTAATTAGTCATTTGATACTATTTCATAAGTTTTGATAATTATAAAATTGCTCAGATTTTAGAATATCTTTTAGTTTTCAGTTCAATCCATTTTCTAAATCAAAAAAAAAAAAAAAGTGCTTTCTTTTTACCATTTGGTCTTTATAATTGTTATTATGGTTCATGCAAGGAAAATGACACTAATAGTTCTTAAAATTAGGCCCAGTATTCAACATTATCATTAGACTCTTAATTTGTTCGGTGCATGACATCTAAATTTATGTTTAAGAATCTTTTCACTTATCTCATGATAAAAACTAGGGATTGAATCTCGGAAAACTAAAATAATAACAGAAAATTCTGTTGTTTATTACACCTAACTGGGACGGTGCCGACCTAACAAAAGAAGAGGAAAAGTTTAACATAGGGCATTAAAAAAGTCCATATCTGTTCCCCCCATCACTATCCACTTTTTTTTTTGTTTCGTGGTTTCATTTTATCAGCGCTTATTGAAGTGCATTAGCTGAAATGACCATCGTTGTAGAGGAAATGACATCAATTTATGCACGCAGCAAATGTGAGAAACGTGTTACAACTGCCAGTTCTGAAATAATTCCACATATATCATTAATATCTTCACGTTTTATTCCAACTGACAGTCCGCTCCAATCATCATAGTCAGGTTAAATTATTAGAGAGCTGTCCCATTTCCATGGCCGCCTTCGTCTGCTAATCAACTTTTATATACTGCACGTGAGTAACATGGTATATCAAGTTTTCTGTTCCTTCTTTCTCGAAGTTTCCAACATAGGATGCTATAGCCTATAAATACTCATCAGTAAGGTATGGCTTGCTGAAAAGCCTCTTCCCTCTAGTGTTCTTCATCTATATTTGGTCAGAAACTTAAATCTAGAAATTAGCGGCAGAGAAATGTCTCTTCAGATTTCAGCAGTCCCATCTCCTTCTCCTGCTCAAGAAACAAGCTAGGTCGATGAACGCCGATCGGGAAATTTTCATCCAAGTATATGGGGGGATTACTTCCTCAAATATGCTTCTGACTCCAACTCAATGGTAGCATCTAAGTTAATCTTTTTTTTTATTGGATTACCTTCTGAAAATTTATCTATGGTTATATCTTCTGTGAGACTGAGAGTATAGAAATAATCATATTGAATTATTGGGCAACATCCCACAGAATTTGATAAAGAAAAAGAAAAGAAATTCCAATTTATTGGGAACTCCATGCATGCGTTGGTCCTTATGGGATCCAAAATTTCTATGTGAAACTTGTGGCATGCACATATGGCTTAACAAATGAACAAATATCTTTGCTTCAATCAGTAAAACTAGTCTTAATGGAATAATCTTCAAGTAATTTCAATTCATATTTATTGTGGTCAATCATATCATAAGCAACATATTTCTTGCATTTTCCTCTATTTTATAAACTTTCAATTTCATATTATTGTAGAGTTCTCAAAGTATAGCAGAGGAACAAATTGAGAGATTGAAAGGAGAAGTGAGAAAAATGTTGACAGGTGCTATGGATAAGCCTTCACAAAAGTTGAACTTGATTGATCAAATCCAACGCCTAGGACTTGCCTACCATTTTGAAATTGAGATAGATGAGCAGCTACAACAAATCCACAGAAACTATTTCGAATCTCATCATGGCGATAATGATGACGACCTACACATGACCGCTCCTCTTTCGATTGTTGCGGCAACAAGGTTACAATGTTCCATGCGGTATGTCATTTCAATTTCTCATTGATCGATCGATTGCAAAATTCTATTGCAAACACTAGTTTGATAGCCCATTTGATTGATTAGATTGAACACATAATATTACTAAGATGTTTATTTTACATCCAATTTTATTTTGTTAATTCGTCAACTTTTTTCTCCGTACAATTCTCATATTTTGAGTTCTTCAAATTTTCTCGCTTTGAGAGGTGAATAGTACTTTCTTCTTGTTCCTTGGTTACGTACGTCATTTTTCCATTGTTTCCAATTTATCAAGATAGTATGCATGATGTTTTTTCATGGCATCTCCTGATAGCATCTTTTCCCATGCTTCGTTTCACTAAACAGAAATCTTTAACAAGTTCAAGGACAACGAAGGGAATTTTAGCAAATTGCTCATCGCCGATGTGCAAGGATTGCTGAGTTTGTTTGAAGCTTGCCATCTACGATTTCATGGTGATGATATTTTGAATGATGCACTTGCTTTTACTAAAGCTTTCCTTGAATCAATTGACAAAGGAAAAGTAAGCCGTAATCTCAATAAACAAGTGAGTCATGCCCTAAACCAGCCAATCCACAAGGGACTACCAAGGGTAGAGGCGAGGCACTACATTCAACTCTACCGAGAGGAGCCTTCACATAATGAAGTCTTGCTCTCCTTGGCTAAACTTGATTTCAACTTATTGCAAAAGCAACACCAGAAGGAACTCGGCAAACTTACAAGGTTAACTTTGTGATAATATGTCTAAATTAACTAGTTATTCTAAGAACACCAAAATTGTCATGATTGATTTGTCCAATTTAAATTATCCTAAACAAAAAATCATTTTTACGTGACAATGAGTGTTCAACTCTTTGGATCATCGTTCTAAAGTTCTATCTATATATAAACTCAAAATTCTATCAATGATATGTTTGCCTTAAGTAGGATTTATTGGAAATTTGTAGGTGGGGGAAGGATTTAGATGTAGAGAAGAAATTCCCTTTTGCTAGATATAGGCTCGTGGAGGCATATTTCTGGATGTCAGAAATTTATTTTGAACCAGCATACAAAGCCACTAGATAAATACTGACCAAAGTGAACGTGATTCTTACCATTATGGATGACTTGTATGATGGCTATGGCACATTGGAAGCACTAGAACTTTTCACCGAAGCAATTGAAAGGTATACTTGGCACTCATATGCTTCTCACTTTCCCATTTTAAACTTATTATAATTTGATCAACTGTTAATTAGGGTCAAGTGTGACAGTTTCTGACATGAACTTAGGTGGGATGTTGGTGCCAATGATGGATTGCCAGAGTACATGCAAGTGTTTTACAAGACAGTTCTAGATTTTTATGATGAAATTGGCTACAAACTAATCAAAAAAGGACAATTATACCACCTCTTCTATGCAAAAGAAGGGGTAAGCCGTTCAAGGTTATATCGATTAAATGCAATTTTTACTCCATCGACTTGCAACAAGATGTCGAGTTTTTGGATATGGATGAGCAAATGTCATATCTTTAAGTCTATTAAATACATTAAAGTTTGTATATTGACTTAGCTTTACATTTGAGAATGAAATCACAGATGAAAAACACAGTGAGAGCGTACCTTGCTGAAGCCAAATGGTTCCACCAAAACTACATACCAACGATGGAGGAATACATGCCCGTTGCATCAGTTACCATTGGTTGTGCAATGGTAATGGCGACATCGTTACTGGGAATGGGAGACATCGTAACAAAAAATGAGTTTGACTGGTTATTGTTTAGCGATCCCAAGATGGTGAAGGCTTCAAATGTAGTCAGTCGGCTCATGAATGACATTGCCGGACATAAGGTAGATAAAAGCTATATTACTGAACAACATTAATTTATCCAAATCTTATCTAATAGACTTTATCAGTAGGAGAAAAAAGATAACTTCCACGATATATCTGTTTACAGTCTGAGCAAGAGAGAGGAGATGCCGCATCTTCAGTGGAGTGTTTCATGAAACAATATAGAGTTACGGAGGAAGAGGCCAAGGAGGTTCTCCGTAAACAAGTGGACGAGGCATGGATGGACATTAATGAAGAGATGTGCCGTCCGACCGTTGAACGTATGCTACTCCTAGTGCGAATTCTTAATTTTTCACGAACCTTCCATGTGATATATAACGATGAAAAAGATCACTACTCTCATGCTGGAACCAGGTTCAAAGAGCTTGTGACTTCTCTGCTTGTCAATCGATTGCCAATGTGACAGCTTGGAAGAACAAGTGTAATTACCAAGCAGCTTAGATTGCATAAGATATTTTCGAATCTGTTTGTGTCCAACTTGAATTGTGTCAGCACTTGATCATTGCTCTTTTTCTGTTTGTCTTTTTTATCGGTTTGAATGACTGCATCTATCTCTTATCTACAGTTAAATTCTTAGAGAGCTATTTCCGTGGCCGCATTCATCAGCTAGTCAACTTGTGTGTAACTACACGTGAATAACATAACATATCTAATGGACATTTAAAGGTGATTTTTTCTCTTCATTTGTATCTAAGCAGAACACAAGGCAGTCATGATTTGCGTAATACCGGCCAAAATAGGACATAATTCTCTACTGATGTCAATTGAAAATACACCCAGATGGACAATTCCACCGGGAACAAGCTAAAAACATCAGAATTCTTGCTATTACTTGCTAGATTCTAGCAAGGCGCAATTGAATGAGAATCTTGTACTCACTCTGATCGCTAATAGTGAATTCACCTGAAGCAATCCAAACATGACATGCTGTTAAGATTCAGGTTCTCTACCATTTGAAGAAGCGCGAGTGCAAGCACCCGTTTGTAATTACCTTGATTCAAACTAAACGAGCAATGGTAGGGCACAAGATTCGTCTCAATAGATGCTTGACTTAGCTTATCAATTGGAGTTGGAGTCCTCAAGATGAGCGTAAAACGTCAATGCGACGGCGACAACAAATGGGTTTAAACCAAACGAGCTATAGGTTTCTGCTGCAACAGGTTAATAAGTGGGAACGCTGAACTAGCGGTAGATACAATATTACGCCACTGGCAATTTGCTACGATGAATCAGAGACAGCGACATACAGCCAATTTCTTGACACCAATATCCACAATGATTAACGAGCAACAGCAGGGATTGCGGCTTTGTGGACGGACTGGTCTAGACACCAATTGAAACTCAGCGATGTCGGATCATTTTTGGTCGACTAAGCAATCTGGGAACATGGAGGAGCAGAGAACAAAACCCAGCGCTTTAAATGATGAGGACTCGTGAAACTAACATGGAGATTTGGTGATCTGAAGAGGGAACAGCCGAAAAGAGAAAAGTCCCACCCCCGACCAGCCGAGGAGCAGTGGATGCTGGAATCCCTGCTCTGTTTTTCTTCTCGGTTTCTCACCCTTCTCCGTCTTTTTCTTTCTTTTTCCTCCCAATCTTCTATTTTTTTCAAGGCAGGACAAACCAGGACAACTCTCACCACTTCTCTGTGTTTGTGTGTGTGTGTGTGTTCGTTTGTGTTTTCTTTCTTTCGGTGTGTGTTGGCCATGTGAATCTCTCCTACTCTCAGCCCAATAAATGAGTGTCAACCGTATATTTTCTGATCATCCTCGTTGATGTTGTCCAGCAACTCATCTTTTCATGTTTATTTTTTCACCTTAACATCTTATCTTGTTGATGTCGTTTCATAATTGGGAACAGCGCATGCTAATCATATTGAAGCTTCGGCTAGGCAGAAAGAATGTGGCCAAGTTCACCAGAGGGGGCCTTGGTGTCACGCCCAGATCCTCGAGTGCGCGCACATCTCTCTACGGTCAATACAAATATGCAACTTTCCAGGACGAGACGCCGACCTATTCATTTTAAGCACATGCATAAGCGAAACATTAAACCCCTGACAACAAATAGCATGGGATAGGAAAGCAGGGTACATTTCACAAAAGCATACTTTTATAAACAATTGGGTTTAAGTACAAAACGAGTTTAGTCAAAAGTCTACAAAAGATCAACTCTCAAAAGGAAGCCGTCCTACAACCTACTCGTCGGACACAAACCCCGATCCTTCAGACTCCACCTCCACAGACTCGGAGCTTTGGTCCTCCACCTAAGGACTTGAAAATTGAGCCCACGACAGAGTGAGACAATGTCTCAACAAGTTCACCCCCTAAACCCCTATTAGGAAGAAAATACACCTCAGGGCGCTCTAGTCACACAATTAGAATAGAGAACTTACCTCGCCTCAGTTCCTTCCCACACGTTAGCACAGTTCATATCACAATTGCATATAAGTAATGCACATAACAATTGAAACGCCTTGCTCAACTCAATAAATCACAAGGGTCCTGATTATAAGGTCAAATCGTTATGACACGTCCCATACCATTTCATACAGTTTTGTCTCATAATCAGGTGCATCTAACTCAAATAATCATGCGTTCCAATTGTTAATGTCGCCCCTCTAAGGTACGGCCTACTTGAAGTTTGGAGGTCTACTGGCATAACCAGGCATCGTCTCTTCCCCATTGAGCATGGCTACGTCTCTCAAAGACGGCTTTCCCGAAGGAGTATAGATCTAGAATCTACTGTGACCCGAAACTCAATGAGTGGGTAACCCATATAGGGTAACGTTCATCCGACTCAATTCGAGGACAGGTTCTCTTAACCAACACATGACCATTCAATCTCGGCCTAGGACACCGTGCATTGCACTCAAATGCCTTAATTAAAATAGTGATCTTGGCCTATTTTCTTCATATTAAAAACACCCGGAAAATAGTCGTGTGCGGGTACACAATTAATTCGAACCTTAAAAGTGATATCTCTCCTTTTCAAATCACACTATTTGATATAGTACTTAAAATCCATTTTTGGTGTCAAAACCCGACACCCAAGATTTTCTGAATAATTATCATATTTTCACAATCCTCGCTCAATTTGCACAATCCAACCATCAATTGCATAATCTGAACACATCAATGCAATTAGCATGAAATTTTGATCACCGGCTACCCCGATCTAATTTATGGAAAATAAAAATTAATTAAATATATTCCGAAATTAAATAAATAAATAATATATTATATTAATATAATTTAATATAATAATATTTACAAATTCGAAATAATTAATTAATTTAAAATAATTAATTAAAGCCTAATCAAGATTACACTAATTTAATCACCTAACTAGCCTTAATTAATTATCCATTAAACTAATCACATCCCTTAATCTAATTAACAATTAACTAAACTAATCTAACCACCTAACCATACTTAGCTTAATCTAAACACTCCTTAAGCATAATTAACCTCCTAAGCAAGGTTTAGTGAGTAAACTCACTGGTTTAGCGTTCCGGTGAGTCCACAACAACGGCGACGCCAAGGTGGGCGATAATCCTGCTAGGGGCGACACCAACCAAGGCCAGAAAGGGCTTGGAAACAAGCCACGAAGACTAAAGACCCTTGCTGGTTCGGCTTCTGTTCTTGGCTGAACAGAGAGAGGGAACCAGCGGCTGCAACGGTGAGGAAGGGTTAATCGGAGCTCCGGCAAGCTGGTGGCCAACAACCGGTGGCACCCAAGGGTCATGGGGGATTTGTTGGTGGTTGATATGGGCGGAGGAAGGGTCGGAATGGGCAGAAATTCTCGAAAATCGCAAAACAGTGCAAGCGGGCAAGCTCCAGTTGGTCCAGCGAGCGGCGACTTCAGGCCAGCGAACAGGACGGCCGGCGGCTCCGTTCGGCGAGCGGTGAGGTGCTCCCGTACGGTTTGGAAGTGCTGAAAACGATGGTGGGTGGCACGAGAGCCGATTCACATGGGAATACAACTTTTAACTCGGATCTTTGGAGAAAGGTTAGCTGGAGCAGAAACTGGGAGAAGAGAAAACAGGGGAGGAAAGGGGTTCAACGGTGGCTCCGATGGCTTTGATGGCTCAAGCGGTGTGCAACGGGTAAGGGGGGGTGCTGTTGGCTTTCCTCTGGTTTCTCAAGCTCTCTCAACACCTCAACAATGGAGAAAGTGAAGCCAAATGAGGAAGAAGAAGGGCTGCTGGTCAAGGAGGGGGCCACCAAAATACCCTAAGCCCTCAAGTGGCTGCCCTATCACCTTGGCTGGCATCCTCAACCAAGTTGTAGCCCCTTGGCTTCTCAAACAAGCCTCCCAAATGGTCCAAAAGGTTGAGGGGCATGGGGGCTACGAATGTCGGACTCTTGGCCACCAAAATGTACTACCTCCTCTCCAATTAACCTCCAATTGGACCTAAATTGAAGTCCATAAATCTCACCAAGGTGTCCACACTCCAATTTACATTTTTCCTCGTCCATTCGTCCAACTCAAATCCCAAAAACACGACCAAAAACGGTCCTCGAATTTTTTCGATCAAAAATACCCTTATTTTGAAAATTCGCCGAAAATCTCGATTTGTAGAAAAATCTTCAGAGGATGAGTTGGCGTTCCTAAAATGAATTGTAATATTAGAACTTTAAATTTCTAAAATCGGGTTTAAATTCGCGATTAATTTCAATCTAGCGTGATTTTAGCACGTCCTAATCTACCAGTAGCTTTCGGGAATTTTTAGTGCAATTGACCTGTAGTCGGTTATTTTCGAGTCACAATGTACATTTTCGACACATTGGCGACTTTTAGTTGTTGTGGAAATCTCGAGATTTCAAATACGGACACAGGGTACAGAAAAGACATAATAATCAATTTAGTGTCGTTCGACGAGAATTTTGCAATCAGGTGGAATCACCAACACACTGATCATATATCTCAGTCGAATCGACCTATCTCTAATCTTTGATTGATTTTGATAGTGCCGTATTTACCCTTGAAGATTAGCACGGTCGAGTAGTCAATTTCTGGTCGAATTCTCAAGTTTGTAGCGTTAAAATTCCTTAATGGCTCCACCTGATAGATTAGATAACTCGTGAGTGGCCAACTCAGAGAAAAAGGCTATAAGCGCGTCGATGAAAAGCCCGACTTATTCAATTGAAAACAAAAGTGGAAAATCAAGATGTCACATCTGGTTTGGTCTTGAAAGCTCAAATGAGTTTAGGGCCTTAATTCAACTTTGTAGGGCTGACCTGGTTTGTTTATAAAAGTGTGTTTTGTGTATTTGATTGTCCTGTTTTTCTATCCCATGTTTGAGTGATGTCTGGAGATTGTTTTATTTCGCTTCCGCATGTGCATAATTGATTGGTTTGGCGACGTATCCTGGGAACGTCGCAATTTAGTCGACCACCGAGGGATGGGCGCACACTCGAAATTCGGGGCGTGACAAAAATTACATGAACTTATCTTCTTGTCCATATATCTATCTAGTGATTATTCTTTCCTTGTGACTGTGCTCTTCTATCTTATTGAAGGCAGTACAACACGGTACAGCACTATCACGAGTGTTGATAAGTGACAGTACAAGGAAGTCAGGTTATGCATTGGTACCTTTTTTGCTTTTTACTATGACAGTAGTTGCATGGAGTTCTAGTTTTGTTTGATACCAACATGTTGGTCAAGCAGGCAACTTTTTCTATAAGAAAGGGTTTTAAAATTAGCAATGATGAATATAAATTGTCAAATGATATATACACTCGCTCCACTTGTCATTTTATCTTGTGGAGTTGATTGACACTTTTGTAGTTGGATGCATGACCATTTGCGGTAGCCATGATGGTAAGTGAAGATTCTTATTATTTTACTTAACCTGTTTAATTTAAGTATGAGGGACTCGTGCACCTTAAAGCTGATCATAGATTGGAAGTGTGGAATCCATGTACTTGGAGCCTCTATACAGTTGTTACAGTGCTAAAGGTTTTGCACCCACTTGAGCCCATAACTTCAATAGGTGGCTTATTTGATAAAAGCATTTTCTTATATAAATAGAAATGGTAGCTCACTTTATATCCTTGAAATTATTTTTTCTCTGAAAACTCTTCCGGTTTCCCATTTTTACTTGGCTATTGGCCTTCCCTTTTTTACTTGGCTATTGGCCCCCCTGTACAATTACAACTGACTTCTATAGCATTAGCTATTCTAAGTCTTCTTTCTATTATGTGCATATATACTATATTTTTGCAGTCATACAGTATCAGTGTATTCATCTCCGTTCAGGTATTAGTTGGTGCCTTCATTGCGACATCCCGAATTTTTCAACCTGTTTTTTACTGAATTAATCAGGCATCTCATTGACGTGCCTATAGGGCTATTCTCAAAGCCGATCACTCTCGAGATAACTAGACTAGCTGGGGAAGCTATTAAGAACTTTAAAGCAAATAGACTTGAGAATTCGATCAGGAATCGGCTTCTCGACCGTGCTTATCTTTAGAGGCCATTACAGCACAGTTAAAAATCGATTTGAGATCAGAGATAGGTCTGTTCAATTGAGATGTGTGGCCGATCGTGGGTGACTTCACTAAATTGAAAAATTCTCGTCGACCGAC
This sequence comes from Eucalyptus guilfoylei, assembly GCA_016097605.1. Taxonomy (NCBI): domain Eukaryota; kingdom Viridiplantae; phylum Streptophyta; class Magnoliopsida; order Myrtales; family Myrtaceae; genus Eucalyptus; species Eucalyptus guilfoylei. The sequence continues at coordinate 30,850,212 of CM027866.1, read as the reverse complement.
ACTAATATGATTTTACTGTCATTTTGGTATCCTATGTCCGTAATTGAATTCTTGAAATTTTCACGACAATCGAGAGTCGCCATTGAGTCAAGTGGGTTCATAGTGGTTCGAAGAAAATCGACCACGGGTCATTTGCGTTAAAAAGTTCTGAAAACTACCTAGTAGTCTAGGTCATGCTAAAAATGTGCCGAATGGAAATTAACCGCCAATTCAAGTCCAATTTCATAAATTGAAGATTCTGTCATGTCACAATAAATTATAGGACCCACGACTCAGTCTCAGAAGATTTTTCTGACACCCGACACTTTTTGGGAAAAAGTCAATTTAGGGCCATTTTCGTTCAATTGAAGCCGGGGATTGTTTTGACGGCAAAATTGAGAAGCATGAGGGATTCTTGGATGAGGAAAATTATCAATTTGTTAAATGAGACATCAATTGATTTTGTGAGATTCAATTGAGGGAAAATCAAGAGGGAATTGAAGCCTTTGGAAGCCAAAATTCGTATGCCCCATCCCCCTAGCCGAATGGACCAAAAGAGAAGTTGTGGGGTGTGTGTTGGTGGTTCAATGTGAGCCAAGGAATTATACTTGGCCTAGGTTAAAGCTTGAAGACCAAGTTTGGAAAAAGAAGGCCATGTGGAGCCCTCACCTCTCATCTCTATCTCTTCTCTCCCTCACCTTCACTCCACCGTCCATCTCTCTCTTCTCCCTTGGCTTTGTGCGAAACTAGTAGCAATAGAGAAGGAAGCCAGCAGAAGTAGAAGCAGCCAGCAATGCCAGGACCGCCGCACGCTTGCACACCGCCAGCGCCCCACCTTCGTTGGTCTCCCTTCCCCATCGCTGCCACCTGCCGATTCCTCAGCCTTCTTCGATCAACCATTCCTTCACCGAAGCCAGCTGCAGACCTTGCTCCTCTCGCCTCCCAGCTTCTGTTGAAGCCACGTCAGCTCACATCTCAGTCAATTTTCCCACCGAGTGAAGCCCTTTGTTGACCAAAGACCACCGAATCTCCACTTCACTGCCACCGCCTACTTCATTTTCCTCAGCTCTTGCCAGCAACCGCGCCACACGTCCGTCTTCATCATTTTCTTCGGTCAGACTCCACGTTCCAGCGAAGCCGAAGCAGCTCCTGTCCGCGTGGTCGCTCTTCTTCAGCTCGTGGACTTGCTGCCTCTCTCGCTTGCGTCGACAGGCCAAGGAGCAGCCCACGCCAATATGATTAGCCTGTTTTCGGCCCAATAGCTCCACAGAAGCCCAGCGTCCAAGCCTCCTCCTTTAGGCCACCAAATTCAACAACTCAGTCAGCCCACTTTCCTCTTTAGTTCGGCCCATTTGAAGCTCAGCCCAGTCTTGAAGCCCAGATCAAGCTCAGCCCAAGAATTTCAGTAGGCCGAAGCCTAGAAATTTCTATGGGCTTGCAAAGTTTCCTGGCCCGGCCCGAGTGTCCATCGACGCCGCCGAAATTTTGGAATTCAGCCGCCGTTGCGTCGTCGTCGCAGTGTTCTGGTCTTCGCCTTGCACAAGTGAGTAATCTCACTAATCCTTGCTTAGTATACTAATTATGCTTAAGAGTTGATTAGTGTTAATTAAGTAGGATTGGGTGGTTAGATTAGAATGGATTATTGATTATTAGTTAATTGCATTGCGTATTAGTCAGGTGGTTAGTGTACTTAGCTAGAAAATTGCCTATAGTATTTATTGAATGTATCTCGAGATTTTTCCCGACCCTTATCGGGCTTCAATTAGGCATTACGGGCCTAAATTGGATTTTTTGTATTTAATTATTAATTTTCGAAATTAATTTAATTATTTATTTATTTTTCGGAAATTAGGCAGGGATAGCCGACGACCGAAATTTCGTGCTGATTGTCGTGATGCGGTCCGTTTATTTATTTGAGCTCTACGTTACGTGGAATTGAATTAATTGTGATATTTTAGGAATTTATCCTAAATTGAGTAAAATCGAATGATTGATTGGTAGATGACCGAGTATGGTTATTTAGCGTTTATAATGCTTTGTCGAGTTGTAAAGTGGAGAGAATTGTGAGAATGAACGGGAAATACTCTTGGCTAAGATCAATTAGGTTCGATGTGATTGGACATACATGGTTCGGTGATGGGGAATATCACTGGCGAAAGCGGCACCTTAAAGAACGCACGTAAAAATATGTCACGTTGGCAAAAACGGTGCCAAAGAGAAAGAATGTACGTGACTTATGGACAGGCGTGATTCGGTGATTAAGGATATCACTGTGCGAAAACGGCGTCTTAAAGAACGCACGTAAACTGTCTATGACTTATGGGCAGGATTAAGGATATCACTGTGCGAAAATGGCGCCTTAAAGATCGCACGTAGATTATCTATTACATACATCACCTTGGCAAAAATGGCGCCCTAGAAAAGACACGTGGTTTGGTGATTGAGGACATCATTGGTGAAAACGGCGCCTTAAAGAACGAATGGGGTCGGTGATGGTGTGTCATTTGGCGAAAACGACGCCCAAGAGAGTACGTATGCTTTGGTGATTGGAAATGACCTAGAAATGGTCCAACTGACATGTAATCGACTAGGTCGATTGATCAATAATTTGATTGATTGTTTGTCGTGAATTGATTGATTGTTTGATGTGAAATATGAGGCATATGCGTATAACCTTGAATTGCAGGTTGGGACTGATGCCAAGGTAAGTCTTCTGACTCGTGCTGTGCTTAGGCAACCATGTGGTGTATTGGTTTCTTAATCGAGTCTTAGTGGGGTAGAATTTGCTGAGACGTAATCTCAATGGTTATTATATAACCATTTCAGGCTCGTAGATAAGCCTGAGGAGGAACCATAAGAGGATGATGAGCCGAGAAAAGATGAAGAGCTTGAAGGAAACGAGATTAGTGAAGAAGAATCAGAAGAGGATCAAGATGGTTCTGAGTACGACCCGGATGAGGACTGAAATCCTATCCTCTTTTGTGTACCCTGTTTATATGTAAATAGAATGAATCTAAAAAGTTGTGATTAGTTTGTGAAGTACTTTGAGTTGTGCTCTGTATAAAAGTATGGTTGTGGATTTCAATATGAAAAATATGGCCTTGTTTTTCTATCCCATCATTTTATTGTTTGGGGATTTATAACTGCTTCCGCATGTGCTATTGAAAATGAAAGGGTCGGCGATACATAGTCCTGAGATATCGCATTCTAAAATCGACCAAGTAGAAGGATGTGTGTGTGCCCGAGGATCGGGGCGTGACATTCATATACCCCCAAATCCAATCCTTCACATTGGGAATTCACTTGAGTTCAGTCTAGAAGGTGAGTCAATGAGAAAAATTTCATCTGTATTATTGGATGCTTTCAAACATAAGCCAACGTATTCTGGTTATTCACTTCCTGATTTCATGGAATTGTTGATTGTCCCATAAAACATATCAGCAATTATCTGCTTTTATTTTATTTCATTTTGAAAGTTATCGATAACTTAGACTTGGGTATATTTTGTTCCTAGCATTATTGAGGCAGCTTTGTCGCTCTAAAAAGAATTTTTCATCTTTCTCGAGACATTCAATTTTCGATTGCCATAAAAAATGATCGTTTTGAATTTTTATCTCGTGGGAATGTTTTTCTGCCCATCCCCTACTTCTTTGGCCACTAATCCTTTGGCTGTGTCTGGAAATATACATTTATGCATGTCATGATGTCTTTATAATTTGTCTGAGTTACGATACAAGACCTATATCCCTTCATCATTTCCTCATCTGCATATTGAATAGAATGTGGGAAGCTATTTCACTAAATGATGCCGAATTACCTTTTGCATGGGAGGATTCAAAGTGCAAGTTCCTGGGCAGAGGACTAGTGCAAATGAAAGTGTCATAGTCATAGATTTGCTCTCCGAAAAATCCAATGCAGTTGGAGAGGGCACTACTCGAGAAATTCGGTATTACGGTATTACAGTTATCCCACTATCTTGAGCCTACCCCTTGCCTTTTGGTTCCCATTACATGTTACCTTTGAGCAGTTATTTTCATATCTTCAAAGCAAACAGGGTTATGGTACTAGGAAGTGACATGGTTTCTGCGGATGCTCCCAGAGAGCCACTAAGCAATGTTTCTTTCCCTGTTAAGAGGATATGAGTTGTGAGTAAAATTCAGGTTTGTGTTATGCTCTTCTACGAGCTTGCTTATTTGACTGGAACCGATTCTTTTCTATAATCTCCTTTTGGAGAACATGGGTAACTCTTGTGGTTCTTTGGCGCAAAAAGAACAATACTCGTGCCAAACTGGTGTTTAACCCAGGAAGATTCTGAGCAAAGGTTAGACCTTTTTATTGCTCATCTATTCGTTAATCATTTGGTCTGTTCCATCTGATACCCTCAATCTATGTAGATGGTCTGTTTTTTATTTTTTATTTTTTATTTACTTTTTTTATGATGAGTAGGTGGACTAGATTTACTTCAGGAATTTAATTATCATGCTCAAGAAAATACTGTACAGATTTTGCTTTCATAGGATTCATGGGATGGGGAATACCTAGCATAAATCCGTTGTTTCAGAAGGATGGAGGACGCAGACAGACTTCGAGCAATTACAAGTCCAAAGCAAAATCATTTTTTTTTGGACACACCTAAAGCATGATGGTAAACCTTTGAACCTGGATAACCATTGGATTGATGTATTTCAAGCTGAAGGAGTTGAAGGGATCCTAGGACACACCTTATTTAAAGGAGCATTGTAAGTTTTGGAGATTACTTTTCCATCAGCTTATCTTTTGGTTTTCTCTTGAGGACCATAATAGGGCAATAAATTTTTTGATTGCCTATTTATCTTCGGTAATATAACTTGGTTATTAATGTCCTCATTAACTACTTTTGTTTCTGAATGTTGATATGTTGTATTTTGTGAAGACACAGTTCTCATGATATTCTTCTGTAAAGCTACTCTGCGTATGCAACAGCTTTTATATTTGTTGGACAAAATTGGAGAATGAAATCCGCACGTAGGTCTAGATTGGCTTGAATCCTAAAGTGACGCGGAGGAAGTTATGTTTGGAAAGGATTTCAAAAGATAGTGTTTATTTTGAATAATGAAATACATATTACAATATCTTAGGCGCCTATTTATAGGGAAGTCACCATCTAGAAAGGAACAAAATAACTAAAATCGAATAATAAAATTAAGGAAAAGATATTGATAAAAGGAAAAGTTATCAAAACACAATTAGAAAATTTGCAGAACACATATGAAATCTGTGACATCTCGAAAATTAAGGGAAAAGTGTAAATCAAATATTGTTATCCATTTATAATCTCAAATATCACGCAATCATCTTTAATTTATGGGACCGCCCACTCTTATGACGCTCCAATGTTTTCATAAAGGCATTTGCATATTATTCTACATCATAAAGTGCTTAGTAGGTAATAGTTTTATTGTGACATCCCAGACTTTCAACTCTGTTTTCTACTGTATAAATCAGGCATTTCATTGACGCGCCTATAGGGCTGTTCTCAGAGCTGATCACTCTCCAGATAACTAGGCTATTTGGGGAAATTAATAAGGATTTTAAGGCAAATAGACTTGAAAATTCGACTAGGAATCGGCTTCTTGACCATGTCTATCTTAAGAGGCCATTGCGACACAGTATAAAATCGATTTGAAATCAGAGATAGGCTGGTTCGATAGAGATGTGTGGCCAATCGTGGTTGACACCACTAAATTGGAAAATTTTCGTCGACCAGCACTAGACTGATTTTCTTATTGTTTTGGTACCCTGTGTCCGTATTTGAATTATCGAGATTTTCACGACAATCAAGAGTCACCAATGAGTCGAGTGGGTTCATTGTGGCTTGAAGAAAATCGACCATGGGTTATATGCACTAAAAATGCCTAAAAGTTACCCGATAGCCTAACTCACACTAAAAACGCGTCGAATATAAATTAATCGTGAATTCGAGTCCGATTTTAGAAATTGAAGATTCTGTCATGTCACAATAAATTCTAGAAGTATCAACTCAGTCTCAAAAGATTTTTTTGAGGTTTCGAGATTTTTACAGAAAATCGTTGCGGACGTCGCGGAAAATTAATGGAAATTCATACAGGCTGAATTTAAGCGAGTTTTGACTTCCAAGCCGAGCTTTTGAGTGTTGAGGACTAGCAGAAAATGGTATGGGATTTTCCTTCGACGAAATCGGACCTCAATTTGGGGAATTGAGCAAGGAATTGAAGCTAAATTAAGTGAAATTCGGAATTATGCTTGGACAGCATTTTTTTGGCTTCATTTTGGATTAGTTGTGGAATTTAAATTGGTAGAAAGTAATAGAGACTAAAAGATAAGCTTGAAGGCAAAAAGTGGGGACAAACAATTAAGGCAAAGGCTAAGATTTCAGAATTTTGGGCCCCTCCTTGGCTTCTCCCTCACGCACAGCTCCCCCATCCGCTCATTTTTCTGCTTTTTTTTTTCATTTCTCTACCGTGCGAAGTAATCCCCATCCAACCTCTCTCTTGTGGATCAACGCACTCATGCCAGCCCTCACAAAATCAGAACAGAAGCTTCATTTTTTCTGCTCCACCGAAACTGATTTTGCCGAGCTTGCTGCCACGTCCGAGCTTCTCCAAGCTCGGTCAACAAAAGGAACATTTTGCAGCCGTGTTGACCGAAGCCAGCGAAGCCGAAGCCGCACTTGTCCATCAACAGCGAACACCAGCTCCTGCTTTGCCGTTGCCACCTGCCTTCAGCTTCTTCGGTCAGCCTTCAACAACTGAAGCCACGAAGCTGCAGCGCCACAGGTCCAGCAGCGGTTGAGCCCAACTTCTCCACCAATCCTTCCATCCGCCAGCTCGTGCTCTCTCCGCGTCCAAGTCCCATGCCTAGTCAACGAACGAGCCCAGCAGAAGCCCTTTGTTGACCCCGCATCCACGAAATTCCTTCGCCTGCACGCCAGCAACACTGAAGCAGCCATCGACTCCAGTGAAACTGCTTCGCTTCTTCTTGCTGCCAGCCACGCCGAAGCTGCGTTTCCCCCCTCTCCGTTCCGTTCAGTCCAGTGGCCAGCGAAATCCATGAAGCAGGCCGTGAGATCCAGCAGCCCTCAGGCCTAGAAAAGCCAGTAATTTCGGCCCAGCAGAATTCTAGTTCAGCTTGGTTTTCTTCAGTCAGCCCATCCAGCCCATCTTCGGATTTTACAGTGCAGCCCATACCAATTTTGGTGGCCCATCAGCTAGGCCTGTCTTCAGCCCAAGAGAACAGCCTTTCTTCAAGCAAGTTCAGCCCTTTAAGCTCAGCGTCTTGGGCGTGGTTCAGCCCGCGAAGCCGTTTAAGCCCAGCTTAGCAATTTGGAACCCAAGTGAGTTTTACTCACTAATGCTTTCTTAGTTTGCTAATGATGCCTAAGGGTTGATAAGATTTAATTAAGTGCATTTAGGTGGTTAGATTAGTTTAGAATAATTAAATTAGTGACTTAATTATGCATGTTAGGTTGTTAGACTTAGTCATTGGCAAGTAGAGAGCTTCTAATATTTATTGAATGCATCTCGGGATTTTCCTGACCCGTTTTGGGTTCCGATTAGGCATTACGAGTCTAAATTGGATTTTTAGTATTTATTTATTTAATTTTCGAAATTAATTTAATTATTTGTTTATTTTCTGGAAATTCAACCGGGGTGGCGTGACCGGAATTTTATGCTAATGATCGTGGTGCAGTCCGTTTATTTATTTGAGCTTTATTTTGTGCTAAATTGATTTATGAGTGATTTTAGAATTTATTCCTAAATTGAATAATTTTTTGTTATTAATTGAAAAATAACCGGGTATCGGTTGATAGTGCCAAAAATGTTTTGGTGGATTACAGAAAATGGTGGGATTTATAGAAAGGAAATTATTCTATTTTGGCTAAGGCCGATCGTGTACCCACACACGATATTTTATCAGGTGTCTTTGATACCAAGAAATTATGCCAAGATATTATGAAATTGAAGAATTTAATTACGGAGTGCAATATCGTTGGCCGCGTATGAAAGGGTTGAGTAGGACGGTAAAGCCACTATATATATGAAAGGGTCGAGTGGGACCATAAAGCCACTATAAATATGAAAGTGTCGAGTGGGACCGTAAAATCACTATATATATGAAAGGGTCGAGTGGGACCGTAAAGCCACTATATATATGAAAAGTGTTGAGTGGGACCGTAAAGCCACTAAATATTGAAAGTTGCCGAGTGGGACCGTGATGTTACTAAATATTGAAAATTGCTCGGTGGGGCTGTGATTACCACCTATAAATAAGTTGTGTCCTAAGGACCGTGATTCATAATTGGGAATTGAGTTGGAATAGTTGAAATGACCGGAAGTGGTCTCGTTGCTATGTAATCGACTAAGTCGATTGATCATTGCTTTGATATGATGTTGTGAATTGATTGATTGAATGGAAATGATCAGTGAATGGTTCGATGGAGATGCAATCGACTAGGTCGATTTGATCCATGCTTCGATCTGTGATGTGATTGCCTGGGTGCTTATTTGATCTGTGCTAATATGCAGGTGGAATCTGAGGCCAAGGTAAGTCCTCTGACTCATGTTGTGCATAGGCAGCCCTAAGGTGTATTAGTTTACTAATCGGGTCTTAAGGGGTAGAACTTGCTGAGACGTAGTCTCATTGGTTATTGAATAATCATTTCAGGTCCCTAGATGCAGTAGACTTGGATTTTGAAGATCTCGAAAGTTCGGTGCAGTCTGCTGAAGGCTCCAATTGGAGTATGGAGGATGATGAAGAGGATGATGGGGACCGTAGCTTGTAGAACCCCACTTCTGCTTGTAGACCTTGTTTTCAAACTGGCTTAATGTGAATTAAATTTAATAGTTCACCTTGTATATAAGAGTGAAGCTTTTTTAAGAGTTTGAAATTTAGTCCTACTATTCTATCCCAATGTTTTATTGTCTGGGGATTTTTAATTGCTTCCGCATGTGCATATGAAAATGAAAGGGTCGGCGATACGTCCTGGGATATCGCAAATTTTTAATCGACCAAGGTGAGGGATGGGCGCGTGCCCGAGGATCGCGGTGTGACATCCCGTTTAAGTGGTATCAGAGCGAAGTTAAGGAATTGGAGTGATAAGGTGTGATGACCTATGGGATAGTAGTAGGATGACCTTTAAATTCATGATGGTGCATGTCTTTGATAGCTGATTGGTAGAATTGTTTGTTGTGTATGAATCGCTCGCTTTTAATCAATGTGAATTCGGAAGGCAAAGTGTCGACTCTGGCCAGTTTGAGCGTGAGAGTGCCACCAGAGGTTGGTACTAGTGTAGCAGCGTTGAAATGATCCTAAGTTCGATAAGATCGTTTTGATTCAAGTGTTCCTCGGGATCTGGATGAGCCAATAAGATCAGGATCGAGTTATTGTTGTTGCTACCTTTGTCGAGGTTCAACCTGAAAGGATGATCAGAGAATAGATTTCAATATTTGAGTTAAAATTCAGCGCATGCAGATTTGGAATTCGGTCAGGGTCAAGACTGATGATGAGGGAAGAGTATTCTATTCCACCCAATAGGAAGGGTGGAATAGTCAAGTCAGCATTTAGACAAATGGAACATGTTGTTCCACAGAAGATGGTACAGATCGGTCTTGTGTATTCTGAGGATAAGAATTTGTGGTAAGTGTCATCAGCACGAACAATGATTTATGGGTTGTGTATTCTTAGTTTGCTAATTATGCTTAGGGTTGGTTAGATTTAATTAAGTGCAATTAGGTGGTTAGATTAGATTAGAACAATTAAATTAGTGACTTGATGATGCATGTTAGGTGGTTAGACTTAGTCATTAGCAAGTAGAGAGCCTCTAATATTTATTGAATGCATGTCGGGATTTTTCCCGGTCCGTCTTGGCTTCCAATCAGGCATTACGGGCCTAAATTGGATTTTTAATATTTATTTATTTAATTTTCGAAATTAATTATTTTTCCGGAAATTCAACCGGGATGGCGGTGACCGAATTTTATGCTGATGATTGTGGTGCAGTCCGTTTATTTAATTGAGCTTTATTTTGTGCTAAATTGATTTATGAGTGATTTTAGGATTTATTCCTAAATTGAATAATCTTTGGTTATTAATTGAAAAATAACCGGGCATCGGTTGACAGTGCCAAAAATATTTTGGTGGACTACAGAAAATGGTGGGATTTGTGGAAAGGAAACTATAATATTTTGACTAAGGCCGACCGTGTGCCCATGCACGTGTATTTTTGTCAGAAATGAATAAAAGGACAAATTGATTGTACGTTCGAAGTATCATATTATATACCGGCTCGGTGACTATATGTCATTTTGGAGAATGGACGACATGCCATAACGGCTTGGTGACACAATATGTCATTTTGGAGAATGGACGTCATGATGAATATACTCAATATACAATGTCGGCTCGGTGACTATAAGTCATTTTGGAGAATGGACGACATACCATAACGACTCGGTGACTCAATATGTCATTTTGGAAAATGGACGTTACGATGAATATACTCGGTAACTTGGTATGTCATTAAGGAAAATGAATCTTAATATACTGGCTTGGTAACCGAATGGGTTATTTTAGAGAATGGACAATATTGATTGAAATGACCAAGAATGGTCTATTTGACATGTAATCGACCAGGTCAATTGATCGAGATATCGATCCGTGAAATAATGATTGGGTGCCTATTTGAACTGTGCTAATATGCAGGGTGGAATCTGAGGCCAAGGTAAGCCCTTTGACTCGTATTGTGCATAGGCAGCCCTAAGGTGTATTGGTTTACTAATCGGGTCTTAGGGGGTAGAACTTGCTGAGACGTTGTCTCATTGGTTATTGAATAACCATTTCAGGTCCCTAGATGCAGCTGACTTGGATTTTGAAGATCTCGAAAGTTCGATGTGGTCTGCTGAAGGCTCCAGTTGGAGTGTAGAGGATGATGAAGAGGAGGACGGGGACCCGTAGCTTGTAGAACCCCATTTCTGCTTGTAGACCTTGTTTTAAATTGGCTTAATGTGAATTGGACTTAATAGTTCACCTTGTATATATATGTGCACTAGTTTGCAATGTATATAAGAGTGAAAGTTTTTAAGGGTTTGAAATTTAGTCCTACTGTTCTATCCCAATGCTTTATTGTCTGGGGATTTATAATTGCTTCCGCATGTGCATATGAAAATGAAAGGGTTGGCGATACGTCCTGGGATATCGCATTTTAAAATCGACCAAGGTGAGGGATGGGCGTGTGCCCGAGGATCGGGGCGTGACATCCCGTTTAAGTGGTATCAGAGCGAAGTTCAAGATTGGAGTGATAAGGAGCGTTGACCATGGGATAGTTGTAGGAAAGACATTTAAATTCATGATGTTGCATGTCGATGGTAGTTGTTTAGTAAAATTGTTTGCCGTGTGTGTATCGCTCATCTTCTAATCCAATGTGGATTTGGAAGATAGGTTTCAGTAGAAACTGAGCTATGAGCAAGCAGGAGCAAAGAACTTCGAGTAAGAGGACAGTTAGGCCTATAGCTCGGGTTAGGTCACCGACCAGGGTCGGTACCCGAGGAGGCACAGCTAGGGCACCGGCACAGGCTAGTACCAGTGGTGTAGCACCACTTCCAATTGAAGCTAGGGTAGCAGCCCTGGGTGAGCAAAGAACTATTGTAAACAACCAGGCTCTAGATGTTATGCGAGAGATGATGGGGCAACAGGCCCGAGGTCAAGCTGCCACCTTTACCACCACTGTTGAAGCCGCCGCCACTACTGCTGCCAATGCTACCGTTGCTACCGCAGCTGCCGCTGTACCTGCTGTCGCACCTATCGCTGCACCTGCCACAGCACAAGCTGAAGGTCCACTCGGAATAGTGGTCATGGAAAGACCAATTCATCAGTTGGTAGAACAATTCCTAAAGCTGAATCCACCTCAGTTCACTAGGACCAGAGACCCTGAAGCTGCTGCTTCATGGATCCAAAAAATGGAGAAAACCTTTGCACTACTAATGTGCAATGAGACTGAAAAGGTAGTACTTGCAACTTACCAACTGGAGGAAGTTGCAAATACTTGGTGGAAGACGACTCGAGGAGCCATATTCCCAGAAGGCGTTGTTCTAGAGTGGAACGTCTTTCTAGAGGCTTTTAATGTCAAATATTTCTCAGAAACTGCCAGAGAGGTGAAGATGGCAGAATTTCAACGTCTTCGCCAGGATTCCCTAACTGTCGATCAATACGAGGCGAAGTTCGCTGAACTTTCGCAGTATGCTCCTGAGTTAATTGCAAATCCAACAAACCGAGTAAGAAGGTTCAGAGAAGGATTCAGGCCAGACTTAAGGAGTACATTGATTTCTCTGAACCTGAGAAGTTATAATGACCTTTATGAGAGAGCCTAGATGATCGAGGGAGATCAGAACGAGAGAGCTGCCTCATCTGGATCGAGGTTCAGCTCCCATAGGGACAGCATCCACCAAGGAAAGAGGTCGATGCCTGGAAATAGATTCCAAGTTCCACCTAATAGGAATGGCGGAATTGGAAAGTCGGGATCGAACCTGAATGGTCTATGTCGTCTATGTGGAAGATGGCATGGTGCAAATCAGTGCCATCGAAGGACGCGCGCTTGTTATGAATGTGGTCAGCAGGGCCACCTGGCTAGAGATTGTCCTAGAAAGCTAAGAGGACAATCGCAGCTACCACCGCCGTCGCAGATGGGACAAATAAGAGGGTATGCCCCTCAGAACGTGCCACAAGGAGGACAGCTGAGATCTCCAGTTCAGGGCACCGTGTATGTAATTACACAGGGTCAGGCTGAAGCTGCGCCTGACGTGATCACAAATATGGTTCAGTTGAATGGACCTCCAGCTTAGAGATGAATCGAGTATGCACTGAGAAGGAAGGGCAGTGTTCCCAGAACAATGTTATCAGAGTAGCGCGGCAGAATTTTGGTTAAGTTTATAGAACTTCAGTTGTTGTAATGAAGTCATAGATAGGAGAGTCATTGGTTATAATTATGCTCGAATACTTTGCCTGTGTAACTTTGATACCGTATATAAAAAGGTTTGGCTCGAGGAACTTTTGTTATAATGAAGTGTTGTTGCAATGTGATACAGTTTAATCCGTCGACAGAGGAGAAGTTCGAATTTATTAGAAGTCGAGAAGAACCCTCGATTTCCCTAATCTCATCGCAACAGGCAACTCGTTTGTAGACGGAGGTTGCCAAGGTCACGTGGCGATTGTCATAGATAAGATAGATTGAAGAACTGAAGGTTGAGGACATCTCAGTAGTCCAATAATTTATAAATGTCGTTGTTTGAATTAATAGAACCGAAGGTGCAGAGGTGAGGACTGTTGAATAAGGAATTCATGCATATCAGTGAATTACTTTGGGGAAACATTAGTTTTTTTGTGAGAAAAAGAAAGACGATTCATTGCGAGTATGCATCGACTATTGTTAACTCGATCGAGTGACAATAAAGAACAAGTGTTCATTGCCGAAGATCAACGATGTGCGTGATCAGTTACAAAAAGTGTCGATACTTTCAAGGGTCGACTTGAGCGTGAGAGTGCCACCAGAGGTTGGTACTAGTGTAGCAGCGTTGAAATGATCCTAAGTCTGATAAGATCGTTTTGATTCAAGTGTTCCTTGGGATCTGCCGAGGTTCAACCTAGAAGGATGATCAGAGAATAGATTTCAATATTTGAGTCAAGATTCAGTGTAGGCAGATTTGGAATTCGGTCAGGGTAAAGACTGATGATGAGGGAAGAGTATTCTATTCCACCCAATAGGAATGGTGGAATAGTCAAGTCAGCATTTAGACAAATGGAACATGTTGTTCCACAGAAGATGGTACAGATCGGTCTTGTGTATTCTGAGGATAAGAATTTGTGGTAAGTGTCGCCAGCACGAACAATGATTTATGGGTTGTGTATTCTTAGTTTGCTAATTATGCTTAGGGTTGGTTGGATTTAATTAAGTGCAATTAGGTGGTTAGATTAGGTTAGAATAATTAAATTAGTGACTTGATGATGCATGTTAGGTGGTTAGACTTAATCATTAGCAAGTACAGAGCCTCTAATATTTATTGAATGCATGTCAGGATTTTTCTCGGTCCGTCTTGGCTTCCAATCAGGCATTACGTGCCTAAATTGGATTTTTAATATTTATTTATTGAATTTTCGATATTAATTATTTAATTAATTATTTTTCCGGAAATTCAACCGGGATCGCCGGTGACCAGAATTTTATGCTGATGATTGTCGTGCAGTCTGTTTATTTAATTGAGCTTTATTTTGTGCTAAATTGATTTATGAGTGATTTTAGGATTTATTCCTAAATTGAATAATCTTTGGTTATTAATTGAAAAATAACCGAGCATCGGTTGATAGTGCCAAAAATATTTTGGTGGACTACAGAAAATGGTGGGATTTGTGGAAATGAAACTATAATATTTTGGCTAAAGCCGACCGTGTGCCCACGCACGTATATTTTTGTCAGAAATGAATAAAAGGACAAATTGATTGTACATTCGAAGTATCATGTTATATACCAGCTCGATGACTATATGTCATTTCGTAGAATGGACGGTATTCAATGTTGGCTCGGTGACTATATGTCATTTTGGAGAATGGACGACATGCCATAACGGCTCGGTGACACAATATGTCATTTTGGAGAATAGACGTCATGATGAATATACTCGATATACAATGTCGGCTCGATGACTATAAGTCATTTTGGAGAATGGATGACATGCCATAACGACTCGGTAACTCAATATGTCATTTTGGAAAATGGACGTTATGATGAATATACTCGGTAGTTTGGTATGTCATTAAGGAAAATGAATCTTAATATACTGGCTTGGTAACCGAATGGGTTATTTTAGAGAATGGACAGTATTGATTGAAATGACCAAGAATTGTCTGTTTGACATGTAATCGACTAGGTCGATTGATCAAGATATCGATCCGTGAAATAACGATTGGGTGCCTATTTGAACTGTGCTAATATGCAGGGTGGAATCTGAGACCAAGATAAGCCCTCTGACTCGTGTTGTGCATAGGCAGCCCTAAGGTGTATTGGTTTAATAATCGGGTCTTAGAGGGTAGAACTTGCTGAGACGTTGTCTCATTGGTTATTGAATAACCATTTCAGGTACCTAGATGCAGCAGACTTGGATTTTGAAGATCTCGAAAGTCCGATGCGGTCTGCTGAAGGCTCCAGTTGGAGTGTGGAGGATGATGAAGAGGAGGACAGGGACCCGTAGCTTGTAGAACCACACTTCTGCTTGTAGACCTTGTTTTAAACTGGCTTAATGTGAATTGGACTTAATAGTTCACATTGTATTTATATGTGCACTGGTTTACAATGTATATAAGAGTGAAAGTTTTTAAGGGTTTGAAATTTAGTCCTACTGTTCTATCTCAATGCTTTATTGTCTGGGGATTTATAATTGCTTCCGCATGTGCATATGAAAATGAAAGGGTTGACGATACATCCTGGGATATCGCATTCTAAAATCGACCAAGGTGAGGGATGGGCACATGCCCAAGGATCGGGGCCTGACATATTTACAATTACCAAATAAAAGTTATTAACATCATTATGGTTTATATTTATTTGTATATCATAGGATCGCCCAAAGGAGAATGATGATATGCATGTGTAGTTTAGCTTGAATCTGATTAGGTGATATTCTCAAGGCATTAATGTATGAGTATTTTCTTGCACATTTGCAGTATCTGTACCTGTTTCACTCCATTCGCATGCCTCGTCTGTTCCTTTATTCAATGGGATGAATTTTCCTGATTGGAGTGAACAAGTCCAGTTTCATTTAGGTGTCTTGGATCTTGATTTAGCGCTTCAAGTTGAGAAACCAGCTGCTATTACTGATAAAAGTACTGATGATGAAAAGTCTTTCCATAAAGCTTGTGAGAGATCGAACAGACTAAGCTTAATGTTCATGCGAATGACAGTTGCAAACAACTTAAAGACTTCTCTTCCCAAGACTGACAATGCTAAGGAATTTATGAAATTTGTGGAAGAGCGTTCTCAAACTGCTGATAAGTCACTTGCTAGTACATTGATGAGCACACTGACCATCATGAAATATGATGGTTCACGTACCATGCATGAGCATATACTTGAGATGACGAATTTGGCAGCAAAGTTAAGGACTTTAGGAATGAATGTTGATGAGTACTTTTTAGTACAGTTTATACTTAATTCCCTGCCTCATGGACAATATAGGCTATTTCAAATGAATTACAACACCATGAAGGATAAGTGGAATGTGAATGGATTCGCCAATATGTTAGTTCAAGAGGAAACAGGGATAAAGAATCAAAAGGCTCATTCTGTTCATCTCTCAAGTCATC
The DNA here is from genome assembly GCA_016097605.1 of Eucalyptus guilfoylei. Taxonomy (NCBI): domain Eukaryota; kingdom Viridiplantae; phylum Streptophyta; class Magnoliopsida; order Myrtales; family Myrtaceae; genus Eucalyptus; species Eucalyptus guilfoylei. Next base: position 30,833,868 of record CM027866.1, on the reverse strand, counting down.
AAGAAGTTCAAAGGAATTTCAAGAGGAAAGGTGGAAGGAGCAAGAAGAAAGGATTACATGTCCTGAATGACTCTTCAAAGGCTTCTCAAATCCACAAGAAGGAACACAATCTTATTAAGTGTCAATTTTGCAACAAAATTGGACACTTGAAGAAAAATTGTCTGAAACGTAAGGCTTGGTTCGAAAAAAAAAGGTAAGCATTGTGCTTTAGTATGTTTTGAATCAAACTTTACTGAAGTTCCTCATCATACTTGGTTGATTGATTCTGGTGCCACCATTCATGTGTCAAATACGATGCAGGGATTTCTTGCGATCCAAACTATAAAGCCAAATGAAAGTTATGTGATTACGGGGAACAGAAACAAAGCTCCAGTTGAAGGCATTGGCACTTATCGTTTGATCTTAGATACTGGGCATTATTTAGATTTGTTTCGAACTCTTTATGTACCTACATTTTCTCGCAATTTAGTTTCTTTGCCAAGACTTGATGAAGCGGGATTTTATTGTAAGTTTGGTTATGAATCTTTCAGTTTATTTAAGAGCGATACTCTTATTGGAACTGGAACTTTATGTGATGGTCTCTACAAATTTAGACTTGATAATACTTTTGTTAAGACATTAATAACCTTGCATCATAATGTTGGCACTAAACGAAGTTTGGTGAATGAGAATTCTGCTTACTTGTGGCATAAACATTTGGGTCATATATCCAAGGAAAGAATGCAAAGATTAGTGAAGAATGAAATTCTTCCAAATTTGGATTTTACTGACCTTGGAGTGTGTATTGATTGTATTAAAGGTAAACAAACAAAGCACACTAAGAAAGGTGCAACAAGAAGCACAGAACTTCTTGAAATTATACATACTGACATATGTGGTCCTTTCGATGTTTCATTTTTTGGCAAGGAAAGCTATTTCATCATCTTTACTGATGATTTTTCACGTTATAGTTACATTTATCTATTGCATGATAAGTCTCAATTAGTGAATGCACTTAAAGTGTATATTAAAGAGGTTGAGAGGCAATTAGATAGAAAAGTGAAAATAATAAGATCGGATAGAGGCGGTGAATATTATGGAAAGTATGATGAATCGGGACAATGTCCAAGTCCATTTGCTAAATTCCTTGAAAGACATGACATTTGTGCTCAATACACAATGCCAGGTACACCACAACAAAATGGTGTAGCAGAAAGGCGTAATCGTACTTTAATGGAAATTGTTAGGAGTATGATGAGTCATTCATCTTTACCCTTATTTTGGTGGATGTATGCTTTAAAGACTTCTATGTATTTATTAAACAGGGTTCCTAGTAAGGCAGTTCCAAAGACTCCCTTTGAACCGTGGAGGAAAAAACCTAGTTTACAACACCCGCATGTTTGGGGTTGTCAAGCGTAAGTAAGAATTTACAATCCACATGAAAGGAAATTGGATTCAAGAACGACCAAAGTGGTTATTTCATTGGTTATGCAGAGAAATCCAAAGGGTATAAATTTTATTGTCCTAATCATAGTACAAGAATTGTTGAATCTGGAAATGCTAGGTTCATTGAGAATGGTGACATCAGTGGGAGTGAAAGAGTGCGTGATGCTTACATTCAAAAAGTAAGGGTAGAAGTTCATATACCTAAAGCTTCTAAAGTTGTTGTTCCTGATATTATAGTACAAGCTAACAATAATCGAGAACAACAAATTAATGAACAAACACTCCATAATGGAAATGTCGATATTGAACCTCCAATAGCTGAGTCACAAGAAATAGCATTAAGAAGATCTCAAAGAGAAATGAGATCGGCTATTTATGATGACTATATGGTTTATCTACAAGAGTCAGAAATTGACCTAGGAATTGGAAATGATCTAGATTCATTTTCCCAAGCCATGGAATGTGAAAATTCTAATGAATGGCTTAATGCCATGGAAGAAGAGTTAAAATCCATGCATCAAAATCAAGTTTGGGATATTGTTGAATTGCCTAAAGGATTTAAAAAGGTCGGGTGTAAATGGGTCTTTAAGACCAAGTGCGACTCAAAAGGCAATATTGAACGACATAAAGCCAGACTTGTTGCAAAGGGTTTTACGCAAAAAGAAGGCATTGACTATAAAGAGACATTTTCACCAGTCTCTAAGAAGAACTCACTTAAAATCATTATGGCTTTGGTGGCTCATTATGACTTGGAGTTACACCAAATGGATGTAAAAACCGCCTTTCTTAATGGGAATTTAGAAGAATAGGTTTATATGGACCAACACGAAGGCTTTTCAGTTAAAGGAAAGGAACACATGGTATATAAATTAAAGAAATCAATATATGGACTTAAACAAGCTTCCCGACAATGGTATCTTAAGTTTAACAATACCATAACTTCATTTGGATTTAAGGAAAACACCGTTGATCGATGTATATATATGAAGATTAGTGGGAGCAAGTTTTTTTTTTTTCTAGTTCTGTATGTTGATGATATTTTGCTTGCTGCTAATGATCTTGATTTGTTACATGAAACCAAGAAGTTTCTCTCTAAAAATTTTGAAATGAAGGATATGAGAGAGGCAACGTATGTGATAGGAATAGAAATATTCCGTGATAGATCACAAGGATTATTAGGATTGTCTCAGAAAGCCTACATTGAGAAAATTTTAGAGAGATTTAATATGAGTAAATGTTCAGCAGGAATAGTTCCAATTCAGAAAGGTGACAAATTTAGCCTTATGCAATGTCTGAAAAGTGAATTGGAACAAGAACAAATGAAAAATACTCCTTATGCATTTATTGTGGAGAGCTTAATGTATGCACAAACTTGCACTAGACCAGACATCAGTTTTGCTGTCGGAATGCTGAGCAGGTATCAAAGTAATCCTAGAATAGATCATTGGAAAGCTACAAAGAAAGTTCTTAGATACTTGCAAGGAACGAAGAATCATATGCTCACTTATAAAAGATCCGATCATCTCGAGGTGATTGGATATTCAGATTCAAACTTAGCCGGATGTGCCGATACAAGAAAATCAACGTTTGGTTACTTGTTTCTTCTAGCTGGAGGGGCAATTTCATGGAAGAGTGCGAAGCAGTCAGTTATTGCTGCATCCACCATGGAAGCTGAATTTGTGGCATGCTTTGAGGCCACTATTAATGGATTATGGCTGCGGAATTTTATTTCAGGGCTTGTGATTGTCGACAGTATTGCCAAGTCGATGAAAATTTATTGTGATAACTCTGCAGCGGTTTTCTTCTCTAAGAACGACAAGTATTCTAAGGGTGCTAAATATATGGAGATCAAATACTTGTCTGTTAAAGAAGAAGTTCAGAAACGAAGAGTGTCAATTGAACATATTAGCACCAATCTTATGATAGCAGATCCCTTAACAAAAGGACTGTCGCCCAAAACATTTAATGAGCATGTTGAAAAGATGGGCATTATTGGACGTCATTAATGTTTGTATTATGATTGTATTAAGTTTATGTATTGGACACTTTGAGCTCGTTTACATGTTTATGATATTTCCTGTTTTCTATTTAGTATACATTATGAAAATAGATGAATGTTAAACAGGATAGTTTCTAAAGAGATATTATAGTTGGACTATTACTGTACTTCTCATTTATGGATCATGCTAAGTAAAGTGCTATAGTTGTAGTGCATAGAAAGGACTATGTCGATTAATGACATACAACTGCTATGACTCGCATTAGTTTTCTTTACTTAATTGTGATTATTATGTGTTTGCCAATTTAATGAAAATTTTTTTTTATCATAATGTTATTGTGCACATTACAGTTTTTATTAAACCATGAAAGGAAAATCATATGGGCCAAGTGGGAGAATATAAGAATTATTGTGGCCCACATGATATGATTTATTATATGGTTTAATAATAGCTGAAATGCTATAAAATAAATAATGTATTGACTATGAAAAGTTGCGACTCTAATAAAATGAAGAGGTACAACTTTTATGGAAGTTGAAAAGGCGCTTTGATGGAATGCACCTATTCAAAGAACGTATAAATAGAGTCCGGTTCTCTCTCCGCCCACATGAACAACAATAACATAAAAGATTTATGTATTCTCTCCTCCATCGATTGAATACATTAAAGTTTAGTGGGTTAAGGGAGAGAAATTAGATTTCTTCATTTGGTTCGAGTTCTTTAGTTTTTCATATCGATTATCATCAAAGGGTAACAACGCTATGGAGAAAGGTACGTCTTCATTTATTTATGAAAATCATGAAGATCAAATATCACTGTTTTATAATGAATTTCCGCATTAAAGAATTATATGAATTGATTAACATCGTGTCCCTGTTTTGCTTCCCCCGCCCCCCCTCAGTGCCTCGACGTCTGTTGAACTCCGAGCGGGCTTTATCTCGTCTCTTTTCCCGGTTTTGTGTCATACGGGTGTGTTTTTTTTCGGTAAGGGTGTCATACGGGTGTGTTGGTGGAGGCGAACTCGAAGAATTTGACTACCGGATTTCGATGATTTGGTCGCGATCGAGGATTTGCGGTAGAAAACTTTGGCAATCAGTCACGTAGCTGTATTGCGGTTTTGCTGGGCATTGTGCTAGTTTGCTTTTCCTATGTTGATTGTTAGTTTCCTTTTTGTATGTGTTACTTACTGGATACTAGAGTGCCATGGACATTGGTGTTAATGACTGATCGGTGTTCAATTCTTTAGGCATCGTTCTTGACTGGACAAAACCGCGTCTAAAATAGTTTTGCCTTTATTGGTATTTCTTGGTAAAGGACAAGGGAAGAAGTTGCTTAACTAGGAGGAGAGCAGAGCCAACACACGAACTCGGAGAGAGATCGAGAGAGAGAGAGAGAGAGAGAGGCGGTGAGAGTTGTCCTGGTTTGTCCCGGCTTGAAAAAAAAAAGAAAAAAAAAGAAAAGAAGATTGGGAGGAAAAAAGAAGGACAAAAAAAAACAGAAGAATGTGAGAAACCGAGAAGAAAAACAGAGCAGGGACTTCAGCATGCGTTGCTCCTCGGCTGTTCGGGGGCGGGGCTTTCCTCTTCTCGGCTGTTCCCCTTACAGCCAACAAATTTGCACGCTAGTTTCACGGGGCTTTCATCATTTAAAGCGCTGGGTTTTGTTCTCTGTTCTCCCCTGTTCCCGGCTTGCTTAGTGGAAACTAAAATGAGCCAACATCGCCGAGTTTTAATCGTTGTCCGCACGGCCGCAGTCCCTGCCGTTGCTCGTTAATCAGTGTCGATATTGGTTGCCACAAAGTTAGCTGTATGCTGCTGTCTCTGATTCATCGCAGCAAGTTGCCAGTGGCATAATAGTGTCTCTGCCGCTATTTCAGCGTTTCCACTTATTACCCTGTTGCGGCAGAAACCTGCAGCTCGTTTGGTTCAAACCCACTTGTTGTGGGCAGTCCATGAGAGAACATGGAACCATTTGGGTCTAATTTTTCGTACATTAGATAGTTGGGACCGTAACTTAAATCTAGAATTTATCTAATGAGTTCCAAAAATTATGGTTCAAAAACCGTTGTCTTTCGATCCCATCATTGACACATTTTCAATAGTGTCAATTTTAATTAATCTAACTATCATTGTCAATTTTTATGTTCCTAGCTTACTAACTAGATGGGTTGAAAAATCCATATGTCACAACAATAATGGAAGTAGCATCTTTAGTGTTAATTCTCTTTCCAGAAGACAGTAATTAGAGTTGAGGCAAGAAATAGAGATTAAAAAGTGAAAGAAAGAAAATCCGCTCGCCTTAAACTAGTGATGGTACTTAGGCTGCCACAATTTGGGAAGTCAATGTGAAGCCCAGAAAGATTAAACGCAGAAATTCCAACAACCTCAATCTTGTCCAATTAACCAAAAAGTTGTCTTTAATTTGATTGCTCGCAATGACATGATAGCTTAACTCTTCTCTAGAAACATATTTATGTGCCGTGGAATACAATATATCTGTCTCTAGAAACCTACTTGTTGTTGCATTCCTTAGCATTTTGATGCTAGAGACATTTTTATTTTTGAATGGTATGCCTGCAGCAAATAAAAAATTAGCCTGATTGTGAATTTAATTTAAATCAGCCCAACGTGAGATCTGATCTTGAATTGAGGCCCTAACTCATTTGAGCTTCCGAGACCAAACCGAACGAACCTGGGCCCCTTCTGATGAACTCAGCCACATTCTTTGGGCCTGGCCGAAGCTTCAATACGATTGGCATGTTGACACTGACATAGTGGGCTGAAAGCAGGAGAGATTCACGCAGCCAACACACACAAACACAGAGAGACAGAGAGAGAGAGAAGCGGTGAGAGTTGTCCTGGTTTGTCCCGGCTTGAAAAAGAGAAAGACTGGGAGGAAGCGAGAAACCGAGAAGAAAAACAAAGCAGGGACTTCAGCATCCGTTGCTCCTCGGCTGTTCGGGGCCGGGGCTTTGCTCTTCTCGGTTGTTCCCTTGTCAGGTCAGCAAATTTCCACGTTAGTTTTGCGGGTGTCTACATCATTTAAAGCTGGTTTTCGTCTTCTGTTCTGCCATGTTCCCAGATTGCTTAATTGAAAAAAAAACGAGCCAATTTCGCCGAGTTTCAATCGCTGTCCAGACCAGTCCGTCTGCAAACTTACAATCCCCCTTGTCGCTCGTTAATCATTGTTGATTTTGGTAGTCACGAAGTTGGTGGTATGCTGCTTTCTCTGATTCATCGCAGCAAGTTGCTATTGGCGCAACTTCAGCGTGCCCACTTTTTACCCTCTTGCGGCAGAAACCCGTTGCTCGTTTGGTTCGAACCCATCTGTTGTCGCCATCCCATCGACATCTTGCGCTTATCTTGTGGGCTCCAACTCCAATCAATAAGCTAAGTCAAGCATCTATTCTCTTCTTTTGATGTTGTGCGGCTTTAAACACGTTGTTACCCTTCTGCGAACAGCAGAAAGCCTGAATCTTTGAACAGTGCAATGAAGAGCGTTGAGCGCTGGCTCTAAGAAAAGCGCCGTGTCGAGTTGTATGTTAGGATTGCTTCTGGCGATTTCACTATTAGCGATCAGGATAAATAAAAAATTCTCATTCAATTGCGCCATGCTCGAATCTAGCAAGAAAAAAGCAAGAAATTTTGATTTGTTTAACTCGTCCCCCATGGAATTGTCCATCTGGGTGTACTCAATTCACTTCGGTGGCGAATTATATCCTACTTTGGCCGATATTATGTAAAATCTACTTCATCATTATACACCACATGTCAACTTGTTCTTCCAAACCATCACATTGGCAATGGATCGATGAGAAGAGAAGTCACAAACTCTGTGAGCTTTGTTCCAGCATGAGAGTTGTGATCTACTTCATCATTATATACCACATACCACATCATGACTTTGTCTTGTGGTCTGCTTAAGAATTTAACTATATAGATGATAGATAGATGCAGTCATTCCAAACGATAAAAGACAAACAGAATATATATATATATTCAACACAAGTCAACTTATGCGCAGAGCATATTCGAAAGTCTCTAATGCAATCTATGACGCTTGGTAATTAAACTTGTTCTTCCAAATCATCACATTGGCAATGGATCGACAAGAAGAGAAGTCACAAATTCTTTGAGCTTTGTTCCAGCATGAGAGTAGTGATCTACTTCATCATTATACACCACATGGAAGACTCGTGCAAAATTGAGAATTCGCACAAGGAGTGGCTTGGGGACAGAGGTCGGATGGCACAACTCTTTATTTATGTCCTTCCATGCATTGACCACTTGTTTACGGAGAGCGTCCTTAGCCTCTTGCTCCGTAACTCTATATTGTTTCATGAAACACTCCACTGAAGATGATGTATGTCCTCTCTCTTGCTCAAACTGTAAACAAATTTCTCACAGAAATTATTTTATTTCTCCTATTGATAAATTCCATTAGACAAAATTTAGGCAAATTGTTGTTGTTCAATGGTATAGCTTTTATATACCTTATGTCCAGCAATGTCATTCATGAGCCGAGAGATTACACCCGCAGCCTTCACCATCTTGCAGTCGCTAAGTAATAACCAGTCAAAATAACTTTTTGTTACGACATCCCCCATTCCTAGAAACGACGTCCCTAATAGCAATTCACAACCGATGGATAATGATGCAATGGGCAGGTACTCCTCCATCGTTGGTACGTAGTTATGCTGGAACCACTTGGCTTGGGTTAAGTATGCTCTCATATGGTTTTTCATCTGATGATTCATTGTCAAACATTAAGCTATGTCAGTAGTCTAACTTTAATGTAATATTCTGTTGCAAGTAGACGAAGCAAAAATTTCATTTGTTTAATGGTAATTGACATTGCTTACCACTTCTTTTGCATAGAAAAGGCAGTATGATTGTCCTTTTCTAGTCACTTCGTAGCCAATTTCATCATACAAATCAAGAAGTGTCTTGTAACACACTTGCATGTACTCGGGCAATCCATCTTTGGCATCAACAGCCCACCTGAATTCAAGTTCAGAAAATATCACGTTTGACCCTAATTAACAGTTGATCAAATTAGAATAAGTTTGGAATTGGTAAATGAGAAAAGCATTTGAGTGCCAATTGCACCTTTCAATTGCTTTCGTGAAGACTTCTAGTTCTTCCCATGTGGCATAGATATCATACACATCGTCAAATATGGAAACAATCACCATCACTTTGGTTAGTATTTCTCTAGTGGCTTCGTACTCCGGCTCGAAATAAACTCCCGACATCCAGAAATACAGCTCCACAAGCCTATTTCTGGCAAACGGAAACTTTCTCTCTCCATCTAAATCCTTCCACCACCTATAGTATATCAACAAATCCTATATTAGGCAGTATCATTGATAGAATTTTGAGGTTATCTATGGAAAGTACTCTAGATTGACGATTTAAAGAGTGTAACACTCCTTGTCACGTCCAAATGTTTTTCAGTTCAAGATAAATCGAAATTGCATGAATCAATCTATGGCAATTTGGTGTTCTTAGAGCAACTAGCTACTTTAGACATGCAATCATGAAGTTAAACCTTGTAATGTTGCCAAGTTCCTTCTGGTGTTGCTCTTGCAATAAGTTGAAATCAAGTTTAGCCAAGGAGAGCAAGACTTCATTATGTGAAGGCTCTTCTTGGTAGAGTTGAATGTAATGCCTCACCTCTACCCTTGGCAGTCCCTTGTGGATTGGTTGGTTTAGGGCACCAGTCACTTGTTTTTCGAGATTATGGCTTACTTTTCCTATGTCAATTGATTTAAGGAAAGCGATAGTAAAAGCAAGTGCATCATTCAAAATATCATCGCCATGAAATCCGAGATGGCAAGCTTCAAATAGACTTAGCAATCCTTGCACATCAGCGACAAGCGATTTGCTGAAGTTCCCTTCGTTATCCTTGAACTTGTTGAAGATTTCTGTACAGCGAAATGGAGCATGGGAAAAGATGCTATCAAGAGATGCCATGAAAAACATCATGCATAATATCTTGATCAATTGGAAACAATGGAAACATGACGTATTAATACAAGGAGTCAAAAAGAAAGTACTATTCACCTCTCAAAGTGAGAAAATTTGAAGAACTCACAGTACGAGAATTGTACAGAGAAAAAAGTTGACGAATTAACAAATTAAAATTGAAGTAAAATAAACATCTTAGCAATATTATGTGTTCACTCATGGGCTACCAAACTAGCGTTTGCAATGGAATTTTACAAAATTGATCGATCAATGAGAAATTGAAATGACATACCGCATGGAATATTGTAACCTTGTTGTCGCAACAATCGAAAGAGTAAAGCAGTCGTGTGTAGGTCATTATCATTATCGCCACAGTGAAATTCAAAATAGCTTCTGTGGATTTGTTCCAGTTGCTCATCTATCTCAATTTCAAAATGATAGGCAAGTCCTAAGCGTTGGATATGATCAATCAAGTTCATCTTCTGCGAAGGCTTATCCATAGCACCTGTCAACATCTTTCTCACTTCTCCTTTCAATCTCTCAATTCTTTCCTTTGCTATGCCTTGAGAACTCTACAATAATATGAAATTGAAAGTTTAAAAAATAGAGGAAAATGCAATAAAATATATTGCTTACAATTCAACTGACCAAAATAAATAGGAATTGAAATTACTTGAAGATTATTCCATTAAGACTAGTTTTATTGATTGAAGCAAAAATATTTCTTCATTTGTTGAGCCATATGTGCATGCCACAAGCTTCCCATAGAAATTTTGAATAACGTGAGGACCAACACATGCATGGAGTTCCCAATAAACTGGAATCTCTTTTCCTTTTCTTTATCAAATTCTGTGGGATGTTGCGCAATAATCCAATACAATTATTCTTATGCTCGCAGCTCAGAAAATATAACCATAGAAAAATTTTAAGAAGGTAATCCAAAAAAAAAATGATTAATTTAAATGATACCACTGAGTTGGAGTAAGAAGCATATTTGAGAAAGTAATCCCCCCATATGCTTGGATGAAAATTTCCCGACCGGCCTTCAGCGACCTGGCTTGTTTCATGAGCAGGAGAAGGAGATGGGGTTGTTGAAACCAGAAGAGACATTTCTTTGCTGCTAATTTCTAGATTTAGGTGTTTGACCAAATATAGATGAACAACACTAGATTGAAGAGGCTTTTTAGCAATGACCATACCTTACTGACGGGTATTTATAGGCTATCCTATGTCGGAAAGTTTGAGATGGAAGGAACAGATTTTTTTTTTTTTTTTTTTTTTTTTGGTTGAAAAGGAACAGAAAAATTGACATACCATGTTATTCGTGTGTAGTACACAAAAGCTACTGCATCTTCAAAAAGGGCTGATAAAATGAAACCATGAAACAAAAATTAAAAAGGACAGCGACGGGGGGACAGATATGGACTTTTTTAATGCCTGCATTTTTATGCTAAACCATCTCTCTGCTTCTGTTAGGTCAGCAGCGTCCCAGTTCTGTGTAATAAACAAAAGAACTTTTCCTGTTATTATTTTAATTTTCCGGGATTCAATCCTTAGTTTTTCTAATACAACTCACGTGTGAATAGTATGAAAATTGTACATAGTCCTTACTTTTCTCTTCGGTTAGTGCATGCGTGATGCACGTGGCATATTAATCTATCACTTACGAACTAACAACCCACGAATCGTTCTTTAGCCAAGAAAAAGAAAATGGCCCGCTAATTGGCCCGCTAATTGTTTATTCACAAAGTAAAAGATGGAAAATATAAAGAAATTGAGGAATCAAAGGGTAGTGAACAGTCCCTTACCAAAAAAAAGGGTAGTGAACAATGGATGGCATGTGCTTTCAAGAGGTTGGAATTATTTGTGATCGTTCCAATTAAAGATATATTCATAAAACTCCGCAGCTGTTAACACGTCTTAAGTGGGGGGTCATGGTGGTGGGGTCTTGTGCTAGCTTCCCTCCAGATATTGACGCTTAGTCTGGGGTGCACCGGGCACTCTACGGGCCGTGGGCTGCCTGGCGTAAGCCTGGCATGCTCGACGGATCCTGGGCATAAAAAAAAAAGAAAAGATATCTTCATATTTGGACTAATTTAAATATGGCTAGTCACCAATTAGGTTATGATTAGAAGACGTGCAAATGTTCTCAAATTACACAATCAAGATTGTCGCGACCAAATTTTTAGGTGAAAACCACCTAGAGTTTGGCTAATAGATTGTTAAGCCTAAATTTAATTCGGGCTCTTCCAAGCCCATACCAATTCACGACTTAAGTTTAAATTTCTTAACATGCAAATGGATTTTATGTAGGAGTCACCACTAATCAGTTTATAGCAGGTCGATTAGTCACCTAAGTAAAATAATGGAAGAATTATTTTACTCCTATGAACTAGAACCAGAGATTAAGGGTACGAGGACTTAATTATTTTACTCCTATGAACTAGAGATCCTATGAACTAGAGATTGAGGGTACGGGGATTTGGTTACATTAGATTTCTCTAATACCTTTCGGTACCATTCTTTTATTTTCAAAAATGTTTTTGCAGACAGCTTAAATTGATTTTAAATTTAATTCCCTAACATATAAGGCCATCATGCTGGTGCGCAAACCACCAAGTAAAGCAGTAAATAAATTGCAGGATTTACCTCATAGCAACGAAAGCATCTGCGTTATTAGATCAGAATTCACATCCACAGTCCTAGATATGATTTCTAACTTACACGCAATTGTTTGTTTTTTCTTTTTCACTTATTTAATGCAATATAAATAAATGACCTAATTCTAATAACATGCAATTTCTAATTAAATAGACCTAACAATAATCACTAAATGGCATGCATTTCATGAATCTTAATCCTAATGACGTGCACGACATTTTTCTCTTTTCTTTCTTTTCCTTAGAAGAATGCAATTTATCCTAGAAAATAAAAGGAATTTATTCTAAGACATTTTTGTATTTTTTCATGAAATTCGGAATTAGATAAAATGTGAAAATTATCTAGTTAGATTAAGATTCTATTCAATTTGTATTAGGAATTAGGTTAAGCCAAATCCTAATTTAAACTAAAATATTATCTTAACCTAAATAATCCTAAAATGCAATCTATTTAAGAAAATACTAAACACATAATAAATTAAGAAAAATATTATCTAAAATTAAACTAAGTGCAATTTTACCCTAATATTCAATGACGTGCAAAATATGTCCTAACTCTACATGATATATGCATGATGCTTTTTTGTTTTTTTTTTTATTAATTTCGGAATTAATAATTGCCAAATAATTAAACATACAATCCAAGTTAAAAACCTAGCAGCCTAAATTGATTGATTTGATTTTTGATTTTTTTGATTTTTGATTTTTTAATTTTTATTTTTTCGAAATAAAATTTCTATTCTAAATATACAAACTCTATAAAAAAGAAATAAACATAATTCTAGCCTACATTTTTGGATTTTTTTAAGAAAATAAAAAAAACTTAAACGGTATGACAGCAAATCAGAGCAAGATATCCAAATTGACAAACTGTATCTCGACTCAGGCGGGAGATTGGGTTGGCCAATTTTGCATAAATCGCGAATCGAATCTCGGACGGAAGATCGGATTGGCAATTTTCTTAAGTGATTGCGATTGCATGAATCGGATTTGGCATTTAAAAGCGGATCAATCCCAAACTTAAGAGGCAATTTCATGTCGGGATCTCAATCTTACATCCATGAATATTTCTACTAAAGAAAGCAAAATAAAAGAAAAATGATAAAAATAATAAGAAATAATAAAAAATAAAAAAAACTACCTAAATTAGTTTTCCCTTTTTTTTCTTCCTTGCTTTAGCTTTCCACGGTGTTGGTGCGCAGGGGGTTGGTCACCGTCGGTCTCCGGTCGCGGTCGTCGGAGCTCCGGCGAGGAAGGCCCGCGGGTGCTGCAAATCGCGGCGGCGACAGGTGAAAGGACGACGGCGACGGAGCTTCGGGTAGAGGCAGCAGCGGGCGTCGTTCGCAGCGACGATAAAGGCTCGGGTTGCAGCGGGCGTCCCTCGGAGAGTGAGCTGCAGGGCGTCGGAGCAGTGGGGGCTGCGTCGCGGCTTCGTCGAGCGGAACAGAGGCGTCGACGAGACAGAGCTTCGGGCGACTGGTGGAACGGTGGCAGTGGAGCAAACGCGGGGCGCAGGAGCAGCAGCAGCAGCTCGGCGGCGCGGAGGAGGTGGGCAGAAGCGTCGCAGGTGGAGCGATCGGATGCAGAGCTGGCGAAGACAGGGGGGTTGCCGCTTCTAGCGTCGTTTGGTTGCTGGGTCGAAGAGGCGTCGAGCGGCGTGCAGAGGCGACGGCAGAGGCGGATCTGCGGCTTCGACGGGCTGCTGGTGTCGACTGGCGGAGCCGCGGGAGCAGATGGGTCGGTCGGAATCGTGCGACCAGAGCAGGAACAGCGGCTCGAAGAGAAACAGGGCCCGATCCGGTAGCAGATCGGCGCTGGGCGGTCGCGGACACGGGTCGGCTCGGCGAGCGTGACGGGCGGAACGGCGGTAGAGCAGAGAGGGCTCGTGGGTCCGGCAGAGGCGGCGTCGCAATTTCGGGGGCGCAGAGCAGCAGCACTCGGAGCGGGGGCACGCGGGCCGGTGCGTGGGTCGCTGGAAATCGCTGCGACGGTGGCTGTCGGGGGAGATGCCGGCGTTCGGAAGTGCGGCGGTGCAGCACAGGGGGTCGGCGATCGGTGCGGCTGAGCGGTGCAAGCACGGCTGGTGAGCGGTGGCAGCCGAGGCTCTTCCGGCGGTGGCTGGCGCGGATGCGGGATCGGCGTGGACAGAGGAAGAAGACGCTACTTTGCTTTTTTTTTTTTGTCCTCTCACGTCTCTCTCTCACGTCAATCTCTCCTGTCCCCTCCCTCGGCAGTTCTCTCTTTTTTATTTTTGCTTTTCACTCTTGTTTTTCTTCTTTTGTCGCCCAAAAGAAACCCTAGAAAAAGCCTCCAACGAAAGAGTTTTCTTTTCTCTCAATGGCCGTGTATTCAGTATGTGTGGCCTGCCTTTGTCGTACGCGCACAACACATTATATAGGAGAGGGAATTAAATTTTGGTCAAATATTTCATTTTCAATTTTGCTTGTGCATAATCCCATAAATATATCCTTGCACCCCGTACAATATTCCTTTTCGTATTTTTCAAATATTCCATCCAAAAATTTATTTTCTACCCAAGAATATACCCATCGGTGTATATTATCTGAATATGTGAAAAATCCTATTTGAATATGCTCGACGTCGGTCCAATGCTAAATGCAAAAAATGTAAATTAAAAAATAAATGCACCTAAAACTATATGCTATGCAATTAACTATTTTTTCAAGGATAAAATTAACTCATAATTTTTAATGCGATAAATGACTAAACGGGTCACCAAAATTTAGGTGTCAACAAAGATTATGACCAGAGTTCGAAGCTTCAGATATGGGAGGTGCATCTGTAAAATATCGGAAAATATAGAATAAACAAAGATTTGTCTTGTCTCGAGGAGGACACTAGTCAAAGTGGTTGGGGGGTGATAGGGGCATCATATTCATCCAAGAATAAAAAATGCCTCATCTTCATCTAATTCACATGTCTAATGATCATATCTACTATAGGGATTTAAATAATGCGCTCTCTAACATTTAGTTTGCGAGGTAATGTTAGTAAAGTGTAGAAACGTGGACTTAGTCATATAATTCATCGTTCACCAGTAGAAGAAACGTTGAGGCTATTGTGGAAGTTGTTAAATGCAAAGGAAGCTGTTTGCTTGATGCTAGTAGACGATAAAAAGAACTCATCAATTAAGAGATCAGTTGAAGAAAGTGTTTACACAAAAAAATAACAAATTTTTTTATAATCAACATGGAGTTGATTTGATTAGATATATCATTAACACAGTCAATTTGGTTAGATATAGAGTTCAATGATGATATCGATATGTCAATTTATATATTCATTAGTCCCTAAGTTAACCCAATCGGGTTGGGCTTTTCTTATCCTCAATGTTGACACACAAAGATGACCAATTTTTAGGCTATCATCGGCAAGTAACGAGCTCAGTTGACCAAAAAAAATAATGGTTAAAACCGAAGTCGCAATTATGCAAGACAATCGACAACCTGCTAGCATGTCAACAGTATAGGAAATCAACAATACATAACGTAGAAGTCATGGACGAAGTCGTCAAAATTTTGTGAAAACTGATTAATAAAGTCATTGATAACCAGCGACTCTAAGATTTCGGCTTGGAGTGCTACTAACAAAAAAAAAAAAACAGGTCCACCAACAAGATAGTTGAAGACAGAGATGGTGGATCAACAAAAGTGCATCGCTGCTGTGTTGTTATGCGAATGGTCTTGGGATATGAAACTTCTTGTACATAATCATCGCTAAATATTAGGAGATTGTGTTTAAAGTTTGTAACTTCTTACCTGATGTGGGAGCATTGGGTTCTATCGAACAGCCTTAAGCTCCATTTTTGTTTCATCGATCAAACCAACCCACTCATATTTATGCAATCAAAAGCCTATTTCGTCTACAACTTAATAAGTTGGGTTCAAGGTTGAAGTTGCCGAATATGTGGAGAGGTTATTCATTCGATGGCTAAGATATTGATTTTGTGGGCGTTGATCGATTACATCGTTCTCGATTTACAAGCTTGTTGTCAAATCCGAGGCTACTAATCCATTACATGACAACCAAAGGCTGTTTTAGTCAATTTCTACTGCTGTTTGAGGTCCTTTTACAATGATTGTTCAGCTTCCAAGACTGATGCACGAATTTAGAGTCTTTTCAAGTTTCGGTGCATCTAATAAATAGTTGCATGCATTAAGTCTTTAAATTCACAACTTTTTATGAGTATTTATTGTGGTAATTATCAAGTTTCAATGCATCTAATAATTAGCGGCATGCATTAAGTCTCTTAATTCACACTTTAGCATTGCCATCCAAGGCCTTTGCCAAATCTTGCGTTGTTAATAGTGTATGCATCTTGGCACTCCCCAACCCAAAGTGGTTCTTCCCATTAAAATCACCACTTTCGACTATCGCTCTAAACATAACTGTAACAACATAATTTCAGATAGAAATCAAACACGCAAAAACACCAAATCAAAATTCAAAAATCCTATCTCTTTGCTCAAATACCTCCACAACGGGAGTTCACCAAAAGGGAGACTTAAGTTTAAGTCTGTCAACATATTCAGATGGATTCACTTGGACTCAAAAGCTTAAGTGAATTAGTTCAATGAATTGCAAATCACATCAATTCTTCGATAAGAAATGTTTTCTTATAAAAGTCATGCGTGAAATATATGTAAATTGTACCTTTTCTTCCCTTTCCTCTTCAATCAGTGCATGCATGATGCATGTGCCATACTGACCTATCACTTATGAATAACAATCCACAAATTATTCTTTATCAAGAAAAAAAAAAGAAAAAAAGAAATGGTCCCCCGATTGTTTATTCACAAAGTAAAAGATGGAAAATATAAAGAAATTGAGGAATTGGACGCTAATGGAAGGCGGCGACATGTCCTTTCGAGGAGTTGGAAATTATTTGTGATTGCTTTAATTGAAGATATTTTTATATTTGCACTAATTTAAATATAGGGTATTGAAAGTGAAGTACCCACCAGTCACCAATTAGGTTATGATTAGGACGCATGCGCAAATATTCTCAAATTATACAATCAAGATTATGACCAAAATCCGAAGCTTTAGATGTGGGAGGTGCGCATGTAAAATATGGGGAAAAGTAGAATAAACAAAAATTTGTCTTGTCTCGAGGAGGCATCCTCTTCGTCCTTGATCAGGGTCAGAAATGCCTCGTCTTCATCTAATTTTAATGTCTTATGATTATTTCTACTGTTGGATTTAATTCATGTGCTCTCTCATGTTTTGTTCGTGAGGGAATGTTAGAAAAGTGTGTAAACGTGGAGTTAGTCATATAAATTATTCGTTCACCAACAAAAGAAACATCAAGACTATTGTAGAAGTAGTAAAATGCTAAGAAAGCCATCTGCTTGATGCCAATAGACGATAATAAATAAATAAATAAATAAATAAAATAAAATAACTCATCAATTAAGAGATCGGTTGAAGAAAGTGGTTACACAAAAATAGAAATCGTTTATAATCGACACAATTGATTTGATTAGATTTATCATTAACACAGAGGCGATATAGAGTTCATTGATGATATCCATATGGCTATCGGCAAGACATGGAATAGTCACTAATAGATATATAATGTAGTTATCTTGACTCTCCCCTATCCAAAGTTATTGTTCTCATTGAACTTTTTGCTTTCTAGTTTCGCTCTAGAAATAATTGCAACGGCGGAATTTCCGGACAAAAATCAGACACGTATAAATCCCAAATCAAAATTCAGAAAACCCTTTCTCCTAGCTCTAATACCTATACATTGGAAGCTCACAAAGAGGGAGTCTTAAGTTCGAGCCCGTCAACATATTCAGGTGAACGTACCTTCACTCAAAAGACTTAAGTGAATGAGTTATGGGTCAATTAGCTACAAATCATATCAATTCTCCAATAAGGAACTTTTTCTAATACAATTCACGTGTGAATAATATGAAAATTGTACATTTTCCTTCCTTTTCTCTTCGGTCAGTGCATGCGTGATGCATTCGCCATACTGATCTATCACTTATGAATTAACACCCCAAGAATCGTTCTTTATACAAGAAAAGTAAGAAAAAAGAAAGAAATGGCTGCTAATTGTTTATTCACAAAGTAAAAGATGGAAAATATAAAGAAATTAAGGAATCAAAGGGTAGTGGACGGTGGGTTAGCATGTGCTTTTGAGAGGTTGGAACTTTTTGTGATTGCTTCAATTAAATATATCTTTATGTTTGCACTAATTTAAATATAGCCGATCATCTGTCAATCTAATAATTAGTTGCATGCATTAAATCTCTTAATTCACAACTTAGCCTTGCCATCCAAGGGCTTTTCCAAATCATGCATTGTTAATAATGCATGTATCTTGACACTCCCCAACCCAAAATTGTTCTTCCCATTGAAATTACCACTTTCTACTATCATTCTAAACATAACTGTAACGATAGAATTTCTAGAAAGAAATCAAACATGCAAAAAGCCTAAATCAAAATTTAGAAATCCTTTCTCTTGGCTCTAATACCTCCACAATGGGGGTTCGTCAAGAGGGAGTCTTAAGTTCAAGCATGTTAACATATTCAGGTGTACTCACTTACACTCAAAAGCTTTAGTGAATGAGTTATTGATCAATTAACTGCAAATCACATCAGTTTTATGAAAGGAACGTTTTCTAATACAACCCATCCGTGAAATATATGCAAATTGTAACTTTTTTTCCCTTTCCTCTTTGGTCAGTGCATGCATGATGCATGTGCCATACTGATCTATTACTTACGAATAACAACCCACAAATTGTTATTTATCAAGAAAAGAAAGGAAAAAAGAAGAAGAAATGCCCCCCTAATTGTTTATTCACAAAGTAAAAGATGAAAAAATATAAGACATTGGATGATGGGCGGCATGTGCTTTCGAGAGGTTGGAAATTATTTGTGATTACTTCGATTAAAGATATCTTTATATTTGCACTTATTTAAATATAGGGTTTTAAAAGTGAAGTGCCCACCGGTCAACAATTAGGTTATGATGAGACCACATGCGCAAATATTCTCAAATTACACAATCAAGAGTATGACCAAAATCTGAAGCTTTAGATATGGGAGGTGTGTATGTAAAATATGGGGAAATGTAGAATAAATGAAAATTTGTCTTGTCTCGAGGAGGACACTAGTCAAAGTGGTCGGCTATGGAGGCATCCTCTTCGTCCTCGATTGGGGTGAGAAAGGCCCTGTCTTCATCTAATTCACATGTCTAATGATTATGTCTACTGTCGGATTTAATTCATGTGCTCTCTTACATTTTGTCTGTGAGGGAATGTTAGAAAATTGTAGAAACGTGGAGTTAGTCATATACATTATTCATTCACCAACAAAAGAAATGTCAAGACTATAGTGGAAGTAGTTAAATGCAAAAGAAGTCATTTGCTTGATGCCAATAGACGATGAAAAGAACTCCTCAATAAGAGATTGGTTGAAGAAAATGTTTACACCCAAAAAAAAAAAGATCCTTTATAATTGACACAGTTGATTTGATTAGACATATCATTAACATAGACCCGATTTAGAGTTCAATGATGATATCCATATGGCTATCGGCAAGATATGTAACATTCATTGACAAATATATAATGTAGTTATCGATGATGGTGGAACTAATTAGTGACTATGAGCAATGATTATCAATTACCATATAATAAAGCTATCAATACATGATGGCGATTAGTCAATGAACATCTTGTTATAAATTTGGCCAAGTGCTAGACATAGGGAAACAAATAAAGGAGGTAGAGTGAAGATGTCAATTGAAGACGGATACCGAGTAGGGTTAAGTAATAGAGTTCAATGATGATATCCATATGGCTATCGGCAAGATATGTAATATTCACCTACAAATATATAATGTATTTATCGATGATGGTGGAACTAATCAATGATTGTGAGCAATGATTATCAATTGCCATATGTTAAAGCTATCAATACATGATGGCAATTAGTCAATGAACATCTTTTTATAAATTTGGCCAAGTGTTAGACATAGGGAAAAGAATAAAGGAGGTAGAGTGAAGATGTCGATTGCAGACGGATGCCAAGCAAGGTTAAGTAATAGGATATCAATTAGTTCAATTACCTATATGGTTATGATAACTTAATGCATCCAAATTGACATTAAAATGATGGCACAAACTTCATGTCCAAATTGAATTGAAGTTTAATGATGAAATTGAACCTTAATCCTTCAAATTAAACCTTAGTTTAGAATGGGCCTACTTAGATTGCACTAATTGAAGCTCATTAACATGGATTTCCAAAGTTCAACTAAGCTAAATCCACAAATTGGAGAGTTCCCCAGTGAATTTGCCAAAATTGACCCTAGATTTGGGTTTAGTTTAAGAAAATGAATTGGTTTTAAGTGCAAACGCGCAACTCATGAAGAATTGATTTGAACTACTAATTAGCGCTAAAAATGACAATTTTTATCCCGACATGCTAAATCATCAAAATGGTCACATGAGTGATCTTGGAATAGCCCCTTGATCAAATGTTATGAAAGAAACCAAGTTAGAATACAACTAAAGAGGAAGTAAGTTTATTTTTGGTCGACTCCGAACCTAAATCCAAAAAATTTGGAAAATTAAGTTTTTAATCAATCTTCACAAAATTCTTGGTGTCGAAATCAAATTGAAGCTAAAATGAGATGATTTGAGAATTTTTAACATTTTTCAATTTTTTGATCCAAGGATTGACCAAAAGTACTTTTACTAAAATGCTGATTTTATGATCAAAACTTTCAATTTTTTCAATTTTTTGGTGGACAAAGTGACACTAGGATTAATTAGGAACTTTTTGTGCAAAAAGCCAAAATTTGACCTTTGGATTTTCATTAGAAATGAGTAGGAAATTACCTACAAATGATAGGTCAAAGAAAACAAAATGAAAAATGACTTTTTTTTGGTTCAAGAAATGAGCTTTGTTGCAACAAAAAACTCTAATCTTGAGTTTTTACCTTTAATAACGAATTGATTATAAATCAAGTGTCACAGCCACTAGATAAAAAGTGCACTTATACCTTTCTAAAGTGGTGTAGCAATTGTTACAATGTAACCCTAAAAAGGTATACTTAACTGAACTTAAAAATCTTCATCACCGCGAAGAAGATGGAATGGTGTAAATTCAAAAATTAATCTCATCATTGGGCTGCCTTGTCTTGTGGATGGCCTTTTCCTTTTCTTTCCACTTGGTATGATATCCTTGCAAGTTAGCATTATCATTGATGAATGTGGTTTTGACTAATCAATTGGCTCTCGACCTGCATCCCAATAAAAGCAATAGGGTTTGGTGACCTTACCAGATGGCAATAAAGAGTTATTTGAAAGGTTGAAGGTGACAAAACATCGCTATAATAACATCTCGTTAGAGAAGAAAACGGTGTGACCATCTAAGAAGCACCGACACTCTCCGGAAGCCTTCGTGTCATGTTCGACACTCCGACACGCTCCGACACGTTCTGACACACAGTCAACAAGTGTCGGAAAATCCGACAAATCCGACACATGGTCAGCTCTTCCCGACACGCGAGTCCAAAATTCCGATACGCAACTCCAACACACACGGGGTCAATTTTAAAAATTTTCAATACTTGAGGGGTCAAAATATAAATATATAAAAAAATAATGAAAATAACAAAACTAAAGGGGAAAGAAGAAAATTTTCACTCTCAAGCTTCTCACTTAAGTTTTGACCTTCCCGTGAGTGACGATGGAACACCTCTTCTCGTCGGCGTCGCTCCGCTGCCCCCGCAGAGTTAAAGTTGTGATTTTTTTTTACTTCTTTCCACCTCTTGTAGGCGTCGCTTGCAAGTTATCTCTTTTGATCACATTTTCCATGGCAAATTTAGTTATTTCCTTTTCTTTTGGTCGTACTTTGAGAGTTCTTGTCCCGGATTTTCATTTTTCTCGTACCTTGTTTTGTAGAGGAGCTCAAGCCAATCTATATCATGAACTCCGAACTCGGTCTGGGACTATAAGAAATCTCATTAATTTTAGACAAATGTAAGAAAATAGGACATGTTCCTTCAAATTTACTCTTTTGTGTTTGTAATTTTTGAATTTCTCATTCAATCTTTGTCAAATTAGAATAACAAATGATATTTACAAATGTTGGATTAATATTTTTAGTATAAATTAATTCTATGCTCTTTTTATTATTATTTATTTATTTTTCATATATATATAAATATATATTTAATATATAACGTGTCGGAACGTGTCGGAATTCTCTATTTTTTGATAAATAACATGTCGACGTATTGTGTCATGTCGTGTCGCGTGTCGTGTGTCCGTGTCGGTGCTACATAGTTGCTGAGGCCACGATCTTGTCCGTTCCACGTGAAAGTGACGACGTGGACCTTCAAATAGCCCCGAACAAACAATGGACAAATGACTTGATGGGTCCTTAGTCTTCCCAGTCGGCTTTCGAACGTGAGGCCAAGAGGGGAGTAACGTAGTTTGAGGTTTTTCACGGTGGAGAAACACGTCGGACCTGCAATGCAACTTCCTTGTCGTGACATTGATGAAAACGACGTGCCCCGACATTGCAGATCAAGTGTGATACGCCACTACTCTTTGTTGGATGTATGCCCTAAAGCTACTATGTAATAGTTACATATTAGGGATTTCAGTCGTACTTTCATTATTATTATTTAATTAATGGCAATGACGTATTCATTCATTTGTCCAATTATTTTATATTTAATTAATGGCAATGACGTATTCATCAAGGATACGGCGAATTATTTCCACGAGATTGCTAGCATGATCATTGTGGTGATTATCCAAAAGTTCTCTCTTCCGTTCAACGTCCATTGTTGGTGTGTCTAAACTAGAGGTCCGACGCTTGTGGGACTCGAACTGTAGAACATCCGAACCGACTCGTTTAAAGCGCGCTTTGAGAGGTAATTCGTTTAACTCCCTTTTACATTTCGTTTTGTAATTAAAACGCACGAACAACACCTTCGGAGAATCATGTATAAAATATATTTTTGTTTCCGCTGCGTTCTTTTGTTAATTTAACCTATACATGATTCATGAAACCCCAACACTCTCTTCCTGTCTCTTTCATGTTTCAAGGGGCTCCTTCAATAGGAAGGATCTAGAGCTCTCTTGAGAATTTGAATTGCAACAGGAAAATTTGGTGCAGGAGCACTAGTTTATCTGGATTGTCCATTATTATTGCTGTTGCTGTAGTTTTTTTTTTTGAACAGACAAACAGAGTTGCATTACTGAGTGGATGAGCTTTTCTCGGTTGGTTTGTCAGAGTACTTACTCATCCGAACATCACCCCTTGCTTATAGATTAGTAACCGACTCAACACATGCGGAATATCTCTACGTTTTTTCTTTCTGCAAAACACCATCCACAAAATTCAATTATTACTAATACTAGGAGTCATCGCAAACCTCAGCAACTATTAGATTAGATATTAGTAGAGTCCATGCTTTTCTAAATCATGATTTCACCGCTCCCCCTTAATCAATTTTTATGATCCTCCAAACATGCTTCGCAATATCTTGAACTTAGCTTGTGGTAACACTAATATGTCAAACAATTTGATAATCAATTTTCTAATATTTGAGCTCAATCTCTTTGTTATTTTGCACTTCTCAATCGAAGTGATATTTGATAGCAAAAAGTTTAGTTCTTTCGTGAAAAAAATTGATTTTTAGATATTGCGATCACAAATTTGTTGTTGCGAAATATCACAATAGGTTGTGTTAGTTGTAACATCCTGAATTTTCGACCCGTCCTGATAAAACGAAATTGGTTTTTCACCAACGTGCCAATGGTCCTTTTTTCTGAGCTGATCACTCACGAGTTATCTAACCTATTAGGTGAAGCCGTTAAGGGATATAACCACGGTAAAATCACTAAAAGCCACCTGGTAGGTCGGATTGGACTAAAATCGCGTCCGCTCGATTTTAACCACGAAATTGAATCCGGTTATGGGAATCAAACGTTCAAGCGTGTCACAATTCATTTTTAGGACATCGTCTCATCTTTCGGAGAAATTCCGTCCAGCCCGGAATTTTGCGGAAAAATCATTTTTCGGACAAATCAGAAAATGAGAGTGAAATTCGGATGGGCAATTTAAATGAGGTATTTGCTGCCCAAAATGAGTTATTTTGGTAGGAATGAAGGCTAAATGGTGATTGGAGGATGCATAGACATTAGGGGCTAAAGACTATGGTGTCAAGTTGATGATTACTTAGAATATTTTCCTTCACCAATTGACCTCTTTCTCCAAGATTCAGCCCCCCTTTCACGAACGTTTCCCACAGCAGTCCTTCACTAATTGATCTCTTTCTCCAAGATTCAGGCCCCTCTTTCACGCACGTTTCCCACGGCAGTCCTTCATTAATTGACCTCTTTCTCCAAGATTCGGCCCCCCCTTTCACACACGTTTCCCCCTCTGCCGTGCACATTCAGCCAGCCCTCCCCCTCTCCCTCTCACGCACGTCTCTCCCTCACTTTTCTTTTGAAGCTCACATGTGAATGCCCCCCCCCCCCAGCCGACTTCCCTCTCTCTCTCTCTCCTTCTTCCTCCACTTTTCCCTCCTCCCTCGCGTGCAACCAAGTCCATGCTTCTGCCCACGTTCTCTTCTTCCTTCTCCATTTTCCCCTTTTGCTTCTTTTTCATTTAAAAGTAAAGTAAGTGCTCACCAATAATCATCTAAGTACCTCCATCGACCAGATAACACTAAAGCCAAAAATCGAATTGATGACGATTCGTATATGGAATTATCAGCATTTGATGGCATACAGAATCAAACACGTGTTCCATGTGTTTTTAACTAATTCATGATAAAAAGTACTCATCAATTATCTCAGCAACTCCATCGACAAGATAATACTAAAGCCAAAAATCAAATTGATGATGATTCGTATATGGAATTATCAGCACTTGATGGCATAGAGAGTCAAACACGCGTTCCATATGTTATTGACTCATCCATGATAGAACTGATTATCCTCCATTAGAATAAAATACATTTTTTTCTTTGTAGAAAATACTCGAATGTCCCACACATTTTTTTAATGGTTTAAATTTCGAGGAGGAAATTTTTGTAAAAGGGGAAGAGTTGTGACATCCTAAATTTTTGACTCGTCCCAATAAAACGAAATTAGCTTTTCACCGACGTGCCTATGGTCCTATTTCTCTGAGCTGATCACTCACAAGTTATCTAACCTATTAGGTGAAGTCGTTAAGGAATATAATCGCAGTAAAATCCCTAAAAGTTACCCGGTAGGTTGGATTCGACTAAAATCGCGTCCTCTCAATTTTAACCACGAAATTGAATCTGGTTATAGGAATCGAACGTTCAAGCGTGTCACGATTCATTTTTAGGACATCATCTCATTTTTCGGAGAAATTCCGTCCAGCCCGAAATTTTGCGGAAAAATGGTTTTTAGAACAAATTAGAAAATCATAGTGAAATTCGGATGGGCTGTTTAAATGAGGTATTTGCTACCCAAAATGAGTTATTTTGGGAGGAATGAAGGCTAAATAGTGATTGGAGGATGCAAAGGCGTTAGGGGCTAAAGACTTTGGTGTCAAGTTGATGATTACTTAGAATATTTTCCTTCACTAATTGACCTCTTTCTCCAAGATTCAGCCCCCCCTTTCACGAACGTTTCCCACGGTAGTCCTTCACTAATTGACCTCTTTCTCCAAGATTTAGCCCCCCCTTTCACGGACGTTTCCCACTGCAGTCCTTCATTAATTGACCTCTTTCGCCAAGATTCAGCCCCCCCTTTCACACACGTTTCCCCCTCTGCCGTGCACATTCAGCCGGCCCTCCCCCTCTCCCTCTCACGCACGTCTCTCCCTCTCTTTTCTTTTGAAGCTCACGTGTGAATGGCCCCCACCAGCCGACTTCCCTCTTTCTCTCTCTCTCCTTCTCCCTCCACTTTTCCCTCCTCCCTCGCGTGCAACCAAGTCCATGCTTCTGCCCACGTTCTCTTCTTCCTTCTCCATTTTCCCCTTTTGCTTCTTCTTTTTCATTTAAAAGTAAAGTAAGTGCTCACCAATAATCATCTAAGTACCTCCATCGACCAGATAACACTAAAGCCAAAAATCGAATTGATGATGATTCGTATATGGAATTATCAGCATTTGATGGCATAGTGAATCAAACACGTGTTCCATGCGTTATTAACTAATTCATGATAAAAAGTACTCATCAATTATCTCAGCAACTCCATCGACAAGATAATACTAAAGCCAAAAATCAAATTGATGATGATTCGTATATGGAATTATCAGCACTTGATGGCATAGAGAGTCAAACACGCGTTCCATATGTTATTGACTAATCCATGATAGAACTGATTATCCTCCATTAGAATAAAATACATTTTTTCTTTGTAGAAAATGCTCGAATATCCCACACATTTCTTTTAATGGTTTAAATTTCGAGAAGGAAATTTTTATGCAAGGGGAAGAGTTGTGACATCCTGAATTTTTGACCCGTCCCAATAAAACGAAATTAACTTTTCACTGATGTGCCTATGGTCCTTTTTATTTGGGCTGATCACTCACGAGTTATCTAACCTATTAGGTGAAGCCGTTAAGGGATATAACTGTGGTAAAATCCCTAAAAGTTACCCGGTAGGTTGGATTGGACAAAAATTGCGTTCGCTCGATTTTAACCACGAAATTGAACCTGGTTGCAGGAATCGAACGTTCAAGCGTGTCACGATTCATTTTTAGGACATCATCTCATCTTTTGGAGAAATTCCGTCCAGCCCGGAATTTTGCGGAAAAATGGTTTTTAGAACAAATTAGAAAATGAGAGTGAAATTCGGATGGGCTGTTTAAATGAGGTATTTGCTACCCAAAATGAGTTATTTTGGGAGGAATGAAGGCTAAATAGTTATTGGAGGATGCAAAGACGTTAGGGGCAAAAGACTTTGGTGTCAAGTTGATGATTACTTAGAATAGTTTCCTTCACTAATTGACCTCTTTCTCCAAGATTCAGCCCCCCCTTTCACGAACGTTTCCCACGGTAGTCCTTCACTAATTGACCTCTTTCTCCAAGATTCAGCCCCCCCTTTCACGCACGTTTCCCACGGCAGTCCTTCATTAATTGACCTCTTTCTCCAAGATTCAGCCCCCCCTTTCACGCACGTTTCCCACGGCAGTCCTTCATTAATTGACCTCTTTCTCCAAGATTCAGCCCCCCCTTTCACACTCGTTTCCCCCTCTGCCGTGCACATTCAGCCGGCCCTCCCCCTCTCCCTCTCACACACGTCTCTCCCTCTCTTCTCTTTTGAAGATCACGTGTGAATGTCCCCCACTAGCCGACTTCCCTCTCTCTCTCTCTCCTTCTTCCTCCACTTTTCTCTCCTCCCTCGCATGCAACCAAGTCCATGCTTCTGCCCACGTTCTCTTCTTCCTTCTCCATTTTCCCCTTTTGCTTCTTCTTTTTCATTTAAAAGTAAAGTAAGTGCTCACCAATAATCATCTAAGTACCTCCATCGACCAGATAACACTAAAGCCAAAAATTGAATTGATGATGATTCGTATATGGAATTATCAGCATTTGATGGCATAGAGAATCAAACACATGTTCCATGCGTTATTAACTAATTCATGATAAAAAGTACTCATCAATTATCTCAGCAACTCCATCGACAAGATAATACTAAAGCCAAAAATCAAATTGATGATGATTCGTATATGGAATTATCAGCACTTGATGGCATAGAGAGTCAAACACGCGTTCCATATGTTATTGACTAATCCATGATAGAACTAATTATCCTCAATTAGAATAAAATAAATTTTTTCTTTGTAGAAAATGCTCGAATATCCCACACATTTCTTTTAATGGTTTAAATTTCAAGAAGGAAATTTTTATGAAAGGGGAAGAGTTGTGACATCCTGAATTTTCGACCCGTCCCAATAAAACGAAATTAGCTTTTCACCGATGTGCCTATGGTCCTTTTTCTATGAGCTGATCACTCACGAGTTATCTAACCTATTAGATGAAGCCGTTAAGGGATATAACTGTGGTAAAATCCCTAAAAGTTACCCGGTAGGTTGGATTGGACTAAAATCGCGTTCGCTCGATTTTAACCACGAAATTGAATCTGGTTACAGGAATCGAACGTTTAAGCGTGTCACGATTCATTTTTAGGACATCGTCTCATCTTTCGGAGAAATTTCGTTGAGCTCGGAATTTTGCGGAAAAATCGTTTTTTGGACAAATCAGAAAATGAGAGTGAAATTCGGATGGGCTGTTTAAATGAGGTATTTCTTGCCCAAAATGAGTTATTTTGGGAGGAATGAAGGCTAAATGGTGATTGGAGGATGCATAGACTTTAGGGGCTAAAGACTTTAGTGTCAAGTTGATGATTACTTGGAATATTTTCCTTCACTAATTGACCTCTTTTTCCAAGATTCAGCCCCCCCTTTCACAAACGTTTCCCACGGCAGTCCTTCACTAAATGACCTCTTTCTCCAAGATTCAGCCTCTCTGTTTGCTATTTTTGTAGATCGAAATGGGTTGCGAATTTGAGGTTGATTCCTACTTGTGAAATGTTTTAGACATCTTCAGCTATGACATATATTTTACTCAAGATTTTTTAGAGATTTAAAAGTATGAGATCTCAGCTCCGTCATTTGCAAACAAAATCTCGGACTGTGCTGGAATTTGTGACCTTTTGGGATTCTAGGGATTTTTATCATCTCTTACTGTTCGAACTTCAAAATGGTTTCTTCACAAATTATTTTTTCACATCTTTTAGTTTAACATACTGAAATTTTAGATCAAATGAGCAAGTTTCGGACCTTGAACCAAACTGATTTCGGAAAACAGATTTTCTAGAAATGGACTCAGTTTTTTATATTGGATTGAGCGATTTACTAGGCTTAATTTAGTAGGATCTGGGTTAAAGTGTCTCCAAGAAAAAAAAAATTTATGTGTCCCTTACAACATATTCAAATTTGAGAATTTTCCAAACTTGTTAGATTAGGTTTTTGGATTTAAACTTGGAGGCACGCGAGTGGACCCTTCTACCGATTAGGGCCGGTTATGGTTTTGTGGTGTTGTTGATGCAATGCTTGCTGTTTTGTGCATATTTGGTGATATGGTTGACTTGTGACATGCTTGGAACCTGTGCATGATGATGTGTGAATGGTTGTTCCATGGCAATGGTTTATGGGCATGGCAAAAGATGGCCGTTGAAGGGCGATATGTGAATATGTGAATACGTGAATATGTGATTATGTGAGGACTATTGAAAGATGAGGTGATGTGTTGAGGCAATCAAAGGTGTTGTGTGGAGGAAAAATAATGGTTGTGAGCAGGTAAAGGACTAAGTGTGAACGATAACGAAACTTTGTATGAGCCACCTCTAGAACCTTGTACCATTGCTTATGATAGTCGAGAACTAAGTGCTATACGACAGCGTGACTTTGTGGGAGCCACCTCTAGTACTTTGAGCTATTGCTTATGATAGTCGAGAACTAAGTGTTACATGATAGTGTGACTTCGTGGGAGCCACCTCCAGTACCTCGAGCTATTGTTTATTGTGGTCAGGGACTAAGTGCCACACGATATCGGAACTTCGTGGGAGGGGGCACCTCTAGAACCTTGAGTTTGAGTTTTGAGCTGGAATGTGGAGTCGGAACATTGAGTTGGGATGTTGAGTTTGAATATTGAGAGTGAATATTAGATGTGGATTAAACCACCGATATGAGTTACCCGCCTTTGATTATGAGACGAAATTGTGTGGCACGAAATGTGACGTGTCATAACGATTTGGCCTTATAATCGCGACTCTTGTGAAATGTTTGATGAGTGATATGATGTGTTTTAGTTCTTGAATGTATTTGCTGTATGCATAAGTGTTTATGTGATGCACTAATGTGTAGGGATGTGCCCAAGCGAGGTAAGTTCTGAGTGGTGCATGTTTAGGGTGCCTTTAAGTGAATTCTCACCCTAGTCGAGGCTTAGGGTTTAACTCGCTAAGATTTTTATCTCACCCCATCGTGGGTTACCTTTTTCAGGGCCGTAGCGTGGAGGATCTAGAGCCCGAGGCTGTAGATGGCCTAGTGGTTTCTTTTGAGTCAAACATTTGTATATGAACTTGTAGGTTTAACTTGGATTGTATATAAAGTGTTTATATGAAATTGGGTTGTCCTGCTTTTCCATCCGATGTTTGTTGTTGTTCAGGATTTGTTTAATTCACTTAAGCATGTGCATAAAATAAAAAAGGGTCGGCAACGCGTCCTGGGAATGTCGCAAATTTTAGTCGACCGACAAGGGGTGCGTGTGCGCCCGGGGTTCAGGGCGTGACATCCCCGCCCATAGTGGTATCAGAGCTGGTCAGTGTTTGGAGTGATAAGGTGCGATGAGTCTTGGGATAATTAGTAGGAATGACCTTTTTCTTTTGCTAATACATGTGATTGATTAGCTTATTGGTAGATTGTTTGTGTGGGTCGCTCAGTTTTCTAATTCTATGCGGAATTGGAAAGCAGGTTCTGTAGAGATCCTGTAGAATGAGCAATCTGGAACAGAGGACTCCTCGGAAGAGGAGTGTTGCGTTAGTCTCTCGAGGTAGGGCGCCGACCAGGGTTGGTGCCTGAGGTAGAGCGCAGGCTCAGGCCAGCGCGACTGAGAGAGTACTGCCGTAGGCCGATACTGGTGTTGCAGCACCCGGTGATCCTAGATTAGATAGGATTGTGCAAGCGCTTGAAGCTTTGGGAAATCTGATGGGACAGCAAGTTCAAAATCAAGCTGTCGCCGCCACCGTTGTTGCCGAACCTACTAAAGTTCCACCTGTGAATGTGATTGGGGAGAGATTGATGCATAAGTTGGTAGAGCAATTTCTGAAGCTGAAACCGCCGAAGTTCTCAAGAGCAGGCAATCCGGAGGTTGCAACCCTCTGGATCCAAGAATTAAAAAAGGCCTTCGCACTGCTGAGGTGCTCGGAGCAAGACAATCTTGTCCTTCCAGTCTATCAGTTGCAGGGTAATGCCAGTACCTGGTGGAGGGCCACCACAGGAAGAGTGTTTCTTGAAGGGGTGGTTTCAGTGTGGAATGCCTTCATTGAAGCTTTCAATGGGAAGTACTTCTATGACTGCGCTAGAGAACATAAGATGACAGAATTCCAGCGCCTTCGCCAAAAAATGATATCTGCAGATCAGTATGAGGCAAAATTTGCCGAGTTGTCGCAATATGCCCCGAGACTGGTAGAATATCCAGAGGATAGAGCTAGGAGGTTCAAGAATGGCCTCAGATCGGAGCTGAGGAACTCGCTGGTGCCGTTCAATCTAAAAGACTACAATGACTTGCATGAGCGAGCCCAGTTGATAAAAACGATATCTGAATGAGCGAGCCGTTGTATTTGAGTCACGGTTCAAGTCCAACAGAGATGGTAATCGGTTTGGGAAGAAGCCGATGTCTCAAGGAAGGTATCTCATTCTACCCAACAAAAAGGATGGGATTGGAAAGTCAATGCCCAACTCGAACGACGTGTGTCATTTCTGTAGGAAAAGACATGGTTCAGCTCCATGTTATACTAGGATGGGAGCTTGTTTTAAATGTGGCCAGCACGACCACTAGTTCAGAGATTGTCTACACAGGTAGATGGGACCACAGCAACTGCTACCATCGCCACCGATGGGACAGAACAGAGGGAATGCACCGCAGAATGAACTGAGATATGCGTCGATCAGGGGAAAGAATGTTTTTGGGATAACTTTGTCAGACACAGCAAAATTTTGGTTATACTTGTAGAATTCCAGTTTGTTGAAATGAAGTTGTAAAAAGGAGAATCATTGGCTAGAGGTGTACTTGACTATTTTGCTTATGTGTGACTTTGATATTGTAATTAAAATGGGTTGGTTTAAGGAGCCACAAGTTGTGTTGAATTGTGGTTTGGCTCAAGGAGCATCTTATTGTAATGGGTTGTTATTGTGAAGTAATACAGTTTAACCCGTTAGCGTGTGAAAGTTTTGAGTTGTTGGGATTTAAAGAGGACCCTCGATTATTTTAAATTCGTCACTTAAGGCAACCAATTTCTGGATGTAGTTTGCCAAGGTTATTTGGCAACGGTAGTGGATACGACAGTTGAGGAACCGAAGATGGAGAACATAGCCGTGGTACGGGAGTTTTCTGAGGTGTTTCTTGGAAAAATTTCCCGGTTTGCCCCTAGAAAGGGAGATCGAGTTCATGATTGAGTTGGCCCCTAAGTCGGAGCCAATTTCTAAGGATCCTTACCGTTTGGTGTTGTCAGAATTGAAGGAATTGAAGGTGCAGATGTAGGAATTGTTGGATAAAAGATTTATACGTCCTAGTGCATCACCTTGGGGAGCACCAGTTCAGTTTGTGAGGAGGAAAGATGGGTTGTTGCACCTTTGCATCAACTATCGGCAACTCAACTAGGTGACAATCAAGAATAAGTATCCGTTGCCAAGAATTGACGATCTATTTGATCGGTTACAGAGAGCTTCGATGTTCTTGCAGGTCGACCTGAGTACGGGTTATCATCAGTTGAGGATTAAGAAAGAATTGAACAAGAGACAGTGTCGTTGGATGGAACTTCTCAAGGATTGTGATTGCGACCTCCTGTATCAACCCAGAAAAGCTAGTAAAGTTACAGATGCGTTGAATCGAAAGTCATCGATTGGGCAGATGGTGATTCAGGAGTGGATTTTACTCGAAGGAGCTAGAGATTCGGTTTTCAAATTTGAGGTAGGCCACCTTTCAAGTCTTATGGCCACCCTCAAAATTGAACCAGAAGTATAGCTAAGAATCAAGACATTACAGTTGACGGATGAAGAGATCCAAAAGAGTCTGCAGGAAAATATAGAAAAGAGAAAGGCTGATTTTCAAGTTATCGAGGATGAAACACGAAGATTTCGTGGACGATTGTGTGTACCCGACGATACGAAGCTTAAGGAAGAGATCTTGTCAGAAGCTCACTGTAACAGTTATTAGCAGAGCATTCAGATGGCACCATTTGAAGAGTTGTAAGGTAGAGAGTGCAGAACTCCAGTTTGTTAGGATGAAGTTAGAGAGCGAAAGATTATCGGCCTAGAGTTAGTTCAACAGTTAGTGGATGACGTTACAGTTATTTGAGAAAGACTCAAGGCTTGCTCAGGTGCATGATGTCTTTCACATGTCAAGGTTGAGGAAGTACAAGCCTGACCTGACCCATGTGATGAATTTTAAGGAATTAGACATGGACGACAAAGTGCCATAGATGGAGAGACCAGTTCAAATAATAGATTAAAAAGAGCAAGTGCTACGTATGAAGACGACCTCTTTGGTCAAAGTGGTCTGGCAACACCACGGGACAGAAGGAGCTACTTAGGAAAGCGAAGAATCGATGAGACGACAATGCTCCCACCTTTTTGAAGAAGAATTTTAATGGTTTAAATTTCGAAGACGAAATTTTTATAAGAGGGGAAGAGTTGTGACATCCTGAATTTCTGACCCGTCCCGATAAAACGAAATGAGCTTTTCACCGACGTGCCTATGTTCCTTTTTCTCTGAGCTGATCACTCACGAGTTAACTAACCTATTAGGTGAAGCCGTTAAGGGATATAACTGCGGTAAAATCCCTAAAAGCTACTCGGTAGGTTGGATTGGACTAAAACCGCGTCCACTCGATTTTAACCTCGAAATTGAATCCGATTCTAGGAATCGAACGTTCAAGCGTGTCACAATTCATTTTAGGACATTGTCTCATCTTTTGGAGAAATTCCATCGAGCCCGGAATTTTGTGGAAAAATCGGTTTTCGGACAAATCGGAAAATAAGAGTAATATTTGGATGGACTGTTTAAATGAGGTATTTGCTGCCCAAAATGAGTTATTTTGGGAGGAATGAAAGCTAAATGGTGATTGGAGGATGCATAGACTTTAGGGGCTAAAGACTTTGGTGCCAAGTTGATGATTACTTATGATATTTTCCTTCACTAATTGGCCTCTTTCTCCAAGATTTAGCCCCCTTGCTTTCATGCACATTTCCCCCTCTGCTGTGCACGTTTAGATGGCCCTCCCCCTCTCCCTCTCACGCACGTCTCTTCCTCTCTTTTCTCTCGAAGCTCATGCGTGAAGGGCCCCCACTAGCTGACTTCCTCTCTCTCTCTCTCTCTCTCTCCTTCTTCCTCCACTTTTCCCTCCTCCCTTGCGTGCGACCAAGTCCATGCTTCTGCCGACCTTCCTTCTGCCCACATTCTCTTCTTCCTTCTCCATTTTCCCCTTTTGCTTCTTCTTTTTCATTTCTTAATTGCTGCACCCTCATTGCATCTCCACCTCATTCGTTCACCCCATCACCATCATCCCCCATACACCACTCCACCATCGTAGCCCCTTCTTCCCTTGTATTTTGTTGCTGCTGCCCCAAACGTCCAAGACTCAACCAACAGCTCCCATCATCTCCATTCTTCATCCCACACAACAGCCGTCTCATCGCAACAGTTAGCAACGAGCAGCACCGCAGCTCCGCACCATCACCACTACAACCCCAGCTCGCTAGCCGCCTCAGCCACGCCAACAGCTAGCCTCGCCAGCCACCAAGACCAACTCAGCCCAAGCCAAAACAAAACCTGTTTTCTAGCAGCACGCAGAGACTTGCGAGGTGGTTTTTGGCATCTTCCGGGCCTCCCTTAGAGCCGCCACAGGCACGAGATC
This sequence comes from Eucalyptus guilfoylei, assembly GCA_016097605.1. Classification (NCBI taxonomy): domain Eukaryota; kingdom Viridiplantae; phylum Streptophyta; class Magnoliopsida; order Myrtales; family Myrtaceae; genus Eucalyptus; species Eucalyptus guilfoylei. Next base: position 30,799,127 of record CM027866.1, on the reverse strand, counting down.
TCACTGCCATCGCATCGCCGTCGCCATGAACCCATTTGCTTGCTAATCCAGTGAGTTAACTCCCTAATCCTTGATTAGGCTGTTAATTGCACTTAGGAGGTTAGATTAATGTTAACTAGCTTAGTTAATTTAGTACTAAGTGATATTAGCCTTAAGATAGATTAGTGCGAATCTAATATGGTTATATTAGCATTAATATGTATTAGTGTTAATCTAATTGGTGAGATTAGCACTAATGAAGGTGGTTTAACCCAATTTGGTGATTTCTCTCGGATCAGTTCATTGGACCCTCGCCGTTTGCCATTTTTGTAGATCGAAATGGGTTGCGAACTTGGGTTTGATTCCTTCTTGAGAAATGTTTTAAACATCTTCATCTATGACATATATATTACTTAAGATTTTTAGAGATTTGAAAGTATGAGATTTCAAATTTGAGAATTTTCCAAACTCGTTAGATTAGGTTTTTGGATTTAAACTTGGAGACGCGCGAGTGGACCTTTCTGCCGATTAGGGCCGATTATGGTTTTGCAGTGTTCTTGGTGCAATGCTTGTTGTTTTGTGCATATTTGGTGATATGGTTGACTTGTGACTTGCTTGGAACCTGTGCATGATGATGTGTGAATAGTTGTGCCATGGCGATGGTTTATGGACATGGCAAAAGATGGCCATTGAAGGGCGATATGTGAATATGTGAATACGTGAATATGTGATTATGTGAGGACTATTGAAAGATGAGGTGATGTGCTGAGGCAATCATAGGTGTTGTGTGGAGGAAAAAGAATGGTTGTGAGCAAGTAAAAGACTAAGTGTGCACAATAACAAAACTTCGTATGAGCCACCTCTAGAACCTTGTACCATTGCTTATGATAGTCGAGAACTAAGTGCTATACGACAGCGTGACTTTGTGGGAGCCACCTCTAGTACTTTGAGCTATTGCTTATGATAGTCGAGAACTAAGTGTTACATGATAGTGTGACTTCGTGGGAGCCACCTCCAGTACCTCGAGCTATTGTTTATTGTGGTCAGGGACTAAGTGCCACACGATATCGGAACTTCGTGGGAGGGGGCACCTCTAGAACCTTGAGTTTGAGTATTGAGCTGGAATGTGGAGTCGGAACATTGAGTTGGGATGTTGAGTTTGAATATTGAGAGTGAATATTGGGTGTGGATTGAACCACCTATATGAGTTACCCGCGCCTAATTATGAGACGAAATTGTATGGCACGGAATGGGACGTGTCATAACGATTTGGCCTTATAATCGGGACTCTTGTGAATTGTTTGATGAGTGATATGATGTGTTCCAGTTCTTGAATGCATTTGCTATATGCATAAGTGTTTTATGTGATGCACTAATGTGCAGGGACGTGCCCAAGTGAGGTAAGTTCTGAGTGGTGCATGTTTAGGACACCTTTGAGTGAATTCTCGCCCTAGTCGGGGCTTAGGGTTTAACTTGCTGAGATTTTTATCTCACCTTGTTGTAGACCATTTTCAAGGCCTTAGCATGGAGGATCCAGAGCCCGAGGCTGAAGGGTCCAAAGCGTAGATGGCCTAGTGGTTTCTTTTGAGTCAGACCTTTGTATATGAACTTGTAGGTTTAACTTGGATTGTATATAAAGTGTGTTTATATGAAATTGGGTTGTTTTGCTTTTCTATCCCATGTTTGTTGTTGTCCGGGGTTTGTTTAATTCGCTTCAGCATTTGCATAAAGTAAAAAAGGTCGGCAACCTGTTTTTTCCTTTTCTCCTTTTCTTTCTTTTTTGTTTTTTTTTTCCTTCCATTCTTCTTATTCCTCTAGCCGATTGCCAAGGGTTGGGCAAGGGAGCCTTCGCAAGAGGGTTGGGTGAGGCATAGCTTCATCGGCCCTCACCTCTAGCTAGTCATCAAGGTTCAGTGACCAGCTAGAGGAAGAATAAGGGGAAGGAAAAAAAAATAAAGAGAGAAAAGAAAAAAGAAAAAAATAAAAAATAAAAAATAAAAAAGGAAAAATTTTAAAATATTATTAAAAATTATCCATGTTAGCGCCAACTACGCCACATAGGATGGATGGCATCCATGTCGGCCTGGCTGGCCAAAATTGATAAGATATGCTAAATTGGCACAATTGCAAAAGGTTTAGAACTTAATTAGTAAGAAAAAAAAGTTGATGATTGAATTAACACAATTGCAATAAATCTAGGACTTTTTAAATAATTCTCCTTATTTTTTTTCTACCAATGATATATGGTAATATATTTAAAGAAAAATCAAATATTTTCAACAAATGAAAAGGTGATCCACCATGGTTTTGAAATTGTTCAAATATTTATCATGGTTGAAATCTTTTTATTTGGTGGGTTATTTTTGGTAAGGGATTTCCAAATAAGTTTTCTTGAGTTGGTAATATAGTCTTGTTGAGTCATACCCGCTCAATTAGTATAATCTAATAAGAGATGAGTCAATATGAATTTCTCAGTTATTTAAATATCGTTAAGATATTGACACACACTTATAGGTTTTTTCTTCCTCTAAATAATGGGGAATGATATGGCTAATCTTACACACTTTTTTGATAAATTTGCCTAAAATCAATTCCCCACGCACTTTTCTCTCTCATATGTGCGAGTCCCCGTGAGCAGTCCATCCTCCTCCTCCTCCTCTTCCTACTATGAATTTACTGTTTTAGTATTATTGATTATGATTCGTGTAGCATAATAATATAAAGGTTACTGAGAAACATAACACATTTTTTTCTAAAAATCTTTTTTTTTAACAAAAGCTAATTGAGATATTCATACGCATTACTAATGAGAAGAAGACAATACATGTACCCCTTTGTAGATTGGATAAAAGATCACCTAGTCGTTCAGAAAACAAAGAAAAAAATTATCCAACAGCTAATTTTTGTAAAACATGGGAAGCCTAAAAGAATACGATAATTTTTAAATTCGCAAGGAAAAAAAAAACTATAATTAAAATGGATACAGGACGGTAGGAGGTGCCACGTGACGACAACATAAAGCCCAATGAACCACTCTTCAAGATGGAAATTTTTTTTTTGGTCGAAATCAAGACGGAATTTACTCCTTGGCCCCACCTCCCTTTTTATACGCGCCTCCTACCGCAGGGACAATATGTCATGCGTCCATGTGAAAGTAAATATTACTAGCTAACCCATTTAAATTAGCTAATCACTTTTTTCTTATCCTATTGTTGAATCTGAGAAGTCAAAGAAAAGTGCTATGGGCACTTCGAATCGAAGTATGATCTCGAATGGAACTGCGTGATATTACTGTTAATGCCAATGCAATGCTCATCTATAGATTTATGCGGTTATTGTAGGTCGACTGAACGGCTTCCCAAGATCCACATAGCTAGAAACTCGAACATCCTAAGGTTAAAGATGAGGATTTGTGTACCTGATTTTGAATTCATTGTTCTTGAAACAAAATAACAGCAATCCAAGCTTCAATACTGAAGATCTTCTCCTTTATCACCCTCGGTTCCTAGCTTGATGAGACCGCCACTCACAGTTTTCCTTATGTGAGTTGAGAGAGAATTTTGGAAGAAGTAAGGGCTAGAGGAGGGACCTTAGCGCTATTTATAGAGTTTTGGACGGACCCTCTCATCACGGGCCGGGCCCAACTCGGCCCACACAAGCCAGGCCCATATTCGACTATTAAGAAACTTTATATCCTACTTTATTAGATCAATTCCGTAAAAACGGTCAATTACAATCTCAATTAATGTAGCCCACATCAGGAAAATTCTTACATTCTCCCACTTGTGCTATATTAATTGAGACCGTATTGTATGCGCGCACCTTTATGTTGATTTAGAGATAATTCTCAACAGTCAATTCGATCCCATAAAATCTCTAACACCGGATCATGGCGGTAACTGCATATACATACAGAGAGCCTTCCATGGTCACAAGTGCTATCAACTTTACTGACATGGATTCAATATGGTTGTGTGGCAAATCGATAACACCTCATAAAGAGTTTTACCTTATGTGTTATTCCATTTGTTGGTCACTATTCTCTTACCTTAAGTGTCACAGAAAACCGGATGTGGCACTAGAGAATATTTTTATGGTTCTAATGAACCCACATATGTCTTATCTTTATGGTTAACATTTCTTTATGTGTAATTGAGATATATGGTCAAGGCTAATAACTAAATACCCCTAGCCTTTACTCAAGATTTACACAGTACCTTGAGATTTTCCTTAGAAATATGTACGCAACTCAATAACAGTTCATACAAAAGGAGTTGACATATATCTAAATGTTACATAAAGTAACAAAATACGGACATAAACTTTATTAGAGCAAATCTGAAATAGCTCCCACTAAACGACAGTATCCACTAATTCTCCTAAGCCCATGTTCATGACATGTCACTCAAATATACAAGGGCGTAGGCCTTTAGTTAGTGGATCTGCCAACATATCATCTGTGGGAACATGCTCTATTATAATGTCACCATTCTGTACCATTTCCTTTATGGTCAAAAACTTGATCTCCATATGCTTAGACCCTTTGAGACTTCTGTTGTTATTGACAAATAACACAGCAGAATTGTTATCACAATATAACTGTATGGGTCTATCCACAAAATCAAATATAGTCAATTCCTTAATGAGGTTCCGAAGCCAAATTGTTTGAGTAGCAGTTGAAAAACATACTATTAACTTTGCTTGCATGGTAGAAGAAGATATAGATTTCTGTTTCTCACTTTTCCACGATACTGCACCTCCTGCTAACATGAATATATATCCTGTTATCGACTTCCTATCATCCTCACAACCAGCAAAGTCTGCATCTGAATATGCCAACAATCGCAAATCATTGATATATCTATACATCAGCATATAATTTCTTGTTCTTTTTAAGTATCTCAAGACCTTTTTGGCAGCAACCCAGTGATCGTGTTCTGGATTTGACTGATATCTACCTAAAAGCCCTGTTACAAAGGCAATGTCTGGTCAGGTGCAAACTTGAGCATACATGATACTTCCAAGTGCATTAGCATAAGGCACATCCTTCATTTGGTTTTTCTCAAAATCTGATTGAGGACACTGCGAGAGACTCAGCTTGTCGCCCTTAACTACAGGAACAGTTCCTGGTTTGCAATATTGCATGTTAAATCTCTCCAAAGTACGATCAATATATGCCTTTTGAGATAAACCTAACATACGACGAAAACGATCCCTATGAATTTCAATACCAAGAACGAAGGATGCCTCACCCAGGTCTTTCATGTCAAAATTCTTCGACAACATTTGTTTTGTTTCACACAACAACCCAATATCGCTACTTGCAAGCAGAATATCATCCACATAAAGTATTAGAAAAATAAATTTCCTCCCACTGACCTTGTAGTATATGCACTGATCTACTTTGTTCTTAACAAAACCGAAAGAAGTAACAACATTGTGAAACTTGAAGTACCATTGTCTGGAAGCTTGTTTGAGACCATAAATAGCCTTCTTTAGTTTACATACAAACTTACCTGGATCATTTGCTGCAAAACCTTCAGGTTGCATCATATAAACTTCCTCATCAAGGTCTCCATTTAAAAAAGCAGTTTTAACGTCCATCTGATGTAATTCCATGTCAAAATGAGCTACTAATGCCATGATAACTCTAAAGGAGTCTTTAGAAGAAACTGGAGAAAATGTTGCTTCATAGTCTATTCCTTCTCTTTGAGTGAAGCCCTTGGCCCCAAGTCTGGCTTTAAATTTCTCAATCTTTTCTTTTGAATCGCTTTTAGTCTTATAAACCCACTTGCAACCTATGGGCTTACAACCTTCCGGTAATTCAACAAGCTCCCAAACACCATTATATTTCATAGATTGCATCTCATCTCTCATTGCATCCAACCACAAATTTGATTGAGGATAGGAAACGACATCTATATAAGTCACTGGATCTATAATGTAGCCTATATCGTAATCATGTTCTCCTAAATAGACTATATAGTCCGGTGGTATAGCTGAACGTATTTCCCTAGTAGACCTCCTTAGTGGAGCCACTGTAACTTCATTTTGAGTCTGAGGAACTTGAAGGACTTCATCCGTGGCCGTTTCATCAATAGGATCCTCAGTGATAACTAGTTTAGTTTGTGGCACTGTAGGCTCCATAGTCGTCTGCATAGGTAAGTAGAAAGACATAGTAGGTCTCATCATGTTGTCATGTTCACTAATTTGTGAGCAATCATGCTCTTCAGCTATATCGAATTCCAGAAACTTGGCCGTTTGTGATTCCACAATCCTTGTTCCTTCACTTGGATTATAAAACCGATATCCCTTCGAATATTCTGAATAAGATACAAAATAACATCGAATGGTTTTGGCTCCCAACTTTCCAAATGTTGGATTATACAATCTGACTTTTGCAGGACATCCCTAGACCTTGAAATGATTCAAACTTGGTTTGCATCCAGTCCATAATTCAAAAGGAGTCGATGCAATAGCTTTGGTAGGAACACGATTCAATATATAAAGGGTTGTTTTTAAAGCCTCACCCCATAAAAAAGTCAGGTAAATTAGTCCTACTCATCATACATCTTACCATATCCATGAGAGTACGATTACGCCTTTGAGCCACACCATTCTGTTCAGGACTTCCAGGCATAGTGAATTGAGCTACTATCCTAGAATCCTCTAAGTATTTGGCAAATGGCCCTTTTAATTTGCCCAACATTGCCATGTCTACCATAATATTCTCCACCTCGATCAGATCTTACCACCTTTATTACCTTTCCTAACTGTTTCTCAACTTCAGTTCGAAAAATCTTGAATTTTTCAAGAGATTCAGACTTTTCCTTAATCAGGAATAGGTAACCATACCGAGAATAATCATCGATAAACGTGATGAAATAAAAATTTCTACACAAAATTGCAGTATAGGGTCCACTGATATCAGTGTGAATGACTTCTAATAAGTCAAAACTTCGAACTGCAAGATGGACAAGCTAACTGATGTATAAAACTTTCTCGGGTTATTGTTCACATAGCTCTCTTCTTGGGCGACTGGTTTACTGTTTCTTGTGCAAGTTGAGCTGCTGATTCCAGACGCGTTGACCGTTGGTTGGGGCAATTTTTTGGTGGGAAGTGGCGCCTCCTACCTCTCTTTTAAACCCCAAGCAACGGCTCCTGGTACGTCCTCTCTGCTCGATTCGCATGGCTGTTTATGGCTAGGGTTCCGCCCGCCTGTTTCGCTGCTGTGATTCGTAATCTGAGATGGATCGGGAGTCGGTGAAGGCTCGAAATGGGGATGAGGGGACAATTTCCCATGGTGGGCTTCCTATTCTGAGTAAGGAACCTTCGTTGATGGCTGTTATGGGAGACATTCCGAATTCGGGCACTATTCCTTCTGGTTCGAACGAAACGCGAGCTCCTCGCGCGAGTGCTGGGATGCGACCTGTCCAGCGAGAAAGGTCCCGTTCAGCTAAGCCTCAGGGCAGGGATACTTCGAAGAATTCTTCGGGAAAGTCTTGGGTGGCGGTGGCAAGAACCGTGGCCAAGGGCTATGATCTGGTGTATACTCCACCGACTATGGTTAACAATAAACCCGTGATTGAGATCACCGATCAAGATCCGGGAAGCCGAGATCCCAAAATGTTCGAATGCTTAATGGGCTACTTCATTGGTCGCCGAATGCCTTTTAAGGTCGTTGAAGAGGCCATGAAGAAAGCGTGGGGGCCGAACCTTACTGAAGTCATGTCAAATGGAAAAGGACTCTTTATGTTTCACATTCCTGATAGGGAGTTCCGTCGAAGTGTGCTTGAAGGTGGTCGGATGACAGTTGCCAGAATACCACTTGTTCTGCAGCAATGGACCCCTGGTCTTGAGCTGAGAAGGGAGACCCACCGCGCGGTCCCTGTTTGGGTCAGACTGTCAAATATTCCTTTTTCGTGCTGGTCCGCCCACTTTATTGGGAGAGTTGCAAGTGCGCTCGGTAAACCCCTTTATGTTGATAAGAGAATAGAGCAGGCAAACAGCCTTACCTTTGCTAGGGTCTGCATCGAAATTACTGCTGATCAACCTGATTGTAAATTGATTGAGACAACCCATAATGATACGAAGTGTGAAATAGGGGTGGAGTTTGAATGGCGACCCACTGCCTGTGCTGGATGTGGCATTTTTGGCCACAATTGTGCAACAGCTAACAGGCCTGGTAGACCTGGAACAGAGCGTGCTGCTGGTCCTTCTTCAGAGGAGTCTGGCCCTCAGAGTAAGGCCGCAAGTGGAAACACTTCTCAGCTAGCCAGACCAGCTCCTACTTCGGTGGACGCGTCTGAGGATCAGGGGGGAATGTCTTCGGTTGCACCTATCTTGGTTCCTCATTCGGAATCTGCAGTTATTCAGCTGAATATAGCTAAGGCAATTGATGCAGGACAGACCATGAGTTCCTCTGGTGGCTCCTCTTCTCTTGCTCAGCAGGCTGCGGTTCCTGAAGTTACTTTGCCCCCTCCACCGCACCAAATTGATCTTGTTCAGCCTGATTCGGGGTGGAATCAGGTCGAAGGCAAAAAGAAGAAGCAGAAGCCTCAGGATCTTATTGCTTCGTTGACACCACACTCGGAGGAGGGGCAGGTTCTCAATCTGAAGGAAGCTTTGTGCCAAAAGCCTCCTAAAGTCCCTGCTAAGCCCCTCGTGAAAATCAGTTCTGGCCTCTCCTCTCAGGCTTCTGACTTGGCACCGGAGTCTGTTATGCCGTCTGGAGACCAGGAAGATGATACCAACAATTCAGTTTCATCTAGTGAAGATGGTGGTCACACGTTTAGGCCCCCTCCTTTGAGTGGTCCTTCGGAACCTGCTGGGGCTGGTTCGATCCAGGATCAGCTTCTCCTTTTGCTGCCTGACCCGCCAGGACCTTCTCCTGCAGTGGACTCGAAGGCGACTAGAGCTAGTCGCAAGTACTCCAAGCGGAAGTAATTCCCTCCTTTTGCTAACTATGTTTTTTGGGTTTTGGAATGTTAGAGGTATTATGAACCCTGTCAGAAGGGCAGAGATTAGAAAGATTGTTGTTGCGAATAAGCTTTGCCTTATAGGGCTTTTTGAAACTAAAGTTCCAGAGCCTTTGTTTGGTTCCATATCTTCCAATCTTTTGAGAGGCTGGAATTGGACTGCGAACTATGATTTTGCTCCGCGCGGTAGAGTCTGGGTTGGATGGGATCCAGCTGCTGTCAGTTTTGAGTTGATCTCTTCGAATGACCAAGCCATCCATGGGTGTTTGAAGGGGTTATCTTCTAATTTTACTTGCTGTGTTTCTGCCATTTATGGAGAGCATTCCTTTGTGCGTCGGAGGCCTCTTTGGTCTGATCTACTCCATTGTGATGAGCTTTTTCAAGACTCTGCTTGGATAGTAGCGGGAGATTTCAATGCAATCAAGGACCCTTCTGACCGCGTTGGTAGCTCTAACGCCTAGATCCCCTGTTTTGATGAATTCAAGCTCTGTCTGGACCAAACAGAACTTGAGGATCTCAGGTACTCTGGCCTTCGGTTCACCTGGTCGACTTCGGCGGGTGCGGCTAGGAAGATGCGAAAAATTGACAGAGTTCTTGTCAACTCTAAATGGAGAATGGACTTTTCATACTCGGAGGCGTCGTTTCTCAATCCTGGAATTTCTGACCATACTCCTATGGTTGTCAGGGTTATTGATCCGCGTCCAAGGAGGAAGCCTTTTAAGTATTTTGATTTCTGGGCTGAGCACCCGGACTTCTGTTCTACGGTTTTGCAAGCGTGGGATAGTCAAGTTTGGGGTGTTCCCATGTTTAAGCTAGTTTCTAAACTGAAGTTGTTGAAAGCTCGCCTCAAGGCTCTTAATCTGGAAGCTTTCTCGGATATTTCTCTGAGAACTCTTGAAGCGAGGGAAGCCCTGCATTCTACTCAGCATCTCCTTCAGTTGGATCCTGAAAATATTCCACTTGCTGAACTTGAAAAAGGGCAGCGCCGTGCTTTTATAGACCTTCGTGGTCAAGAGGAATCGTTCTATAAGCAAAAATCTAGAATTAGATGGCTGAAGGAAGGAGATCGTAACACGAGATTCTTCCACAACTCTGTCAAAGCTAGACATCTTAATAACCGAATCCTCTCTGTCAAAGACACTGCAGGTTCGGTGGTCTCGGATCCTGATTTGGTGCCCCAAGTTTTTCTATCCTCTTTTTCGGATCTCCTTGCTCCTCGAGCTGACTTAATTAAGCCTGATCTTCAAGAGCTTACTTCTCTTATTCGGAAGCCGCTGTCCGATAGCCAGGTATGTTCCCTAGCTTCGCCGGTCTCTGATTTGGAAGTTAAGAAGACTTTGTTCTCGCTTGCTAAGGGAAAAGCACCCGGTCCAGATGGTTTTACAGCAGAATTCTTTAAAAGTAATTGGGATATCGTGGGATCCTTAGTTACAGAGGCTGTGCAAGATTTCTTCTCCTCAGGTTGTCTTCTTAAGGAAGTTAATGCGACTATCCTAGCTCTAATTCCCAAGGTGCCAAATGCTTGTGAAGTGAATGACTTTAGACCAATTGCTTGCTGCAATGCTGTCTATAAGCTTATCACTAAGATTTTGGCCAACAGAATTGCGCCTGTGCTTCAGGATCTTGTTAGTCCTTCCCAAAATGCGTTCGTTAAGGGAAGAAGAATAAGGGATAATATCTTACTGGCTCAAGAGCTGTTCGCAAGGCCTATGATACTGTGGACTGGGATTTCCTAGAGCTTACTCTTACTGCCTTTCGGTTTCCTTTGTGGATTATTCGTCGGATTATGGCTTGTGTTCGCACACCCAGGTTCTCTATCTCTATTAATGGGGAGCTTCATGGCTTCTTCCCAGGAGGCAGAGGCCTTAGGCAGGGCGACCCAATGTCACCTTATCTATTTACGTTGATCATGGAAATCTTCTCGGGAATTTTGAACCAAAGGTCTTCGGCCAAGGAGTTTAAATGTTTTTGGAGATGTAAGTCTCCCAAGCTCACTCATTTGTTTTTTGCAGACGATGTGTTCCTTTTTTGCCAAGCAGATTGGAAGTCGGCTGTGATCCTTAAAAGAAGCCTCGACATTTTCTCTTCATGGAGTGGTCTTCTCCCCAACAAAAATAAGAGCGACATTTTCCTTTTGAGAGGTGATCCTACTTTGTGCAACAGAATCCTCCTGGCTTTTGGCTTTCAGGAAAGTAAACTCCCGGTTCGTTATCTTGGGGTGCCGATCATCTCAAAGAGGTTGAGCAAGGCTGACTGTACTTAGTTAATTGACCGCATTACTGCGCGAGTCCGCTCCTGGTCCCACAGGTTTCTCTCTTTTGCCGGGAGACTTCAGCTTATAATGTCAGTGCTTCATGCTATTCAGTCCTTTTGGGCTAGTGTCTTCACTTTGCCCTCTTCGGTTATCTTGGGGATTGAAAGCATTCTTCGTAGATTTCTTTGGAAAGGCACTTCCTTAGATAAGGGAGGTGCTAAAGTCTCTTGGGCGGATGTTTGTTTGCCTAAGGAGGAAGGGGGGCTGGGTATTCGGTCTATCAAGGATTGTAACAGAGCCTCAATGCTGAAATTTATTTGGATCCTTTTTACGGATAAGGAATCACTGTGGTGCCGTTGGATCCACTCCAACTTCTTAAAGAAACATAACTTCTGGGTTGCCCCTCAGCCTTCGGTTTGTGCTTGGAGTTGGAAGAAGATCCTTCAACTCCGGGGCTGTTTTAGGCAATCCTTTGGTTGGGAGGTCGGTAATGGCCGTTCTATTTCATTGTGGTTTGATAGTTGGCTGCTTTGTGGCCCTCTTCATCTACAAGTTCCTGAAACTTTTTTGTTGGATCCCGACGTTCCTGCGTGGGCGGTTGTGGCGTCTTTGTATTCTTATGCTGGCAGACCCTGCAAACTGCGTTTGGAGGATTGTGGTTTTTCGTTTCCTCCTCTTTCGGTTGACCACGATCGTTTTGTTTGGCGTCAAGATTCATCGGGGGCCTTCTCCGTAGCTTCTGCTTGGAACTTCATCAGAGCTTCTAAAGCCAAAGCACCTTGGACTTCTTTTGTGTGGGACAAGGATTTAGCCCCTCGGCTTCAATTCCTTTTGTGGCTTATTACTAAAAACCGCTTGCCAACGCAGTCACTTCTTCTCTTGTATGGAAGGATTGATTACTCGGTTTGCACTTTTTGTAATGCTCGGCCGGACTCGACCGACCATTTGTACTTTGATTGCAATATTTCAACTACCATGGTGTACTTTTGGGCTACCAGGTGCAATTTGCCATGGAGGAATGGCACTTGGACGGAAAACCTTGCTTGGGCTATGAAATTCCTTGCTGGTAAGGACTTCTTTCATAGTCTCTCCCGATATTCCTTTGGAGCTCTTTGCTATCTAATTTGGAAGAAAAGGAATGCTATGATTTTTCGAGGGGATTCTCTTGATATTCCCGCTTTGAAGAACCATTTGATAAAGATGGTTAAAGATAAAGCAATTACCTACAAGGATGTCCTTGACACTCCAAGGAATCGGCGTTTATAGAGAGGTTGGGATCTCGACCCAGCCATCTTCACTTAATCTTACGGGGCTTCTAACCCTCCCCTTGTTCCCGTCCGGTCGTTTTCAGCTCAGATGATTCTGGGCTTCGTCTTCAGCCTTGCGCATAATCCCTCATTCGATTTCCCAAGCGTCCATGGAGGTTTGGTGGCTAAGTCTGGTGGCTGGGCTGTGTTTGTTTTTGCTTTGTTTCTGTACTTGCCTCTTGAGGCTTTTGCGCGGCTCCCTTCCACTCTTTTGTTCGCATTTAGAGTGCAAGTTGTTGGTGCCGTTTTTGTACATTTGTCCATTGCTTATCAATATATTCTTACCTTTACCAAAAAAAAAAAAAAAAAAAAAACTTCGAACTGCAGTTTTCTTCTTTATCTTAGTCATCTTTCCTTTACAACAGTCTATGCAAGTCTCTAGGTCACCTTTAAGAGTAGGCAGGATGTTTGTCTTTATCAGCTTTTCTACTCTTTCTTTAGATATATGACCTAGTCGTTTATGCCATAATGCATAAGACTGTTCCTTAGATAGAGGTCTTTTGGGAACAACATTTTCAATTGTATTAGCGATGTATATATCATTAGGAGATAAACACAATCTGTACAATCCATTGAACATGTTGCAGCATACAACCTTATTTGAATTAAAGAACATAGATACTGTATTGTTCTTTATTTCAAAAGAGTAACCACACATGTCCAAACATGATACGGAAACTAAGTTCCTTCTAAAGGAAGGTACATAAAAAGTGTTTCTTAATATCATATTAAAACCGGTATCTAAAATCAAAATGACATCTCCCACGAACTCAACGTCGATCTTGTCGTTGTTTCCCACAGTGAGCTTTGATTCATCCTGATTTGGCGTCCTTCTGTTTGTGAATCCCTGTATGGTAAATGCATCATAATTAGTTGCACCACTAACTAGCCACCAAGAACCGGATGGGGCTTCAAATAGGTTGGATTCACAGACAAGTGCCAAATAATCATTACCTTTATGCTAATTTTTAGACAACCAAGCTTTATATTTATTGCAGCGTTTCTTTATGTGTCCCATCTTCCTACAAAAGTAGCAAAGGACACCTTCCTTTTTAAAAAGTGCTTGTCTAGGAGCCACTGTGGTGGAGGGGCCAGCATCTTCAAGATTTCCTCTCTTAGGAGCCATATTGTTAAAAGTACCTATGGCTTTAGGACTTCCTCTATTATGAGCAATCCATTTTCCCTTTCTACTGGCAGAACTAAAGGCATACGTAGCAAGATGCCCTCTTTCTTTCTTCAGTTTCTCTTCCTCTGCCACCACTCTAACTATAAGATCATTGATTGACCAAGCTTCATTTTGCGAACTATAGTTTGTCTTGATAATTCCAAAGTCAGGAGGAAGAGTAGTTAATGCTTGATGCACAATGCAAGCTTCAGGGATATCAACCTAAAGAATTCAGAGTTTTGTCTGAAGATCTACCATCCTAAGCACATAATCTCTAACCCCAGTCGAACCATCATACCTCATATTGAAAAGTGACTGCATAAGTGTACCTATCTCAGCATTGGAAGAAACACGATACCTAGCCTCCAAAGCTTACATCATTTCCTTAACAGTACAGTCAGTTGGCAAGCCAGTCATCAAATGTTCCTGAATTGACCGTTTCATAATGAGCAAGCAAATTCTATTACTCTTTTTTCAAGCAGCAAAACGTACTTTCTGGACTTCTGTACTAGCATCAGTAAGGTCTGCCGGCCTATCCTCAGTAAGAGCAACATGAACATCTGCCAACTCCATCCCAAATAAAAAATCCTCTTTCCATTTCTTGAAGTTTGATCCAGTAAGAACCTCAATCGCAATGGAATTGCCATTTACAAAGAAGGTGACTGTTTATATAAGCAATACATATAATTAGCATCATGTGAGTGCTAAACACACATCTTAAGAGTTACACACATCATCATATAAACACCTTTGGGCAGAATACATGACATGTAATTGTATACTCTTCACACGACAGCGGTCCATGAAAATATATTCTAACGTTTTGCGAATTCACCACCTTTGGGTGTATGAACCACTAGGGTTAGTCAATTTGCAACCATATGCTGTACATGTATCCCTCCATAAACTAACACACAATCACCTCCTTTGGGAGTATAATCATGCATCAGATCAGGAGACATCCCATTATGAGAACGATGTCTCTCAAATCCAATCAAGTGTGCCACTTTGGCGGTCACAACCCAACCGAATTATCGAAACTCTCTCATATAAGGGATATATCTTTATGACTCACATTCACCTTTCATATGTGATTTTAGACTTGATGACAGGGGCTGTTTGTCACTAAAACGACAAGCCATGCTAATTGTATTGCTTTATCCACTAATACACACTACTAAAAATCAACACTACACATATTCCTCAAGTGATGATATAATCATAAGCATACAATTGTATTTCCAAAACCATATAGAGAAATACATGAAAATACGCCAAAATTACCCCAAAATCACGTACCTTAGGGTTTCACATGCATTTTCACATCCTTAAAGGCATAAAAAAAATCCAAATAAGCACATCACAAGATAGGAAATTCACATACGAGCATGGCCATATAAAACATGCGCCGAACGGACACCGCACGCGCCCTCATGCATCGCTAGAGTGTGCGGCTTGTGAGCGGCATGCGCTGGCGTACCGATCCGGTCCGAAAACCGATTTACCGATCCGACCAGTCAACAGTCGAACCGGTCAATGGTCAAACGGGTCGGGTCAACCCGATCAGCGGTCAAACAGGTTGGGTCAACTTGGTCAATGGTCAATCGAGTCGACCGGTCAACAATCGGTTGGGTCTGACGCCATCGGTGACGTCACATGCCACGTGGCGGTCGCACATAAGGCGGCTTATGTGACGTCATCACCGACACGTGTTGGCGGTGGCAAAACCGCTGAGGCAGTCCGCGCGCACGGCGACGCGTGTTGGTCCACGCGTTGGCGCGCGTGCAAGGGCGTGAGCCACGCGTCGGCTCGCGCGTGCGCGCGAGGCGACTCGACTATGCGTGGCGCTGCCTCCGAGCTCCGTCTCGACGCGTGGTGGCGCGTGCGGCCGTTCCCGGGATCGTCTAGAGGCGTTCTACCTACCAGAATGCTCGTATTGATGAGGAGAAGCCATATATGTAATAAAAAAATCACTTTCATTGGACCAAAAATCATGAAAAACAAGCAAAAGGATCCGAGCTTGAGTCAAGTCCGAAATAGGTATAGGCGGCTGATTTCACCTCTGTTAGAGGCATGCTATGCACAAAAACTCTCAGCTTGACAAGATTAATCCGATTATACGGTCAAAATCAAGTTTCATGCAGATAAATTCTTCAAAACAGCTCCCTATGTTCGAGTTCTAGTTTATGCAGGCTCTGATACCAAATGTAGGCCGACTGAACGACTTCCCAAGATCCACATAGCTAGAAACTCGAACATCCTAAGGTTAAAGACGAGGATTTGTTTACCTGATTTTGAATTCATTGTTCTTGAAACAAAATAACAGCAATCCAAGCTTCAATGCCGAAGATCTTCTCCTCTATCACCCTCGGTTCCTGGCTCGATGAGACCGCCACTCACAGTTTTCCTATGTGAGTTGAGAGAGAATTTTGGAAGAAGTAAGGGCTAGAGGAGGGACCTTAGCGCTATTTATAGAGTTTTGGACGGGCCCTCTCATCACGGGCCGGGCCCAACTCGGCCCACACAAGCCAGGCCCATATTCGACTGTTAAGAAACTTTATATCCTACTTTATTAGATCAACTCCGTAAAAACGGTCAATTACAATCTCAATTAATGTAGCCGACATCAGGAAAATTCTTACAGTTATTTCTTGTTTTCTCTTGATACTTTCTCCTACCTCAATTCTGTTGTCTGCTAATCCAAATGCAAAAATGTAAATAAACTGTTAGATTAGTTAGTGCAAATGCCACTCACAGCCAATGCAAATTCCAGTAGAATTATTAGATTAGTTTCTCTCAATGTGCTTTTATCTCTTCAACTTTTCTTTTGCATTTTTGCAGGTGTGCATACTCTATTTGGTCAAGTGAGCCCTCGATACAGTTGGTTTGTCCTATAACACTGCTTTAGTTCTCTGTCTTTCATTTGCAAGATATTACGCTGTTTATCAAACATGTGCATCTGTCCTAAATTACCCTCACTCCGTTGGCACTTCTAGTTGATTAATTTGAGCCATCTATCCCTTGTATGTCGAAGGTTTACTATAACGCAAACCCACCGAGGTTTCCTTTTTATGTTGATAACATTCATAGAAATATCTATGTAGGTTAGAGTGCGTTCTTCACGTTTAAACTCGAGTGTCTTTGTCACCACTAACCATCATAAATGGAAGTGGAGTATGCTATGCTCAAGTTATTAAGGCCCCAGTTGATTTATCATAAAATAATGTTTTTGCTTATATTTAATCCATTAAATAATTCATAAAAGAATCCATTTCAGGATTAGTCCTTAATTCCTCTGCCTAGTTCTTGTTAGTATCACGTTGAATAACTGTTTCCAGCTCCATATAGACATTAGTATGTGATTTTGTGCTGGAATCTTATTTCTTCTAATGCTCCCTTTCCAGAGGATGACACAAGCATACCTGTTGATGTCAAAGTGCCTATCCTGAAAGCTTTTCTTCAGCACGTGTTTGATAAGGAGTGGCATCTTTCATGTGAGTTAAACATGCTATCATGCTACCCTTCCTTTCCAGTTGAAGCTTTTGGTGATCTAAGACTGGTTTTCCCTCCATTTAAATCCTTGGTTCAATATTCTTGTCCTTTCCCGACCTTTACATAAAATTCAGGAAGCGTGAGTTAGTTATTTTGTCGAAAAACTTTGTTTGTCTCTCTTAATGTAACCTTGTAGAAATATGTTTGTGTGTATGTGTAAATAATTGACGTCCTCCACATTTTGCATTAAGAATGATCGTCAAAGCTACATGGAGATTCTATCTTTAACAGTATCTTGTAGCAATTTTCCATTGTTTGAAACTGACTTCAAATTGACTGAAATAATTTTCTATAACACTGCTATTCGAACAAGATATATCAACAATATTTTGCCTCTACGTTATGATTCTACATGAGAAACTCTACAAATAGTCTCATCTACATTTCTTATTTGTGCGTTCTTTTACTGACTTCTTTAAGAACCAACAGTAAAGTAAACACTCTCTTGCTATGATAAATTCTTGTGTTATTTCCAGCATATGAAGAAATTGGACAACCAAGCATAGGGTAAACGATTGTCAATATATTTCTGATGTCAAGTTGGAAAATAAGGTGTTTCTTGGTTATTTAGATTCCATCATGCCACTGATTTTCTCCAACTAGCAATTCTTGTGGCATGCACAACTTGGTTGGGAAAGCTGCTTTAAGTTGCAACTGTTGGGAAAGCTGCTTTAAGTTGCAACTGTTGTTATCGTCTAATTTTTATTATTGTTTAGTTATATTGCTGTCTTAGTTTACAGACAATCTATAAATGGTGCTTATCCAGAAGTCTGTGTTGCCTATATGAAGAAGTTGGAGCAGGGCACCGAACTATTTAGGGGTGCATGATAACCCAAAATTTCTGTTCTAGAAATAGTTTTTCTGTTCCAGACCTGTTTCTGGAAGAGAAATCCGTTTGATAAACCGTATCCGTTTTTCTATTTTTGGAATAGATTTCTATTCCAAAAATAGGTTTGGAAGAGAAATCAGAAGTAGAAAAAAATCTACTTCTCTATTTCTAAAACAGAAATCAGAAATAAAAAATTTTCTCATCGTTCGTCAACCGGTCCTTCATCCGTTGCCACCGACCACCATCCATCGGTCGCCCGCCGACTGCCGCCGCCGCCGCCGGCCGCCGCCGCCGCCGACCACCGTCCATCAGTCACCCGCCGGCCGCCACCGCCGTGTGGCACCTCTCGAGTTTAAAGAAGGACCGAGGTCCATAGGCATTTTTTTTTTAAATGATCCCAGCGCAGCTTATTAGCGGAAGCATAAACAAGTCTCACCATTTCTCCCTCCAATAACCATAACGCAATGCACACCAACTACGCACCATAAGAAAAGATAAAGCCGAGCCACTTTTATTTATACTTTCATGATGGATTTCTCGGGTCGGTACAACCAAAAAGAAAAGCCAAGACTTTTAGCTAAACTTGGCCACAGCTCAAAAGAGATATCTCGACCCCCTATATCGATCATGTATAACCCTCCATCTACAAGTGTCGGCTATCCAAAAAAAAACGGCAGCTTCCACTCCTCACGCGGGCCATCACACCCATCCCGGTGCATCGGGCGGTGGCGGCGGCAACATCCCCCGTATCACTCCGTCACGGCGGACGTGGATAGACAAGAACTTCTAGGTGACCGGGCCCCCAGCCAGGCCCACATCATACATCACCAGCACGTGAACCCGTATAAACGTCAAACTAGGGATGATGGTACTATCAAGCTCCAAACAATCAACCTCCACGTCAGATGGAAGGCCGTAAAAGGTACCCCGCGTGACCGGAGGGAGGGGCATCTTTCTAATATGAAATGTTGGTCCCCAAACGGGGTGAGTACAACCACTTAGCAGGTAAAAGATCCATTAAACTACTCAATGCATCACACAAAACAATCATAACATCATAGCAGGGTACATATCATTCATGCATTCAAGCATAACTTACCTTGCAGCCATGCATATGTCATCATACCATATGTGCATACACCATCATGCTCTCATCATCAAGCATTCATGCATATACAATCATGCCATAGGTGCATATACAACCATTCACTCATCATCTTATATCATACAGCCATGCATACATGTCATCATACCATGCATGATTCAATTTCAACTTTTTATCTTTCAATCGGGTCACCACATTTTTCTTCCCCGGGACCAGTAATTGCATCCCACATTTTATCGCTCACACACAACCTGACATCGCGAGGAACCTCCGGCACACACCTCTGGGCATCCAGTAGCCCCACATTCCGAGCATCTCGTATCCCAACTGGCATCACGAGGTATCCCCTCGGCACACACCTCTAAGGCTTCCGGCACCCCCACATTCCGGGCATCTGGCACCCCCCATTCCGGGCATTATCGGCTCACACCTCTGACAGTCTCTTCATTCATCATAATTCATATTCACATTTGTGTCTCAATATCAACATGGCACATGATGTGATGGCAACAAAGTCATTTTCAGTTTTTGATTTTATATGTAATGCCAAATATCATCACATGTGCAGCAAGATTCAATCACTTAAAACAATATAATTCATGGGGCTCATACAAAACAGAATAGTCCATGCATTACAGCCTTTGAAATTCGCACAATCCAGCTTGCACAGTTTTAGAAAATTTTTTAATTAAATACGTAAATAACTTTCAAAAATTATGAAATTCGAACATGTAATAGTCAAGACATAAAGGCAGATATTTCATGAAGAACACTACACCAAAAGATTCCCATATAATTCGGTATAGACCATGCATCACAGCACTACTATTCTAACAATTCAATCTTGCACAGTTTTTGAAACATTTTTGGTTAAATAGGAAAATGAACTTCAAAATTTACGAAATTTGAATATGTTGTAGGGAAGATATGAAGAGAGATATTTCGTGAAGAACACATTTCCGAAAGAATCTCATACAAAACGATATAGTCCACGCATTGCAACTTACCAAGTCCGAACACATCAGATTGCACGGTTTTAGAAACATTTCCAATTAAATACCCAAATGACCTCCAAAAATTATGAAATTCGACTATGTGATAGTCAAGACCCTAAGATAGATATTTCATGCAAACATCGAAGTCATATTCGTTCTAGGTAATTAAATATAGGCGGTTAAAACTTCTGTTCCTAGTACAGAACTTTCCAGATCTAGTCTTTCCAAAGAACAACGGTATCACATACTTATACTTGTTTTTTTTGTTCCAAATTTGAGTATGTTATACTCCAAGAAGTCCTTAACAACTTTCATTTAGAATTCAAAGCTAAAATTCAACTCGAACATCACATGCAAGTCACTAGAACATCCAAGGTCGAGCTGTTTTCTCAAGAACAGTACACTAGGCTAGAGCACCACCCTTATAACTTCAATTTTTCACATTCTAGACATCGGAAATTTGTCACCATTCAATCACACGCACTAGGCACAGCATGCAAGATTCGATCAAGGATCCCACTTGCCTCTAGACCGAGCGAACGGCAAGCACAACGGCGGCGGGACACGGCGACGACGGACGGTGACGCACGGCCTCTCCTCCTTCCTTCTTCCCTTCTTCCTTTCTTCCTTCTCTTTCTCTCCTCTCCCTCTCTCGGACAAACTCTTCTCTCTCTCTTCCTCTCTCTCGCTTAAACCGGCCACCCTTTTCCCCCTAATTTCCTTCCCTTCATCATTAGCCATCATCACCTTTTGCATGGGGTGACACTTGGCCATCACCATGGGACAAATGGGGGAGGCATGCAAACCGGACTCCTCCCCCCCCCCTTCCTTCGTGCGACAACAGCCCTTCATGGGCTTATGGGCCGGCCATTTTGGCCCATCTTAGGCCCAACACTCTTGGGCCTAAGACCCAAGCTTAATTAACCCAAGATTACCCCAAAAACAGCTTAATCCTTGTTTAAAATCTAACTAAATCCCTATTAAATCAAAGCACTTAAATTACAAATTTAAATGACTATAATACTTTGTAACATAGATTAATAAAATCCAACTTATAAAATTTATGGCCAAAGACACAACTTCCTCATAAAATAAATCTCGATCTTACATGGGCATAAAACATGTTTCTAACAAATATTCACCCATTAGGTGCTTGGCCATTAATCTATTACACTTCTTTGGTCTAAAGACCATAACATAGATCAATGATGCGTCCATCGCCCTTCCAAAGGTTGTAAGGCATCTAGAGGTTGCCACGGAGTTTTAGGATGCCACACGCCGTCCATCACCGCCATCCGCCGGTCCGCCGTCGTCCGAAAGGAAGAAATTTTGTGTCGTTATCAAACGAATTTCTATTTTTAGAATAGAAATTTTGTGTCGTTATCAAATGGTTATTTTTGCTTAGAAACTCTTCTAGAAATAGAAATAGAAAAAGAGTGCAAGGTTGTAATGGACCAATTTCATCATGTTTCAACGGCTTTCCTGGAGATTGGGAAAAGGTTACTAACTTGTGATTTCTTTATTATTTTGATGTGAACAAATTTTGTGTGGTCAGGATGTTCTCTTCTTCAACCTGATCTTCTTTTAGCCTCTCAACTTAACCATGTGTGTTTCCTTTACCAACATACCTAACCATCATAGTTCTGCAACCATATTATCATTGTCTGCCAAATGTTCTTTCCAACCCATTTTTTACTTTCATCGAGAATGAAAATTCAAAACCAACCCACCCGTGGGCAGCGAAGGTGATATTTGCTCTCTCCTGCAACACTACGGTCGAGAGTTCGAATCCCCTCATTGTCAACACGATTTAAGTGTGAGGCCCTGGCGGTGGGTTGCTGGGCCAGTCTCCTCCAAGATATACGTCTAAATAGTGGCTTGCGACGACATCCGACAGTGCCACCGGGCATTGGAGGACGGTGTGACCCTGATTAGCATAAGCGAGAGGGAGTCTCCAGTGGTTCCTCAGTCACCAAAATATAATAAAATAAAATAAAAAATTCAAAACCAAACTTTCCTGCAATTGACCCAAAATTGTTTAACCGTTTCTATTGATTGATGTGTAGACTGTTTTTCCTTTATAAACTGTAGCTTTTGTTTATACTTGCAGGTATCAAGAGGTAATTGAGGATATTACTAAAAGAATGGGAGCAGGAATGGCAAAATTTATTTGCAAAGAGGTTTGTGATCTTGTCATGTGATACTCCTGATATTTTCCAAGACCCTACCTTGTAAATAGCCAAGCTGAAGGAACTCTTACACACATTATAGTATTTAGTTGTGTTTGGACTTGGTCAGTATATAGCTAGTGCATAATCCTTTCATGAGGAGAATCCTTGCCTCCAATGGTTGAAAATGAATACAATATTTTTCAGTACCAGTATAAACCTTTTATTTATTGAATGGTTGTACATATAATGGCCAACGGGTAGCCCATCCGGCTGTTTACTATGACCATGGTGGAGTAAGGATTTGACCTTAGCTGTGTGGTTCTACTCCTTAAAGAATTCGCTCCCTTACAGAAAATGAACTCATCCAGAAGCGTATCATTCAGCCTTAATGACCGTTCTTCCATCTTTCAAGGTTCACACGCTTGTGAACTGACTATTGACTCTAACACATGCCTTGTTTATGGTAACTGACCTGGCTGGATTGGAATGGATTTGATCACTATCATGAAAAGAATTTAAGAGCTGTAATATTCTTTTGCACAAAGCATTTCAAGGCTAGTTGTAGTCTTGCACTTTCTGGAAGAATTGCTTGTAGTGGAGATTAATCTGTTTAATGGGTTATTCCTACAAAGAGTTCCACTAATTTCTTCCCTATTGCAGGTGGAAACAGTTGATGATTACAATGAATATTGCCACTATGTGTCAGGACTTATAGGTTTAGGTCTGTCAAAGCTTTTCCATGCTTCTGGAGCTGAAGATTTGGCACCAGATTCTCTATCCAATTCAATGGCTTTGATTCTACAGGTACTTGAAAGACACTGAGTTTCATGTACATGACCACATACTTTGGATTTCTAACATTGTTTTATGGATGTAAATATCAGAAACAAGACATTATAAAAGATTATTTGGAAGATATCAATGAGATTCCAAAGTCACGCATGTTTTGGCCTTGTCAGATTTGGGATAAATATGTAAACAAACTTGAGGTATGCCTCTTTGACATGATTCGGAACAATTAAAGGCTTATATAGATTGCGCTTTAGCCCTTTCACCATATAAAATTGATTTTCCATCACCTACTTTGAAGATGAATCGTTAAGATATTATGCACCTACAATGCTGAATTTCGCACCGCATGCACATCCTTATTTTCTCTTTTCTGTAATTGGCCCTATCTACATAGGACTTGAAGTATGAGGAGAACTCAGTGAAGGCAGTACAATGTTTGAATGAGATGGTAACAAATGCTTTGACACATGTTGAAGACAGTTTGACATACATGTCTGCTTTAAGGGATCCTGCAATATTCCGGTTTTGGGCTATTTTTCAGGTACATTATCAATTCTTCAAGACAACAGTGTTTCTTATAGGAGTTGTTGCCTTACATCTATCCTATCTATTAAAAATATTGAAGGTAGCTATCGATCTCTAAATTTTTCCTACATAAAACTTGCCTTAGAATTTTTCTCATGAACATACCACAAGCCCAATCTCTGCACTTCTTCCCTGCCCCCCTCTCTCACACACATTTGCGCTCGTGCACAGCAGGTGCACAGACACACAAGTTGTTCCTTTCTCTCTCCTTGTGCGCACATGTGGGCACAAGATTTGGTTTCACACATTGACTTTACAAAATTTCCCTATTATAATCAGTTGTTCACACTTCTGAACTCACTCTTCATAATCTTAAGACTTTCTGTACGTGGTTCATTTGTTTTCATGACGTTGAATGTTGATATTTTCTTTTTAATGCCATTAATCATTTGATTATCTGGGAGAAGCTCCTTTGCCAACATTTTCTGCTTTTTCTAGATAATGGCAATTGGAAATTTAGCTTTATCCTACAACATTATTCAAGTTTTCAGAGGCGACGTAAAGATCAAGCCAGGTAAGAAAATGATTTGCTGATATTTTCTTTCATCATTGAAATTAGAGCTATCCTAGACACGATGAAATGATTAGGCATACTGAAGAGCTTGAATGGCACTAGGCATGTAGAAGATACTTTTACACCATGAAATAATGAGGCATAATGAAGACCTAGGTCCAGGCATGACGGAAATAAAGCTTGTCAGACCATCACCATTCATCATTTGTCAAGGCTCTGTCTATCCATGAGCCTTTGTACATTTGTTTATGTTTTGTAGTAGCTTCGAGATAATAATTCTTCAGTTGTTCCATTTGTCTACCTATACTATTCAAGGCTTGCTGCTAAAGTTAGGGATCGCACAAGGACAACGGCTGATGTTTATGGTGCTTTCTATGATTTTTGTTGTATGCTAAAGTCCAAGGTATGAAGTCAAAAACTAGAATGCACCATCTTTTATACATGTTTTTTATATTTCTAACTTGAAAATGTAGTAGACCTTATAACCTGCAAAATCTTCTTTGATTTGAGTGGATATACAGCAAACCAAATTGTATGTAAAGGCTAGCTATCTTGAATCCGAAATGGACGTGACAGCGCTCCGTTATGCCTATGAAGTGAAAAAAAAAAGAAAAAGAAAGAAGTTTTGTCTTCTGCAAAGATATTTTTGCATGAGGAACCACTTCCTTTAGTGGTAGCTTTAATAGCAGAAGGGATTATAACTTAAGTCTCAGAAGCGTTGCGGAATTTCTCCATTCTACTTCTTGACTATGGGGCAGAATATTCTTGATGATCTGTTAATCCAACTTTTGGCCACAATAGTAGTTGATGCTTTCATTTGTTCGCTTGCTTTTCCATCTCCATGCTTTTCACACTATGATTTTTTAACATACAGACTGAGACACTACTCACCAAATTATGCCTTTGGCTCCCATAGGTTGACAAGAATGATCCTAATGCTACAAAAACATTGAGCATAATCAAGGGTATACAGAAGGCTTGCAGAAATTCTGGCCTCCTAAACAAAAGGTTCCTCTCTCTCTCTCTCTCTCTCTCTCTCTCTCTCTCTCTCTCTCTCTCTCTCTCTCTCCCCGTGGAGTGGATATTGATTATGCCTTTCTACTTAAAACAAATTTCGTTTGTAAATTTTGATAGGAAATCTTACATCCTTGCGACTAAACCCACAAATAGTTATGTCCTGGTGAGTTTACAACCGTTCATCTCACATTGTTTGGCTGGTCTTGGAACTATGTGCTGAACAGCAAACCAAACAAAAGAGAACTATGTGTTGAACAACAAACCAAACAAAAGAGAGAACAATAGCTTATCACGATCTAAATTGCAGGTCGCCGTTTTTCTCATTGTACTGGTAATAGTTGTCGCTCATCTCTCTACAAGCCAATCGAGTAACTAATGTGAGTTCTTTTAGCATGATACGCTCGACTTAAGATTGCTCCAACCTTGTCTTATCATTGTCCAACAACTTTTTTTTCTTGTGCAGATTGCTTTGTGGGAAAACCAGCAAGTGATGGAGATAGTGTCGCTACAAATGCATTTATCGTAGAATTATGCTTTTATATATGTTTGTATCTTGTGTTCCGATGTGTGCTATTTATACATGTTTGAAGCATCCGAACATAATTGAAGAATTCCTACTTTCAATTTTAAACTGTTTTTCTTCTGGAACATGTGATCCCGAGCCATCCAAATATTAAATTAAATATACTCTTCTCGGTTTCCTGTATTTCATGAAAAGCTAAGGGATTTTTGGTCTTTCTGAAGCTACTATACGTTTGCCCATTTACAATAAATTACTAGCTAGGTGTTTTGACATACGAAGTTTCTATCTTTGGTGAATTGGCTTGGAATTCTATTGTAACATCTTCAAATATTTTCCTAACAGTCCTTCAGGCTGTACAAAACAATTAACTCATATTAGAGAATGGATTCGATGATACCTTTGATTGGTAATTTCACTTTGATTATGGTCATAGCAGCTTACCTCAAAGAAAAACTTTGTGAGAAGAAGAGTCATACTTCAGTCGAGAACTCATGTTTAGTTCAACTTTTTCATCCCCTTCCACTATTTAAGCGTTACATATTCTGCCAATCAACCAAAAAAAAAAAAAAAAGACCTTATATATTGATTTTACAGTATGTATCAATATTTTTTTTCTTAATCATGACATCAAAGCACTTTACCTAAATCTGCTCTAAAAATTTGAGCCGTGCTTATTCTATCGAAGTTATAATCCGATTGTTTCACCAAACAAGCAAAAAAAAAAAAAAAAAAATCTTTTGGAAAGGGATGGATTGAATTGAATATGCAAAAATCATGAAAGTTTCCTTTGTTTATTCTGGACATGAATATAAATGTCTTGAAATGTAATGGAATAGCTAGGAATCTAAAGTGCTAGAAAGATTTGTTGGGAAAATAAAGATAAACATAAATATGCACGAACACAAGTTATGTGATTAATTGGACGAACCTTTGCAAAACAGTTATTGATTTTGTATCTACAAATAACTTCCTAACCCCACTTGCAGTTACTGGTAGAAAGTTAAAATCTCTAGACACAATCTCCTATTATCTAGCAATTATTGTATGCAAGATGTAACAAATCTCGAGACTATTGGTGTAACCACTCAGCAATTGTGCATTCTTGTCGATCCACTATCTCTTTCTTCAACGAACATGTTGGCAAACCTCTATAACGTTCATTATTAGTACTTCCTTAAGAATAAACCAAGATCTCAGATCGCTTGCTATAAATGACTTGGTTGATTAATTTCGCTCAAGCTTTAATGACTTTGTATAACTTCTACATTGTGTGTTGTTGATTTCTTTCATTACTAGTTAATAATCCAAAAGTTAGTCATATTATTTGTGTCAATAAGGTAACCTCAACCCTATAAGATTGACTTAGGGACTGTTTGCGACCTACCCCTCTAGGCCTTACAATCCCAAGAAATAGGTTTTAGAAGCATTTGTTTATAAAGTCAATCCGAATGGTTCGTACAAATGGAAATCTCAAATGAAATGCCAAAAAACCCCTCAGACGGATATAAAATTTGAATGGCACATACAAACGGCAATTTTGAATGGGTTCTCCAATTTGTTAACGACACAAACAGATTGTCAGTTATAAACTCGAGTCCTCTCAAACTCATGCTTCACGTGGCCACATTTCATTTTAAGTTGTTACACCCCCTAAAATCATTATCTAGGAGTCACCACTAACCTTTTTGTTGGGGGCCAACTAAGAAACCCAATCAAGGGTTGAGAGACCACCCTTGATTTTCCCAAAACCAGAGATTTCATGGGTTGGGGGACTTGACTTATGCTAAAGATTTCTATTAATGCCATTTCGATACTTATGAGTACAGTTGTTATCTAAAGTGGTCATACAATTTTTTTACATTGTCGTGCAAGTCAAAAGATAGGTGATCATACACAAATGGTTCATGTGTACCATTTCTATACTAACTATCTAAAGTATAAAAATGAAGCACACAAGTAATTGAAATGACGGGAAAGTAAACACCCAAATAGTTTAAAGGTATCACAAGAAAAACCTAAACAAACAAATTTAAGTGCGAGAAAGGAAAACCACAACTCGTCGGACATTTATATAACACAAAAAAGGACACGAGACATATGTTAGGAAATGAATATTACAAATGAAAAAGGTCAGATCAAACATCAACCATCCACCATCTTCACCCCTTCGGATCACCACCTCCAAGGATTGCCTTTTGGACCTATTCTAATTCTAAACTAATGCTAAACTAACATATAAGATCATACAACATACATCAATGAACTCAAGCGAGGACAATCAATACAATGAATTGAGGAAAGGCACTCAACCAATCAAACATGGCCTTGAGATCGGCCTTTGATTTGCATACATCATCCCTTCTTAAGACACCTAATCAATTAAATTCATGATCATCGATAATTAATTATCACTTGTGTTCACAAGTGGTAATTAAGATTGAATGGTCCTAATTTGGGTCTAGGTTATCCCAAAGGTTTCCCACGTGGTCATGTATCGCACTTAAATCATCCATCTAAAAATCACATGCATTTGAGAGAAAAAGCAAGCACTCAAGTCATATGGCCTTGATTCTCAACCAATCAATCAAATGAGAGAGCAATTAATTAAACAATCACATACGCCAAGTAATATGATCATGCAATGCAAAACAATGACAAACAAAGACAATTGAACAAAGGAAATGTGATTCACTTTATGCGAAAGTAAGTTTGTGAACAATTGCAAAGAAGGGCTCAAGTTCAAGAAAATTGCAAAGAAGGACATAAACTTTCCATATTTACAAACAAGTCGCTAAGAAGAGTAATTTGCAAGTTCCAGCCATTTGGCAAGCAAGGATAACAATTTTATAGGATATTGAGCAAGTTCAATTTCCTTGGGAAATGGATTCGAGAACCCGAAAATGCGGATAATGTTAGCACACTGATTAGGCTCCTTGGACCATCAAACGAATATCAAATCCAACAAAATTAGTATCAAAACGAAGTTTGGGAAATACCAAACAACTTTGTTGAAGAAAGCTTTTCAAGATTGACATCATGAATTTATAATAATTTTCACAAAAGCCCCGCAACTTCGGAAGGGTTGGCAAAAATGGTAAACATGTTTGATATTTTCTGAAATATTTCGACAGTGAAGTTCAGCACATATCATTAAGTACAGACAAATCACAGCAGCAACTAGGTCCAATTTAAGCATGCTCGACTTATCCTAATGTGTTCCAATCCTTATGAAAATTTTATATGAAATTTTATATGTTGTTCACAAAGATGTAACAAGCGATATTTCATGAAGAAACCATTTCCAGATTCACAACGCATGGTTTTAAAAAAATCGAGGAATCAGTGTAAGACAATTAGTAGCACAAAATGGCAGCAGGAAACAAGTTTAGTCTATGGCCTATCGGCCCTACTAATTATGCTGAAACATTTTTAAATTTTTATATGTTATATACTTACATGTTGTGAACAAATTTCAAGGAGACACCGATTTAAAATTTGATCCATAAAAAATCGTATGAAAACGGCAAACGGCAAAGGTCACTGGAACAAGACATGAAAACAGGACAAGAAAATTTTCCAGATTTCAGTTTTGTCCTGTGAAAAATATTAGACCTAGTAAACGATCCTCAAATCATGCAAAAAAAATTTCAAAACAAAGCTTATGATGTCTCCTACAAATCTCTAGAAGGCCTCAAATGCAATTGAGATCATTTTCCAACTCAAACAAAGATAACTAGCAAATAGGTCAAGTTTGAAACAGAGTACAAATTTTTGCATGAATAACATGATTTTAATCTAACTAAACGATTTGCAAATTCTACAAAAATTTTACATGATATAGAACTAAATGTCAAGATCAAACTTCAGGAAGACACTCAGTCCAAAATCGAAATGCAAAAAAATCATACACAATTGTCAAACCGAATAGGTCAATTAGCAAGAACATTTCAGCAGAACATGCACGTTTCCAAAACAGATCATCCTATTCGTGAACAGGTTTTGACATAGCAAATGAGGTCCAATTTTTGTGCATGCGGCTAGTAAAAGCTCTTGAAACCAGCTTTGAATCTCGTGAAGAACTGGAAACCTAAAAATGACATTATCTAGCTCAAATGAAGACATTTATAACATCAGTCCAATCAAGCCATTCCGAATTACAGAATACAATTAATCAAGCAAATCATCAATGCAAGCCATTCTAAGCTATCATCCATCATCTATAGCCATCGTAGACTATATAAAGATCATCCATGCAAGCATAGAACATCATCTTAGGTTGAGCTCTAGCCTCAATTGCCTAAGGCAATCTCGTTTCATCGAGCTCAAGATCAAGAGGGAGTCTACCTTGTATATCTTCATGAAATAAGCTCGATTGAGCTAGAATCAATCTGCATCGAGGCTAAGGCACGTTGAGGACGATTTAATTATGGGCTAAGGACACTAGAGAACACCGGAGGACATCGAAAAAGCACCGGAATGGCCATCAAAGTAACTAGTACTAGGATCGAAGCCAGTTGAGCCAACCAGGAGAATCGCTAGTTTAGAAGCTCATCGGAGCTAATTCGAGGGAATTCCAATCACCACCAAGTCTGGAACTAGTTGAGGAACATTGTCGAAGGCTCTGAGACTACTGAAGGGTTTTGGACCACCTAGAATCAGCCGCAAATCGTTGGAGCTTGAATCACCAGCGAAAATGCTGATTTTCGAGACGATCGTTAAAAAAAAAAAAAAAACGATTGGATGGGAGATTCCAACGTGGCTACAGGTGGCAGATGATGGCAACTAACTTCAAAAGGGAGTGCAGCTGCCGAACGGAGAGGCGCATTGCCGGAGGAAGCCAAAAGAAAGACAATTTAGGCATGGAGAGAGAGAGAGAGAGAGGGGATCTGGAAATTGAGGCCCTGTTTGGTAACCATCCAAACAGGGCCAAATTCTGATTCTTTGTTCCCAGAATCAGTTTGGGCCTAGAATCGCGTTTGGTAAAAATTTTGTTCCCGGGAACAGATTGGGAATGGAATCAAGAATAAAAAAAAAGAGTTGATCCTTGTTCCGGGAACAAATTTGAGAATCAAAACCAACAACTCTTCTTCTTCCCTTCGGCCATCTCGCTACCGTTGTCCACCAACGCTCGCCACCGTCCACCGCCGTCCGCCGCCGCCGACCGCCGGTCTGGCGAGCTCGCCAAGCCAGGGCGAGATCCGGCGAGCTCGCCGGAGGCAAGCCGAGCCACTGGCGAGGCTAGGCGAGGCCCTCCGAGCCCCGGCGAGGCTCGCCCAGCCCCGGCGAGGCTCCCCCGGCCACCGGCGAGGCTCGCCCAGCCCCGGCGAGGCTCGCCCGGCCATCGACGAGGCTCGCCCAGCCCCACCGGTGGCTAGGCAGGCCTCGCCTAGCCCCGGCGAGGTTGGCCTGGCCACCGGCGAGGCTGGCCTAGCCACCGGCGAGGCTTGGCCTCGCCAGAGCCTCGGCGAGGCTAGGCAAGCCTCGCCTAGCTGCCGGCGAGGCTCGGCCGACGAGGGCCAGCCTCATCGAGGGCGGGCGACGCTCCAGTGAGGTCGCCGGCCACAAGAAGAAGAAGAAGAATAGGAGAAAAAGGAAAAAAAGAAAAGAAAAAAGAAAAAAAAAGAAAAAAGGAAAAAAAGGAAAAAAGTAAAATATTTATTTAAAAATTAAAAGAAATTGATTTGGAACAGAATTAATGAGCACGGTACCAAACACAATTCTATTCCAGAATCAGAAATTTTGGATAGTTACCAAACGGCTTAAAATGCTTATAATCAATTCCCGAAAACGGAATAAAAAAGAATCACTTCTGACTAGAATCTACTCCCGGGAACAGAATTGTTACCAAACGCGCCCTGAGAGCCCCCATTTTTGGAAGGAAAATTTGTTTTAAACCCTTTTGTAAGATCAAATCTTAGTTCTTGGATTGATCTAATGGCTTGCATTTGATCTCCCTAGCTAACTAAATTACTTAGGCATTAAATTTTCTTAAGATGAGATGATTAATGTGCACATGTCTATTTAGATGGCTATGGTGAATTTTCAATGAACGTTGGTGATTAATTTTCAAATTAAAGACTAATCAAGGGGCATTTTTGTAATTTTGCAAACGCGAGGGCAATTTTGTAAATTCATTGTGCAAGGGATGAGGTGGTGCTGGCTAAGGGCTGGCCTAGTTGACATCCCTATGGAGAAAAGAGACAGGAAAGAAGGAGAAAATATTAGGTACCCTAACAGTGCCATGCAATCTGTGCTCTGATCTATTCACGTGTCGACACCTATCCTCAGGGCCCGCCACGTCTGCTTTCTCTTCTCTCCATCTTCTGCGCTTCTGTCTCTCTCCTCTCTCTTCTCACTCTCTTCGAAATAACTTCGGCAGGTGGCTCGGCTCGGCTCGGCTTGGCTAGCAGAAGAAAGGACGACTCCCGCTTAAAATTGCTTACTCCTCACTTAAATATTTTGGGCTTTGTCTCTCTCTCCTCGTGAAGAGCAGAGAACGAGCTGCACTTCCCCTTTTCTCAGTGCATCCCACCCCAACCCACGAGTGGCCCCCGCCTTTGGAGGGGGAGCGCCCGAGCCACGCGGCCGCCGGAGGAGGCGCGAGCGAGGACGGGAAGGCGGAGGAGGCCGAAGCGGCGCGGCGGCCGTGGAATCTGAGGCCGAGGAGGGCGGTGAACCCTCCACCGCTGTCGTTGAGGAACGGCGAGGTGTTTCACGACGCCGCAGGCGGCGCGCTCGGCGGGGACAAGGAGAATTACGCCACGCAGCAGCAGCAGTAGCAGTTGCAGCCGCAGCCGAAATCCGTGCGGTCACAAGGCTTCGTGGGGGAGGGCGAGAGGAAGGAGAAGACGAGGAAGTTCTGGATATCGCTGTCGAAGGAGGAGATCGAGGAGGACATTTTCATCATGACGGAGTCGAGGCCTGCCCGGAGGCCAAGGAGGAGGCCCAAGAACGAGCAGAAGCAGCTTGATGTATGTTCTTCTATGTGGGATATTCATTCCTCTTTCGTACGATGAATTTTCTCTTTGTTTCATTTGGTTTTCGCTTGCAGATTGTCTTTCCTGGTTTATGGTTGGTGGGGCTCACACCGGATGCTTACCGTGTGGCCAAAGCTCCGGCCAAGGTCTCTCTCTCTCTCTCTCTTTCTGTGTTCTAGAACTTAGGATTATGTTGCTGTCTCTGTATGAACTTGCCATGTTCGAAAGTTAATGAGTTTCGTGGCCTATTTGGTTTCGACAATGAAGTTTGTGTTTATCACTTCTGCAGAGATAGTTTGCGCTGAGGTAGAACATCTTGCCCATTTCCTGAGCCGGAGGTCTCGCTGTCTGTCTCTCTCTGTCTGTCTCTCTCTCAACCAAATTGTCATGCTCTGGAAGTTCTCAGTGTCTTCACCCTGAGAACTTTGATATTGAAGGCGTACGTCCCGGAGATAGAAGGTGTTCCCGAGCCGGAAGTCGTGATGCTTGAAGGCCTATGGAGGCTCGTAAGCATCGGGTGCTTTCACACATCAACTAGAGGTAAAATTTGGTTAGTAGGTACAGGAAAGGGAAAAGTATCTAATTGGAAAAAGGGACAAAGTTATTGTTCGATTTTTTTTGTTTGTTGATCTAAATTTACTTTCCCTGCTGGGTGTTTGCTTTGTAAAGAAGTTTGGTTTTTTAATTGTTTGGCAATTGCAAGTAGTACACGTAAATCTGAAAATAGGGGCCAAAGATGAACCAGCAGAGCATATTTTGGGTAATTTATGCTATGCTTCGTGCATTATGATCTCCCTTTAATTGTGTTTCGAGATACCATATCGGTTGAATAGATTAAACTTCTTTACAGGCTTCTTCATATGACTATGTATGCTGACACAACAAAGCAGAGTAGCGAGGTGTAGTTCGGAAAATAATACACCGTCCGCGCTTACTGCATTTAACTTGATTGGGCAATGATGCAGACCCATCGCAATTAGATTGTTGTTATGTATATGTGTAGGCTGTTGTATGTATTATCTGTCTTGCATACATGAAATGGGTGATCATGTTTGTATTTAGAAGTGCCCATCACACAATTAGAATAATCTCCCATGTGTCATTTCATGTGCTTCAAATGCTTAGGAGATTTTTTGTCTGTGGTTCTGTTGTTATCAGAAGTACTGCTCATTAGAAAATTATTGCCTTTCGGGATAATTTTTCAGATGTCTATTAGGCATTCTCTTTTGCACAATTCCCTTTGATTTAATCCTGAGGTTCACTAACCTGCAGAAACTCTCTTCAACTTTTGCAAATAGTTTTGCAAACTTTTGGCATCTATTGGTAGATATTATGACCTGCTAATGATCATAAGGCACTCTTAGCTGTTTTGACCTCTTTCAGCTCTGTCTCTACTCATTTGATATTGGAAATATTGAGTCGATGATCACAAATGAGTTTAGTCATGGGCATGGATACGTTCACGTGCACAACACTGTATTAAAGCTTTTTCTTCTGCTGAAAAACACTTGCTTAAGAAAATATACATACAACGGCACTTTTCAACCTCCATTGCTTTCCTTTAATCTGTTTCAGTTAAGAATTTTCCAATAAATCCGATTCTGCTTTATTGGAAGGCATATTCTTATATTTCCTTATGCCGGGGTTTGCTTAACATCGGTTTTAGGTTGGAGCTTATTGAGCAACCAATAACCATGCTTGGAAATAGCGATGAACTTCAGGATCTTACCTTATTTGCTGCTCTAGGGACGGCAGTTTTCATTCAGTCTCATATTTCGGTGAGCTCTCGTGTCATGATGCCTTTTGAGGCCATGGATTCTCTCAAGGTCCTTCCTTATCCTGCTGGAGTACAAAATCCATCACGTGTGGTGTCTTGATTACGTCCATGAATAGTTGAACTGTAGCTAGCTTTGCTAGAAGTGTTCTTGAATTTTAGACTTTTTTTTAGTGCAAACCGGTTCAGCCGGCTTGACTAATTTTCAGAGCAGTTTCCTGCAGTGGGACATTTCCCAAAGAGGCAAAATTAATGCCCCTTTCATTATCCATAAGATAGATGATCCTCTGTCTCATCTTCACCATGTGATACCTCCATGCTTGATCTGAATTGTTTATGGCATGCACACCCGATTGCTGAGCTATTCATCTGATTATTTAGTTGGAGATCTGAATCACTGCGATGACATGTGCCATCGAGGCTTGAGTATCGGTTGCACATGTCGGTGTCTGTAACTTAATCGATTACTATGTAGAGAAATAAACTCCTTTTGTTCTTGTGCTTCCTCAAAATCTTGCTGACGAACTAAGCACATTCCTTGTCGGCAAGATTTTGTTGTGTCTGTTTTAGGTTTTGGCAGCGCCGGAAGACATCTTTGCGAAGAGAATGTATTTATTTAAATACATTATCAATTGTATTATTTATTTAACTAATACAATTGATAATGTATTTAACTAATACATTATTAATTGTATTAGTTAAATAAATAATAGCTTCTAACAGTTGCGAGAAATCAACCTTTTGATGACACTTGTGCTTCTTAAACATCCCTCTATCCTTTAATAGCTGTCACAAATGTGATGATGTTTCCATCATGGCAAAAGTTCTACAAAATGTGGAGAAAAAATTTATTGGATGACTCTGAATACAGGTAGAACTGGCAGATGTATCCATTAGGGCTTCAATGGAAGGGAAGTCATCTAAATTTTGGTCCTTGCAGCTCTATCTTTGATTGTGACTTTCGTAACATGGTAATGCATTATAATGTAAGCTTACAAGTTCAAGAAGCTTGCCGAGGGTACTTTTCTTACTAGAATAGTTGCTTTTAGTTTGTCAAATGAGAAAGCACTACCTCATTTGTGTTAAAAGAGAATAACGCATCTCTGTTGAAGTAACTCACATCGCATGTCTACTGGGTTTATATGGGCCTTATATTCATGTGGTCTCCTTACACTTACCAGCTTAAACTTTTGGGTTGGACATTTTAACAGCATCAAGGTTGGTTTTTGACAGGCCTGATAAAAAAGAAAGAGATCGTAATTCTCTAATCTTTGTCATTGATTTGTTGAGCAGTAACTAAACACTTGCAGACACTACCATGTGTACATGTTTCCATGTCTAATATATTTCGAAATGGGTAAAATGGTATTTTAAATCTGTCTTTTGCACCAAAAAGAAGAAAGGAATGAGTAAATTTTTGCATTTCGTACGTGACTAGAAAATTAGGCATAACATTTCCAAATTGCAAAGTACATTAAATCTGTCGAATTGATCATAAATGGCAGTGGCATGGAATGAGTGAATGTGATTCAAGTTTGAATTGGAATTAAAGGATTCTGAACCCACCCTGTATGAGCACCTCACCTTGTGTGATTAAATATGAATGTCAGAGGTTCTGTGTGGATCCTAATTTAATCTTTCGGTGAAGATTGCAGCTGTAAGGGAGACGATTGTTGCACAATCAGGATAAGATCTCTCCAATGAGTTATGTGGTCTCTATAGCATCAAATATGAAGGTATCCAAACTTTCTTGTATAATGCGTTTACCTCTCTAAATTGATGATGTGCATGCATTCTATGGAAAACATTTGTATATTTCCTAGTTCAAACTTCAGACCAGTCCTGCTGGTCCTCTTCAAGAAACTGGAATAGCATACGATGTAGATACTAGATATTTTCTCTTGGAAGTTTAGGAGTCAGAGGGAATTGGTGTGACGAGATAACATAAAATCCTATTCAGATTTAACGTTGATTTTTGAGTTACAATGATACCCGACGGAAGTCATAAGATGTGATCAATTTCCTTTGCTAGACAATAAGTATATCTGGTTGTACCTGGATGTTTTTCCAGGGCAGTATCAAAACTTTTGACTTTACTTTCCTCTTTTTATTCAGGCCAGCCTTAAAATATTGGACTTTAACATATAGCTTCTACAAATTTTTTGCCCCTTTCCCCACTCACTCCATTACTTTCGTCTACGTATTTACAGCTCTCTCTTTTCCTGCTAAATTTGATTTTTGGCATATGAATCAAGAAAAGTGGCATATGATAACTATTTCAGTAAAATACATAACTCCAAAAAGCATTGGAATATTTACTTTAATATCAATTTTTTGTCAGTTGTACCCACCAAAAGATTGGCTTGTGAAGTCATCCTTGCCTTCTAAATTTAATCCCAGCATCATCCATGCAGTACTCGAGAAGCTTTCTTCAAGAAACTTCCAGTAAGATCGTCTCATCCTGCATCCATTGATATGCGTATATTAGATATGTCCTTTCCTCTTATGGGCATCTTGGAGAAAGAGGCCATAACAGTCCTTAGTTATTTTTGTTTCTGAATATATACCATAGCAACTAGAAAGCATCGTGAATGTTTCAAATACATCGACATAATGGATTTGCTGGTACACCATCAAATTTTCATCATTTATTTACTTCCATATTTATGAAAGTTACTGCATTCAGGAAAAGGACAAAACGCTTATTTTTACTCTTGAGTGACATAGGATTGCATTGTCAATCTTTTTTGTCTTCCTAAGCTTCCCTCTTAATGAACGCAGTTCAAAAGAGTTAGATTTCATTGTCATGACTATCTGAAATACTTCCATTAGCCTAATTGTGTTCATATGCTTGAGCCTGGAGAACTTTCATCACGTTCTTTCATGTGACCAACAGAATTTTTTTGGGTGTCAAAGAAATTTGAAGGGGAAACTAACATGGTCGAGTCATGGTATGCAACTGCATATTGTGTAGATAAACTTACTGACTCGACAATCCAGGTATCAAAAGATGTAGTCCTCATAGACCTTAACTGTTTGTTACTGTATAGTCAACTTCCAAAGAATGCATTTTGGTGTTCGCTTTTGATTCCTTATTATATATCAGGAGTGGGTGCAGCGAGCTCCGAGTGAACATCTTCGTTTGCCAGTGGCTAATCAGTTTATTGCCACTGACTTGTCCCTCAAGAAGACTGACAAGGTGGTCTGATCAATCTTAGGTTCATTTGGCGTGCTTTTTGAACTAATCCACCATCTTGACATTCATAACATTGGATCAGGTCATGTATCCAGTGATTGAACTTTCACACTTCTTGAGATGTTGCCGTTTATCTTACATTGGCTTGATAACAGGGTCTGCTATTGACATGATGACCAGCACCATAACTGTTGGTAGTCAAACCAACTGTTGCTCATAATGCTGAGGAGGATTTAATGCTGTGAAGAATGAAATTTGGGGTAGTCAAACCAGAAGGTGGCAAGCAATTGGCATCCTAAGGCGTGTTCTGTTCAGCTACTGTACCTTGGAGATTAAAGAAACATGCCATTGACTTCTTGCTTTGCACCACAGAAGGAGATATCTCACGGGAGAGTGAGATTGAAACTCTAGATTTCTCATCATTTGTTCCTAGCCATTTTGCTGCCTTGCAGGTATTATAGTTAAAGATGTTGATTTTATGCCATTTCATTTTGTATATTCTTCTTATCATTAAAGTGCAAAATCTTGGGATTGACAACGTCATCATGTACACATCGGATGCTGTGCTAAGGAAGAAAGCTTTTGATGTACTGGAAAGGGTTAGTGTTTTTGACTTAAGATCCTCTGTTCTTGCATCACTAAACAGCTCGTCACTCTTATAGTCCGTTTCTCTCTTGTTTAAGTTGTGCAATTATTTCCCAGTCTCCAGATGCTTGCTGATATTGCAATTTCTCAAAGGTTTGACGTCTTAAAAGCCTTGATTACAAATTGCATCTCTTCCTTTGTGGTAACTGCATGGGGTACGTGGAATAGTTGGATCTAGGGGTGAGGATGGCTGCAAGGTTCCACTCTCACTGCCCACAAACTGCACGTTTGTATTACCATCCTCCCTCCAACCATGACGATGACGACGACGACAACCACCACCACCACCACCACTCCTTGAGTGACGGCACAGGCGATGGCCCTCGTCTGGACCACAGGCTCAGAATCGACTCTACTGAACTCATGCTTTTTCTGTTGTGTGAGGAAGAGTTTAGATTTCTCTATTTGGGATGTGTTTGAGCGTTTATAGGAAGACATCCAGCCAAAAAATTGAGTTGTTTACTGTCTTTTCACATATTTTTTCAAACACGAATTGTATCTCCATTGTCAATTTTGTCCCTAGACATCAAGCCAAAAAATCAAGTCGGTTCTTGTCTTCTCACCTATTTTTTCACATAAATTGTGTCTTCATTCAATTGGTTCAATTTGGTCCCTAGATAGCTTAAATCGATAATTCATGTAGCAATGATTCATTCTTTTGAATGAATGAATTTTGTTCTCAGTTCATTTTTCTCGACTAGTTATGATCTCGATCAATCTTTTGTTAATGGTTTGACAATGTCCAAATCGATAATTGTTGTCCCCAAGCGCTATGGTGTTGTGCCCTAAATGTTCGTAGAATACAAGATCTAAAAAAGCACTATTGTCTAATTTGAGAACAAGAATTTGCTCTATAGCATTCACAAATTGACCATGGAGGACAATGGAACAATATCGCATGGCACCATAACTACATCATCTGTCGCATTTTGCACTGCGATCTAGGCTATGTCTCATCAATTCATGGCCTTTTGCTAGCATTTTCCCATGCTTCGAGGTTATGCAGCCTCTCGGCAGAAGTCCTCAACATGAATCGGATAATGTTTTATGGAGCAGAGGGACCAAGCTCTCGGTATTTCCAGATGCCTCTAATACTTAATTGTGGGAAGAGCCAGCATTTCACTGCAGAGCAAGTATGCTTTTATGGAGAATTGGCAACTAGGACATTCTTTAGTTTGAAAATTCTCATAGTTTATGAGCTTGTTTTGCTATGAAACTCTCAATGGTATAGATCCGTATATGCATTGCACCCTAACTCCAGCACCAGCAGTTTTGCTCACTCGGT
Organism: Eucalyptus guilfoylei; assembly: GCA_016097605.1. Taxonomy (NCBI): domain Eukaryota; kingdom Viridiplantae; phylum Streptophyta; class Magnoliopsida; order Myrtales; family Myrtaceae; genus Eucalyptus; species Eucalyptus guilfoylei. Next base: position 30,759,484 of record CM027866.1, on the reverse strand, counting down.
TAGGAACATTGAGCTGGAGCAAACACCTATTCTTGTGTTCCGTTGTCTAGTAAAATCCCAAGTAATACCTTTAGTCATTTACACACACCAAACACTAAAACGCTATAAGGTACAAATGCCACAGGGCAAGTGTGGCGTGGTAGTATAGATTTTGGAGAAAAATTTCAGGAGTACATTATCCAAGATCCTCATTTCTAGCTTATTTAGAACTGCTGTGAACTTCCATATGTTCATACCCTCTTCTATGTGAACCGTAAAGAGGTTGCGATGCCCTGAAGCTGAAAATGTCATCTATTTGTACTGTGTTTGGTCCAACTGCTTCATTGTTATCCACTTCAAAATTTGATGAATGCTTGCTCCCATAAACTCGTACACTTAGCACCTTCCTCTTGGGCGCTCCAATTCGTATGTGCTCGTTGAAGAAAGTTATCAATTCTTGTTTTGCCAGCTTCCTTAATGCTGCGACCTGGTCCAATGCAAATGAAGTGAATTTTTGTGAGTTGCTTTTGCATGTCTGGCTTTATGAAGATAAATTAGGCAGTTTCAGCTGAGAGGAGGGAAAGGGCATACTGCCAATTGTATACAGGTAACTTTAGTTCCATAGAAAGAGATCAAGCAGAAGATGAATGTAGGCGAAACCAACAGTAGTTGAAAAATAGTGTCAATTTGCTCAGTCCCTACTGAGAAGACTAGGATTTGATGTCTGCAACAGAAAGAGGGAGAGAGAGAGAGAGAGAGAGAGAGAGAGAGAGAGAGAGAGAGAGAGAGAGAGAGAGGCAATATCTTGTACCTAGTTTCTATTCGATCAAATAGGAAAGTTCTATCAGTTATCTCTTCCCAGTGACGCTCAGATTCTTCCCACAAATTCTTGTCCTTCTCCATCTTTGATTCAATTAGTGTGTTTAAATGGCTCTGTCATAGGCAGAAATTCCGCAGGTTCGATGTAATGGTTTAAAGATTATTTTGACAAGCTGACATGATTTTCATGATGGAACACGGGAGAAACAACTCACCTTGAAATCAACCTCGCTCATCTTAAGGAGTTTACTTTCGAAAGACTCAAGAAAGCTCTGGACCCATGTGTCGATGTACCTTGGACCCTGTTAAGATTAACAAAGTGAAGGAGTTAAAGGTGATGAGGCAGTCAAAACACAGAGAACCTTGTGGTGTACCTTCACAGCAGACAGAACAGTGAACTGCAGGCCATGCATACCGAGGTCATATCTGCACAAAACCCTTAGAATAATTAGCAGAACACACATCTGGGGAGAAGAAAGGAGAAATGAAATGGTTTTACCGATATGTGAGCAAACAGACATAACCAAGTTGCTCAACTGTTCTGAGCTGGTGGAAGGCTTCATGCCTTGCAATAAAAGCCAAAAGCTGAAGTTGTACATTCAAAGAATGTCATCTTGATGGATCTGCAATTATCCATGGGGATTGTAATCAAGTACATACAGAAAAAGACTAAGCAGACCTACCAAAATGAGTTACTCCATGATTTTTAATGCTTGTAATCTGATGAACTTTTTGTCTTTGCTAATGTACAAACATATACTTTCTCAAAGTGAATTGGTGTGTCAGAAATCAACCATCCCAAGGGGGTAAACCATGCGCAATTCTAATTGTTGAACCTACCCCAAGGGGGTAAACCATGCGCAATGTGTCACCAGATAGATTTTTGGCCGAAATTACAAGCAAAACACAGCCTCACATACCCAGAGAAACATACTAGCAGATCAAAGGTGGCCTAGGCCAATTAAGTTCATTGGAGCCAGGAGTCATCTTGAACGTCTATTCAGGCAAAAGACAGGCCAGAAGATTTCATGACAAAGTTATGCGGACAGAAATTTGTTCTTTTCATTAATATTGTTGAGTAAAAGTACCTGAATATAGTGAAGCAATGCAGAATTCTCATCATTTGGGTTTAGGCCTTCAGTTGAGTAGACGTAACTTACACCCTCGTCAAGTGTGACAAGTCTGCTTGTCATGAGCTGGATTGGAGCACAGGCTTGCATATAGGATGAGAACCATTAAAGAAAACATCTTCGACATGATGAACAATTGACTCTGCTTCATCACGCTCTATATTCCCTAGTGAGTGATGACAAAATAAAAGTAGATCAAGATTCAAATATGAGAGAGTTAAGTTAAAAAAGAAAGAGATAACTTCTAAAATCACTGAATCTGCTATGTAACACTCTAAGAATTCTCTCGAGAGCATTGTAGGTGCAAACCGAGAAAGGTCTTCAGGCTGAAAAGTCTCAAGTATTTCTAGATCTTCCTCCCAAGGCCATGAATGGTCATTTAATATTAAAGAGCGATAATATGAGGCATGATATCTTGGCTCATCAAACTTGAAATTCTGATAACTTTTTGTCAACTTCTCCTGGAAGACAATAAAAGATGAGTCATAATAGTAATTGGTGCAGCCGGCACATAGCTCAGGAAACTTGACATATAAGATTACTTTATGACGTTTTTTATGTCAAAGCATAACAAAACCAATCTGGAAACTACTGCTCTAGTGGCGGTTCTTTTTAAGAGGTATTGCTTGAATCAGCAAAGTGTATTTGGACCCTTTGCAATTTCACGACTTAGTCATGTATGAAGAGATTTCCTGATTAGATTCGGCGTACTCGAAATAATAATAATCTATTATATGACCAGATAAAAACATTACTCTGCAAAATGATTGGCATTTCTGCCTAATGTCATGGAAGCTTCTTGAGAAAAGTTGACCAGAGTTCACAATTAATTGATCTTTTCCAAGCTATTTGATCTCGAAGAGAACATGGATTGTCAAGTTTATGGCACTTTGTGCCAAGATGCACTTTGAGAGTATGAATAAGGCAAAGATAATATCAACATTTCTTAAAGTATTTCAATAAATTAAACTTGTTAGAATTTTAAAATTTTAAGTTATGTCTCCATCTAATAGCTTGAACTTACATGGTCCTGCAATTTCAACATGGTATTATAATAGGTCCTGACAAACCTTTCCTGAGCCCCCGATCGTAGTCAATTTCCACGCCTCAGTCTTAGGTCAAAGTTTAGCCTATGCATGTGGGGGTTGTTGAAACATTTAAACAGTAAAATACTCCTTCACATGAAAGCTTGAGCTTTTAGATCAATTAGCAGAAGTATCCACAATTTCCACCAATAAAAAACCCACATAACAGGATGCTTCTCCTATTGTTCTGCAGTCCTGATGGCCCCCCCAAAAAAATTTATTTTGCAGTCCTTACAAGAACTAATGCAAATGTTTTGGTAGATCATATAACAAAAGTCAAAAAAAGGAAAAAATAGTTGCTGCTTCTGGCATGCACTTATCTAGCTTTCCTCAACCAAGCATATGAAAGTTTATTGATACACAGGAACTGTTATAAGCTTCTTTCTGCAGCATAAATTTCATGAGTACCTTGATCACAAAAAATCTTTCAGGCTTCACTGTAAAATCTGCCATTGCTTTCAGGATGGTATCCAATAATACCCGCAACTTGTGATAATAGCCACAGACTTCCAGCTTAAGAAAATCAGAAAAAGAGTGAGCATGTTGTAAATGGAGAACCCCACTTACTAGAGGAATAAGGATGTGAAAAAGGAAAATATTTCTGCATCGAATCAATGCCCAATTTGTATATGTATGTAAATACACACACAAAATAAATGTACATATATGTGTGTGTATTTTTTTTCCTATGGCCAGAACTCTCTACATAAAAGAAGCTGATTCTTTCACCCAGGCAGGCAAATCAGATAGTCAGAATAATTTATAACACATTCAAGAAACCTTGGATGGGTAGTGGGCTGGGGCCTTCTGTAGCAAGATAAAGTATCTATATGCTGGCATGGGACAAAAAAAACGAATGACTAACCAATAGCCACAAGCAAAAAATCTATAGGTTGATGCAGGCATTGTATATCATTCCACTCTTACCTCAGTTGATGAATGTGCTAAAACTAACCAGGAATCAGCAGTTATTGATAGAAAATGAAACTAGTTTGATGGCAATCATGCATGACAAAATGAGGCCGCAGATAGGAAATTGACACAAGTATAATAGAGAACTGTGCAACTTATTTCTTAACTTATAGAAAATCAGGCACATATTGAACCTGCACTCCAGATACTCAGCTGTCTTTTTTAGTTATTTTCACGAAGATGCTCATCAGTCCCTAATACACAAATAATGGTATGAGATGAAGAAGGGTCAACTCTTGCCAATTACAACAAATTTTTGAAAGTCCAAAATTTGGCCCAATAATCGCTTCTTTCATTCTTGACTAAGTGATTCCACAAACAAAATGCAGGTAAAGGCATCGCAAGGCGACCATCAAAGAGTCCAGAGAACATCTGGTTATCCTCTTGCACAAGATGAGCTGCAGGTAGTATCCTGAACTTATCATATTTGCAACTCAGTCCTAAATAGGTATTTTGGATCCATACCTCGTCATAAATCCACTCGCAAACGCCAGACTAGTGTAAGATGTCAATGTATTTAAAGAGCAATCTCATCATATCTTGCATGTGCTCTGCTTTTTGGTGCAATACATGATTAGAATTTCAAGCCTCATAATCTGGGCTTTCTTACATGGCCGAGTTTTTGCCAAAGGGAATAAGCAAAGCCCTAAGTTGGTGAGAATGATTTTTTGCAAATGACCTGTAAGAAAAACAGAGAAATGCCCAGAGGCAAGAATAGCCAAAACAGAACAACATATTGTGACCAACATCAGTCATCTCAATAACAACATTAAAGAAAGAGTTATTTGAATTCACAACGCTTTCATAAGCAGACAAACTAGTGGCCCATCCTGCAAAGTCATTTGCATCAGAACTGATCATAAACCCTTCAGACTTGATCAAAGTAGCTGAAAAATGATCGCTTATGTAAGAACAACATTGCAGCAAATGATGCACTTTCATCCGTAAAATGTTCGCTTATGTAGGAGAGGCCAAGTTTTCTCGTGTTGCTGCGCTTAGAATCAGAAACTCTAAGTACTTTCTCCCCCAAAACAAAGATGTGACCATACAAACTCAGGAAATAAAATGGAACCTGACTTGCGGTCGCAGATTTGGGGCTTCTCGAGGGACCGCTTCGAGCAGAGCGGAAAGCAAGTCGTCGACGGAAGATTAGACGAGAGGGCAGAGCTATTGCTTCTCGGTTGGGAGTCGGGGGATGGAGAGAGGTGAGCGAAATCGGCCGTAGGGAGAGAGCACAATTCGGCTCACGTCAAGGAAAAGCCCTAGCTCCAGTGCTGGTGTAGCCAGTGCACGTACCTCGTCCATAGCGAGCGGGAATCCTTCTCCAGCCCTCTAGCCTGCGCCTCTCCTTCTTCACCACGCCGTCGGCCCTGCCCAGGTCCATCGAGATCTCCTGCGACCGATAGGAATGAATATCCCACATAGAAGAACATACATCAAGCGGCTTCTGCTCGTTATTGGGCCTCCACCTTGGCCTCCAGGTAGGCCTCGACCCCGTCATGATGAAAATGTCCTCCTCGATCTCCTCCTTCGACAGCGATATCCAGAACTTCCTCTTCTTCTCCTTCCTCTCGCCCTCCCCCACGAAGCCTTGTGACCGCACGGATTTCGGCTGCGGCTGCAACTGCTGCTGCTGCTGCGCGGCATAATTCTCCTTGTCCCCGTCGAGCGCGCCGCCCGCGGCGTTGTGAAACGCCTCGCCGTTCCTCAACGACAGCGGCGGAGGGTTCACCGCCCTCCTCGGCCTCAGATTCCATGGCCGCCGCGCCGCTTCGGCCTCCTCCGCCTTCCCGTCCTCGCTCGCGCCTCCTCCGGCGGCCGCGTGGCTCAGGTGCTCCCCCTCCAGAGGCGGGGGCCGCTCGTGGGTTGGGGTGGGATTCGCTGAGAAAAGGAAACAGGGGAACTGCAGCTCGTTCTCTGCTCTTCACGAGGAGAGAGAGACAAAACCCAAAATATTTAAGTGAGGAGTGAGAAATTTTAAGCGGGAGCCGTCCTTTCTTCTGCCAGCCGAGCCGAGCCGAGCCGAGCCGAGCCGAGCCACCCGCCGAAGTTATTTCGGAGAGAGTGAGAAGAGAGAGGAGAGAGACAGAAGCGCAGAAGATGGAGAGAAGAGAGAGCAGACGTGGCGGGCCCCGAGGACAGGTGTCAACGCGTGAATGGATCAGAGCAGAGATTGCGTGGCACTGTTAGGGTACCTAATATTTTCTCGGAAAGAAGAGGGACTGAGATTGGCATCTGACGATTGTTTTTTCACCACTGCACTGTACACATTTTTATTCTTCCTTTTCTTTTGCGTTAATACTTTACAGATTCTATTTGTTCTTTAATGATGTTATAGTCATTTGACATATAGTGCTTTTGGTTTTGGTTGATGAAAACGTTGTTCCTTCTGTTTAAAGTGACGATCTCAATTTGTTTGACAACTACTCTGAGAATTGGAAAATATCTTCGTGTCGTATGATATTATGGTGGAACGTGGTTGGCGAAATTCTAGAGTCCTAAAAGCTGCTACTCCTGGCACGGGAAAACTGACCGCTTCTTTAGCTTAGTCTGGCGGGAGTCATGGATCAAAGGAGGCCTCTGTCATTTAAATTTAATCCAGAGACATTTCTTTTCTATGATATGTGCACTTCTATGTTCCCAAGAAGAAAGAGGAGAAGCTTGCTCATTTCAGGAACTTATTATAAAGTACTGGTATTGACAGGCTGAATTTGTTATTAGAAGAATGAGGTAGCACAGTTTTATTCGTTTCGTCTTTCGTAGGTTCTAAAAATTGTGCAAGTAGTCATGGTCTGTGATAAAGTGAAGATTATTCTGGACAAAAGAAGTCTGATAGTATTATGCTTCCCTGGGCCCCTGCGATTTATCAGGAAGTGCAGTTAAAGGTTGTAAGAGGTTTGAAATTTCCCACCTGTTCTCTTTTCTGGACTTTAATTGGGTTTTCCTGTTTTTGATGAACTAAATTGAAATTTGTAGGTTGTGCCAAGGTGGTCTCTGACTTCAAATGGTTTTCTTCGGACATGGCTTTTTTGTCTGTATCCACCTCTATGGTTGTCCAAGCAAACAAGCCTGGTAAATCTGCCATCAAAGTACTATCGATTTATGATACATTCAATTATGGTGAGGTATAATACTTTGTCTAATTGATTTTTCCCTTATCGTAGTAAATCTCCATATTTGATGCCAAATAGACCCCACTCTTTCTTTCTGCATTCTGCCAAATTGCATTTAAATTCATTATAGCATTCATAAAGATAGTTTTTAATTGATCCTGGAGTGATCTGTATGGTAAATGCTGAAGCTACAGATTATCATGGCTGAAATAGATTCCACAATTACAACAATTAAAATTCTAAAGGAAAACTGCCCAACTTGTCCGGTTGCATATTAGAAACCATGAATCCCTACAGTTAAGTTGAGATTCTTAGAGTATTCATAAAGACAGTTTTTAAATGATCCTGGAGTAATCTGTACGGTAAATGCTGAAGCTACAGATTCTAATGGCTGAAATAGATATTACAATTAAAACAACACAATTACAATAACTAAAATTCTAAAGAAAAACTGTGTGACTAGTCTTGTCGCACATTAGAAACCATGAGTCCCTAAAGGAAAGTTGAGTTTCTTACTTGTGCATTGGTTTAGTTGGAATCTTTATTAAATTTTGTTTCTCACCATTCATGTGTCTGGGTTTCGTTTATACCATGACAATAAGCAAAGCCAGTGCAGTGCAACTCTCATTTTTTTGTAAAGATTAGTAGTTAGACTCGTCAGTTCAACTGGTTGGACCAGTAACTGGTTTGATGTCTTGTCTGGCTTAGTAATCAAACTGCAAGTGATAACAAACCAGATTGATATGACATCAGCGTTTCAACCTAGTTTTTAGAAAAAAGTGGGTAATAAGGTATGTACTTGGTGTTTTGAACCTGGTATCAAATTGTCCTTGGCCACAAGTTTCTCCGGCTCTGACTTGCCCATCATTCTTGGTTACGGTACAGACAAGGATGTTAAGTCAGAGGAAGAAGTGTCAGATGAATGAATCTACGAATTAATGATTCCGACATGGATCGAAATTGGGATATGTAGCCCTGGTGAGCATGCTTTGTATGCCCTCAATCACCAGGGGCCGAGCTTTTGCTTGAATCCCAAGTTCAGAATAACTATAATCAACAGTTTGAAGTTTGCACTGGAAAAAATAATGGTCACTGCAAACACATAAGAGCTCTTTAACAATACTAGGATTTTTAAGTTTCACTCTAGACATGATCTCAATGCTATCTTAATAGGCATTTCCTCATTACATGTCCTTCTACAGGTGATTGTAGAAGTTTCCACACCAGCTGCTATAGTTATGCTCCCGAACTTCCTTGTAGACACTTTTGTGGGATCACACCTTAAAGCTGCACTGACCTTGAAAGTGTCAACTGGTGATGCTAATTTTCGCAGTCAGTTTGAATCTTATTTGATTGCTTTCTTTTTATACCACCTTGATGAAGTTACCTATCATTTGTAGGTTCACAATTTTATAGATGTGATGCTTTTGCTTCCTTCATTAGGTGGAAGGCTGGAAGCGAATCATTCATCATTGTCAATGAGACTGGAGAAAAAGCTAAGGTCCAGAATATAATAGATGGTGATGATGTCAAAGCTGTGGTCAATGGTCCACCATGTTCATGGACCCCTGTTTATGCTGCTGGTTCAGGTCAAACTATGCTGCATGCCACACTGCTGAAAGAGTATACCGTTTCGAATCTTTCTCACATGGAACTACTGCTTTGAAAGCTTCATCACATATAGCGGCATTCCCACCCTTTGTTTTGCATCAGATGGAGATGGAAACCACTTTGGTCGTTATTGGTTTGATTTTGCTCAAGTCAAAGCTGATTGACATTTGGAAAGTTTAGATAAAATATATGTTATACCAGGAAAATATGTCGATGTTGTGCTTCTTGGAGGACCTGAAATATGGGATGGAGATATCAATTTCCTTGAAACTGTTGAGTGCTTTGATAAAGAACCTGCTAATTTGAAAGATCAAAATCTTGTTCAGCAGCTTCCCCCAGCACTTATAGGAGTTTGTACAGGTTTCTTGCCAACTGTTTGGAACTTTTGCAAGTGTCTGCATATTTTCCTGGCTTTAGGTCATTATTGTTTGACATTAGATAATCACCATTCTTCGAGGAAAGTGGCAATACAATAACAAAACAAAGAGGCATTTAAATTGAATAAACTGAACTGGACAAGAGATTTCAGGTTGAATAAATTTTGGTCTGGATTGGTTGCATGAACTGGATTTCAAAATGGGTTCCTGGCGTTGACCAAAATCCTGAAACGATCTAAAACTGAATTATGCTATTGTCTAAAATTCCATTATTCTTTCTTAACTTTAAGTTATATTTGTAGTCAGTCATCAATATCTAATAAAAATTTGTAATTATGTTGGGAGAAAAATGCTTTAAGGAAAAGCTGTGAAGAAAAGCTGACCACACTACATTTTTTCGTTTCATGTGATTATTGTTTGCTCCAGTTTTGTTCAAGCAACAAAATTCATATACTAATTAGGTTGCTCTGGACCTTTCACCAAAACCAAAATAGCCTGGCCTGTTGGCACCCTCAGATACATCTACTAAACAGTCCTCTTTGAACTCAGGATCTTGTCTACAAATGCAGTAATGTGGTCGGTGTTGACCATCCTCTGCCAGCAATTGGAGAAGCATCTTTGTCAGTCATGCTCATTTCCTTACTCTATCGTGTTAGTAGCAGATGAACCAGGTACGCATCAGCTTTTTAATTCACCTGTTGGTATGGATGTTTTGAGAAGTCCCTTAACATTCTGTTTTCCACATGACAGTTAATCTGAAAGGTGCTATATCAACTGCTAGCCAAGCAGAATGAAGTCCAGAAAGAGTTCGTGTGACTCCTGTTACCCTGGCAAATGGACACACTATTTGCGTAGCTGCAGTCGGTATTGCTTGCTTTGGAGAAGTTTTTGCAAACTCATCTTCCCTTTGTTTGAGGTGGAATTGAGAAACTGTGACGAACTGGCATATTGGTATGACGATGATGATGTGGATAGGGCTCAGTCTGGCTGGGAACACTTTTTGGTCTTGCGCAATGGATCAGGACTGGTACTGTTTGAACCCTTACACCCATCTTTCAGTTTACTCACAATATAGGCTTATCCATGAATGCTGCTGTATTTCTTGTTCCCTTAAGGTTTTAGGTTCAGTCTATCATATTTTGCAGAAATTGTCGGTCTAATTCTGGAATCAGATTAGGCTCGTACTCATGCATGGCTCTTTATTTGCTCTTTTCCCTGAATCATATCATTAAAATATATATTTTGCAGGGACATACACTCAGCTATAATATTTTCTGTTGTCGTTACATCTGAAACCTGCATATATATATATATTTATGAGAATGATCTCCCTTTCATTTGCATATTACATTTGGGTGTATTCCTGAGATTCATATATATTGATTGTTAGTCTACTGTTTGACCTACTGTACTCGGATCTGATGAAATCACGAATTCTGTTTATCTTGGGGCCGAAAGTTCATGAGATGTCCTCACAGATGCTATACACTTACAGGGTAAGCTCTTTGAATAATCTGAGTGCTCAAGGAAATAGTAAAGTTGTTGCATTTATGACACTGTTACCTTTGTTTTCTGCTGTCGCAATCACCTGTTATTGGCCATGCAAAATTTCATCGCGCATTCGTTAAAATATGCATCTTGTATCAACTCTATGAGTTGAACCGGAGTACAGCTTGCTAAAATCTTGTGCTAAGTTAAGCCAATGACTACAAATTGTCCCTACTACATCCTATTTCCTGTTTTAAGTGGATCAACAGTTCTTGAGTGATTTGAAGATGAAAGGTGTATGTCATGCATCTGCGCATTTTGAATGTATGAAGCATCATGTCCTAAGGAGGCAATCTTTTTAGGCAATAAGTTGAATAAGATCCATGAAACTTCAACAACTACAAAATGCAGTTGGAAGTAAACAAAAGGGACCAATTCATTCTGTGTGTAAATCACTCCTCTTAGCCAAGTCTTCTATATCTTCCCAGATATGGGCCCATTAATGCTTTGCCATACCTGGAAATTTGAATGAAGGCTTTAACAGAAAAATCATATTTACCACTAGGGTTATCTGCAATGTGCCCTTTACTGATGATTTTTGGGCAGTAGCCTCCAACCTTTCGATTTTTTTGGAAATGCCACTTGACATTCATTTTGTATCAAACTCATTCACATTACCTGCACTGTGCATGATCAATATATGTATCATCTTCAGACAAGCTACATCTAGAATTGCAAAATATCAAATGATAAGATGGCTGCCCCATTGTTTCGTGCCGGTTTTAGGATTCAACACAAAAAAGCAGTTTCCTGGAGGAAAAATTTGTAACCAGTTGGTCTCTTCGGAGGAAATTCAGCAGTCATATTTCAATGAGAAAGAACTTGCCTTTATTAAGGTCTTGGTGGGAAGGTAAAAGAACTAATTCCAGAATTGGGCCTCTTCTATTTGGAACTTGGATTGATAAAAGTTACGTAACCTTAGGTATGCGATGACAATACAATGCCGACTTTGCTCCCATTCCATGTTTGGGTTTCTTTATTTGTTTCACTAATGTCTCATCGAAACACAGCATTAGAATGGATATTCAAATTCTTGTTGATACTTGAGTCGGTGATGTCATGCAAACATAAATTTTTAACCAGTTGGGCGGTCATGCCTGGGTAAAGTAGCAAATCTCTGTCTATGTCCGTTTGTGAAATTCGAGTCTATCCCATTTGCTTTGCTTTTCAGGGAATTTGTTGGTAACAACATAGGAATTTACAGATCCATTAGTGCCTTTGAGTTTGTTTATGATTGTTAACTTCCCTTAAGAAATTTTTCATCTGCATCATTTGGAAAGAACTGAGAATGCCAGGTTTTGGGTGGTGTTTTTGTCTGGAGTAGTACATTTTTACCTGCATTCTAGGTCCTATCTTCGGTAAGCATCTTATGAAGCAAACAATACTGGGGCTCCTTCTTTGTCTGTTCGTCATGTACTGGGGCTCCTTCTTTGTCTGTTTATCATGTACTGGAGCTTCATCTATGTCTGACTGTGCTTGAAGCTCACTAAAGTGGGCTTTCACAAGATTATTTTCTCTAACATAATTCTTTTGATCCTTATTATTTGTTTATTATGGGATTGTTTTGTGAGCAAACTATATCTGGTTCTTTATATATGTGAAGTACACACTATTAATCAGTAAGTATCATTTATCTATTTCAGGTCCGCCGGCAAGGCCCAAGTTTCAGTTTTATTTTCATGTGACTCTGTCTCTGCTTCATACTCAGAATCCAAGTTTTACAGTTCTAGTGTATAGGTATCAGTGATTCCTGATCCAGCTCTTGCCCTTGGAGTTCCGATATCCGGGATTCTTCCTTAGTATATTTCATCAAGTCTGTTGCCTTCATCTTTTGAATAATGTGGCCAGTCAGACAGTCACTGTGGAAAAGGGACCATTACCTATTCCTTGTCGAGAAACTGTAGTGAATTGAATGAAATAGCTCGCAGCATGACTATTTCCGTTCAATATAACAGAATTAACACAGCTGAGAGTATTGAAGTTGCATGCATTCACTATACTATGAATGATTAGAATTGCATAATATCAATTAATAAGTTGGCTGCTCCACTGTTTTGTGCAGGTTTTAGGATTCAACACAGAGAGCAGCTTCCTAAATAAAAATTGGTAATCAGTTGGTCTCTTCAAAGGAAATTCAGATTTCATTATTCAACGAGAAAGAACTTGGCTTTATTAAGATCTTGGTGGGAAGATAAAAGAACTTTTTCCACAATTGGGCCTCATCTTTTTGGGTACTTGGATTGATGATGGTTCTGTTGTACCATGGTTATGTAATACAATTTCGTTGATTTCGCTCTCCCTCCATGTTTGGGTCTCTTTGTTTGTTTCCCTAATATCCCATTGAAACACAGATTGTTGACACCTGAATTTTGGCGACCCAGTCATTTATTCATTGCATAGAAAAATTAGGGATTAATTTTTAAGCTCTAAAAAAAAAATAATAATAATAATAATGATGATGATGATGATTGCATAGCATATAGTTTTAGGCGCATCATTATTTTCTAATAAGGAATGACGATTTGATATATTCGGTAAATCTTTCATATATTCATGCAAATACACACCAAGAGATATATTTTGCAAAAAAAATTAGAAGATTTTGAGGGAATATTTCAGGTGGGATATATATTTGGTGCTAATGTTTGGGCAATATACATTTTAACATAATAAAAGAAACCCTAGATCTTTCAATCGTCGATGGGCATGGGCAAAGGAAAGAAAATAAAATAAAATCAAGGAGAGATTAAGCTGGCCGTGAAATCACGCGCCAATTTGCAGACCATAAATTGAGGCAACAAGAAAAAGGAAACTCGAACATTACTATGGAAAGGGGTGCTCGGAACCACTATAAAAGGAGGAGAGAGGCCACACACTTGAGGACGGCCACATTGAGCGGGCTCTCTCGCTCTTCATCCCAGTCTGGTCACTGCCCCCGCTGGTCCTTTGCAGATCCATCGCGGGGTTTCTTAGTCCGCGGCCACACCCGGTTCGAACATCACAGCAATATTCCGTCGTCATCGACCGTTCCCACCGAGCCGCGTTTTCCACACAGCCGCTGTGCATCACTACCACCGCCAGTCGAGCATCGCCACGTCTGTGCAGCGCCGATGGCCAAGCCCCCTTTTACACAATGTCAACCCAGCTGCTGATCCGTCGCTGCATCAGGAATCGCGATACCTCCTCTTGCTGACCGAGGAGTACCAGACGACGAGCTCGGACTCGTGACTGACTCGTGCTCCTGGCCCCTGCTCTTACCAAGACTCCTCTACTCCGACCGGTCAAGCGATAGCGAAGACCTGCCGTCCAGAAGAGCCGAACCACCAGTGGCTACCCTCATCGATGACCCCGGCCTCGACATCTTGCTACTCGGATTGTGCCGTTGAATTTCTTTGTTTGGCGAGCTGACTTGTGCGCCGGCGACCAGGGGGCCATATCCCTATGATTCCTGAATCCGTGAAGAAATTCACTCGTATTCGCACTTCGGCGTCCATGAAGTTCACCTGAAAAGTTATAGCCAAAGGACGAACACGTGGGAAAGAAGTGGCCTCCGTGTAGCCTGAGGCGGTGAAAATTTGGCTGTTGGTGGGAGAGGGGTTAGATCGAAGAAATAGAAATAAAAGGGTGCATGGCAGCAGGGGAAACACCGGCAGTAAGGAGATTCGAGGGTTTGGGGTCTAATTCTTCAATCCTATATATTGCGTTGGTCCTTGCCGCGCAGTTGTTCTTGATTTTGCATCCGACCGAGCACCACACCATGAATTACCAGCTCGAGCATCTCAGGCTGAGATGCCTTGCCGGCTTGCCCTGAAGCACAGCCGGTCATCACAAGCTGGCCGCCGATTCGAATTGGGAAACGTCATCAGTGCGATATCGTGAATTTGTGATCCTTCGAGCATCATCCACAAACCATGGTCCGGTGTGATTCCGATCCAGATTATGCATGCGATTCCGATCCAGATTATGCGTGTTCGGATTAGGTAACAATCTTTATGCAATTCAAATGGAATATTTCATTCCTTAATTTGGATTGATTGTTATTTGATACGTGATATTAAGTATATCCAATTCTGGCTTATTGATAAAGTTGATTTAATTATTAATTTGATCCGTAAAGATATCGGATCATTTTTTTTAAATTTCAACTTATTATTGGATAATTGCGTTGTTTGAGATTGCGATAATCTTTAATTTGAGCCATGAGATAACGGATCATTGTTTTTTTTATTATGTTTGATTCTGAGTAAGTGCCTTATCAAGATTATGATATCCATTAATCTAAGACGTAAGACAACGGATTATTTTTTGGGATATCATAATTTGAATCTCGATGGATATCTTGAATGATTTTTGCTATATTTGAAATTTTGTTAGATAGAATTGCAAGCTTTAATGAATAAAAAATACAAAGAAAATACTGCATGGTGGATCTCATCATTTAGAATTAGAATGCGTGTTTAGATAATATCTAGCCTAGATACCAATTTGAATTAAACGGCATGTTGAGATAAGCTTCTAAGTTAAGATAGGATTTATGTTAGTCTATTTCCTAACTTAAAATAGATAATATCTCACTTTAGGTAGTTTTTTTATTTAATTTCAAATTTTAATATAAAAATACAAAAAATATTAGATGCATGTCAAATAGTTTGCATGTTAGATTCATTCAATTAGAAATTGCTTGTCTAGGTCATGTAGTTAAAGTGCACGTTATATAGTAAAGTTTTAATTTCAAGATGAGAGAAAACCAAAAAAAAAAATAATAATAATAATTGCTTGCTTGGTGTGTTTAATTCTTTTGGTGCAATTTATTTGATTCATTGAGTGTTTAATAATGGTTGAGCATTCGTGTGATCACCCATTGCATGATAATGATTTAGGTTACTGTCGCGACTTAACCACGGGTGCACCACCTAGGTTTGGCTAATGGACTATTAAGTCTAAACTTAGCTCGGCTCCCAAGCCCATACCAATTCGCGACTTAGGTTCAAGTTCTTGATATGCGATTAATTTTTATTAGGAGTCGCCACTAATCTGTTTTTGGTGGGTCGATTCGGGAGATTTACTTTACTCGAACCAGAGATTGTGAGTTTGGGGACTTGATTATGTTAGATTTCTCAAACGCCATTTCGGTACCTTTCTCTTTTATTTCGAAAAATTATTTTGCAGGTAGCTTGAATTGATTTTAATTTGCTTCCCTAACATGTGAAGCGATTATACAAGTGCGCAAACCACCAATTTAACACCCAAGAAAGTAATAAATAAATTACGGGACTTACTTCATAGTAACGAAAGCATATGCAATGTTAGCTCAAAATTCACATCAAAAGCCCTAAATATGATTCTTAATTAACACGCAGTCACTCAATCTTTTTTAAGGATTTTCTCTTGTTTAATGAAACCTAAGCTATATGTCATGCAATTTAAGTAAATGGGCTAACTCTAATGACGGGCGACTTCTAATTTAATGGACCTAGCAACAATTACTAAATGATATTTTTTATATATTTTTTAATAAAAATTTTTAATTAAAAATTACTAATAATAAAAATCTAGCTAAAGTGAGATATTATCTATTTTAAGTTAGGAAATAGACTAATCCGAATCCTATCTTAACTTAGAAATTTATCTCAACATGCAATTTAATTCAAATATATTATCTAACCTAGATACCTTTCTAATTATACATACCATCTAAACATGCATTCTAATATAATTAGAAAGGTATCTAACTATTCTATCATACAATTATATCTAGGAAATCAATTATAATCTACATGATATGCAAATGCAATTTTTTTGTATTTTCAGGATAAATAAAGCAATTAAAAGATAAGCATCAAATCATTTACGGTCATCAAAGATATTATCCATTGTTTGAATTAGGAAACAATATCTAATCAATTTGATTATTTCGCTAATAAAATCGATAAATTGATCTTAAGCCTTAAAGATCAAGATATTAATTTTAAAAATCGACATGCGGTTGCACCTTAGGCAATAAATCTTAACTGGAAATACGCCTATAATTCAAATATGCACGTAAGATATTGAAAAGCATGTATTAGGCAATAAAATATCCAAATCAAATTTAGATAAGATAACTACCTAATCCCGCAAATAATATTGTCAAATTTGAATCGAATGGAATCCGCTCAATAGATGATCGGTGGTGGCGATCGGCTTCTCGACGGTGTCAACGGTGATGGTTCACAGATGATCAGCGAGATCACGTAGGGACTCGCGGCTCGGGACTTGGGCAACGACTATAGCTCTTTGGCTTAAAGTACAAAACAGCTTCGTCGTCAATGGTGCATGATGATGCTCCCGATGCGGCCAGCGAGAGCTTCAAATAACCCACAAGTCTTCGAAAGTCATGGACAGCAAGTAGGTCTCGGTAGACTTGGACCCTTCAAGGAACAAAATTACCACTTGACCATCTATGTTGTTGACTAGATTTTGTTGCTTTGGCGTTGGGTCTTTAATGGCCAAATCTCTCGAACACTAGAAGTATAGGTGGCGATGATGGGTGAACGCGTCGAAGTGTGAGTTTATTCTTTTGCCCACACGAGTGAATCTGTAGTTCTAATTTCACCACGTTGGCTCTGATCTTTTTTCAAGTCAAAGTCAATGGATTTTCTTCATGCAGCAAGTGGATGTTTCCTTGTCCGAATGGAAGCTTTGTTCATCTGGACAATTTTTTTCGAAAGGACACGTTTGTTCAATTTTGCAATTTTTCATGAAGAGTTGCCTATGTTTTAAGATTGTTATATATACATACATACATACATACATACATACATATATACATACATATATATATACATATATATATATATATATATATATATATACATATATATATTGTCGCGACCTAAATTTCGGGTGCACCACCTAAGTTTAGGTTAATGGACTACTAAGTCTTTAACTTAGCTCGGGCTCTCCCAAGCCCATACCAATTCGCGACTTAAGGTTCAGTTATTTAGCATGCAAAAGATTATTAAGTAAGAGTCGCCACTAATCAATTTATGGTAGGTCGATTAGACACCTAAGTAAAATAATGGGAGAATTATTTTACTCGTACGAACTAAAGACTAAGGGTACGGGGACTTGTTTACACTAGATTTCTCTAATGCCCTTTCGGTACAATTTCTTTTTAATTTTCAAAAATGTTTTTGAATGCAGCCTGGATTGATTTTAATTTATTTTCCTAACATGTGAGGTGGTCATGCGGGTGCGCAAACCATCAATTTAGCATCCAAAAAAGCAATGAATGAATTGCAAAACTTATCTCATAGCAACGAAAGTATCTGCAATGTTAGATTAGAATTCACATGGACAGTCCTAGATATGATTTCTAATTAACATGCAATCACTCAATTTTTGTTTTCACTTATTTAATGAAAATCATGATTTATGCAATGCATGTCACTAATTTAACATGATATGATATGGCAATATGACCTAAACTATATAGAATGAATAAGCATGCAATCTATCCTAAAACATGAAATGAATTTATTCTAATTCTTTTGTATTTTCCATGAAATTTGAAATTAAAGAGATGCAACAATTAAATATGCAATCTAAATTAATCAAATGACCTAATTCTAATGACGATCAATATTTAACTAAATGAACCTAGCAACAATTACTAAGTTACATGCATTTCATGAACCTAATTTTACTAACAAACTCAAATTAAATTATTCTATTATGTAAACTAGTTAACGTGCACCTAGTATTTTTGTATTTTTATTGAAATTCGGAATTAATAAAAATCCTAATTAAACTATCTAAAAAAGAATAATTTTCTAATTCATTTTAGGGATTAATTTGACTTAAACCCTATCCTATCTTAGAAAACTATTTTTTAAAGAAAAATAATATTATCTAGATGTGCAAACATTATCTAAAATCAATCTTAATCTATTCCAAAAATTATCTAAAAATGCAATCCTAAAATGCAATCTTCATTTACTAAACCAACAACTCCAATGCAAGATTTGATTTTTGATTTTTTTGATTTTTATGTTTTTTTGGTGTTTTTCAAGGATAAGCAATCACGAAATTACATCTAAACTAATCAAGATATCCACCAAATAAATGATTAGAATAATCGAAAAATAACTGTTGTCTTACTGGTCAAATTAACGATTACTTTAACCCTAAACATCACGACAAAAATTAAAAATAATTAAAAATCTGACCCGAAGTCTTACGGATCAAATTAATAATTATAATGATTCGACAATTAAAATATTATCAACAAGCCGCAAAAATTAATATAATTAAAAAAATTGATCCGACGTCTTACGGATCAAATTAATAATTACATTAATTTTGAGCCAAATCCCTATGGATAATGCCTAAAGATTTTTGAAATAAACATCGACATCCGATATTACAATGTAAATAAATTAAAGAGAGCTATCAAATAAAGCAAAATAAATAAATGAGAATAATAATAATAATAATAATAAACTAATCTACCTAATTGGATTTTTTCTTTTTCTTTTTTTGCTTTTTCCCTTCCCAAGCACGGCTTGGCAGCTGGTTCGGAGTTCCGGAGAGGAGAGTCGCCGGCGAGGAACTCCGGCAAGGTTACAGCAGGCAGAAAACTGCAGATCTAGCTCAAGTGGACTTCAGGCGAGGCTGGTGCGACCAATCGCACAGCAGGGGAAACTCGCGGCTGCTGCGGCGTGGTGCAGGGACGCGGGCTCGCGGGCGAGGGTTTCGACGAGATGGGACATTGACGACTTCGCGGGTCTGGCTCTGGCGGAGGCACGTCGACTGGCTCGGGATCTACCGGCATCAGGGCAGAAGCGTCGCGAGTGGAGGCTCGAGCAGAGGCGGTGGGCTCGCAGGTGAGGCAGAGCGCAACGGTGCTGGGTTGAGCTGTTGCGGGGATCTGCTGCAAAGGCAGATCGGTAGGCGCACAGGTGCTCGTGGAGGCGCGGCAGAGGCGGATCGGCGATGCGGTGTCCGGCAAGCAGGGGAATCAGGTAGCAGCACGGGCTTCTGTGAGTCACGGGTTGCAGGCGAAGGGGAGCAGATGCAGGTCGGCACTGCTCCAACGTCGGGCTCCACGAACGGTGACCGGCTTCTGGTGAGACGGAGCGTGGCAGGAACGGCTCTAGCGTTAAGCTTCACGGATGGCGACCGGCGGGACGGTAGCTGGCAGCGGTGCAAGAACCAGGGACTAGAGGGCGTCGGTAGGGGCGCGAAGAAGAGAAACAGTGATTTTTTCTCTCTCCACTGCACGTCCGGTCACTTCCTCTGCAATGCACTGTTGCGGCTGTACCTTCAGCCACCGCTTGGTCCTTCTACTGACTTTTGCTAAAAGAAAACACTAAAGAAGCTTTTCCCTTCAATAATGAGAAGCCCCCCTCTTTTCTCGAAGCCTTGCACTCCCTTTTTATAGAGCAAAAAAAGGAAATCAATTTGTTCTGCCAACGCGGATATCATATATTGACTCAACCATTAAAGATAAAGCTTCATTATCCAACTCTAAAATCTTTCCAAAATCTCCATCCACAATAAAATATTTTAGATTATTCCTTATCCTCCTTAATATTCCCAACGATTTTATCACCTAAAGACTAAAGATAAGATTGTAATCCGATTTTTTTAAATCCCAAAAACCACCGTAATATCGCATTAAATCTCAATTTCTCATAAGATAATTAATTAATTAAAAAAAACGGGGTTGGGCTAATTTGCTCCTTTCGTGGGCCTAGCCTGGTCTGTCGAACTAGAGCTCAAAAACATAAATTTGAACCCATCCAACGCCGGTCCAATAAAATGTAAAAAATGTAAATTAAAATAAATGCACCTAAATCTATATGCTATGCAATCAATATTTTTATTTTTATTTTATTTTATTCAGGGATAAAATTAACCCCTAATTTCATGCAATAAATAAATGACTGTATCGCCAAAATTTAAGTGTCAACAGCTGCTCTTCTTTGAAGGTGAGCTCGAAGAGGTTGCCTTCAAAGACAAATTGAAACATAAATTTTGATCATGCACATGCACTAAATGATTGATTGATTGATTTTTTTTTTTTTTTTTTTTTTTTTTTTTTTTTGGTAAATGAATCCCATTTTAAAATGCAATTTATATGATGCACGAAAATGCAAATACAAATGATAAATGAACCTACCTAGAATAACTTACCTTCAAGGAGAGTAGAGTAACTCAAGATAGTTGGTGTTATATGTCCAGGACCTGTACCATTCTACAGTCGCCTAGAATAGTAACGAGGCCTTGTAAGGAGACCGCTTTCCTATGACCCGTACCTTTCTACAGTTGCCCAGTATGGCCGCAAAATTTTGTAAGGAAACTGCTATACTAGGACCCGTACCTTTCTATGGTCACCTAGTATGGCAGTGTTTGGGTTGTGTCTAGGACCCATACCATTCTACGGTTGCCTAAATGGGGATTTACCTTCTAGGACCCGTACCATTATACGGTCGCCCGAATAGGGAAATAGATGTTGTCTAGGACCCGTACCATTCTACGGTCGCCTAAACGGAGGTTTACCTTCCAGGACCCATACCATTCTACGATCGCCTGAATAGGGAAATAGATGTTGTCTAGGACCCATACCATTCTACGGTCGCCTAAACGAGGGTTTACCTTCCAGGACCCGTATCATTCTACGGTCGCTTGAATAGGGAAATAGATGTTGTCTAGGACCCGTACCATTCTACGGTTGCCTAAAGGGGGGTTTACCTTCCAGGACCCGTACCATTCTACGGTCGCCTGAATAGGGAAATAGATGTTGTCTAGGACCCATACCATTCTACGGTCACCTAAACGGGGGTTTACCTTCCAGGACCCGTACCATTCTACGGTCGCCTAAACGGGGGTTTACCTTCCAAGACCCATACCATTCTACGATCGCCTAAACGGGAAACAGCTATTGCCTAGGACCCGTACCATTCTACGGTCGCCTAAACGGGAAATAGCTTTTCAAGACCCGTACCTTTCTACGATCGCCTGAATAAGGTTTTGCTTGACTAGGTACCGAACCTTTCTTCGGTCGTCTAGCATTGCAGCATAGATCATTTAACCAGGACCCGAACTTTTCTTCGGTAATGAATCTGGGAAAAATCTTTGGGGGGTAACTCCATCGAGTGCCAGTGCTTGAAAAGGAATACCTGTACAATGACAAGTATTTAAGGTATGGATAGAGATATATTTACCTGGTGACATCTCCGATCCTTAGGGATATGTCTCCTAAATTAATGAAGTGACTCTGGGCTTCGGAAGCACACTATGTCGATGAAGAGGAACTTCGGGCTACAGAAGCACGCCGATTTGATAGGGGGACTCTAGGCTATAGGAGCATGCCAGGTCAGAAATTTCGAGCTATGAAAGCACACCGGTTTGATGAAAAGGACTCTGGGCTACGAAAGCACACCATGTCAATATAAAGGACACCGGGCTACGGAAGCATGCCGGATTGATGAAATGGACTCTGGGCTATGAAAGCACGCCAGGTCAATATAGTGGACACCGGGCTACGGAAGCACACCGGGTCGATGAAATGGACTCTAGGCTACGAAAGCACGCCAGGTCAATATAGTGGACACCGAGCTACGGAAGCACGCCGGGTCGATGAAAGGGACTCTAGGCTACGAAAGCACGCCAGGTCAGTATAATGGACAACTTGACCGAGTCAAGTGTCGATGCACTTGAGAGAGAATACCTGTACAATGACAAGTATTTAGAGTATAAGCAGAGATATACTTACTTGGTAACGTCTTTGCTCCCGGGGATATGTCTCCTACAAAACATGGTTATAGGAGAAGCAACATTGATTCAGGTGAGGTTCATGCGTGATGACTTCTATCAATCTTGCATCACCTAATTTCCATTGGTAAAGATTTCAAAAAAAATTCCAATCTGAACACATGAGTTTCATGGATGTGTCAAATGAGGGACCTCTCGGTCTGAAAGGACTTTTCACTCATTCCTCATTAAAATAGCCATTTCATCCTGACCTTTGATGTAGGATTTCGACAATCGCTCTATCTCACCATCGTCATGTCAAACAAGGGTCTGAGCAATCTCGCAAGTGGTACGACTTTACCAATCTGAAAGGTCTTTAAGAGGGACTGTAATGTGGGCTCGGTTAACAGCTCAACAAGGGAGACTCTTCGAGTCGAGGCTATTAAAAAATGACATTTCGCAATTGCCTTTGGGTTTACAAGTCAAGAAACATATGAAATGAAGCAGAAATTATCTTACTCGCACTTCTTCAAGTGATGCTTTCGAACATATGAACTTTTACGTTAATTCAAATGCCATAATCTGAAGAGACTTTGCAAGGGACGTAACGTAGGCTAAGTTCATGGGTTGAAAAATGAAAGATTGTTAGGCTCAAAGATGTGTATAGGGTGAGAGTTGATGATCATCTTGGCACTGCCACCAGTTTTCCTTTTCACCATTGGGGATTGTCTTCATGAAGTGCCCCATTGATTGTAAAAAACTCAGCATTTGAGTTCTTGAGTATTGCTCTATTGGGATTCAATTCTTGCAATTGACAGTCACCTATCTTGACTCTCTTTTTCATCTATAGGCATTGGCCTTGCCTTTATCAAGCACACCGCTTTTTCATGCCCCTTGTTCTTATTCATTTTTTCTTCACTTCTTTTCATGAGCATTGGCCTTGCTTTTACCAGGCACTCTGCTTTTTCATGCCCCCTAGTTCTATTTTGATTTCAATTTTTGCGCACAGTGCATGCGTCAAGGAATTACACTTTGGATGACACTCGAACTTTCAAGGGTCTTCATCTGTCTTTTGTCTTGCCCCAGTGTGGGAGATGATCACCAACTGGGTTTAATGTGAAACGAATTCATAGGCTCAAGGGGGCTATGCAATGGATAAAGTGCATAGGATAGAGAAAGAACTGCTCTTCGTCGTCCTAAGGCACTCTAAATTATCGTACAAGTTACACTGCGAAAGTAATACTCGAAGATAGATGCAAGTGTGAGTAAGAAAATTCCTATCATTCATTTCAAATTTTGTCCCAGTATGGGATGATCCTTGATAGGGATAACTTAAAAAGCTCTTCATATGTGTGGGCTCAAAGAGTTGAACATTGGATATACCTGTAGTGTTTCGGGTAGCAGAAGAAATTGCCCCTCATCACCTCGGTTGACGTACTCTTTGCGAGATCACCATTTTCCTCGTAGGCATGGAATTTTTTGCACAACTCACTAGGGGTTAGTGTATGAAACAGTGTATGGAATAAGGTTTGTCTTTCATCATTCCAAAGTATCCCATTTGACACATTCAATTTATCTCACATAATTCATCAGGGAAAACATGCAAGATTTGCAGTAAATTTGAACAATTCAACTCATTGAGGCATTTTATTCATCATAGAAATACTTGCAATATAAGACATGACATGACAAATTCTATCATGGATAATACTTCTTGACAGCATCAGAATTAACTGGAGCGGAAAACTCACGACCATCCATTTTAGCTAAGATCAAGGCACCTCTAGGGAGTACCTTCCTCACCACATATGGGCCACTGTAATTTGGAGCGAACTTGCCCCCAGGATCTGGAAAAATTGGCAATAGCTTCCTTAGAACAAGATCATTTATCTCGAAATGTCTCAGCCGCACCTTCCGGTTGAAAGATCGGGCTACTCTCTGTTGGTAAGTTTGGCCATGACAAAGAGCTTTCAACCTTTTCTCATCAATCAAGTTTAATTGTTCGAGTCTTTGCTGCGACCATTCCGCCTCAGACAACTCCACTTGGGATAAAACTCTCAGGGAAGGAATCTCCACTTTGATAGGTAAAACTGCCTCCATGCCATACACCAGAGCGAAAGGGGTTGCCCCAGTGGAAGTGTGGATCGATGTTCAGTACGCCATCAGTGTGAAGGGTAACCTGTCATGCCAATCCCGATAATTCTCGGCTGTTTTAGCCAAGATCTTCTTAATGTTCTTATTGGCTGCTTCAACAGCCCCGTTCATTTGAGGGCGGTAAGGGGACGAATTCAGATGCTTAATCTTGAACTCACTGAGCAACTCATCAATAATTTTGTTATTCAAATTTGTCCCGTTGTTAGTGATGATTGCTTCAGGGACGCCATAGCGAGCAATTATGTCACGTTTGATGAATTTCGCAACATTGCGAGCAGTAACACTTGCAAAGGACATAGCTTCAATCCATTTGGAGAAATAGTCTATCGCTACCAAAATGAATCGATGCCCATTGGAAGCCTTAGGATTTATCGAGTCGATTACATCAACGCCCCACATCGAGAAAGGCCATGACTCGGAAAACTGGTGCAGCTCAGTTGGAGGAACATTTATCTTATTTCCATGAATCTAACAACAATGACAACTTCGAACATGCTGAATGCAGTCACTTTCCAATGTGAGCCAGTAGTAGCCTAACCTCATAATCTTCTTGGCTAACATGTGTCCATTCATATGGGAGCCATATACCCCTTCGTGTACTTCTTGCAAGATTTGAGTGGCCTTGATTGCATCTACGCACCGCAACAAGACTAAATCATAAGATCTCTTGTACAAATTTTCACCACTGACGAAGAATTTCGAGGCCATCTTCGTGATGTACCACCTATCAGCCGTAGTGCTTCCTTCGGGAAATTCCTGCTTTTTAATGTAGTTCATGATATCGTAATACCATGGTTTTCCATCAGGTTCTTTAGTTACAATCATACAATAAGCCGACTTTAGTGAAACCTCTATTTTCAAAGGCTCGACTTCTAACCCGTCGGTGATTTGCAACATAGAAGACAACGTCGCAAGTGCGTCTGCAAATTGATTATGAGACCTTGACAAGTATTCAAATGAAATTTCCTCGAACTCTTTTACCAGACCTTCTAAATGCTCATGGTATAGGAGCAACTTGGCATCCTTGGTCTTCCATTTACCCACGGTCTGCAGTATGATTAGTGCGGAATCTCCAAACACTTTTAACTTAGCCACATCCATCTCAATTGCGGCCTGAAGCCCGAGAATGCAAGCTTCATACTCGGCCACGTTGTTAATGCATGGGAATATCAATTTCGCAGCTATCGGATGGTGTTGTCCATTTGGGGATATTAGAACTGCCCTAGTACAAGAACCAGATAAGTTTACAGCTCCATCGAAGAACATTGTCCATGAATCTTCACTTACATTTAAGACATGGTTATCTATGAAATTGTCATCATTATTTGAGACTCCTGAATTCTCGGCCAACAGATTAGCAATCGCTCGACCTTTAACCGACTTTTGTGGCATGAATTGCACATCAAATTCTGAGATCAAGATTTTCCATTTAGCTAACTTACCCACAAAAGCTGGCCGTTCAAGCAAGTACTTGATAGGATTGTTCTCAGTAACGAGGAATGTCCGATAATGCAGTGTGTACTATCGTAGTCTATGCAATACCCATACTAATGCAGCACAAGTCCTTTCAACATCAGAATATTTCAGTTCTGATACAGTGAACTTTTTGCTCAGGTAATAAATGACGCGTTCTCTTCCGTCGATAGGACTTTCCTAAGCCAACATCGCACCCAATGATTCACTATGAATGGTGAGGTAGAGAGTCAAAGAATGCCCTAGCAAAGGCGGGACAAGAACTGGTGGATTCATCAGGTACTGCTTCAGCCCGTCGAACGCTTCTCGACACTCATCATCCTAGTTGACTCGTGCATTCTTCTTTAGGAGCTTGAAGAATGGCTTAGTAGTTTTGGAAAGTTGGGAAATGAATCGAGCAATGTAATTCAATCTCCCCAAAAGGCTCTAAACTTCCTTCACCGTCGACGGAGGTTGCAACTCGCGTATGGCCTTAGCTTTAGATGGATCGATCTCAATCCCTTTACTGCTTACAATAAATTCGAGTAATTTACCGAATGTTGCTCCAAACACGCATTTAATGGGATTTAGACGAAGCTTGAACTCACGGAGTCGATTAAACAGTTTCTTCAAGGTTTCGACATGGCTTCTTCCAAGTCAGGTTTTTGCAGTCATATCATCAATATAGACCTCAATCTCCTGGTGCATCATGTCATGAAATAATGCTACCATGGCTCGTTGGTAAGTTGCCCCTGCATTCTTGAGTCCGAAGGGCATGACCTTATAATGAAAGGTTCCCCACGGGGTGATAAATGCAATTTTCTCCTTGTCTTCCTCCTTCATCCTTATTTGATTGTACCCAGAAAAACCATCCATGAATGAGAATAGTTCAAATCCGGCAAACTATCAACAAGGACATCTATGTGAAGTAGCGGGAAATCATCTTTTGGGCTAGCCTTTTTCAAATCCTGATAATCGACACAAACTCGAACTGGACCATCCTTCTTCTTCATCACTGGCACGATGTTAGCTACCCATTCAGGATATTGCGAAACTTCAATGAATCCGACTTTCAAAAGCTTCATCACTTCTTCCTCTATCTTCTTTGAGAGCTCACGTTTAGTCCTCCGCAACCTCTGCTTCTTAGGTGGCATGTTCGGATTAATAGGCAAACAGTGCTCCACAATTGACGGGTTTAACCCAGGCATGTTAGCGTAGGTCCATGCAAAGATTTCTCGATATTCTTTTAGTAACTGAGTTAGGCGCTCGGCCTCATTTTTGGGGAGATTTGCCCCAATTTTCACCTCCTTGGCTGCTTCAGTATCACCTAAATTAATAGTGATAGTCTGCTCGGACGTAAGAGCCTTGGCTTTTTCATGTTGTTCCCAGCTACGTTGCACCTCAATGGAATCCTCGATCAAGTCTTCGGGATCATCATTATCAGCACTTGTTGCATTGGATTGGACCATTTCCACACCTTTGCATGCTATATGATTGTCCCTGAAACAGGAAATAGAAGGATCAAAAGGACAAACAGGGTAAATCATATTTTATTTTTTGTGAAAAATATTTTTTGAAATTCTTTTGCAAAAGCATTTTTTTGAAACATTTTGACATGAGAAAGCATGATGAAGCCCAGGCCTCAGAGTTCTCCTTGGATTTTTCTTTTGTTTTATCGGCTGGATATCATCACAGGGCTGGTTTAGTGTACCTCATCATGCCCTCCAAATAAAACTTGTAATTTCATTGAAATTCATCAATCAGTTATATTTATTGAATGGAAAAATGCAATTCCAAAGTCCTAAAAAGAAAGTGAAAAAGAGGAAATCAAAAAAACAATTCCTAGAAAGCAATAAAAATTTCCACGCAGGGGAATATGCGAAAGCGATAAATAGGTTACTCTTGTGGGTCGGGCCCCATTTCTTCCAGGGGTCCTTCATCAATAGCTCCTACGAAGAGGTCATCGAATAGACTCGTAACTCCTTCCAGCATATCATCAGGGTTCTCCGTCTTCAGGGGTGTCGGATCATTCATGCCACCCCATCCATCTGGGACTATCTCGCGAGGATTATAGAAGCTAGGAGGGGCCGAATACTTCACCAGGTAATCGAACTTGCCACTAGGCTGCCCCAGAGTGTCTATCACTTCCACTTCATCCTGCATCATTCTTAGAGGACCGGGGAATGTTTCGTGAATGCTTGGGGGTAGTGGGTTTTGTCTCCCTTGTCTTCGTCCTCCAGAACTTTCCCCACCTCTTCCATGGCACCCTAAACTAGCAGAATGGGACCTCTGAGAGGCTTCAATGGGGCTTCGAATGCCCTGACCATTCCTTCCAAGACCATTGCCAGGAACAAAACCATTCCCGACCATCACTCTTCCCACCATGAGGGCAGCATCTGAAACTTCGGGAGTAGGCGGGGATGAACCCCGAGAAGCATGAATGGTGGACACCAACTCAAATGAGTGGTAACTTGATTTGAACTCCGAATTTGGCTCCACATAGGGGATAACCGTCTCATGATAAATCCGGTGGTCTTCCTCACCATACACGGTGACCAGCTTCCCTTTGATCACAAATTTCACAGCTTGATGTAAACTTGAAGGCACCGCTCCAGCAGTGTGAATCCAAGGACGACCCAGTAGAAAATTAAAGGCGGTAGGGATATCTATTACTTGGAAGGGGACATTGAAAACAACCGGCCCTATTTGCACATCGAGGTGAATCTCCCCAAGCACCTCCTTCTTTGTACCATCAAAAGCTCGTACAGAAGTTTTTGCAGCCTGTATCTTGGACGGGTCTACCTTGAGGCGATGTAGAGTGGCTAGCGGATATACGTTTAGGGCAGACCCATTATCAATGAGCACACGGGACACATGAGAAGCCTTGTGCTTGACAGATATGTAGAGTGCTTTGTTATGCCCCATACCTTCAAGAGGGAATTCATCATAAGAAAAAGTAATCATGTCCTTGAGAAGGACCGATCTCACAAAATCCTCCAGCTTATTCGCCTCAACCGTTTCTGGTACACGAATTTCACTCAGCACATTCATTAGCGACTTTTGATGCATTGGGGATGTTAGTAGGAGTTCGAGCAAAGAGATCTAAGCAGGCATCTTTCGCAACTGATCGACCACGTTATACTCACTTGCTTTAATCATAGCCAGAAATTCCTTAGCCTCTTCGTCAATGATAGGCTTTGTAGGTTGAGCATTAGTTTGAGCATAAGTTTGACCAGACCTTGTAACGAGGTCAACATCTAGGTCATAAGACCAAGGCACTGCCTTATTGTTGACATACTCATAAGGCTGAGGTATCTCAATCACTATCTCCTCATTGGACGCATCTTCTAGTGGGGGCATGTCCATGAGCGAGGGATCTATTTCTTCCTTATCAGCATCAAGCGCAGCTTGTTCCTCCTCCCAATTGATAACAATATGGGAAATAGTGGAAACTATGCAGTTATGGTCGGCATACACAATGATGCCATCATCCACCATTTTGGCAATTCTTTCTTTCATCAATGATGGGGGAATATCCTCATAATCTGGATAATATCCAGCTCTCACCAGTCCATTGTAGGCATCCTTCACGTGTACCCTCGAGTTTTTGATTCGACTAGCTTCAGATTCCAGGATAGCATTCACCGTACCCTCATGCTCCGTTAGCGGATTTTTCTAGACATTTGGCTAGCAGTTTGAAATGAAAAGGCCTTCATGTCCAAGAGGCTCTGGATCCGGTGCTTGAGGGTGAAACATTCGTCAGTTGAATGTCCCAGTTCACCGTTATGGTAGTCACACTTCTTTGTTGAGTCATAACCCCGAATGCTTTTGCGGTTAGGGCGTTTTGGCTCGCTAGCAAGCAAGCCTTTCTTTCAGAGAATCGCCAACACCTGGGATGGAGATCTAGGGAGGGGAGTGAATTGCCTTCTATTATTTGCTTGGACAAATGATTGACGACCAGCAGTTTGTTGTTGCCTCGCGTTCATCGGGGCACGGTTGGAACTTTCTTGGCTATAAGCCACATTCACATCCACGGCAACTTCTTTCTCTTTCTTGGCAGAGAATCTTTTACTTGATGGCTCAGTAAACCATCATTCCCTTATCCCCATCTCGATTTGTTCTCCCACAGGAATCAGCTGATTGAAGTTCTCAACATACGTGCTGGCCATCCGGTTACGGAACTCAGACGGGAAGGTCTTCATGAACAACTTCATTAAATCCTTGTTGGTAGGCTCAGGAGTGATTTGAGCCGCCAGATTTCTCCACCTCACAGCATATTCTTTAAATGACTCACTCCTCTTCTTTTCCATCCGCTCAAGGTCTTCTCGGGAAGGTGTGATGTCCATGTTAAACTTATACTGTTTGAGGAACGCGTCAGCCACTTCGTTCCAGGTGTTGAGGAAGTTCACATTCTTCATCACGTACCAATTTAGTGCGGGTCCGGTCAAACTCGCATGAAATGATTGGATCATAAGGGGTTCATTTTTGACATATTGGGCCATGTGTACGTGGTACATCTGCAAATGAGCTTTTGGGTAGGAAGTACTGTCGTATTTCTCAAATTCCGGCATCTTAAACTTTTTCGGCATCTTGACCTTCTCATAAACTGACAAGTCAAAAGGGAGTGAATTCTGCGACTCTTGCAATTGTTTTAGTTTCTCTTCTAATCTGGTGAAGCGTTCATCTTGCTCCACCTTAGGCACATTGTCAGGTTTTGTCTTTTTGGCAATGACCAATGGTGGGTCATCTTCCAGCTTGGGTATGTCATCATCACTCATTTGAGCATTGTTTGCTTGCTTTGGGATAACTATTTCGGGAAGAGCGGGTGGAAGATTCGGGTTCACCCAGAGGGCTTGAAGCTGAGCTGTCATAAGCTGCATAGAGTCAGCTAACTTCTGGAGTTGATTTTCCATGGTGGACATACGATCACGCATTTCATTTTGATCGGCCATTTTAGCTCTTGATCGCGTAACAATAGGCGAGCGTGGCAGATCCGTTGTCACCTAATGATAAAAGTAATGTAAGAACAATTGACAAGATAGGAAAATGGCCCATGACAATGATCTAATCGCCTGATTTTATTTGAAATTTGAACCAAATTCCCTAACAATGAACTAAGAATCGAAATCAAAGTCCCTAAACATTGAACTAGGAGTCAAAATTCAAAATCTCATTTTATATGCTTTCGGGATTCCAACGTCTTGCGAAGTTTCTTATTTTCCGCTTCAATCATTTCCACTTTCCACTTAAGATGCTCAATTTGTGCTCGTTGAGTAGGCTTCTCAGTCACATCAAGGACTACTGGACGCAAGGCAGCAGGAATCTAGTGTTGTTGGATGTAGAATGTTGACGCATGGTGAATCTCCTCCTCGCCTTTCAATCTTTTGGGCAGCAAAATCTTCTCTGGATGGCATTCATTCCATGCAACAATGATCATCTGGATCTCATTGAAGTAGTCATAGTTTGTTCGAATAAAACGAACTTGGAACAGCTCTGTCTTGAGTGGCAGAGGAATTTCTTGAAGAGCTTTGTACTGACGGGCCACCCTATGTGGGTAATAAGAAGTCGCACCGGAAAGGCCCAACAACGGGATTGGCTCATCATGCTTGTGTGAGAAGCGAGCCTCCTCAACTCGAAACCATTTAGTATGCCATAGGAATGCCTTAGGATTAGGCTCTTTCAAAAAATTAATCCAACGAGTGTATTGTTTATTTGGAGAAAAACGTTCTAAGACTGCAAACTTTTGTATAGGGTGCCTAAAATCATCAATCTTAAATTGTTTCATAAGGTGCCCAAACCCTCTTATGTGGGAGAAAAACCATATTTGCAAAAGTTCAGGGAGGGCACGCATGGTCTTTTCCTTATTTTGTTTGAAACGGGTTAATGACAAAAATGTTTCAGCTAAAACCATATTGACATAATTTAACCCACTGCAAACACGATTAACCACCCATGAAATTGAAGGATTAATGGCATTTTTTTGATAAGGAAAAACGATTAGTCCAAAAAATGCTAACATGAAAATCCTAGCTTTTGAAGTCATTGGTTGGTTTGAAAAACTTTTTTCCAAAAATGAAAATGGGCATGCATAGCAATTGGCTTTAACAACCTTCCTTACTCTTTCGGCTTCGATTTCTAAAAACTGTGATAATTCAGAAATAGAATCTATACCGATAGGCGGTCTAACAAGTTCCTTTTCCAGGGGCATTCCAAGGGCAACACTATATTCTTCAAGTGTTGAAGTCAATTCAAACTCACCAAATATGAAGGTGGAAGTTTGTGGACACCAGAAGTGAGGGAGTGCCTGTATTACACCAGAATGGACGTTGATCTCTAACAGTGGGAGAAGTCGGGCGATCCTAGCTTTCACATATCTCTGGCCATCTTGATCTAACTGGTCCAACCATCTCTTGAGCTCTTTTTTTGGAGTGGAAATGAATTGTACGTCGGTTTTCCCCATCACATATAAAACAAGACTAATGACGAAACCTATTGTCATAGACAAATAAAGTGAATAAATTGCGAAGAATTTAGACAACTTACTTTCACCAGAAATGGATGACAATCACATAGACACACGCATGAAAAGTGAGGCTTGATTTCTGTCTAGATGGCTTAACAAGGTGGAGCTAAGAGGATGATATGACCGTTGTAGTCTCGCATTAACGTGTCAAGTTCCCCTAACTCCGGCTCAGTCGAATGGAATGCCCAATAGTTACACAGTCTCGCAGATATGGACAAGCACATTCGACACCATGAAGAACTTTTGGGGAAGAGAAGGTCAACCTCTACATAGCAATCTCGCTTTGGAGGAAGTATCCTTCTCAACACCATCCTAAGAATCCTATCGCAGCCCAGGTCCGACCACAGGTTGTGTTTGCAATGGTGTAGTGCTAAAAGCGACAAAACATGCACAACAGTTTAAATGCAAACAACACTTCTATAGTTTTAATTCAAACATTCATCCCTAACTCCAACCTGCAAGACATGGGTTAGCAAAGACTACTCCCCTTATACCTCCCATCTGCAAGAACATTTAACACCTTAGGAATGTTAGGGACGTACCTGGTGTCCTCGCTGCTAAACAAAAACATTTTTAAAAGGAAAAGAAAAATTGGCCTAAGTCCACTAAGTGTTTTAACACTAGTCCCTAGTGGAGTCGCCAAGCTGTCACGACCTAAATTTCGGGTGCACCACCTAAGTTTAGGTTAATGGATTACTAAGTCTTTAACTTAACTCAGGCTCTCCCAAGCCCATACCAATTCGCGACTTAAGGTTCAGTCATTTAGCATGCAAAAGATTATTAACTATGAGTCGCCACTAATCAGTTTATGGTAGGTCGATTAGACACCTAAGTAAAATAATGAGAGAATTATTTTACTCCTACGAACTAGAGACTAAGGGTACGGGACTTGTTTACACTAGATTTCTCTAATGTTCGGTACCATTTCTTTTTAATTTTGTTTTTGAATGCAGCTTGAATTGATTTTAATTTATTTTCCTAACATATGAGGTGGTCATGCGAGTACACAAACCACCAATTTAGCATCCAAGAAAGCAATGAATGAATTGCAAAACTTATCTCATAGCAATGAAAGCATCTGCAATGTTAGATTAGAATTCACATAGACTATCCTAGATATGATTTCTAATTAACATGCAATCACTCAATTTTTGTTTTCACTTATTTAATGAAAATCATGATTTATGCAATGCATGTCACTAATCTAACATGATATGATATGGCAATATGACCTAAACTATATAGCATGAGTAAGCATGCAATCTATCCTAAAGCATGAAATGAATTTATTCTAATTCTTTTGTATTTTCCATGAAATTTGAAATTAAAGAGATGCAACAATTAAATATGCAATCTAAATTAATCAAATGACCTAATTCTAATGACGATCAATTTTTAACTAAATGAACCTAGCAACAATCACTAAGTTACATGCATTTCATGACCATAATTTTACTAACAAACTCAAATTAAACGATCCTATTATGCAAACTAGTTAACACGCACCTAGTATTTTTGTATTTTTATTGAAATTCGGAATTAATAAAAATCCTAATTAAACTATCTAAAAAAGAATAATTTTCTAATTCATTTTAGGGATTAATTTGACTTAAACCCTATCCTATCTTAAAAAACTATGTTTTTAAAGAAAATAAGATTATCTAGATGTGCAAACATTATCTAAAATCAATCTTAATCTATTCCAAAAATTATCTAAAAATGCAATCCTAAAATGCAATCTTAATTTACTAAACCAACAACTCCAATGCAAGATTTGCTTTTTGATTTTTTTTGATTTTTATGTTTTTTTGGTGTTTTTCAAGGATAAACAATCATGAAATTACATATAAACTAATCAAGATATCCACCAAATAAAGGATTAGAATAATCAAAAAATAACCTGTTGTCTCACAGGTCAAATTAACGATTACTTTAACCTTAAACATCACAACAAAAATTAAAAATAATTAAAAATCTGACCCGAAGTCTTACGGATCAAATTAATAATTATAATGATTCGACAATTAAAATACTATCAACAAGCCCCAAAAATTAATATAATTAAAAAAATTGATCCGACGTCTTACGAATCAAATTAATAATTACATTAATTTTGAGCCAAATCCCTATGGATAATGCCTAAAGATTTTTGAAATAAACATCGACATCAAATATTACAATGTAAATAAATTAAAGAGAGCTATCAAATAAAGCAAAATAAATAAATGAGAATAATAATAATTATAATAAACTAATCTACCTAATTGGATTTTTTCTTTTTCTTTTTTTGCTTTTTCCCTTCCTAAGCACGGCTTGGTAGCTGGTTCGGAGTTCCGGCGAGGAACTCCGGCAAGGGCACAGCAGGCGGAAAACTGCAAATCCGGCTCCAGTGGACTTCGGGCGAGGCTGGTGCGACCGATCGCGCAGCAGGGGAAACTCGCGGCTACTACGGCGTGGTGCAGGGACGCGGGCTCGCGGGGGAGGGTTCCGACGAGATGGGACACCGACGACTTCGCGGGTTTGGCTCTGGAGGAGGCATGTCGACTGGCTCGGGATCTACCGGCGTCGGGGCAGAAGCGTCACGGGTGGAGGTTGGAGCAGAGGCGGTGGGCTCGCGGGTGAGGCAGAGCATGACGATGCTGGGTTGAGCTGCTGCGGGGATCTGTTGTAGAGGTAGATCGGCAGGTGCACAGGTGCTCGTGGAGGCACGACAGAGGCAGATCGGCGATGCGGTGTTCGGCAAGCAGGGGAATCAGGTAGCGGCACGAGCTTTTGTGAGTCACGGGTTGTAGGTGGAGGGGAGCAGATGCAGGTCGGCACTACTCCAGCATCGGGCTCCACGAACAGTGACCGGCTTCTGGCGAGACGGAGCAGGGCAAGAACGGATCTGGCATCAGGCTTCACGGATGGCGACCGGCGGGACGGCAGCTAGTAGCGGTGCAAGAACCAGCGACTGGAGGGCGTCGGTAGGGGGCCTGAAGAAGAGAAACAGTGATTTTTTCTCTCTCCACTGCACATCCGGTCACTTCCTCTGCAATGCACTGTTGCGGCTATACATTCAGCCACCGCTTGGTCCTTCTACTGACTTTTGCTAAAAGAAAACACTAAAGAAGCTTTTCCCTTTGACAATGAGAAGCCCCCCCTTTTCTCGAAGCCTTGCACTCCCTTTTTATAGAGCAAAAAAAACAAATCAATCTGTTCTGCCAACGAAGATTTCATATATTGATTCAACCATTAAAGATAAAGCTCCATTATCCAACTCTAAAATCTTTCCAAAATCTCCATTCACAACAAAATATTTTAGATTATTCCTTATCCTCCTTAATATTCCCAACGATTTTATCACCTATAGACTAAAGATTGTAATCCGATTTTTTTAAATCCCAAAAACCACCGTAATATCTCATCAAATCTCAATTTCTCATAAGATAATTAATTAATTAAAAAAAAACAACGGGCTTGGGCTAATTTGCTTCTTTTGTGGGCCTAGCCCAGCCTGTCGAACTAGAGCTCAAAAACATAAATTTGAACCCATCCAATGCCGGTCCAATAAAATGTAAAAAATGTAAATTAAAATAAATGCATCTAAATTTATATGCTATGCAATCAATATTTTTATTTTTATTTTATTTTTTTCAGGGATAAAATTAACTCCTAATTTTATGCAATAAATAAATGACTGGATCACCAAAATTTAGGTGTCAACATATATATATATATATATATAATATATGGGGAGAAGTACACTATCAATGCCATAAGTTGTGTACGACGCTCACTTTGGTGCCAAAAGTTTCTGTCGGATCACTTAGTGTGCACATGACAACCATTCTGTTCCAGAAATAGTTTCTAAGCAAAAATAACCATTTGATAACGATACAAAATTTCTACTCTAAAAATAGAAATTCGTTTGATAACGACACAAAATTTCTTCCTTTCGGAGGGCAGCGGACCGGCGGATAGCGGTGACGGGCGGCGGCTGCGGCGGTGACCGGTGGCGGCCGGCGAGCAACGACCGGCGGTGGCCGCAGGCAGCAACCGGTGACCGGCGGCGGGCGGCGACCGGTGAAGGGCGGCGACCGGCTGTGGGCGGCGGCGGGCGGCGACCGGCAACCGACGACGGCGGGGGCTGACGGGCAGCCGGCGATCGACGAACGGTGGTCGGTGGCAACGAATGAAGGACCGGTTGACAAACGATGAGAAAATTTTTTATTTCTCATTTCTGTTCCAGAAATAGAGAAGTAGAAAATTTCTACTTCTGATTTCTATTCCAAACCTATTTCTGGAATAGAAATCTATTCCAGAAATAAAAAAACGGAATAAGTTTAATAAACGGATTTATATTCTAGAAACAGGTCTGGAATAGAAAAATTGTT
Source organism: Eucalyptus guilfoylei (assembly GCA_016097605.1). Lineage (NCBI taxonomy): Eukaryota > Viridiplantae > Streptophyta > Magnoliopsida > Myrtales > Myrtaceae > Eucalyptus > Eucalyptus guilfoylei. The sequence continues at coordinate 30,722,606 of CM027866.1, read as the reverse complement.
TCTGGAACAGAAATAGGTAGTTGTCATGCACCCCCTTAAGTGTCAAATCGGAGGAAAAACGATCACTTTGGTGCCAACGGTGACATATTCCAGCCAAAATGATTACGTGGCTTTTTTTTATTAAAAAAAAAAATCGACAAAGCCTTTAAACGACGTCATTTTCTGTCATCCTTAAGAAAACAACGTCGTTTTGCCGTCCTAAGTGGATGGCCTTGAGAAAATGACGTCGCACAACTCATTTGGGGTTTTTTTTTTTTTGGATTGAAATTAGGGTTTTTTTGTCCGATCCTCGCCCAACGCCGGCCGTTGTCGCTCGGCCAAAGTTGCTCAGCCTCCGTCGCTTGGCTGCTGTCGTTCAGCCTTCGTTGCACGGCCGCCGTCGCTCAGCCAAAGTCACTTAGCCTCCGTCACTCGGCCGTCATCGCTCAGCCTTCGTCGTAGTAGCACCATGTCCCAATCTCGGTAACATTTCGACAACTTCAACGTCCTCAAATTCTTCGAGCTGGAACCGCGTCAAGCAGCTCCGAGTGGGTGTGGAGGGTGAGCCTCTAGCAGCTCTAGCCTTCGATCGCGAGCCAGTGGCGGCACACGAGGGAGCATTAGCTCAGGTCACCGGAGCCTAGGTACCGGAAGACGCAAGCCACGCACTCGTCAGGGAGATCAGAGATGGAGAGGGAGAGATCGGGGGCAGTGCACTCGTCGGCGGCCTCCCCGAGCACCGGCCAGATCACGGCCTTCAACTTGGCCACCGAGTGGCCATCGTCGAGGTCGGAGTCGGGGTCGGGGTCGGAGCCGCGGCCGCCGAGCGCGGGGGCTATCAAGGATAGGGACTAGCTGGAGATTTAGGGTTTTGAATTGGGGGAGACACACCAAACGGCGTCGTTTTGTTGTTTAAATGCTGACTGTACTCTCTGGCGAGCCACATCAGCTTCAAAAATTAATAAAAAAGTGCCACGTCGGATTTTCGGCCAACTAGATCGGAGTTGGCACTAAAATAATCGTTTTTCAAACTTTTTGGCACTTAAGTGATCCGACAGAAACTTTTGGCACCAAAGTGAGCGCCGTACACAACTTATAGCACTGATAGTGTACTTCTCCATATATGTATATATATATATATATATATATATATACATATATATGTATATATATATATATATACATATATATAGATATATATCAGTTCTTCAGAAGAACAAGTGTGTGATCATTTTATCATTTCGAGCATTCTTTTTGAAAAAAACTGCAACCATCTTTTCAATTGTTTCCTAGAGAGACCCTGGAGAAATACTAGATTGCTATCTAGTATTCTCATTTGAGACTTTGTTGTATCTTGGATGATATTTGCCGGTGACCATTAGCAACTTTGTGGGGCAAATAAATCCTTAAAAAAAGTGATATCACGCCTTAAAGTCCGACTTGATTACTCGATCCGACTTCATTGTTCTACCCAATTTGAAGCCATATTTTCCCAACAATTTAAGGATTTATTTTGTTCAATAATGGAGTCGAAGACAATCAAAGTCATGAATCAAGACATGGTCAAACTGGACCGGTTTGATGAGAATAACTTTGCTCACTGGAGGGACAAGATGATGTTCTTACTCACTGCTCTGAAAATTTCCTACATACTGGATCCTAACTTGGCGCCTATAGAAGATCTGAAGCCTGTTACCGAGGGAGGACAGCTAAGTACGGAAGCCATTGAAAGGGTTAATAAAGAGAAGAAGAAAGTGCGGAGGACGAATTACTTTGTCGAGGACACATTTTGAATACACTGTCCAATCGCTTGTACGACTTATTCACTGAAATGAAGTCAGCTAGAGAAATTTGGCATGCACTGAAATTCAAGTACAAAGCGGAGGAGCAAGGTACCAACAAATATCTAATCGCAAAGTATTTTAATTTCAAGTTTATTGATACTAAACCCTTGCTGGAACAAGTCCATGAATTGTAAGTGCTTGTGAATAAAATTCATGCTCTCAGGATTGATATTCTAAAAGCTTTTCAAGTTGGAGCAATTATTGTGAAATAATTGCCTCCAAGTTGGAAAGACTATGGAAAAAAGCTGATGCACAAGTCAGAGGACTTTACTTTGGAGCAAATACATAAACATCTTCGCATTGAGGAAGAGTCATGTTTACGTGATAATTTTGTTTTGTACAATTCCAAGGTGAATGTTGTGGAAAGAAAACGAAAAATCGGCCAGAACTTCAAAGTAAAAGGCGAACATAAATTTAAGAGAACACAAAGAAGAAAAAGGGTTGCTGTTTTGTTTGTGGCAAACAGGGACACTACGCCAAGGATTGCATTCACCGCAAGAGCATTTCAAAGGACAAGAACATTCCGATGGTGAAGGCCGATGCAAATTTGGTTGAAGAAAATTATGTGGCCATGATTTCAACCATGTTTTCAAACATGAAAATTTCTGAAATTAATGATGTGATGGCTATGGTCTCTGAAATCAATTCTACCACTGTCCAATTTGATTGGTGGTTAGATTCTGGAGCAACAGTCCATGTGTGCAAGGACAAATACATATTCAAGCAATTTGAGGAGATTGTTGACACAAATGTTCAAGAGGTCCTGAAGGCGAATAATGCTCTTGCAAAAGTTGCTGGAAAAGGCACGTTAGAAATAGACTTCAATTCTAGAAAGAAGATTACTCTTCTTAATGTGTTATTTATACCCGAAATTATGAAGAACATAGTTTCTATTGATTTACTTTGTAAGAGGGGGTTTCAGGTTTTATTTGAATCCGACAAGGTTATCCTGTCGAAGAATGGGGTGTTTGTTGGAAAGGGTTATGCCAATGATGGCATGTATCAACTGAGTATCAATAATAATATTGCTAGTTTTGTTTATATTGTCAAGTTTTTATTTTTATGGCATAGTATGTTGGCACATATAAATATTCGTTATTTGAAGAATATGAAGAAGTTAGACTTGATAAATTTCAATGGCGAATTTGATAAATGTGAAATATGTGTAAGTCCAAACTTACTAAGAAACCATTTCCTAGTGTTAAAAGAAATTCGAATTTATTGGATTTAGTTCATAGTAATATATGTGAATTCAATGGTATGTTAACACGTGGAGGTAAAAGGTATTTTATTACTTTTGTGGATGAGTGCAGTAGATTTTTATATGTTTATCTCATGAGATCGAAGGATGAAGCATTTACCATGTTTCAGAAATATAAGGCTGAAGTAGAAAATCAATTAGAAAAGAAAATTGAAGTTTTATGATCAGATAGAGGTGGAAAATATTTCTTAAATGAATTCTCTTCATTTTGTGAAGAACATGGTATTATTCATCAAGTTTCGGCACCATATACTCCACAACAAAATGGTTTGGCTGAAAGGAAAAATTGATCTCTTGGAGAAATGGTTAATTGTATGCTTTCAAATTCAAAACTACCAATTAATCTTTGGGGAGAAGCACTACTTACGGCATGTTATATTCATAACTGAATACATTCCAAGAAAAATGACATAACCTCTTATGAAATATGGAAATATAGAAAACCAAATTTGTCATATCTTAAAGTGTGGGGGTGTTTGGCATACTACCGAGCATCAAATCCTAAGAGAACAAAGCTTGGAGCTATCAAAATTGTTTTCGTTGGGTATGCTGAAAATAGTATAGCTTATAGGCTTCTTGATTTAGAGTTCAATCTCATTGTAGAATCGAGAAACGTTGAATTATTTGAGAATAAATGTTTTACTAGTTCTGAAATTATTGAAAATAATTCAAAATCTATGGAAACTCAAGTAGATTCTCAAGAGAAAGAAATGAATAATTCTAAAGACATGATTGAACCAAGGAAAAGCACTAGAGCTAAGAAACTAAAAGATTTAGGTCTTGATTTTATTACTCATGTTTTTTCTTGTTGAAGGAGATGGAGATAATAACGTGATAAATAAATATCCTTTAGTATTAAATTTAGAAGGTGATCCTAGAAGCTTTGATGATGTTATGTCTTCTAGAGATACTTCTTTTGGAAAGAAGCTGTGAATGATGAAATTGACTCAATTATGTCCAATAATACTTGGGTATTAGTAGATTTACCAAAATGATCAAAACCTATTGGGTGCAAATGGGTTTTTAGAAAAAAAATATCATTCTGACGATTCTATCCAAGCTTTTAAGGCTAAACTTGTGGCCAAGGGATATAGACAAAAAGAAGGAATATATTATTTTGATACGTATGCTCCTGTTGCACATATAACTTCTATTCAAGTTCTTTTTGCTCTAGCTTCCATTTATGACCTTTGTGTTAATCAAATGGATGTCAAGACTGCTTTTTTAAATGGAGACTTAAATAAGGAGATTTACATGAAACAATCAGAGGGTTTCTTTCTTCTTGGAAATGAAAGAAAAGTATGCAAATTGATTAAGTCTCTTTATGGCTTAAGCAAGCTCCTAAGTAGTGGCATGGAAAATTTAATTCGGTCATATTGTCAAATGGTTTCATCCACAGTAGTGCCGATAAGTGTATATACTCTAAATTCACTAAAGACCATTGTGTCTTAATGTGTTTATATGTTGATGATATGCTTATCTTTGGAACAAATATGACTGAAATTATTGAGACTAAGAAGTATTTAACTTCCATGTTTAAAATGAAAGATTTTGGTGAAGTAGATACTATTTTAGGTATTAAAGTTAAGAAACATAGTGTGGGTTATTATTTAAGCCAATGTAGTTATGTTGAAAAATTATTAAATAAATTTCAACATCTTGGTTTCAAGGAAATAAGTACTCCATTTGATTCCAATATTAAATTAAATCATCATAATGGTAGAGCGGTGGCACAACTAGAATATGCGAGTACTATAGGGTCTTTAATGTATGCGATGCATTGTACTAGACCTAATATTGCTTATTCTATAAGCAAGTTGAGTAGGTATACTAGTAATCCAAGTACAGAACATTTGAGAGCTATTACCAGAATTTTTGGTTATCTTCAGAGAACTAAAAATTTAGGATTGTTCTATAATAATAATCCGGCTGTATTAGAAAGATACACCGATGCTAGTTGAATTACAAGTGTGGGAGATGAGCTTTCCACTTCTGGATGGATTTTCACACTAGCTGGAGGGGCTGTATCTTGGGCAAGTAAGAAACAGACATGTATAACTCACTTAACAATGGAATATGAATTTATTGCTTTAACGGCAATTGGGAAAGAGGCTGAATGGATTAGGAATTTGTTGTTGGATATCAAATTATGGTCTAATCCTATGCCTCATATTTCTATCCACTGTGATAGTCAGGCTACTTTGGCAAGAGCCTTTTAATAGCACCTATAATGGTAAGTCTAGACATATCAGTCTAGGACATGAATATGTAAGATAATTGATTAAAGATGGTACCATAACAATTGTCTACGTGAGGTCAAGTAATAATCTTGCTAATCCTTTAACGAAGGCTTTACCAAGACACATGATAATAATGACCTCACAAGAAATGGGGCTGAAACCCTTTAATTGAAATCACCAATAATGGTAACCTGATATTTTTTCTAGAACATCACTAGTTACAAAGTTTAATGGGTAAGAACAAGTTATTGAATGTGATTGTTTGATACTAACGTAGCCCTGATATGAGAAGTCGGTATCGTCTGTTACATTTTGTAGCTTGAATTGAATTCTTAATGAAGTATAGTACAAACTTGTGATGTGTTGATAGTAACAGAAACACATGGTAGAAACTTCACCTATATGAGCTTAGAAGTGGTGCTGCTTCTTACGAAAGTTAGGGTTGCTTTCTAGAGAGCTCATGAAACAAGATCAAGCACAAGGCTATAATAGTGCAGAGTAATATAAAACTTCTCGCTGAAATAAGAGGTTAATGTATGTGCAGTATGTCCAGTTCTATTATATAAAAGTACAAGTTTAAAGCCAAGCTACTTGTCACTTTGATAGAGCTTTGATATACTTGCACTAAGTAAAGGTTTAACTCGAAAGAGACCTTTATGTATGTATATTAATCTTACTAAATTATGGCTATATGGTTTTAAAATTTTAATTTTGAAATATTTGTTTTACAAACAAAGTGGGGGATTGTTGGAAGTTTGTTTGTAAAAACAAACTAAATGCATGTTTCCTTGTTCCACATAGAAAAAGTAGGAGGAAGTGGGCCAATTGATAAGTGTTGGGTTTCTTTTGTGTACCTAAAGGAATAATTGGGTGTGGGCTAGACCCCACCATACCTGCGTGCGGGTGCACGAATAATTGCGTGATTTTGGCGCGATTATTTGGCGTACTTAGCACTTTGCTCTCCTGGGCGCCCGCAGTTTAATTAGCACTAACCCCTTTGTTATTTTTTTTTCTTTATGGTTATCTTATTACTTTTAATCAATTTAAAGGTTGTTTTGTTTTTGAGAATTTTCGGAAATTATTTATAAAAAAATCGAAATTTTATTTATTAAAAAATAATAATTTTTTTTATAATTATTCCGAATTTTTATTTGTGTCTTTTCAAGACAACCTTTGGAAAAGATATTCGTTCAGTTTGCAACTTTTCCCGAAGGGTTGCATTTGTTCATTTTTCAACTTCTTCCGAATGGACGTCTTTGTTCATCTGGGCAATTTTTTCGAAAGGACACGTTTGTTCAATTTTGCAATTTTTCACGAAGAGTTGCCTATGTTTTAAGACTGTTATGTGTGTGTGTGTGTGTGTGTGTGTGTGTGTGTCAGTTCTTCAGAAGAACGAGCGTGTGATCATTTTATCATTTCAAGCCTTCTTTATGAAAAAACTGCAGTCATCTTTTCAATTGTTTCCTAAAGAGATCTTGGAGAAATACTAGAATTGCTATCTAGTATTCTCATTTGAGACTTTGTTGTATCTTAGAGGATATTTTCCGGTGACCATTAGCAACTTTGTGGGGCAAATAAATCCTTTAAAAAAGTGATATCATGCCTCAAAGTCCGACTTGATTACTTGATCCGACCTTATTGTTCTACCCAATTCGAAGCCATATTTTCCCAACAGGGGCTCGCGGGTCAGTGATGGTCTTTCGGTCGGACTCTCAGTTTGGTGGACACGGACGAACCTTTGTGGACCTATGAAAACAAGAACTCGAGTAAAATGATTAGCAGCACGAGATGACGCAGCTGATCGTCTAAGTTTAGCTTGCAACTCGATGGATCACAGCAGCAACAGCTCGCTGTGTGCAGCAGGTCTTGAAAAGTGATGACAAGCTTGGCATCTCTCTGTTCGGGCTCAGGAGCGGCGTCGCTATCACAGCAGCAGTAGGAACGGGACAGCAAGTGATGGCCGTGAATCTGAGGAAGAAAGAAAGAAATCGCGGGATGTGAGGGTGAGCTCTTGATGAAGAATCGGCACCAATGTCCTCTTGGCCGTGAGCTTCTTTCAATGGTGGGCTCTATATATCTTATTCTTTTCTCGTGAACGAAGGTGCTCTCGTTCTCTTTGTTTTGAATTGTGGCCGTGTATTCTCAATTGTTTGGCCCCCCTTCTCTCATAATAGGTCTTGCTTTATATACGTAGGGTAGCCGAGGATCTTCCAAGGAAAGAGAGCCGGTCTTTGCTCCTTTCGTAGATACTAAATATATTATGATCTTTATCTCTTTCCTTTTTTTAAAATTTCACATGTGCAGGAATCAAATTTTTTCTCACCCATTGCCCGCAAATCACGTTCCCAGTTTAGTTAGACTAGTGGCTGGCTTGATTCCATCAAAATATTGACAGTATCTTCCTCATCTTGTCCGCTAATCGCCAAAAACTCAAATGAGTATAATATGATTGCCCCCTGAGAAATTAATCTTTCTTAATTCAATGCTCCAATCTATGTGATAGTTTTTACCACTAACAATGTTCATGGCCTTAGCCAAATTCTCTCTCGTTGTGGGCTTAGTCCAATTCCTTGAATTAAATTTTAGAGCCATTAATTCAAACCCGTCCACTAGTCCAATACAATGCAACTATAGACTAAATAATAAATGCTCCTAAAACTATATGTTATGCAATTTCATTTAATATTTTTGTTTAGGGGTTAAAAATTCCCTAATATTTTATGCAGTAAATAAATAACTGGGTCGCCAAAATTTAGGTGTCAACAGTTACAATCAATCCAGACTGCCTGCAAAGATATTTTTAAAAATAAAAATGGTACCGAAAAGGGCATTAGAGAAATCTAGTGTAATCAAATCCCCATACCCAATTTCTCTAGTTCATAGTGTTGGAGAAAACTCCCTTATTGTTTTGAAGTTAACAAAACGTTTCCATCAATCTAGTCTGAAGACTTCCAGACTCAGTTGTTAAAATCTGACGTACTCCAGATTATGTCGTCAAAGTCTGAAGACCACAAGACTCGACTCAAAGTTTACCCTCAATGACAGCTTCTAGACTGACGAAGAGAAGACTTATCCAGATGCAAGTTTATCTTTAAGGATTCGGTTCGTACGGTTTATAGAAGATCTTACGGCTGGAGATAGCACATCAAGATCAATTATTCTTATTGTAATCAATTCGGATAATCAAAATCTGTTGATAGGTGAAGTATACTTGGAATGTTCTACTTATGGAAACATAGATCCTGATTATATGGGCGAGCAGGATTGGTGGGCTATCATCATATTCCTTAAACGACTCGAGATCTCTTTGATTGATTCTGTCCAACGGGTAGATTGGAAGAACTCCTTTAGAAAGTGCCAACGGTTATAGAGGCATAAAGGAGTATATAAGGAAGACGCTCAAGTTGTTCGAATGTGTGTGTGAAAAAAAAATTCCAAAGTCTAAAGCTCTTAAGTTCTTTGCTGTTTCAATCGTTGAACTTTCATTTTACTCAAAAGAGAGAGCAAATACCTGTGAGTCTTTAAAGAAGTGTAGTAGAGTCTCTACACCGTAAAGTCAATGACATAAAACTGTAACATCTCTTTTGATCCCTAGTGAAATCCAGCCAGTGGGCTGTCAGCGCGAGAGAGTGGACGTAGGCTTGATCTAAGCCGAACTACTATAAACATTGCGTTTCTATTCTCTTTCCCTTAAACTCCTTATTTTAATTTACAGCTTTATATGTTTGTTTACTATAGTTTACGGTGTTAGCAAATTTACTCTGAAGTTTCGCAAAAATTTCTATATCACCTATTCACCCCCCTCTAGGTGATCTTACTAGTCCCTTTCGCGTAGGAGTAATATAATTCCCCCGTTATTTTACTTAGGTGTCTAATCGACCTATCATAAACTAATTAGTGGCGACTCTTAAATAAAATTCATTTAGAAACTTGAATCTAAGTCACGAATTGGTATAGGTTTGGGAGAGCCCGAGTTAAGTTTAGATTTAGTAGTCCATTAGCCAAACCTTAGGTGGTGGACCTGAGGTTAGGTCGCGACATGGACATTCAAATTCTTATTGATACCTAAGTCGGTCATGTCATGCAAACATAAATATATTGATCAGTAGGGCTGTCGTGCCTGGATAAAGTAGGAAATCTCTGTCTATGTCTGTTTGTGAAATTTGAGTCTATACCATTTGCTTTGCTTTTCAGGGCATTTGTTGGTAACAACATATGAATTTACAGATCCATTAGTACCTTCGAGTTTGTTTATGATTGTTAACTTCCTTTAAGATATTTTCCATCTGCATCTTTTGGAAAGAACTGGAGTACCAGGGTTTGGGTGACGTCTTGTCTGGAGTAGTACATTTTTACCTACATTCTGGGTCCCATTTACGGCAAGTGTCTTATGTAGCAAATTATACTGGGCCTCCTTCTTTGTCTGTTCGTCAAATACTGGAGCTTCATCTATGTCTCCCTACGCTTGAAGCTCACTAAAGTGGGCTTTCACATAAAAAATTTCCTGACATAATTCTTTTGTTGCTTATTATTTGTTTCTTAAAAGATTATTTTGTGAGCAAAATATATCTGATTATTTATATATGTGAAATATACACTTTTAATCAAGAAGTATCATTGATCTATTTCAGGTCCGCTGGCAATGCCCGAGTTTCATTTTCTTGTCTCCTTGTTTCTGCTTCATTCTCAGAATTCAAGTTTTACAGTACTAATGTGAAATATACACTATTAATCAGAAAGTGTCATTGATCCACCTCTTGCCCTTGGAGTTCCAATAACCGGGATTCTTCCTCCCCAGTACATTTCATCAAGCCTGTTGCCATCATCTTTTGAATCATATGGCCAGTGGGATAGTCACAGTGGAAAAGGGACCAGTACCTAGTCCTTGCTGAGAAGTTGCGGTGAATTGAATGAAATAGCACTCAGCAAGACTATTTCCATATAAGATAACATAATTAAAATAGCTGAGAGTAATGAAGTAGCATGCATTCAGGCTAAAGATCACTTGACAGGGAGAATTGAGATTGCTTCTTGTATCAAGGTCACTAAGGTGGCCATGCCACTTTCCTTGACCCCTTGTCTTGAATTTTTGCGGAGAATCATAAGTTAAAGCCCCAAAGAAGTGCCTACATATATAGAAAATAGGACTGTACTTCTCAAGTAGGACTATAATATTGTACGTGTGCTATTATTAGAAGAAAGACCAAAAACATTTATGACTACGCACCTTGAATGTGCAACATTATTATCACCTTTTCATGGCTGCTTTTATTTCTTTTTTCTTTTTTCTTTTTTCCTGTACCTATAGTCATAGATTTTAGTGACAACATGTTCCTATACTTGGTCATTAGAAGTTAAGCAAACTATTTGGTGATGTCTCAGCCTTTTTTAGCTTGATCAATAGAATTACAACACAGAGATGTTAGTCTCAAGTATCTAGTCCAATTTTTTAGCTTCCCTATGCTCCAAAATAAGACTTATTTTGATTAACATATTAAGGAAAATTACATGAACTTATCTTCCTGTCCATTTATTTGTCTAGCGATTATTCTTTCCCTGTGACTGGAGACTGTGCTCTTCTATCTTATTGAAGGCAGTACAACACGGTACAGCTCTATTATGATAAGTGGCAGTACAAGGAAGTCAGACTATGCATTAGTACCCTTTTTGCTTTCTACCACGACAGTAGTTGCATAAGTTCTAATTTTGTTTGATACCAACATGTTGGTCAAGCAGGCAACTTTTTCTTTAAGAAAGGAGTTTAAAAATAGCAATGATGAATATAAATTGTCAAATGATATAAACACTCGCACAACTCGTCATTTTATCTTGTGGAGTTGACTGACACTTTTGTAGCTGGGTGCATGACCATTTGTGGTAGCCATGATGGTAAGTGAAGATTCTTATTATTTTACTTAACCTATTTGATTTAAGTATGAGTGACTCGTGCATATGAGTGACTCGTGCACCTTAAAGTTGATTTTAGATTGGAAGTGTGGAATCCATGTACTTGGAGCCTCTATACAGTTGTTACCGTGCTAAAGGTTTTGCACCCACTTGAGCCCATAACTTCAATAGGTGGCTTATTTGATAAAAGCATTTTCTTATTTAAATAGAAATGGTAGCTCACTTTGTCTCCTTGAAATTATTTTTTCTCTAAAAACTCTTCTGGTTTCCCTTTTTGACTTGGCTATTGGCACCCTTGTACAATTACAACTGAATTCTGTAGCATCATCTGTTCTCAGTCTTCTTTCTATTATGTGCATCTATAATATTTTTTTTTGCAGTCATACAGTATCAGTGTATTCATCTCCGTTCGGGTATCAGTTGGTGCCTTCATGTACCCACAAGTCCAATCCTTCACATTGGGAATTCACTTGAGTTCAATCTAGAAGGTGAGTCAATGAGAAAAATTTCATTTGTATTATTGGATGCTTTCAAACATGAGCCAATGTATGCTGGTTATTCACTTCCTGATTTCGTGGAATTGTTGATTGTCCAATAAAAAATATCAGCAATTATTTGCTTTTATTTTATTTCATTTTGAAAGGTATTGATAACTTAGATTTGGGTTATATTTTGTTCCTAGCATTATTAAGGCAGCTCTGTCACTTAAAAAAGAATGTCATCTTTCTCTGGACATTCAATTTTCAATTGCCATGTGTCGCAACCCGATCTCGCCGCCCTTGATCCCTCATCATCATAGGGAGAGAAAATGAGAAAAGGTCGAGTTAGGAGTACTTGATCACGAGAGTTTCATCATGGCTCGCGTTTCAAAAGACGTCATCACCTCGCCTTTTAGATCGAGCCTCTTGTGAGTTTCCTCCACAAGATCGCGAGCTCTCCCAAGCTCGTACCCCGCATGATAGCGAAGTGTCGCAATCCATACCCACAAGGGCGACACACCTTAGAAAAATGGGTCAGGTGTGGATATCAAATTTAAGGATACCTTTACTATGGTAGCTCTCTCGACAATACGCCTCGCCCATAAGGATGGCATCACTTCATCCTTTGGAGTACTCCCATATCGAGTATGCTAAATCATGGTGAGTTTCATTGAAACTCGTACCCCGCGCGACGGGTTTATTTATACAGTCTAGTTGTTTATGACAACCTAAAAATAAGACGGGAGTCGCCACTAGCCTCATTCTGAGGGTCGGCTAGAAAACCCAATCGAGGGTCAGGAGTGTTCCCTCGATTCCTACGCAACCAAATATCTAAGTTCGGGGACTTCGGGTTATGCTAATATTTCTATTAGCGCCATTTCAGTATCTAAACAGTATGTTGTGTTTTCCTAATATGTCCATGCATTTTTTTTTACATTTTCGAGATCATTAGTCCTAAACTAAGCGATCATCCGTGGTTGTTCATTTTCATTCTATTTTATTTTTAGAAAAACAATAAAAGAAAGTAATCAATGGAATTGAAATCACGAGACACTAAGTAAACAATCAAGGAAAGCAGTAAATTTACAATGCAATCCTAGAAAATATAAAAAAGAAACACAATTGAAAAAAGATGAGAGAAAGAGAGTAAACCTGCAACTCGTTAGACTTTATACAACAAATGGAACCCGAGACATTTATCGGGGAAATGAATAGTACATGATAATGGTCGGAATGGACATCGACCTCCACCGTCTTCGCGCTTTCTCCATCTTTAGGGTCCTAATCTAAACCTAATCTAAGAAACTTATAACTAGGTGCATACAATGGAAAGGAACAAGCATACACATCAAAACAATCAAAAACAAGATATCATGTCGAGATTAATCATTTAAAGGAAGTGCAATACAAAAGTCAAATTTTGAGGCCTCGGGATCGACCTTTGTCTTTCATGCGAGGGTCCCACTAAGACACCTATCAAATCCATTTTTTGTGATTTATAACAATTGTTGACCAATTGTATTCTAGCATGGCCAATAACGCTTATAAGTCTCCTAATCAAGTGATCTATGTGATATATCGTGCGTGGGCACACGGTTGGCCTTAGCCCCGTGCATTCTCTAAGGCGACTTATTCGCCAAGGCGATGTACTAATTACCAAGCCACGTGCATTCTCTAAGACGTCCTATATGCCAAGACGACCTATCTGGTCACCGAGCCACGTCACACAGCATTTCTTCTCATCCTTTATCATACCCAATAAAATATCGTGCGTGGGCACACGGTTGGCCTTAGCCAAAATATAATATCTTCTTTTCCATAACTTATTTAATTTAGGAATAAATCCCAAATTCACAAATAATTCATTTCAGCACAAAATAAAGCCCAATTAAATAAACGGACTGCACCACGACAATCAGCATAAAATTCCGATCATCGACTATCCTTGCCTAATTTCCGAAAAATAATTAATTAATTAAATAATTCCGAAAAATAATAAATAAATACAATAAATCCAATTTAGACCCGTAATGCCTAATTGGAAGCCGAGACAAACTGGGAAAAATCCCGAGGTTCGTTCAATAAATATTAGAAGCTCTCTACTTGCTAATGACTAAGTCTAACCTCCTAACATGCATCATTAAGTCACTAATTTAATCGTTCTAAACTAATATAACCATCTAATCATTCTTAATTAACACTAATCAACCCTTAAGCATCATTAGCAAACTAAGCAAGGATTAGTGAGCTAAACTCACCCGTTTAACAATCCGCTCGGATTGAAACATCGAGAACGTCACGGGGGACGTTTTACTCCAAAGCGGGCCTAAGCTCCGGGGTCCACAAGCACCTCAAAACGGGCGTAGAAGTGGCTGTAAAACTGACTTCTCAACTCTCTGTTCTAGCTATAAAACAGAAGGAAAATAGGTTGGTTTGGGGCGGCAATGGACCGGGATGAGCTGAGGAGGTCAAACCGGGGCAAACCGGCGGTGATGGAAGCTCCGGCGATGGCTTGGGTTGCTCGGAGGGATTGCTGGGACACACAGCAGGGGGCTGGGACAATGTGAGTTGCACGGTGGAGGTTGAACAGCAACGGACCGGTGTAGGGCAGCGAGCGGTGAGGCAGCGTGCGTGAACAGCCACGACGGCAAAGGCTTGCAACGGTGGACGGCGTGGCTGCTCCCGTCTTCTTCTCTGGCTTGCTAGCGTTGCATAGGGCAGAAAGAGGGGGAGAGAAGGTCTTGAATGGTGGAAATGAGAGAGAGTGAGGGAGAGGACAGAGATGAGGGGGCATGGGTCCATATGGCCAATATTTTCCACAAAAATATCTTCTACACTCATCCTAGGCCATGCACACTTACTTGGCCTCCATTAGGCCACACACACACTCCTCACAACTCTTGAGATAGTCCAATTTTGCTAGGGCATGGGGGAGCTACGAATTTGCATGGGTTCTCCTCAAATTAGACACATAATCTCACTTGATCCCATCTCATTTGGCCCTCACAATTTCAATTGGTACTTTAATGCTTCAATTGATAATTTTCCTCACCCAAGAATCCATCTTGCATCTAAAATGTACGACTAAAAACAATCCTCGGCCTTTTCTGCAAAAAACAGTCCTAAACCGACTTTTTCCCAAAAAGTCTCAGTTGTCAGAAAAATCTTTTGAGACTGAGTCGATGTTCCTGGAATTTATTGTGACATGACAAAATTTTCAATTTCTGAAATCAGACTTGAATTGGTGGTTAATTTCCATTTAGCGCGTTTTTAGCGTGACCTAGACTACCGGATAGTTTTCATAACTTTTTAGGGCAAATGACTCGTGGTCAATTTTCTTCGAGCCACAATGAACCCACTCGACACATTGACAACTTTCGATTGTCGTAAAAAATCTTGAGGATTCAATTATGGACATAGGGTACCAAGACAACAGAGAAATCAAACTAGTTCCGGTCGACGAGAATTTTCCAATTTAGTGGAGTCATCCACGATCAGCCACACATCTCCATCGAACCGACCTATCTCTGATCTCAATTCGATTTTTAACTGTGCCGTAATGGCCTCTAAAGATAAACACAGTCGAGAAGCCGATTCCTAGTCGAATTTTCAAGTATATTTACCTTAAAGTCCTTAATAGCTTCCCCAGATAGTCTAGTTATCTCAAGAGTGATCAGTCCTGAGAACAGCCCTATAGGCGCGTCAATGAAATGCCTGATTTATTTAGTAGAAAATAGGACTGAAAATCTAGAATGCCACAAAAAGCCACCAAAACTCTAAAACTTTACCATCTGTGACACATTTATCTAATTTTTTTTTGTGATACTAAAAATCCAAAACTTGTACCCGTATTGTGGCATCCGAGAATTTCGACAACCCCTGAATATGCGACAGTCCATGACAAAGTGATGGAAGCATCGTCGGACGGTGTTATTGACACCACAACGGACATTGTTTTATTACCACCATCGAACCAATGGGTCACAATTAGAAACAGATCGATTGTCGAATGAATTACAGCCTTGTCCCTATGTACCATCACTGGCGAGACCGAAGTTTATGCTATAAGATGTAAATATCTTTTATGTTGATTTTAGCCGTCCAATTGTGTATCCTACGAGCTGAACCTCCCATGTACATTGTTACGATCCCAGGCAGCCACGTAAGTAATTATTTTTCAGCACTTGCACGTGCTGAAATTAAGAGTCTAATTTTGGAGAAGTTGGACTGTGCATGAGGACCATGCACGTCTCTTCATTGTGCGAATCAACAAGTGAAGAAACGAATTTTAATCAGCATTCAGCCCATGCTGCTCGAAGACCCTCATTCCTTGGCCATGTGCACGTGTTGGGATGGTCAACCAAAGGAGATTTGTTGACCAAGGGACGCCCAACCGTAGCCACGTCGCCCACCCACACGGCTACCGCTGAAGCCCGATCGTGCGTGAAGGGGGACACGCCCTCCACTAGCTATCTTCGGTTCTTGCTGCCACCAAAAGATTTACATGCAATTGACTAATTAGTCAACTAATTGAGGAACAAAACGGGTGGATTAGTCGAGAAGGAAGAGAGAGAGTGACCGAGTAAAAATTTCAGGAGTGAGAGAGTGAGCAGCGGCGAGAGAGAGAGATTAAGCGAGAGGGTAAACGGAGTGAGGAAGGAGGAGGTCGCCCTCTGCCGAGCACGGTGCTGCCGCCGTCGATGCCGCTCGTCTTCGCCGCCATTGGGCCGCATCGCCGAACCGAACTCCCTAGCTGTTGAATCGTAGGACTTGAGGCAAGTAAAAGTTCACTAACCTATATGATGCAATGCTGTTATGGTCTCATGTAGTGCAATAGACTTGGAAATGTTTGGGTTTTGGATGGTGGATGCTGAATTTTGGGTGAGTGGAGTAGAAATGGATTGAGGAATTGAGGAAACGCTTTGGTTTTCTATAGGTGCTTTTAAATTCCTTTGAATTACATTATGAAATATAGATTTGGATGGACTTTTGGAAGTAAAATTAGCCAAGGTATAGGCATCGGATTCCATTGAATCCATGTGGTCCGGAATTACTCATGTGTAGCCTAGTAATTTTGTCGATTTTCTATAGAAATTTCTAGTATGATTTTGGTCTTGATTTCTTCATGAAAGCTATAAGGAATTGTTTAAACTATAACATATATTTTGGTCAGATTTTTCGAAATTCATATAGTGGCATAAATTTATTTTAATGCGCAGTACTTTTCCGTTGGAGTGTAAATTCTGGAATAAATATGGGGCAGAGTCATGCGATCTGTTGCAATTCATACATAACTATTTTGGCTTAGTGTTCTTCATGAAACTTTTTCCTTTAGGCCTTATTTATAACATATCAAAATTATGTAATTTTCTGAGTTCATTTAGGGGTTATTCTGAAATTTTTACTAAAACTGTGCATTCTGATGTTTGAGCTGTTTTATTCCGAATTTGCTCAATTTGTCCCAAAGATGAATGCATCTTGAGTTGTTATTTGACATGATGGTTTTTAGCATTCGGCATATCATTCAACACCGAAGATTTCAATGAAACTCATGTGATTTCCAATGTCATAGCATTGAACATGTTTATGGAAATTAAGATGTTAATGTTGCCGTTGGACCCTCGGGTCAACGATGCCCCGGGAGTCGGGAGGCCTGAAGGCTTGAGTGAGTCGATGTCCTTTGGATGCCTGGGGTCCGTAGTGCCCCAGAGGTTTTCCCCGAGAGCATCGGGATGCCCGATTGTATGTTTGTCAGTACGTAAATCCGAAGGGTAGGGGTAACCATTTTCATGGCGCGCCCCGGAGATTCCTCGTGATGCCAGGTGGGGTGCGAGATGCCTGGAGATGTGACGCAACACGCTCCAAATGCCCGGTGGCCTAGTGGCTAAATGCCGGAGGCTTTCACGACGCCAGGGTGGGTGCGAATGCCCAGAAGGATGCAAACATTGGTCCTCTAGGGGTGAAACCTTTTGAATATTAAAACTGATGGCTCTACTAAGCGTGTGTGTGGTCTAGTTATAGGACTAAATTGTATGGCATGGAATGGGACGTGTCATAATAGTTTGGCCCTATGATCGGGACTTGTGTGACTGGAAATGATGCATCTTGGTTTTTGAAACTGCACGGGTCATTGCATTAAAAAGTTTTATGGATTCGATGCATACTCATTCTGTTGGATATATATTTTGTCTATCTTGCATGAAATTTGATTATGATGGTTACGCACGATATAGTTTAGTGAATCTTTTGCTGCTGAATGGTTGTATTCACCCCTTTTGGGGACTAACATTTTAGACTAGACAAGATGCCTATGCTACCCATAGCTCCCGGCACATTTTATGGAATTCCGGTTGACCTATAGTGCGAATGGTCCGAACATCATCACCCCGAGGTGCAAGGGCTGGTTTTCATCCGAGTGCAAGTGTTGATTGTGTTTGCTATTGGACCTCCCGCCGGCCCCGTACTACAGGAGTATCTTACCGTCTTCGTCCGTCGAGATGGACGCACACTGGGGCCGCTACCACCGCCGCCAACAAACGGACCGGACGGATGGGTGTGACCGCAAGCGAGGGTTAGCAGACGCAGCATTTTTGGACGCCGACACTACTTGATGGACTTATGTATATGACTGCTGGAAAAGTAGGGTATCTTTTGAAAAGTAGCCAGGTATAGAAAACCACAGCAATTTGATGTACCGACTTGTGATGTCCATCCAATTATGTAAATAAAAGTGTTTGGCTTTAACTTATAAAATATTTAGTTGGTGTGCATCGTTTTTAAATTATAGGGAAGGGAGTTGTTGGATGTGCTTCCACTATATAAACTGCGCAGGGACTGAACTAAAAGATTTAAACCCTCGGGATTCATGGACTTCATGAAAATAACATGGTATTAGAGAAACAAACTTTCAAGGTAAGTGAAAGGTATTTGTGGCGACCCTAACGGGTTGGGGGCCATCAGGGGGTGCCACATGTATAATACATTTATCCCAAAATTCTACAATTTGACACATTTAACCAAATTTTTTCTGTGATATGAAAAACTCCAAACTTGTATGCGTGTCACGAAAAAAAAAGGTGGGTTTTTGGTGTCAAAAAAAATTGGGGTAAATACGTTATACAAGTATAAGTTTGGGGTTTTTAGTGTCACAGAAAAAGTTTGAAGTAAATGTGTCACGGTAGGCATAATTCAAGGGTTTTTGTGGTTTTTACCCTTTTAATTTAGGTGATTTAGAAATTCAGAAATATCTCATGAGCACATTGATTTGCTTAGTATTAGCTTAGTCATTTTGACAATAGCTTGATAATGAGACTAATTGATTAGTACATGAGGTGGTGTTAATCAGTGTTGACACCTAAATTGGTCATTTATTTATTGCATAGAAAATTATGGGTTAATTTTATCCCTAAAAAAAAAAATTAATTGCATAGCATATAAATTTAGATGCATTTATTTTAATTTGCATTTTTTTGCATTTATTTATTAGACTGATGGTGGATGGGTTCGAATGGGTGATTTGGAGCTGTAAATTGATAGGCCGGACTAAGCCCGTGAAGCGAACAAATTGGCCCAAGCCCGTTTTTTAATGATCGGAAATTATCTCGTGAGAAAATAGGAATTCAAAATTTTTCCGGGATATGATTAATTTTTCGGATATGGCAGATGTGAAAAGTGAATATTGCATTTGGAAAAAAGAATTTTCGTGGATATCAATTTGAAAAAATCAAAACCCTAGTCTGAGACTTATAAATAGATTATTTGTGTAGGGTTTTCAGGGGCACACATATTGATATACGGCCACAATTCTAGACAAGCAGAGGATCGAAAGAGTGCCCGTTCATTCACGAAAAAGAGAGGAAAGAGTGGGGGTAGAGAGAAAGAGAGTGTTCAGGGAAAAGCGAAGAGTTTGCCTTCTCTCCTCTCTGACACCTTGACAAAAGTCAAGAGGGGACTCTTTCACGCAAAAGAAAAAGAGACCTGAAGGAGGGGAGAGGAAATTCAGTCTTCTTCCTCAAGCGTCCCCTTTTCGGCCACGACCAGTGTGGTCGACGGACTTCCTCGCTCGGCCTTCACGATCACCGCTCCCGATGCCGCGACCTGCCTGATGATGCTGCAACTCCGACGGCCGCGCGCCTCAGCTCTTCAACGCCATGAGTAGTCCGACAATCCGCAGCTGCTCCATTCCCACCTCCCGTTGCTGCACCGAAGTTGCTGTCCAGACGGGCCACAAGCCTGACATTCTAAGTCCCAGCAATTTCAAGTGCGGTCTCTGTCCAGCGAATAATCCTAGGCAAAGTCCAATTACTCTCGACGAGACCAAGACTTCGTGGCGAATTTCATCCAAATCCACGGGGCTCCGCCTTTGGGCCACCTAATGGTCAGTTGAGCCGGCACCAATCCAAAGTGTCTTCCTTCAATTTCGCAGGTTCTCTAACCGAGAGCACCCACGCTGAATTTCATCAGTCAAAGAAAGACGATTCCACTTATTGCACAAAGAAAATTCGTTTACTTTGACTGTCCAAAGATGTCAGTGCGTATATGGTGAAGTTGGAAGTCCAAGTTTAGTTGTGAGGACAAAAAAGATTAACCCACACTAGGAGACGTTCATTGATCTTTCAGACTACTCGTTTTGCCTCGTCTACAAGCCATCAACTGCTATCCCGAGCCACGAGTCCCCGCGTGATCTCGCCAGTCGTCCGTGAATTATCACTATTGAAGCCTCCGTTGAGCGGATTCCATTCGATTCAAATTTGGCAATATTATTTGCGAAATTAGGTAATTATCTTATCTAAATTTGATTTGGATATTTTATTGCCTAATACATGCTTTTCAATATCTTACGTGCATATTTGAATTATCGGCGTGTTCCCAATTAGGATTTATTACCTAATTCGCAACTGCACACCGATTTTTTATTCCATTTATAAGGCTTTAGATGGAATAATTAATCACACGGGAATAAAATTGATATTTTGATCTTTGAGGCTTAAGATCAATTTATCGATTTTATTAGCGAAATAATCAAGTTAATTAGATATCTTTTCCATATTTGAATGATGGATATTATCCTTGGTGATCGTGAATGATTTGGTGCTTATCCTTTAATTGCTTTATTTATCCAAAAAATACAAAAAAATTGCATTTGCATATCATGTAGATTAGAATTGATTTCCTATATAAAATTGCATGATAGAAAAGTTAGATTCTTTTCTAATTATATTAAAATGCATGTTTAGATGGCATCTAGGTTAGATATCATCTTTTGCATTAAATTGCACGATGAGATAATTTTCTAAGTTAAGATAGGATTCATATTGGTCTATTTCCTAACTTAAAATGGAAAATATCTCACTTTAGTTAGATTTTTATTGTTAGTCATTTTTAATTTCGAAATTTTATAAAAAAAACAACAAAAAAGAAAAATTAGAATTAGGGCATTCTTTGCGCGTCATTGCATATTAGGGTAAGATTGCATGTTTAGGTTTATTTTCTAATTGATTATCGGTTTAGATAATTTCTCCTACATAGATTGCATTTTAGGGTTACTTGGTTAAGATAATGTTCTAGTTTAAATTAGGATTTGGCTTAACCTAATTCCTAGTATAAATTAGATGACATCTTAATTTAGCTAGATAATTTTTGCATTTTTCTTAATTTCGAATTTCATGAAAAATACAAAAAAAAAAAACATCTTAGAATAAATTTGTTTCATTTTCTAGGATAGATTGCATGCCTTTTTTAAGAAAAAATAAAATAAAAAATCATGCACATATCATGCAAGATTAGGTTCATGAAATGCCCGTCATCTAGTAATTGTTGATAGGTTCATTTAGTTAGAAATCGTTCGTCATTAAGATTAGGTCATTTTGGTTCATTTAGATTGCATATTTAATTATTGCATGTTCATTAAGAAAACACAAAAAAAAAAAATTATTTTACTCATTCATATAGTTTAGGCTATATTACTATGTCATATCACTTCATCATGTTAGATTGGTAGCAGGCATTGCATAAAGCATGATTCTTATTAAATAAAGTGAAAACGAAAATTAAGTGATTGTGTGTTAATTAGAAATCATATTTAGGACTGTTGATGTGAATTCTGATCTAACAACACAGATGCTTTCGTTGCTATAAGGTAAGTCCCGTAATTTATTCATTGCTTTATTGGGTGTTAAATTGATGGTTTGCGCACCCACATGATCACCTCACATGTTAGAGAAATAGATTTAAAATCAATCCAAACTGCTTGCAAAAACATTTTTTTTTAAATAAAAAGAAATGGTACCGAAAGGGCATTAGAGAAGTCTAGTGTAACCAAGTCCCCGTACCCAAAGTCTCTGGTTCGTAGGAGTAAAATAATCCTCTTATTATTTTACTTAGGTTTCTAATCGACCTACCGTAAACCGATTAGTGGCGACTCCAAGATAATAATCATTTGCATGTTAAATATTTGAACCTTAAGTCGCGAATTGGTATGGGCTTGGGAGAGCCCGAGCTAAGTTTAAAACTTAGTAGTCCATTAGCCTAAACTTAGGTGGTGCACCCGAAATTTAGGTCGCGACAATCAGATTTTATCACCCATTCATATTTGTGCCTTCACGACCACTTTCATGGATAATGTTTGATGAAGAAAACGAGTAAATAGCATCCAATGTCATAGTTGATTGAATTAGGGAGCGGACATCCTTTTTCTGATGGCATATTTAATCAATTACACTTCGCACTTGGTTGGCTAGTTAATCCATCTTTTGTTGCGTGTCGCGTGCTTGGAATTGCATTTAGCAATTGCGTGCCATTGTTGCACAGTAAGAAATAAACAATAAAAAATTTGGGTAATCAAGTGCTAATTAATATTTGAGTAACGATTTGCATATCGAGATGGGATTCTTTTACACATACAAAATATAAGATGTCATTAGGATTGCATTGGTAGTTAGGGTAAATCGCTATTTTAACGGTTTTGCATAAGAATACTCTACATTGGATTTGGATTATATTCATTGGCAACTTTTCGAAGTGCTTTTAGGGTACTATTTTTTGTATTAGTCATCTTAGGACACAATTCTACATGTGGAATTAATTGCATAAAATAGGCCATTTAAATAATTTATTTGAATTCTGGCAAGTATCACTGCACTTTTTATTTATCGGTAAATTGCCATGTTTGCCATTTTCATTGACACGTTTTGAAGTGCATTTTTGGTATATGTTCTTATTTGTACTAATCATCATGGGCGCATCCGATTTGGTCCAAAGCCCAACATATTCCAATGTTCCTTTATCAGCCATTCCCACATCCCCAAACTTTCATATATGATTCCTGCGGTTTCTTAGTCAAAACAATCTCTGGGGACTTCCCTGTCACACATTCAGCACACATTTTGCTTCGCTATTTACCAGGAAAATTTACCCAATCAAGTTATAAATTTATTATACGGATGCTGATTCAGTCTTAAATTTTTCAAATTTAATTTAGTCTTAAATTATTGTGCAAAATTCCAATGTTGTGGTGGTCCTAGTCATCTTCAAATGTCCTATGGGGCAACCACCATATCATCTATTTTCGACAAAATTGACTTAAAAGACTATATTAAAATTTCGCACAAAACGCGAAGGATTAAATTGGCAAACTTAGAAAATTTAAGATTGAATTTCATCTATACTATTGGTTTAGGACTGATTACACAATTTTTCAATGTTGTCATATTATTTTCTTATCTCATTGCTCTTAAATTTTTCCAAAAATTTATTAAAGTAAAAGCATTAACAACACCACCAAAAAAAAAAAAAAAAAAAAAAGATGCCAACTTCATAATTCAAATTCAATCTATCAAATTTAGGTAGCTCTATTCTAGATAGGCATACTTAACTTAGACGCATTTTTGAAATTCATATTTTGGAGAAGTTTTCCTTGGAGCTACATTTTCCTGTTAGTTTCTTTGAGAAAGCAAAGTCAATAACGTAAGTCCTGTACAAAAACTAATAACAGAAAATGTCAAATAGCAGTAGCTCTCCATGCTTGTTATAAAAAGTGCACTTATACCTATCTAAAGTGGTGTAGCGATTGTTACAATGTAACCCTAAAAAGGTATACTTAACTGAACTTAAAAATCTTCATCACCGCGAAGATGGAATGGTGTAAACTCAAATATTATTCTCATCATTGGGCTGCCTTGTCTTGTGGATGGCCGACTAAAGTACAGCCCAAGTGCCAAAACTTGGCATGGATAGACACTTAAGTGCCAAAAGTTTCAAAAGGTACACTTAAGTGCCAAAATCGGAGTAAAATGGATCACTTAAATGTCAATCCGGCCAAATTGCTGACGTGGCAATTTTCCAACGAGGTGAGTGCAAAATAGCATCATTTTACACCCTGACGTGGCTAAAAAAATGCAAAAACGACTGTTTTGTCTCAATGTGGTAAATAATTAATATAAAAATTAATTAAATTAAATTTAAAACTAAATTTATTTAAAATATTTTAAAAATTAAAAAACTAAAAAATAAAAAAATTTTAAAATAAGAGGGGGGCGGCGAAGGGGAGGCGGCTGAGGGCTCAGCCCTCAGCCACCGCCGCCGGGAAGGGCCAATGATGAAGCCGGATCTGGGCGAGGGCCGCGCCAACCCCTAGCCAACCTGCGGCGAGGGCCCGCGAGCCCTCGCCGGATCTGGGGAAAGGGTCGGCGGCCCTCGCCCGGCCGAGCCAAGGGCTGTTGCTCGTTGAGGGGTCGCGCCAGCAAGCAGTGTTCCTTGGCCTAGCCAATGAGGGCCGCCGACCCTCTTCGGATCTAGGTGAGGGCTGCGACCCTCACCAGATCTTGGTGAGGGCTCGCGGGCCCTCAGCCGCCTCCCCCCCCCCCTTTTTCTTAATTTAAGATTTTAAATTTTAAATTTTTTTATATTTTAAATATTTTAAATAAATTTAATTTTTAATTTAATTTAATTAATTTTTATATTAATTATTTACCGCATCAGAGACAAAACAACGTCGTTTTTGCATTTTCTAGCCACGTCAGCGTGCAAAACGACACTGTTTTGCACTCACCTCACCGGAAAATTGCCACGTCAGTAATTTGGCCGGATTTTGGCTGGATTAGCACTTAAGTGGTCCATTTTGCTCCGATTTTGGCACTTAAGTATACCTTTCGAAACTTTTGGCACTTAAGTGTCCCTCTGTGCCAAGTTTTGGCACATTGGCTGTACTTTGGTCATGGATGGCCTTTTCCTTTTCTTTCCACTTGGTATGATATCCTTGTGAGTTAGCATTATCATTGATGAATGTGGTTTTGACTAATTAATTGGCTCTCGACATGCATCCCGATAAAAGCAATAGGTTTGGTGACCTTATCAGATGGCAACAATGAGTTATTTGAAAGGTTGAACTTGACAAAATATCACTTTAATAACATCTCATTAGAGAAGAAAATAGTGTGACCATTATCTAAAAGATTGGGTATGTATTAGTCCGTGATAAGGTGTGAAAGTGATTGTCAAATCCCTTCATCACTTGTCATCCCTAGGTTACTTCCTATCCAACACTATCCAATAATCTACTGATAAAGTTATTTGTAATTAGTGTTTTGAGAACTCAGAGGGCCAATCCAGGAGAAAAAACTTGAGTCCTTGACCCTTTTGTTTTGTTGTGAATAAGTTTTCTAGCGAGAGCTCAAACCGAGTTCATGGTTCCCATTTTCAGCTTCAGCAATCACCAGAGCAAAATGGACCATATGCCATAAACATAAGTTTAGATTGTTCACTTTGTTGATACATCTCAACTACATCATCGATGGTATTGGCATATTCTTCTCCGAGTAGGCATGTTGTTAGAATTCCGAAATTGAACCTTTTGAAGACATATTTCCTATTTTTCTTTAAAATATCGCACCTTCCCACCCTTTTACTTAATTTAAAAAGAGAAAAGGATAAGACAATAATGGAAGTAGCACTTTTAGTAATTATTCTCTTTCCAAAAGATGGAGTAATTAAACTTGAGGTAGGAAATAGAGATTAAAAAGCTAAAAGATGAAAATCCAGCTGCTTGAAACTAGTGATGGTTCTCGGGCCTCGACACACAGCCGGGCGCGCATTCTCCCGCCGTCGCTCGGGTCCGATAGCCAGCTGACCAGGTGACTTCCCGGAATCCCTTCCATTTCCCGTATCTCGACTCGAGAATGCACGCTCCCTAGATGCCTTGACTGGTCATGCGGTTCGGTTGGTGGTGGTGTCGGATTCTAAACAGATCTTAGGGTTTCGTGTCCCTGTTTTGCTTCCCCCGCCCCCCTTCAGTGCCTCGACTGCGTCACTTGTGTCTACTTCCCACTTTGGTTGTCTGCTGAACTCCGGGCGGGCTTTATCTCGTCTCTTTTCCCTGTTTTATGTCATACAGCTGTGTTGGTGAAGACGAGCTCGAAGAATTTGACCACCGGATTTCGATGATTTGGTCGCTACCGCGGATTTGCAGTAGAAACCTCTTGCAATTGGTCACGTAGCTGTATTGCGGTTTTGTTGGGCATTGTGCTAGTTTGCTTTTCCTATGTTGATTGTTAGTTTCCTTTTGTATGTGTCACTTACTGGATACTAGAGTGCCCTGGACATTGGTGTTAATGACTGATTGGTGTTCAATTCTTCAGGCATTGTTCTTGGCAGGACAAAACCGCGTCTAAAATAGTTTTGCCTTTATTGGGATTTCTTGGTAAAGGACAAGGGAGGAAGTTGCTTAACTAGAAGGAAAGCAGAGCCAACACACGAACACAGAGAGAGATCGAGAGAGAGAGAGAGAGAGAGAGAGGCGGTGAGAGTTGTCCTGGTTTGTTCCGGCCTGAAAAAAAAAAAGAAAAAAAGATTGGGAGGAAAAAAGAAGGAAAAAAAAAAAAAACAGAAGAGTGAGAAACCGAGAAGAAAAACAGAGCAGGGACTTCAGCATGCGTTGCTCCTCGGCTGTTCGGGGGCGGGGCTTTCCTCTTCTCGGCTGTTCCCCTTACAGCCAACAAATTTGCACGCTAGTTTCACGGGGCTTTCATCATTTAAAGCGCTGGGTTTTGTTCTCTGTTCTCCCCTGTTCCCGGCTTGCTTAGTCGAAACTAAAATGAGCCAACATCGCCGAGTTTTAATTGTTGTCCGCACAGCCGCAATCCCTGCTGTTGCTCGTTAATCATTGTCGATATTGGTTGCCACAAAGTTAGCTGTATGCTGCTGTCTCTGATTCATCGCAGCAAGTTGCCAGTGGCATAATAGTTCTCTGCCGCTATTTCAGCGGTTCCACTTATTACCCTGTTGCGGCAGAAACCTGTAGCACGTTTGGTTCAAACCCACTTGTTGTGGGCAGTCCATGAGAGAACATGGAACCATTTGGGTCTAATTTTTCGCGTACATTATATACTTGGGACCGTAACTTAAATCTAGAATTTATCTAATGAGTCCCAAAAATTATTGTTCAAAAACTGTTGTCTCTCAATCCCATCATTGACACATTTTCAATAGTGTCAATTTTAATTAATCTAACTACCATTGTCAATTTATATGTTCGTAGCTTACTAACTAGATATGTTGAAAAATCCATATGTCACAACAATAATGGAAGTAGCATCTTTAGTATTAATTCTCTTTCCAGAAGACAAAGTAATTAGAGTTGAGGCAAGAAATAGAGATTAAAAAGTCAGAGAAAGAAAATCCACCCGCCTTAAACCAGTGATGGTACTTAGGTTGCCACACTTTGGGAAGTAAATGTGAAGCCCACAAAGATTAAACGCAGAAATTCCAGCAACCTCAATCTTGTCCAATTAACCAAAAGTTGTCTTTAATTTGATTGCTCACAATGACATGACAGCTTAACTCTTCTCCATAAACATATTTATGTGCCGTGGAATACAATATATCTGTCTCTAGAAACCTACTCATTGTTACCGACCAAAAAAAAAAAAAAGAAACCTACTCATTGTTGCATTTCTTAGCATTTTGATGTTAGAGACATTTTTATTTTTGAATGGTATGCCTGCAGCAAATAAAAAATTAGCCTGATTGTGAATTTAATTTAAATCTGCCCAACGTGAGATCTGATCTTGAATTGAGGCCCTAACTCATTTGAGCTTCCGAGACCAAACCCGAACGAGCCTGGGCCCCTTCTGATGAACTCAGCCACATTCTTTGGGCCTGGCCGAAGCTTCAATACGTTTGGCATGTTGCCGTTCCCAGTTAAGGTAAAGAAATCAATATGGAAAGATGAGATGGTCGACAACACCAACGAGGCCCATCATAAATATACCGTTGACACTGACATAGTGGGCTGAAAGCAGGAGAGATTCACGCAGCCAACACACACAAACAGAGAGAGAGAGAGAGAGAGACAGAAGCGGTGAGAGTTGTCCTGGTTTGTCCCGGCTTTAAAAAGAGAGACTGGGAGGAAGCGAGAAACCGAGAAGAAAAACTAAGCAGGGACTTCAGCATCCGTTGCTCCTCGGCTGTTCGGGGCCGGGGCTTTGCTCTTCTCGGTTGTTCCCTTGTCAGGTCAGCAAATTTCCACGTTAGTTTTGCGGGTGTCTACATCATTTAAAGCTGGTTTTCGTCTTCTGTTCTGCCATGTTCCCAGATTGCTTAATTGAAAAAAAACGAGCCAATTTCGCCGAGTTTCAATCGTGGTCCAGACCAGTCCGTCTGCAAACTTACAATCCCCCTTGTCGCTCGTTAATCATTGTTGATTTTGGTAGTCACGAAGTTGGCGGTATGCTGCTTTCTCTGATTCATCGCAGCAAGTTGCTATTGGCGCTACTTCAGCGTGCCCACTTTTTACCCTCTTGCGGCAGAAACCCGTTGCTCGTTTGGTTCGAACCCACCTGTTGTCGCCATCCCATCGACATCTTGCGCTTATCTTGTGGACCCCAACTCCAATCAATAAGCTAAGTCAAGCATCTATTCTCTTCTTTTGATGTTGTGCGGCTTTAAACACGTTGTTACCCTTCTTGCTTTATGGAGGCGTTGCCATAGAGACGAGTCTCGTCCCCTGCCACCGCTCGTGTCGTTCGGATCAAGGTATTACAAATGGGCAACTGCACTCGCGCTTCTTCGAACGGCAGAAAGCCTGAATCTTTGAACAGTGCAATGAAGAGCGTTGAGCGCTGGCTCTAAGAAAAGCGCCGTGTCGAGTTGTATGTTAGGATTGCTTCTGGCGATTTCACTATTAGCGATCAGGATGAATAAAAAAATTCTCATTCAATTGCGCCATGCTAGAATCTAGCAAGAAAAAAGCAAGAAATTTTGATTTGTTTAACTCGTCCCCTGTGGAATTGTCCATCTAGGTGTAATCAATTCACTTCGATGGCGAATTATATCCTTCTTTGGCCGATATTATGTAAAATCTACTTCATCATTATACACCACATGTCAACTTATTCTTCCAAACCATCACATTTGGCAATGGATCGACGAGAAGAGAAGTCACAAACTCTTTGAGCTTTGTTCCAGCATGAGAGTAGTGATCTACTTCATCATTATATACCACATCATGACTTTGTCTTGTGGTCTGCTTAAGAATTTAACTATAGAGATGATAGATAGATGCAGTCATTCCAAACGATAAAAGACAAACAAGAGAAAAAAAAATAAAAACATTATTCAACACAAGTCAACTTATGCACAGAGCATATTCGAAAGTCTCTGATGCAATTTATGACGCTTGGTAATTAAACTTGTTCTTCCAAATCATCACGTTGGCAATGGATCGACGAGAAGAGAAGTCACAAACTCTTTGAGCTTTGTTCCAGCATGAGAGTAGTGATCTACTTCATCATTATACACCACATGGAAGACTCGTGCAAAATTGAGAATTCGCACAAGGAGTGGCTTGGGGACAGAGGTCGGATGGCACAGCTCTTTGTTTATGTCCTTCCATGCATTGACCACTTATTTACGGAGAGCGTCCTTAACCTCTTGCTCCGTAACTCTATATTGTTTCACGAAACACTCCACTGAAGATGCTGTATGTCCTCTCTCTTGCTCAAACTATAAACAAATTTCTAATGGAAATTATTTTATTTCTCCTATTGATAAATTCCATTAGACAAAATTTAGGCAAATTGATGTTGTTCAATGGTATAGCTTTTATATACCTTATGTCCAGCAATG
Organism: Eucalyptus guilfoylei; assembly: GCA_016097605.1. Classification (NCBI taxonomy): domain Eukaryota; kingdom Viridiplantae; phylum Streptophyta; class Magnoliopsida; order Myrtales; family Myrtaceae; genus Eucalyptus; species Eucalyptus guilfoylei. The sequence continues at coordinate 30,692,776 of CM027866.1, read as the reverse complement.
TCATTCATGAGCCGAGAGATTACAACCGAAGCCTTCACCATCTTGCGGTCGCTAAGTAATAACCAGTCAAAATAACTTTTTGTTACGACATCCCCCATTCCTAGAAACGACGTCCCTAATAGCAATTCACAACCGATGCATAATGATGCAATGGGCAGGTACTCCTCCATCGTTAGTACGTAGTTTTGCTGGAACCATTTGGCTTGGGCTAAGTATGCTCTCATATGGTTTTTCGTTATCAAACATAAAGCTATGTCAGTCTTCTAACTTTAACGTATGTGGGGGACTTGAATAAATTTCATTCTCTCATCCCAATCGAAAAACCTGATATTCTGTTGCAAGTGGACGAAGTAAAAATTTCATTTGTTTAATGTTAATTCACATTGCTTACCACTTCTTTTGCATAGAAGAGGCGGTATGATTGTCCTTTTCTAGTCACTTCTTAGCCAATTTCATCATACAAATCAAGAAGTGTCTTGTAACACACTTGCATGTACTCGGGCAATCCATCTTTGGCATCGACAGCCCACCTGAATTCAAGTTCAGAAAATATCACATTTGACCCTAATTAACGGTTGATCAAATTAGAGTAAATTGGGAATTGGTAAACAAGAAAAGCATCTGAGTGCCAATTGTACCTTTCAATTGCTTTCATGAAGAGTTTTAGTTCTTCCAATGTGGCATAGATATCATACACATTGTCAAATATGGAAACAATCACCATCACTTTGGTTAGTATTTCTCTAGTGGCTTCGTACTCCGGCTCGAAATTAACTCCCGACATCCAGAAATACAGCTCCACAAGCCTATCTCTAGCAAACCGAAACTTTCTCTCTCCATCTAAATCCTTCCACCACCTAGAGTTTACCAACAAATCCTATATTAGGCAAACATATCATTGATAGAATTTTGAGGTTATCTATGGATAGTACTTTAGACTAATGATTTAAAGAGTGTAACACTCCCTGTCACGTACAAATGTTTTTCAATTTAAGATATTGAAATTGCATGAATCAATCTATAGCTCAATATTATTTATTATTTACCAAAAAAAAAAAAAAATCTATGGCAATTTGGTGTTCTTAGAACATCTAGCTACTTCAGACATGCAATCATGAAGTTAAACCTTGTAATGTTGCCAAGTTCCTTCTGGTGTTGCTCTTGCAATAAGTTGAAATCAAGTTTAGCCAAGGAAAGCAAGACTTCATTATGTGAAGGCTCCTCTTGGTAGAGTTGAATGTAATGCCTCGCCTCTACCCTTGGCAGTCCCTTGTGGATGGGCTGGTTTAAGGCATGAGTCACTTGTTTTTTGAGATTACGGCTTACTTTTCCTCTGTCAATTGATTCAAGGAGAGTGATAGTAAAAGCAAGTGCATCGTTCAAAATAACATCTCCATGAAATCCTAGATGGCAAGCTTCAAATAGACTTAGCAATCCTTGCACATCAGCGATGAGCGATTTGCTGAAGTTCCCTTCGTTGTCCTTGAAATTGTTGAAGATTTCTGTACAGCGAAATGGACCATGGGAAAAGATGCTATCAAGAGATGCCCTGAAAAACATCATGCATAATATCTTGATCAATTGGAAACAATGGAAACGTGACGTATTAATCCAAGGAGTCAAAAGAAAGTACTATTCACCTCTCAAAGCGAGAAAATTTGAAGAACTCAAAATACGAGAATTGTACAAAGAAAAAAGTTGACGAATTAACAAATTAAAATTGAAGTAAAATAAACATCATAGCAATATTATGTGTTCACTCTAATTAATCAAATGGGCTATCAAACTAGTGTTTGCATTAGAATTTCGCAAAATTGATCGATCAATGAGAAATTGAAATGACATACCGCATGGAATATTGAAACCATGTTGTCACAACAATCGAAAGAGTAAAGCGGTCGTGTGCAGGTTGTTATCATTATTGCCACAGTGAAATTCAAAATAGCTTCTGTGGATTTGTTCCAGCTGCTCATCTATCTCAATTTCAAAATGATAGGCAAGTCCTGAGCGTTGGATTTGATCAATCAAGTTCAACTTCTGCGAAGGCTTATCCATAGCACTTGTCAACATCTTTCTCACTTCTCCTTTCAATTTCTCAATCCGTTCCTTTGATACGCCTTGAGAACTCTACACTAATATGAAATCGAAAGTTTAAAAAATAGAGGAAAACGCAATAAATATATTGCTTATGATCCGACTGACCAAAATAAATATGAATTGAAATTACTTGAAGATTATTCCGTTAAGACTAGTTTTATTGATTGAAGCAAAAATATTTCTTCATTTGTTAAGCCATATGTGCATGCCACAAGCTTCACATAGAAATTTTGAATAACGTAAGGACCAACACATGCATGGAGTTCCTATTTACCAAAAAAAAAAAAAACACATGCATGGAGTTCCCGATAAACTGCAATCTCTTTTCTTTTTCTTTGTCAAATTCTGTGGGATGTTGCCCAATAATCCAATACAATTATTTTTATGCTCTCACCGCAGAAAATATAACCATAGAAAATTTTTCAGAAGGTAATCCAAACACCAAAAAAAAAAAAAAAAAAGATTAACTTAAATGATACCATTGAGTTGGAGTCAGAAGCATATTTGAGAAAGTAATCCCCCATATGCTTGGATGAAAATTTCCCGACCGGCGTTCGGCGACCTGGCTTGTTGCATGAGCAGGAGAAGGAGATGGGATTGTTGAAACCTGAAGAGACATTTCTTCGCCGCTAATTTCTAGATTTAGGTGTTTGGCCAAATATAGATGAAGAACACTAGAGGGAAGAGGCTTTTTAGCAAGAGTCCATACCTTACTGATGGGTATTTATAGGCTATCAACGTCGGAAAGTTTGAGATAGAAGGAACAGAAACGTTTTTTTTTTTCTTTTTTTTTTCAAAAAGGAGCAGAACATGTCGTACACAAAAGCTACTGCATCTTCAAAAAGGGCTGATAAAATGAAACCATGAAACAAAAATAAAAATGGACAGTGACGGAAGGACGGATGCGGACTTTTTTAATGCCTTCATTTTTATGTTAAACCATTTCTCTTCTTCTGTTAGGTCAGCAGCGTCCCAGTTCTGTGTAATAAACAAAAGAACTTTTTCTGTTATTATTTTAGTTTTCCCGGATTTAATCCCTATTTTTTCTAATACAACTCACGAGTGAATAATATGAAAATTGTACATAGTCCTTCCTTTTCCCCTCAGTTAGTGCATGCATGATGCATATGCCATACTAATCTATCACTTACGAACTAACAACCCACGAATCATTCTTTAGCTAAGAAAAAGGAAAAAAAAATGGCCCGCTGATTTTTATTCACAAAGTAAAAGATGGAAAATATGAAGAAATTGAGGAATCAAAGGGCAGTGGACAGTGGATGGCATGTGCTTCCGAGAGGTTGGAATTATTTGTGATTGTTCCTATTAATGATATCTTCATATTTGAACTAATTTAAATATAGCTGGCCACAATTAGGTTATTATTAGAACACATGCGCGAATGTTCTCAGATTACACAATCAAGATTATGACCAGAATTTGAAGCTTCAAATATGGGAGGTGCATCCGTAAATTATGGAAAAATAGAGGATAAACAAAGATTTGTCTTGTCTCGAGGAGGACACTAGTCAAAGTGGAGGGGGTGTGATGGGGACATCATCTTCATCCAAGAATCAAAATGCCTCATCTTCAGCTAATTCACATGTCAGATGATTATATCTACTGTTGGCATTTAATTAATGTGTTCTCTCATGTTTTGTTTGCAAGGTAATGTTAGTAAAGTGTAGAAACGTGGGCTTAGTCATATAATTCATCGTTCACCAACAGAAGAAACGTTGAGGCTATTGTGGAAGTAGTTAAATACAAGGGAAGCCATCTGCTTGATGTCAGTAGACGATAAAAAGAACTCATCAATTTAGAGATCGGTTGAAGAAAGTGTTTACAAAAAAAAAAAGATAACAAATTCTTTATAATCAACATGGAGTTGATTTGACAAGATATATCATTTACACAGTCAATTTGGTCAGATATAGAGTTCATTGATGATATCAATATGTCAATTTATATATTGCTTAGTCCCTAAGTCAACCCAATTGGGTTGGGCTTTTCTTATCCTCAATGTTGACACAAAAAGATGACCAATTTTTAGGCTATCATTGGCAAGTAACGAGCTCAGTTGACCCAAAAAAAAAAAAGGTTAAAATTGAAGTCACGATTATGGAAGACAATTGACACCCTACTAGCATGTCAACAGTATAGGATATCAGCAATACGCAACGTAGAAGTCATGGACGAAGTCATCAAAATTTAGTGAAAACTGATTAACAAAGTCATTGATAACCAGCGACTCTAAGATTTCGGTTAACTCTTTGAAGGGGTGCTATTAACAAAAAAAAATAGGTCCACCAACAAGGTAGTTGAAGACAGAGATGATGGATCAACAAAAGCGCATCGCTGCTGTGTCGTTATGCGAATGGTCTTGGGATATGAAACTTCTTTTACATAATCAACTTTGAATATTAGGAGGTTGTGTTTAAAGTTTGTAACTTCTTATCTGATGTGGAAGCATTGGGATATATCAATCGGCCCTCAAGCTCCACTTATGTTTCCTCGATCAAACCAACCCACTCATATTTATTCAAGCAAAAATCTATTTCCTCTACAACTTAATATATTGGGTTCAAGGTTGAAGTTGCCGAATACGCGGAGAGGTTATTCATTCAATGGATAAGATTGATTTCGTGGGCGTCGATTGATTACATTGTTCTCGATTTACAAGCTTGTTGTCAAATCCTAGGCTACTAATCCATTACATGACAACCAGAGACTGTTTTAGTCAATTACTACCGCTGTTAGATGACCTTTTACAATGATTGTTCAGCTTCCAAGACTGATGCAGCAATTTAGAGTCTTTTCAAGTTTCAGTGCACCTAATAAATAGTTGCATGCATCAAGTCTTTAAATTCACAACTTTTTATGAGTATTTATGGTGGTATTTCTCAAGTTTCAATGCATCTAATAATTAGCGGCATGCATTAAGTCTCTTAATTCACAATTTAGCGTTGCCATCTAAGGCCTTTGCCTAATCTTGGGTTGTTAATAATGTATCCATCTTGATACTTTACAGCCCAAAGTTGTTCTTCCCATTGAAATTACCACTTTCTACTATCGCTTTCAGCATAACTGTAACAACAGAATTTCATATAGAAATCAAACACGCAAAAGCACCAAATCGAAATTCAAAAATCGTTTCTCTTGGCTCTAATACCTCCACAATGGGAGTTCGCAAGAGGGAGTCTTAAGTTCAAGTCTATCAACATATTCAAGTGGACTCAAAAGCTTAAATGAATTAGTTTAATGAATTGCAAATCACATCAATTCTTCGATAAGGAACATTTTCTTATGCAACCCATGCGTGAAATATATGCAAATTGCACCTTTTCTTCTCTTTCCTCTTCGGTCAGTGCATGCGTGATGCATGTACCATACTGGCCTATCGCTTATGGAATAACAATCCACAAATCATTCTTTATCAAAAAAAAAGAAAGAAAAAAAGAAATGGCCCCCTCATTGTTTATTCATAAAGTAAAAGATGGAAAATATAAATAAATTGAGAAATTGGAGGGCGGCGGATTGCGGGCGACATGTGCTTTTGAGAGGTTGGAAATTATTTGTGATTGCTTCAATTAAAGATATCTTTATATTTTCACTAATTTAAATATAACGTATTGAAAGTGAAGTACCCGCCAATCACTAATAAGGTTATGATTAGTACATGTGCGCAAATATTCTCAAATTACACAATCAAGATTCTGACCAAAATCTAAAGCTTTAGATGTGGGAGGTGAGCATGTAAAATACGGGCAAAAGTAGGATAAACAAAAATTTGTCTTGTCTCAAGGAGGCATCCTCTTCGTCCTCAATCGGGGTCAGAAATGCCTCATCTTCATCTAATTCCAATGTCTGATGATTATTTCTACCGTTGGATTTAATTCGCGTGCTCTCTCACGTTTTGTTCGCAAGGGAATGTTAGAAAAGTGAATGATCGTGGAGTTAGTCATATAAATTATTCATTCACCAGCAAAAGAAACATCAAGATTATAGTGGAAGTACTTAAATGCAAAGGAAGCCATCTACTTGACGCCAATAGACGATAAAAAAACTCATCAATTAAGAAGTTGGTTGAAGAAGTGGTTAAAAAAAAAAAATCCTTTATAATCAACACAATTGATTTGATTAGATATATCATCAACACAGAGCTGATATAGAGTTCAATGATGATATCCATATGGCTATTGGCAAGACATGGAATAGTCACCGATAGATATATAATGTAGTTATCTTGACTCTCCCCTACCCAAAGTTATTCTTCTCATTGAACTTTCCGTTTTCTAGTTTCGCTCTAGAAATAATTGCAATGGAAGAATTTCCAGACAGAAATCAGACACATAGAAATCCCAAATCAAAATTCAGAAAATCCTTTCTGCTAGCTCTAATACCCGTACCTTGGAAGCTCACCAAGAGAGAGTCTTAAATTCGAGCCCGTCAAAATATTCAGGTGAATGCACCTTCACTCGAAAACTTAAGTAAATGAATTATGGGTCAATTAGCTGCAGATCACATCAATTCTTCAATGAGAAACTTTTTCTAATACAATTTATGTGTCAATAATATGAAAATTGTACATTTTCCTTCCTTTTCTCTTCGGTCAATGCATGCGTGATGCATTCGCCATACTGTCTATCACTTATGAATTAACAACTCAAGAATCGTTCTTCATACAAGAAAAGTAAAAAAAAAAAAAAAAGACATGCCCAACTAATTGTTTATTCATAAAGTAAAAGATGGAAAATATAGAGAAATTAAGCAATCAAAGGGTAGTGGACAGTGGGCAGCATGTGCTTTTGAGAGGTTGGAACTTTTTGTGATTGCTTCAATTAAATATATCTTTATATTTGCACTGATTTAAATATAGCCGACAACCTGTAAGTTTATGTGTAGAACACATGCACAAATGTTCTCAAATTACACAGATTATGAACAAAATCTAAAGCTTCAGATATGGGAGGTGCGTATGGAAAATATGGGGAAATGTAGAACAAGCAAAGATCTGTCTTGTTTCAAAGAGGAAACTAGTCAAAGTGATGGGCGATGGGACATCCTCTTCATCCTTGATCGCATGCATTAAGTATCTTAATTCACAACTTTTTATGAGTATTTATGGTGGTATTTATCAAGTTTCAATGCATCTAATAATTAGTCGCATGCATTAAATCTCTTAATTCACAACTTAGCCTTGCCATTCAAGGCCTTTTCCAAATCTTGCGTTGTTACTAGTGCATGCATCTTGACACTCCACAACCCAAAGTTGTTCTTCCCATTGAAATTACCACTTTCTACTATCACTTTCAACATAACTATAACAACAGAATTTCATATAGAAGACAAACACACAAAAGCACCAAATCGAAACTCAAAAATCCTTTCTCTTGGCTCCAATACCTCCACAATGGGAGTTCGCAAGAGGGAGTCTTAAGTTCAAGTCTGTCAACATATTCAGGTGGACTCAAAAGCTTAAATGAATTAGTTCAATGAATTGCAAATCACATCAATTCTTCGATAAGGAACATTTTCTTATGCAACTCATGCGTGAAATATATGCAAACTGTACCTTTTCTTCCCTTTCCTCTTCGGTCAGTGCATGTGTGATGCATGTGCCATACTGACCTATCGCTTATGTATAACAATCCCCAAATCGTTCTTTATCAAGAAAAGAAATAAAAAAAAAAAAGGCCCCCTCATTGTTTATTCACAAAGTAAAAGATGCAAAATATAAAGAAATTGAGAAATTGGAGGGCGGTGGATGGCGGGCGACACGTGCTTTTGAGAGGTTGGAAATTATTTGTGATTGCTTCAATTAAAGATATCTTTATATTTTCACCAATTTAAATATAACGTATTGAAAGTGAAGTACCCACCAGTCACTAATTAGGTTACGATTAGTACTTACGTGCAAATATTCTCATATTACACAATCAAGATTCTGACCAAAATCTAAAGCTTTAGATGTGGGAGGTGCGGCTGAATCTTGGAGAAAGAGGTCAATTAGTGAAGGAAAATGTCCTAAGTAATCATCAACTTGGCACCAAAGTCTTTAGCCCCTAAAGTCTATGCATCCTCCAATCACCATTTAGCCTTCATTCCTCCCAAAATAACTCATTTTGGGCAGCAAATACCTCATTTAAACAGCCCATCCGAATTTCACTCTCATTTTCCGATTTGTTTGAAAATTAATTTTTCCGCAAAATTCCGAGTTCGACGGAATTTCTCCGAAAGATGAGACGATGTCCTAAAAATGAATCGTGACACACTCGAACGTTCGATTCCCGTAACCAGATTCAATTTCATGGTTAAAATTAAACGGACGCGATTTTAGTCCAATCCAACCTACCGGGTAGCTTTTAGGGATTTTACCGCGGTTATATCTCTTAACGGCTTCACCTAATAGATTAGATAACTCGTGAGTGATTAATTAAGAGAAAAATGACCATAGGCACATCGGTGAAAAGCCCATTTCATTTTATCGGGATGAGTCAAAAATTCAGAATGTCACAACTCTTCTCCTCTTATAAAAATTTCGTCCTCAAAATTTAAACCATTAAAAAAATGTGTGGGATATTCGAGCATTTTCTACAAAGAAAAAAATTGTATTTTATTCTAATGGAGGATAATTAGTTCTATCATGAATTAGTCAATAACACATGAAACGCGTGTTTGATTCTCTATGCCATCAAGTGCTGATAATTCCATATACCAATCATCATCAATTTGATTTTTGGCTTTAGTATTATTTGGTTGATGGAGTTGCTGAGATAATTGATGAGTACTTTTTATCATGAATTAGTTAATAACACATGAAACACGTATTTGATTCTCTATGCCATCAAATGCTGATAATTCCATATACCAATCATCATCAATTCGATTTTTGGCTTTAGTGTTATCTGGTCAATGGAGCTACTAAGATGATTGGTGAGCACTTACTTTACTTACCTAAAGTGCATATTATTGTCATATAAAAATTGAGACTTCTCACTTTTCTAAGAAATAAATAATAATAATAAAAAAGCGCTAACTGAGTTGACAACCCTTTTCGCTCCATTTGCACCCAAAAAATAAAAATAATAGAACAATCTAAATTATGGGTCCCACCTCTCCCTTTCTTTATATTTGCTCAATCTGCGGAGACCCCGCATGGCTCCCTCTATCTGCCACAGTGTGGGACCACCACCGCTTGCTGCTTTAAGCTCTGAGGTTGTGCCTCCTCAATAGCTAAGGCCGAGGTCGTTCGAGGTGGTTAATATCGGAGTGACCTCAGGCCAAAGTCCTCGTGCACCAACCTCAGTCCAAAGTTCTATATCCAAGGTTGCACCAACCGGTGTCCCAGCCCCCAGTGCTAGATCAGTATCTTCCTCGCATAAGACCGTCGTCAATGCTGCGGCTACCATTGTGGCCAGCTTGCTAGTCATCGCCACAATCTTCTTCTTCACTTTCTAAGGGTGGGGCCATTGTCTCTGCTCACCTGAAGCAAGAGGTTTTGTGCCAATGTCCCACGTTTATATTTTCGAAGCTTCGAAAATGAATTTCACAAGACCAAACTAAATGCATATGGATCAACTCAAAAGCATAAAGCAAGGCCTTTGGTGAAAGGGCACTTGCAATAATTCAGTATCAACTATATCGAAACTTTCGCTCGTGTCCCTCGTCTCGACACTATTAGTGCTTTCATAGTCTTAGCAACACAATAGAAATGGCAAACTATCACCTAGATAAAAAGTCAGGATTCCTAAATGGATATCTTTGAACAAATATATAAATGGACATCTTCAAAAAGAAATGTATATGGAACAACAACCAAGCTTTATCACTAAAGGCAAAGGAGAAAAGGTCATAAGGCTGCAAAGCACTCTATACAGGTCATATTGATGAATACTTCCCTAGGCCGAATTCATTTTGGAGCTACCATAAAAATTCTAAAACATTTGCAAGGAACAAAAGAATTTTGCATTTGTTTATCGCCCACATGCAAAAGCTAAGCTACTTAGTTCCACCGACGGTGACTAGGCAGACTTAGTTGACAATAGGAGCAGTGCTACTTGTTACACATTCTCACTACGTATGCAATATTCTCATGGGCATCCAAGAAGCAGACTCGATAACATAAGAAAGCTGGATACCTCTTGGCTGCTACCATTGCTAGTAAGCATTATGGCTTCAAAAAAATACTAGAAAACTTCAAAGAAGCACTAACACAACCTATTGTGATATTTTGCGACAACAAATTTGTGATCGCAATATCTAGTGCTCCTGCACCGAATTTTCCTGTTGCAATTCAAATTCTCAAGAGAGCTCTAGATCCTTCCTATTGAAGGAGCCCCTTGAAACGTGAAAGAGATAGGAAGAGAGAAGTGGCGTATCACACGATCTGCAATGTCGGGGCACGTCGTTTTCATCAATGTCACGACATTGCAGGTCCGACGTGTTTCTCCACCGTGAAAAACCTCGAACTACGTTACTCCCCTCTTGGCCTCACGTTCGAAAGTCGACTGGGAAGACTAAGGACCCATCAAGTCATTTGTCCTTTGTTTGTTCGGAGCTATTTGAAGGTCCACATCGTCACTTTCACGTAGAACGGACAAGATTGTGGCCTCAACAACTATGTAGCACCGACATAGATACACGACACGCGACACGACACGACACGACACGACACGATATGTCGACATATTATTTTTAAAAAATTAGAGAATTTCGACACGTTCCAATATGTTATATATTAAATATATATTTTTATATATATGAAAAAATAAATAAATAATAATAAAAAGAGCATAGAATTAATTTATGCTAAAAATATTAATCTAACATTTGTTAATATCATTTATTATTCTAATTTGATAGAGATTGAATGATAAATTCAAAAATTGCAAAGACAAAAGAGTAAATTTGAAGGAACATGTCCTATTTTCTTACATTTGTCTGAAATTAATGAGATTTCTTTTAATCCCAGACTGAGTTCGGAGTTCATAATATAGATTGGTTTGAGCTCCTCTGCAAAACAAGATTCAAGAAAAATGAAAATCCTGGACAAAAACTCTCAAAGTACAACCAAAAGAAAAGGAAATAACTAAATTCGCCATGGAAAATATAACCAAAAGAGATAACTTGCAAGCGACGCCTGCGAGAGGTGGAAAGAAGTAAAAAAAAAAAAAATCACAACTTTAACTCTGCAGGAGCAGCGGAGCGACACCAACGAGAAGAGGAGTGTTCCATCATCACTTACGGGAAAGTCAAAACTTAAGTGAGAAACTTGAGAGTGAAAATTTTCTTCTTTCCCTTTTATTTTTGTTATTTTCATTATTTTTTCAAATATTTATATTTTGACCCCTCAAGTATTGAAAGTTTTTAAAATTGACCCCGTGCGTGTCGAAATCGCGTATCAGAATTTCGGACTCGCGTGTGGGAGCATGTCGGGAAGAGTTGACCACGTGCACTCATTGATCGCGTGTCGAAATGTGTCAGAGCGTGTCGGACACGTGTCGAAATGCTGGACACGACATAAAGGCTTCTGGAGAGTGTCGATGCTTCTTAGCTCAGCAATCGTGATGTGCACAATCCCCACGGGTCCTAGTGCCGCAATTGAGATAAGGTCCAGGTAATCTGTCTTGAGAGGGCTCTTCCCTGCCTACCATGTTCCTAGGACGGCTCCCCGAGGTGGCTTTGTGGCGGCCATTGCAGTCGAACTGTCCAAAGGTCAGGACTTGTTTGCTCAGATCAGTGATGGTGGTGGCATCCCGTGGTTCGTGGGAACGAGTGTTCTGCTGTCGGTTGCATCTCTGGTTCCACTGTTTCAAGGAGTCACAGCCGAATCGAAGTCTGGCGGGTTGATGACTTCCGATGCTAAGTTGTGGAATGGAAGATTCGCGATGTTGGGACTGGTCGCGTTGGCCTTAACCGAATATGTCAAGGGAGGGACACTTGTGTAGGGTTTTGGAATTGAAGTTGCATAATTGGAAAAGAGTAATTCAGAATGTAATCCTCCAAAGCAAATAGAGTGAACTATTACTTGAGCGCCAAAAAAATAAAATAAAAAAATAGATCAGTAAATTTACATAATTCAATCCCTACGACATACGTTCATGGGAAGAATAGCAACGAATTCTACTATAGATAAAGTGATATAGTGTATATTATAATCACAATCGAGCTAGTTTAATTATATCTAATAACTCGCGCAGCATTTAGCCCCATAATTCTTCACATGATAATCTCTTAATCTTATAAAATAATTAAACACAAATTCTCACCATAAGAATTTAATTGGCTTGAATACTTGTGTATTGTGTATCCTCACCGGGATGTAATCGCCACAAAACTCACTATGAAAATTGCCTATGCACATCAACAATGTGTCCACAAGAACCATGTATAATATATATTATATTATAATCATTTGTCCTGCTTTTGAGGAAGTGCAACATTTGGTCATCAAAGATAGGCAGGGTCAATGGAGAAGGAAATAAAAGCAAAGTGGGATTCAGTCAACAAAGTTCAATCATGGACTTTCTTCTTCACTTTTCCTTTGGCCAACTCGAAAACTAACACGATTTCCATACATTTCCCTAGTGCAGTAGATTTCCTTTTTCTTTATTTATTAATTTCTAAAATTCAGATTTTCATTTTCGACTCAAACTTGAGACATAATTTTCACACAAGTACACAAACACTATGCTATAATTTTTTGCCACAAAACTCACAATGAAAATTGCCTCTGCACATCAACAATGTGCCCACAAGAGCCATATATAATATATATTATATTATATTATAATCATTTGTTCAATCATGGACTTTCTTCTTCACTTTTCCTCTGGCCGACTCGAAAACTAACACGATTTCCATACATTTCCCTAGTGCAGTAGATTTCCTTTTTCTTTATTTGTTAATTTCTAAAATTCAGATTTTCATTTTCGACTCAAACTTGAGACATAATTTTCACACAAATACAAAAATACTGTGATATAATTTTTCGCCACAAAACTCACGATGAAAATTGCCTCTGCACATCAATAATGTGCCCACAAGAGCCATATATAATATACATTATATTATAATCATTTGTTCAATCATGGACTTTCTTCTTCACTTTTCCTTTGGCCAACTCGAAAACTAACACGATTTCCATACATTTCCCTAGTGCAGTAGATTTCCTTTTTCTTTATTTATTAATTTCTAAAATTCAGATTTTCATTTTCGACTCAAACTTGAGACATAATTTTCACACAAGTACACAAACACTATGCTATAATTTTTTGCCACAAAACTCACAATGAAAATTGCCTCTGCACATCAACAATGTGCCCACAAGAGCCATATATAATATATATTATATTATATTATAATCATTTGTTCAATCATGGACTTTCTTCTTCACTTTTCCTCTGGCCGACTCGAAAACTAACACGATTTCCATACATTTCCCTAGTGCAGTAGATTTCCTTTTTCTTTATTTGTTAATTTCTAAAATTCAGATTTTCATTTTCGACTCAAACTTGAGACATGATTTTCACACAAATACAAAACACTGTGATATAATTTTTCGCCACAAAACTCACGATGAAAATTGCCTCTGCACATCAATAATGTGCCCACAAGAGCCATATATAATATACATTATATTATAATCATTTGTTCAATCATGGACTTTCTTCTTCACTTTTCCTTTGGCCGACACAAAAACTAACACGATTTCCATACATTTCCCTAGTGCAGTAGATTTCCTTTTTCTTTATTTATTAATTTCTAAAATTCAGATTTTCATTTTCGACTCAAACTTGAGACATAATTTTCACACAAATACACAAACACTATGATATAATTTTCCTTTCCTTATCCCATTGTTGCTCTATTGCCAGTAAAATCCACACAAACATACCTTGCGCATTAACTTCAAAAACTAACAAGGGCCAACAACGATATGACGTCTTGAAGAGCCAAGCAATAATTGCTGACCAGCTAATCTTATGTTACAAAACTTTTGGATTCCATATTAGGATAATCTTGTTTTCTTGAAACTACTTAATTTCCTAAGTTGTTATCAAAAATCACATGCAACACAGAGTGAGATTAAAAAAAAAAAAAATTGTGTCAATCTAGTCGAGGCAGATGATATGAATATGAATGAATGAAATCATTATACATAAACTAATAATGAAGTTACTCTTAGAATAGCCACATAATCGTGCCCGAAGGTCAACTTGGAGCAATCTTGGAATTTTTTCTTGCCATAGGATTAGCAATTAGCTCTACGAATGTTCACGTCACCGCTTGGGAAACAATCACAAATAGGTTTCTACTCCTAATCAAAGAGTTGGGAACTTCCCTGACCTGCCGCAAACTAATTTTCAAGCAGCTCCAATCTGAAATTCGGTTCCCCCGGGGAGTTGGTGGGAGAATTCCAGTTTTGGTAAGACAAGTCACAACCTAAGTTTTTGATGAAAGAGCACTCTTTTGCAGATAAGTTGATCCGTGATGGTTTAGTCACTCAAAATGAAAATCACGTTTTTAACGCCACGAACACCGAAACAACTGTGCGGTACTATGATTGGAAGACATGAAAGGACACTTCGAAGATTATATAACATCGTTTATTCCAAGCCCAGAGACTTCATATTTACCATTCTGATTTGATCTCCTTACAGTAACCTCCCCATTAGCTTTTGCCAAATTCAATCTCTGTTTTCACCGATCTCGAGTTCAGAGAGAGAAAGAGAGAAATGGGGAGTTTGGGAGCGATTTTGAAGCATCCGGATGAACTCTACCCACTGTTGAAGCTGAAGATGGAGGCGAGGAATGCCGCGAAGCAGATCCCTCAGCAACCTCATTGGCGATTCTGCTACTTCATGCTCCGCAAGTTCTCCAAGACATTCGCTTTCGTCATCGAACAACTCCCCACAGAGCTTCGCGATGCGGTAACTGTGGTTTTCGATTTCAAAATTCTTTTTATAATATTTAAATATTAAAGTACATCTTTATAACAATTTAAGCTTTTAAAAGAGTTGACAATTGTCTCACAAAATCTCAACATGCTGTCAAAACATCCTAAGTTTTAGGCCCAAAACTTTTACTTCATTTAGTTGCTTAAAAAAAATGTACCAAAAGCCAATTATCCAAATGCTGTTTTTTTTAACAAATACTCGAAAAGTTAAATTACTTTATCTAGATACAAAATCATTTTCCCAAACCTTTCTTTAAGCGCACCAAGTTGTTGTGCCTGCTGCAAAAAACAGCAGGTGCAACAACTTAGATAAAGCTAAGGATCAATGTCTTATGCGAATATTAATTCTTTACTCTCACAATATTACCTGAAAACTTCTCCATAATTTACTTAAAAAGACTAGACAACATAATCGAAAAAAATTAAAGGGTTACACTCGTTTAGGTTGCATGCAAATAGCTTGATATTTGTAGGGGAATTGATTTAAATAACTGAGAAATTCATATTGACTCATCTCTTATTAGATTATACTAATGGGGAATGATATGGCTAATCTTACGCACTTTTTTGATAAATTTGCCTAAAATCAATTCCCCACGCACTTTTCTCTCTCATATATGCGAGTCCCGGTGAGCAGTCCATCCTCCTCCTCCTCCTCTTCCTACTATGATTTTGCTATTTTAGTATTATTATGATCCATGTAGCATAATAATATAAAGGTTACTGAGAAACATAACATTTTTTTCTAAAAATCTTTTTTTTTTTAACAAAAGCTAATTGAGATACTCATACGCATTACTAATGAGAAGAAGACAATACATGTACCCCTTTGTAGATTGGATAAAAGATCACCTAGTCGTTCAGAAAACAAAGAAAAAAATTATCCAACAGCTAATTTTTGTAAAACATGGGAAGCCTAAAAGAATACGATAATTTTTAAATTCGCAAGGAAAAAAAAACTATAATTAAAATGGATACAGGACGGTAGGAGGTGCCACGTGACGACAACATAAAACCCGACGTACCACTCTTCAAGACGGAATTTACTCCTCGGCCCCACCTCCCTTTTTATACGCGCCTCCTACCGCAGGGACAATTTGTCATGCGTCCGTGTGAAAGTGCATATTACTAGCTAACCCATTTAAATTAGCTAATCACTTTTTTCTTATCCTATTGTTGAATCTGAGAAGTCAAAGAAAAGTGCTATGGGCACTTCAAATCGAAGTATGATCTCAAATAGAACTGCGTGATATTACTGCTAATGCCAATGCAATACCCATCTATAAATTTATGCGGTTATTTCTTGTTTTCTCTTGATACTTTCTCCTACCTCAATTCTGTTGTCTGCTAATCCAAATGCAAAAATGTAAATAAACTGTTAGATTAGTTAGTGCAAATGCCACTCACAGCCAATGCAAAAATGTAAATAAACTGTAATTTCTTGTTTTATCTCTTCAACTTTTCTTTTGCATTTTTGCAGGTGTGCATACTCTATTTGGTCCTGCGAGCCCTCGATATAGTTGGTTTGTCCTATAACACTGCTTTAGTTCTCTGTCTTTCATTTGCAAGATATTATGCTGTTTATCAAACATGTGCATCTGTCCTAAAATACCCTCACTCCGTTGGCACTTCTGGTTGGTTAATTTGAGCCATCTATCCCTTGTATGTCAAAGGTTTACTACAATGCAAACCCACCGAGGTTTCCTTTTTATGTTGATAACATTCATAGAAACATCTGTGTAGGTTAGAGTGAGTTCTTCACGTTTAAACTCGAGTGTCTCTGTCACCACTAACCATCATAAATGGAAGTGGAATATGCTATGCTCAAGTTATTAAGGCCCCAGTTGATTTATCATATAATAATGTTTTTGCTTATATTTAATCCATTAAATAATTCATATAAGAATCCGTTTCAGGATTAGTCCTTCATTCCTCTGCCTAGTTCTTGTTAGTATCACGTTGAATAACTGTTTCCAGCTCCATATAGACATTAGTATGTGATTTTGTGCTGGAATCTTATTTCTTCTAATGCTCCCTTTCCAGAGGATGACACAAGCATACCTGTTGATGTCAAAGTGCCTATCCTGAAAGCTTTTCTTCAGCACGTGTTTGATAAGGAGTGGCATCTTTCATGTGAGTTAAACATGCTATCATGCTACCCTTTCTTTCCAGTTGAAGCTTTTGGTGATCTAAGACTGGTTTTCCCTCCATTTAAATCCTTGGTTCAATATTCTTGTCCTTTCCCGACCTTTACATAAAATTCAGGAAGCGTGAGTTAGTTATTTTGTCGAAAAACTTTGTTTGTCTCTCTTAATGTAACCTTGTAGAAATATGTTTGTGTGTATGTGTAAATAATTGACGTCCTCTACATTTTGCATTAAGAATGATCGTCAAAGCTACATGGAGATTCTATCTTTAACAGTATCTTGTAGCAATTTTCCATTGTTTGAAACTGACTTCAAATTGACTGAAATAATTTTCTATAACACTACTATTCGAACAAGATATATCGACAATATTCTGCCTCTACGTTATGATTCTACATGAGAACCTCTACAAATAGTCTCATCTACATTTCTTATTTGTGCGTTCTTTTACTGACTTCTTTAAGAACCAACACTAAAGTAAGATAAACACTCTCTTGCTATGTTAAATTCTTGTGTTATTTCCAGCATATGAAGAAATTGGACAACCAAGCATAGGGTAAACGTTTGTCAATATATTTCTGATGTCAAGTTGGAAAATAAGGTGTTTCTTGTTTATTTAGATTCCATCATGCCACTGATTTTCTCCAACTAGCAATTCTTGTGGCATGCACAACTTGGTTGGGAAAGCTGCTTTAAGTAGCAACTGTTGTTATCCTCTAATTTTTATTATTGTTTAGTTATATTGCTGTCTTAGTTTACAGACAATCTGTAAATGGTGCTTATCCAGAAGTCTGTGTTGCCTATATGAAGAAGTTGGAGCTGGGCACCGAACTATTTAGCTGCCCAGAATTTATTGAGTTCACTAACTTGATATTTTTATTGCCATATTAAGGTGGTACAAAAGAGTGCAAGGTTTTAATGGACCAATTTCATCATGTTTCAACGGCTTTCCTGGAGCTTGGGAAAAGGTTACTAACTTGTGATTTCTTTATTATTTTGATGTGAACAACTTTTGTGTGGTCAGGATGTTCTCTTCTTCAACCTGATCTTCTTTTAGCCTCTCAACTTAACCATGTGTGTTTCCTTTACCAACATACCTAACCATCATAGTTCGGCAACCATATTATCATTGTCTGCCAAATGTTCTTTCCAACCCATAATGAAAATTCAAAACCAACCCACCCGTGGGCAGCGCAGATGGTATTTGCTCTCTCCTGCAACGCTACAGTCGAGAGTTTGAATCCCCTCATTGTCAACACGATTTAAGTGTGAGGCCCTGGCGGTCGGTTGCTGGGCCGGTCTCCCCCAAGGTATACGTCTAAATAGTGGCTTGCGACGACATCCGACAATGCCACCGGGCATCGAAGGACAGTGTGACCCCGATTAGCATAAGCGAAAGGGAGTTTCCGGCAGTTCCTCAGTCACCAAAATAAAATAAAATAAAATAAAAAATTCAAAACCAAACTTTCCTGCAATTGACCCAAAATTGTTTAACCGTTTCTATTGATTGATGTGTTGACTGCTTTTCCTTTATAAACTGTAGCTTTTGTTTATACTTGCAGGTATCAAGAGGTAATTGAGGATATTACTAAAAGAATGGGAGCAGGGATGGCAAAATTTATTTGCAAAGAGGTTTGTGATCTTGTCATGTGATACTTCTGATATTTTCCAAGACCCTACCTTGTAAATAGCCAAGCTGAAGGAACTCTTACACACATTATAGTATTTAGTTGTGTTTGGACTTGGTCAGTATATAGCTAGTGCATAATCCTTGCATGAGGAGAATCCTTGCCTCCAATGGTTGAAAATGAATACAATATTTTTCAGTACCAGTATAAACCTTTTATTTATTGAATGGTTGCACATATAATGGCCAACGGGTAGCCCATCCGGCTGTTTACTATGACCATGGTTGAGTAAGGATTTGACCTTAGCTGTGTGGTTCTACTCCTTAAAGAATTCACTCCCTTACAGAAAATGAACTCATCCAGAAGCGTATCATTCAGCCTTAATGACCGTTCTTCCATCTTCCAAGGTTCACACGCTTGTGAACTGACTATTGACTCTAACACGTGTCTTGTTTATGGTAACTGACCTGGCTGGATTGGAATGGATTTGATCAAATACTATCATGAAAAGAATTTAAGAGCTGTAATATTCTTTTGCACAAAGCATTTCAAGGCTAGTTGTAGTCTTGCACTTTCTGGAAGAATTGCTTGTAGTGGAGATTAATCTGTTTAATGGGTTATTCCTACAAAGAGTTCCACTAATTTCTTCCCTATTGCAGGTGGAAACAGTTGATGATTACAATGAATATTGCCACTATGTGTCAGGACTTATAGGTTTAGGTCTGTCAAAGCTTTTCCATGCTTCTGGAGCTGAAGATTTGGCACCAGATTCTCTATCCAATTCAATGGCTTTGATTCTACAGGTACTTGAAAGACACTGAGTTTCATGTACATGACCACATACTTTGGATTTCTAACATTGTTTTATGGATGTAAATATCAGAAACAAGACATTATAAAAGATTATTTTGAAGATATCAATGAGATTCCAAAGTCACGCATGTTTTGGCCTCGTCAAATTTGGGGTAAATATGTAAACAAACTTGAGGTATGCCTCTTCGACGTGATTCAGGACAATTAAAGGCTTATATAGATTGCGCTTTAGCCCTTTCACCATATAAAATTGATTTTCCATCACCTACTTTGAAGATGAATCGTTAAGATATTATGCACCTACAATGCTGAATTTCACACTGCATGCACATCCTTATTTTCTCTTTTCTATAATTGGCCCTATGTACATAGGACTTGAAGTATGAGGAGAACTCAGTAAAGGCAGTACAATGTTTGAATGAGATGGTAACAAATGCTTTGACACATGTTGAAGACAGTTTGACATACATGTCTGCTTTAAGGGATCTTGCGATATTCCGGTTTTGGGCTATTTTTCAGGTACATTATCAATTCTTCAAGACAACAGTGTTTCTTATCTGTGAATAGGAGTTGTTGCCTTACATCTATCCTATATATTAAAAATATTGAAGGTAGCTATCGATCTCAAAATTTTTCCTACATAAAACTTGCCTTAGAATTTTTCTCATGAACATACCACAAGCCCAATCTCTGCACTTCTTCCCCTGCCCCCCTCTCTCACACACATTTGCGCGCGTGCACAGCAGGTGCACAGACACACAAGTTGTTCCTTTCTCTCTCCTTGTGCGCACATGTGGGCACAAGATTTGGTTTCACACATTGACTTTACAAAATTTTTCCCTATTATAATCAGTTGTTCACACTTCTGAACTCACTCTTCATAATCTTAAGACTTTCTGTATGTGGTTCATTTGTTTTCATGACATTGAATGTTGATATTTTCTTTTTAATGCCATTAATCTTTTGATTATCTGGAAGAAGCTCCTTTGTCAACATTTTCTGCTTTTTCTAGATAATGGCAATTGGAAATTTAGCTTTATCCTACAACAATATTCAATTTTTCAGAGGCGAAGTAAAGATCAGGCCAGGTAAGAAAATGATTTGCTGATATTTTCTTTCATCATTGAAATTAGAGCTATCCTAGACACGATGAAATGATTAGGCATACTAAAGAGCTTGAATGGCACTAGGCATGTAGAAGATACTTTTACACCATGAAATAATGAGGCATAATGAAGAACTACGTCCAAGCATGACGAAAATAAAGCTTGTCAGACCATCACCATTCATCATTTGTCAAGGCTTTGTCTATCTATGAGCCTTTGTACATTTGTTTATGTTCTGTAGTAGCTCCGAGATAATAATTCTTCAGTTGTTCCATTTGTCTACCTATACTATTCAGGTCTTGCTGCTAAAGTTAGGGATCGCACGAGGACAATGGCTGATGTTTATGGTGCTTTCTATGATTTTTCTTGTATGGTAAAGTCCAAGGTATGAAGTCAAAAACTAGAATGCACCATCTTTTATACATGTATTTTATATTTCTAACTTGAAAATGTAGTAGACCTTATAACCTGCAAAATCTTCTCTGATTTGAGTGGATATACAGCAAACCAACTTGTATGTAAAGGCTAGCTATCTTGAATCCGAAATGGATGTGACAGCGCTCCGTTATGCTTGTGAAGTGAAAAAAAAAAAAGTTTTGTCTTCTGCAAAGATATTTTTGCATGAGGAACCACTTCCTTTAGTGGTAGCTTTAATAGCAGAAGGGATTATAACTCAAGTCTCAGAAGCGTTGCGCAATTTCTCCCTTCTGCTTCTTGATTGTGGGTAGAATATTCTTGATGATCTATTAATCCAACTTTTGGCCACAATAGTAGTTGATCCTTTCATTTGTTCGCTTGCTTTTCCATCTCCATGCTTTTCACACTATGATTTTTTAACATACAGATTGAGACATTACTCACCAAATTATGCCTTTGGCTCCCGTAGGTTGACAAGAATGATCCTAATGCCACAAAAACATTGAGCATAATCGAGGGTATACAGAAGGCTTGCAGAGATTCTGGCCTCCTAAACAAAAGGTTCCTCTCTCTCTCTCTCTCTTCGTGGAGTGGATATTGATTATGCCTTTCTACTTAAAACAAATTTCATTTGTAAATTTTGACAGGAAATCTTACATCCTTGCGACTAAACCCACAAATAGTTCTGTTCTGGTGAGTTTACAACCGTTCATCTCACATTGTTTGCCTGGTCTTGGAACTATGTGCTGAACAGCAAACCAAACAAAAGAGAGAACAATAGCTTATCACGATCTAAATTGCAGGTCGCCGTTTTGCTCATTGTACTGATAATAGTTGTCGTTCATCTCTCTGCAAGCCATCAAGTAACTAATGTGAGTTCTTTTAGCATGATACGCTCGACTTAAGATTGTTCCAACCTTGTCTTATCATTGTCCAACAACTTTTTTTTTCTTGTGCAGATTGCTTGGTGGGAAAACCAGCAAGTGATGGAGATAGTGTCGCTACGGATGCATCTATCGTAGAATTACGCTTTTATATATATTTCTGTCTTGCATTCCGATGTGTGCTAGTTATACATGTTTGAAGCATCCGAACATAATTGACGAATTCCTATTTTCAATTTTAAACTGTTTTTCTTCTGGAACATGTGATCCTGAGCCATCCAAATATTAAATTGAATCTACTCTACTCGGCTTCCTGTATTTCGTGGGAAGCTAAGGGATTTTTGGTCTTTCTGAAGCTACTATACTTTTGCCCATTTACAATAAATTACTACAGAGCTAGGTGTTTTGACATACAAAGTTTCTATCTTTGGTGAATTGGCTTGGAATTCTATTGTAACATCAAATATTTTCCTAACAGTTCTTCAGGCTGTACAAAACAATTAACTCATATTAGAGAATGGATACTATGATACCTTTGATTGGTAATTTCACTTTGATTATGGTCATAGCGGCTTACCTCAAAGAAAAACTTTGTGAGAAGAAGAGTCATACTTCAGTCGAGAACTCATGTTTAGTTTAACTTTTTCATCCCCTTCCACTATTTAAGCGTTACATACTCTGCCAATCAACCAAAAAGAACAGACCTTATATATTGATTTTACAGTATGTATCAGTATTTTTTTTCTTAATCATGACATCAAAGCACTTTACCTAAATCTGCTCTAAAAATTTGAGCCGTGCTTATTTGATCGAAGTTATAATCCGAATGTTTCACCAAATAAGCAAAAATAAATAAATAAATAAATCTTTTGGAAAGGGATGGATTGAATTGAATATGCAAAAATCATGAAAGTTTCCTTTGTTTATTCTGGACATGAATATAAATGTCTTGAAATGTAATGGAATTGATAATGCAATAGCTAGGAATCTAAAGTGCTAGAAAGATTTGTTGGGAAAATAAAGATAAACATAAATATGCACGAACACAAGTTATGTGATTAATTGGGCGAACCTTTGCAAAACAGTTATTGATTTTGTATCTACAAATAACTTCCTAACCCCACTTCTAGTTACTGGTAGAAAGTTCAAATCTCTAGACACAATCTCCTATTATCTAGCAATGATTATATGCAAGATGTAACAAATCTCGAGACTATTGGTGTAACCACTCAGCAATTGTGCATTCTTGTCGATCCACTATCTCTTTCTTCAACTAACTTGTTGGCAAACCTCTATAACGTTCATTATTAGTACTTCCTTACTAATAAACCAAGATCTCAGATCGCTTGCTATAAATGACTTGGTCGATTAATTTCACTAAAGCTTTAATGACTTTGTATAACTTCTACATTGTGGGTCGTTGATTTCCTTCATTACTAGTCAATAATCCAAAAGTTAATCATATTATTTGTGTCAATAAGGAAACCTCAACCCTATAAGATTGACTTAGGGACTGTTGCAACCTACCCCTCTAGGCCTTACAATCCCAAGAAATAGGTTTTAGAAGCATTTGTTTATAAAGTCAATCCGAATGGTTCGTACAAATGAAAATCTCAAATGAAATGCCAAAAAACCCCTCAGGCTGATATAAAATCTGAATGGCACATACGAACGGCAATTTTGAATGGGTTCTCCAATTTGTTAATGATACAAACAGATTGTCAATTATAAACTCGAGTCCTCTCAAACTCATGCTTCATGTGACCACATTTCATTTTAAGTTGTTACACCGCCTAAAATTATTATCTAGGAGTCGCCATTTTTTTGTTGGGGGCCAACTAGAAACCCAATCAAGGGTTGAGAGACCACCCTTGATTTTCACAGAACTAGAGATTTCATGGGTTGGGGGACTTGACTTATGCTAAAGATTTCTATTAGCACCATTTCGATACTTATGAGTACAGTTGTTATCTAAAGTGGTCATACAATTTTTTTTACATTTTTGTGCAAGTCAAAAGATAGGTGATCACACACAGATGGTTCATGTGTACCATTTCTATACTAACTATCTAAAGTACAAAAATGAAGCACACAAGTAATTGAAATGACAGAGTGGGAAAGTAAACACCCAAATAGTTTAAAGGTATCACAAGAAAAACCTAAACAAACAAATTTAAGTGTGAGAAGGAAAACCCACAACTTGTCGAACATTTATATAATGCAAAAAGGGACACAACACATATGTTAGGAAATGAATATTACAAATGAAAAAGGCCAGATCAAACATCAACCATCCACCATCTTCATCCCTTCGGGTTAGCATCTCCAAGGATTGCCTTTTGGACCTATTATAATTCTAAACTAATGCTAAACTAACATATAAGATCATACAACATACATCAATGAACTCAAGCGAGGACAATCAATACAATGAATTGAGGAAATGCACTCAACCAATCAAACATGGCCTTGAGATCGGCCTTTGATTTGTATACATCATCCCTTCTTAAGACACCTAATCAATTAAATTCATGATCATCGATAATTAATTATCACTTGTGTTCACAAGTGATAATTAAGATTGAATGGTCCTAATTTGGGTCTAGGTTATCCCAAAGGTTCTCCACGTGGTCATGTATCGCACTTAAATCATCCATCTAAAAATCACATGCATTTGAGGAGGTTGGGACACCTGGAGTGCCATAACTTGGCACGGAGGGACACTTAAGTGCCATAACTTTAAAATGGTACACTTAAGTGCCAATATCAGAGTAAAATGGAACACTTAAGTGCCACTCCGACGAAAATCCGGCCAAATGGCTGACGTGGCAATTTTCCGGCGAGTTTGGTCCAAAACGGCGTCGTTTTGCACTTATGCGACGTGGCGGAGAAAATGCAAAACGACGCCGTTTCGCGTCGACATGTAAATAATAATATAAAAATTAATTAAATTAAATTTAAACTTAATTTTATTTAAAATATTCAAAAAATTAAAAAAAATTAAGAAAAATTTAAAAATTTAAAAAAATTAAAAAAATTAAAAAAAAAAAAAGGGAGGGAGATCGAACGGGCGGCTGAGGGCTAAGCCCTCGCCGCCGCCGCCTTCTCGCCATCGCCGGGAAGGGTTGGCGACGGAGGGGGGAGGGTCGGCCGGGGTCGCCGGCCCCCGGCCGACCGACGGCGAGGGCTGCGAGCCCTCACCAGATCGCGGCCCTCGCCCAGATCCGGCGAGGGCTCGCGGGCCCTCGCCGCCTCCCTACCGCCGCCGGGAAGGGCCGGCGACGAAGTGGGGAGGGTCGGCCGGGGTCGCCGGGTCCTGGCCAGGGGCCGGCGAGGCCGGCCGACCGGCGGCGAGGGCTCGCGGGCCCTCGCCGCCGGTCGGTCGGGGGCCGGCGACCCCGGCCGACCCTCCCCCCTCCGTCGCCGGCCCTTCCCGGCGACGGCAGGGAGGCGGCGGCGGCGAGGGCTCAGCCCTCAGCCGCCCGTTCGATCTCCCCCCCCCCCTTTTTTTTAATTTTCTTAATTTTTTTT
This sequence comes from Eucalyptus guilfoylei, assembly GCA_016097605.1. NCBI lineage: Eukaryota > Viridiplantae > Streptophyta > Magnoliopsida > Myrtales > Myrtaceae > Eucalyptus > Eucalyptus guilfoylei. The sequence continues at coordinate 30,667,195 of CM027866.1, read as the reverse complement.
AAATTTTTTAAATTTTTCTTAATTTTTTTTTAATTTTTTGAATATTTTAAATAAAATTAAGTTTAAATTTAATTTAATTAATTTTTATATTATTATTTACACGTCGACGCGAAACGGCGTCGTTTTTGCATTTTCTCCGCCACGTCAGCGTGCAAAACGACGCCGTTTTGGACCAAACTCGCCGGAAAGTTGCCACGTCAATTATTTGGCCGGATTTTCGCCGGAGTGGCACTTAAGTGTCCCATTTAACTTCGAAACTGGCACTCAAGTGTACCATTTTGAAGTTATGGCACTTAAGTGTCCCCCGGTGCCAAGTTATGGCACTTGGGCTGTTCTTCTGCCTGCATTTGAGAGAAAAAGCAAGCACTCAAGTCATATGGCCTTAATTCTCAACCAATCTATCAAATGAGAGAGCAATTAATTAAACAATCACATACGCCAAGTAATATGATCATGCAATGCAAAACAATGACAAACAAAGACAATCGAACAAAGGAAATGTGATTCACTTTATGCGAAAGTAAGTTTGTGAACAATTTGCAAAGAAGGGCTCAACTTCAAGAAAATTGCAAAGAAGGACATAAACTTTCCATATTACAAACAAGTCGCTAAGAAGAGTAATTTGCAAGTTCCAGCCATTTGGCAAGCAAGGATAACAATTTTATAGGATATTGAGCAAGTTCAATGTCCTTGGCAAATGGATTCGAGAACTCGAATGCGGATAATGTTAGCACACTGATTGGTCTCCTTGGACCGTCAAACGAATATCAAATCCAACAAAATTAGTATCAAAACGAAGTTTGGGAAATACCAAACAACTTTGTTGAAGAAAGCTTTTCAAGATTGGCATCATGAATTTATAATAATTTTCACAAAAGCCCCGCAACTTCGGAAGGGTTGGCAAAAATAGTAAACATGTTTGATATTTTCTGAAATATTTCGACAGTGAAGTTCAGCACATATCATTAAGGACAGACAATTCACAGCAGCAACTAGGCCCAATTTAAGCATGCTCGACTTATCCTAATGTGTTCCAATCCTCGTGAAAATTTTATATGTTGTTCACAAAGATGTAACAAGCGATATTTCATGAAGAAACCATTTCCAGATTCACAACACGTAGTTTTAAAAAAATCGAGGAATCAGTGTAAGACAATTAGTAGCACAAAATGGCAACAGGAAACAAGTTTAGTCTATGGCCTATCGGCCCTACTAATTATGCTGAAACATTTTTAAATTTTTATATGTTATATACTTACATGTTGTGAAAAAATTTCAAGGAGACACCGATTTAAAATTTGATCCATAAAAAATCGTATGAAAATGGCAAATGGCAAAGGTCACTGGAACACGACATAAAACAGAACAAGAAAATTTTCCAGATTTCAGTTCGGTCTTGTGAAAAATATTAGACCTAGTAAACGATCTTCAAACCATGCAAATAAGATGTCAAACAAAGCTTATGATGTCTCCTACAAATCTCTAGAAGGCCTCAGATGCAATTGAGATCATTTTCCAACTCAAACAAAGATAACTAGCAAATAGGTCAAGTCTGAAACAGAGTACAAATTTTTGCACGAATAACATGATTTTAATCTAACTAAACGATTTGCAAATTCTACAAAATTTTTACATGATTTAGAACTAAATGTCAAGATAACTTCAGGAAGACGCTCAGTCCAAAATCGAAATGCAAAAAAATCATACACAATTGTCAAACCGAATAGGTCAATTAGAAAGAACATGCACGTTTCAAAACAGATCATCCTATTCGTGAACAGGTTTTGACATAGCAAATGAGGTCCAATTTTTGTGCATGCGGCTAGTAAAAGCTTTTGAAACCAGCTTTGAATCTCGTGAAGAACTGGAAACCTAAAAATGACATTATCTAGCTCAAATGAAGACGTTTATAACATCAGTCCAATCAAGCCATCCGAATTACAGAAAACAATGAATCAAGCAAATCATTAATGCAAGCCATTCTAAGCTATCATCCATCATCTATAGCCATCGTAGACTATATAAAGATCATCCATGCAAGCATAGAACATCATCTTAGGTTGAGCTCTAGCCTCAATTGCCTAAGGCAATCTCGTTTCATCGAGCTCAAGATCAAGAGGGAGTCTACCTTGTATATATCTTCATGAAATAAGCTCGATCGAGCTAGAATCAATCTATGTCGAGGCTAGGGCACGTTGAGGAAGATTTAGTTATGGGCTAAGGACACTAGAGAACACCAGGGGACATCGAAAAAGCACCGGAATGGCCATCAAAGCAGCTAGTACTAGGATCGGAGCCAGTTGAGCCAATCAGGAGAATCGCTAGTTTAGAAGCTCATTGGAGCTGATTCAAGGGAATTCCGATCACCACCAGGTCTGGAACTAGTTGAGGAACATCGTTGAAGGCTCTGAGACTACTGAAGGATTTTGGACCACCTAGAATCAGCCGCAAATCGTTGGAGCTTGAATCACCAGCGAAAATGCCGATTTTCAAGACGATCGAAAAAATAAAAAAAATAAAAAGCGATTGGATGGGAGATTCCAGCGTGGCTGTAGGCAGCAAATGATGGCGACTGACTTCGAAAGGGAGCGCAGGTTGCTAAACGGAATGGTGCGTTGCCGGAGGAAGCCAAATGAGCGACAGTTTAGGCATGACGAGAGAGAGAGAGAGAGAGGATCTGGAAATTGAGAGACCTATTTTTGGAGGGAAATTTTGTTTTACACCCTTTTGTAAGATCAAATCTTAACCATTGAATTGATCTAACAGCTTGCATTTACTTAGGCATTAAATTTGCTTAAGATGAGATGATTAATGTGCACATGTCTATTTAGACAGCTATGATGAATTTTCAATAAACATTGGTGATTAATTTTGAGATTAAAGACTAATCGAGGGGCATTTTTGTAATTTTGCAAACCCAAGGACAATTTTGTAAATTCGTTGTGCAAGGGATGAGGTTGTGCTGGCTAAGGGCTGGCCTAGTCAGAATGAGGCTCCGGCCATTGGAAAAAAGGCCGGAAAATGGCCTTGGTCACCGACGGTCAACGCCAGTCACGAGTTGACCCGGTTCGGTTGGGTTGACTCAGACTTGACCGCATTGAAACGGTTCAGTCTTCCCTCCAATTTCATAAGAAATGCCCTAGATTGGATTAATTTCTCTTGAATTGTGACTGTGAGCTAGACTAACATTTGTAATTGGAATTTATTTGGCCAAATTGAATCTTGATAACTTCAACTGAATGTTAGTCTAGAATGGGCAAATTCAAATTGGCTTGATGGGAACACATTGGCCTAAATTTCTAAGATTCAAGAAGGTTAAATTGACCAGATTGGAATGTTCCCAAGTAAATTTCTCTAAATTGATATGGGATACGGATTTAGTTTAAGAAAATGAGTTGATTGGAAGTGCCAGCACTCGACTCATGAAAAATGGATTCAATTCATTAATTAGGGCTAAAAATGACAATTTTTATCCCGACATGTCGAATCTCAAAATTAATCAAACAGGTGAACTTGTGATGACCTTTAGATCAAAAGTTGTAAAAGGAACTAAGCTAAAATATGAATAGAATGAACGTAATTTTATTTATGAACGATTCCGAGCCTAAATCCAAAAAATTTGGGAAATGAGATTCTTAATCGATTTTTGCAAAATTTTTAATGTCAAAGTCAAATTAATGCTAAAATGAGATGATTTGGGAATATTTTTCAATTTTTTTGAGTGGCATCCTAGAATTTCATGTCAACCTCTAGATGTGCTATGAACCATGGATAGGTGATGGAAGCACCATCAAGTTGTATTGTAGCCATTTGATCTATGAATTGCAATAAGATTATGGCCAAGCTTTTTAATGGATAATTATTTGATAGGAAAATTTTATTGTTGGCCATGTGATTTATAGGTTGGAATTTATTAAATTATGTTACAAAGTTTTATGAATTATAAATTTCAATTAGGTGTTTATATAATTAAGGATTAAGGTGGGTCATTAGGAGGAGGTGTGGGCCGAAATTATAAGGCCAAGACCAGCCCACAAGACCCCACCATTCGACCATTAGGGCCTGGCCCGCGAAGCCCAACGGGGAGAAGGGCTGCTGTCGACTAGATGAAGGGGAGAGACCGGCCCATTTAGGCCCATCATCTTGCATGGGAGAAATGCCAAGTAGCTAAGGGGTTTGGCCAAGTGTCATGCATGCAATCTAATGATTGCAAATAATGAAGGGGAAGAAATAGAGGAGAACCGGTTTGATGAGGGGGTTTCGACCGAGAGGGAGAGAGAGAGAGAGAGCTATTGTGCGAGAGAAGGAGAGGAAGAGAGGAAGAGAGGAAGAGGAAATCCGTTCGCCGCCGTCGAGCCGCCGAGTCCCGCCTTGCCCCGCCGATTTTCTTGCTGTGTTTTGCTCGGATTAGAGGCAAGTAGAGTCCATTGATCTACCCTTTGCTTGCTGTGATTCTGTTGTGATGTGTGATGAATTTCTGAAGTGATGAGGTGAGGAATTTCGAAGCTATGGAAGCAAATGCCTTAGTCTAGTAGTCTGTTTTCTGGAAAACCAGTCCGACCTTTGGCGATTTCATGAGCTGCATGCAACTTTTTAGTTGGAATATCACTTCGACTTCTTGATGAAAGTTGTAGAGGACATCTTGAGGAGTAACTTACTAAAATTTGAGATGAAACGGACAAGTATTGGTTGGTGAAATGATTTTCCTTTGAAGAAACTAGATCTGGAATTTGTTGTGCTGACCTTTAGTAATTTCGTGAACTGCATGCAACTTTTTAGTTGGAATCTCACTTCGACATCTTGATGAAAGTTGTAGAGGGCTTCTTTAAGTATAACATATCAAAAATTGATAGGAAATGAACAAGTATAGGTCGGCGAAATTATTTTTCTTTGAAGAAACTGGATCTGGGAAACGTTACATTGACCCTTATGTAGCCATCATTTCAATGGTAGAAGCTTGTGAACTACTTGACGAAGGATGTCAAGGATACCTAGCAATGGTAAGAGATCTTACTAAGAAAGAGACTAAAATCAGTGAGATTCGAATAGTCGGGGAATTTCAAGATGTGTTTCCTGAGGAATTGCCTGGATTACCACCAGAGCGAGAGATCGAATTTGAAATTGAACTAATGCCTGGAACAGGACCAATATCGAAAGCCCCGTATAGAATGGCCTTGGTGGAGCTGAAGGAGTTGAAGGTGCAACTACAAGAGTTGCTTGATAAGGGATTTATTAGACCAAGTGCTTCACCCTGGGGTGCACCAGTTCTATTTGTGAAAAAGAAAGATGGGTCGATGCGTCTATGTATTGACTATAGACAGCTAAACCAAGTGACTGTAAAGAATAAGTACCCTCTGCCTAGAATTGATGATCTATTTGATCAGTTGCAAGGAAGTTCAGTCTTTTCAAAAATTGACTTGAGGTCAGGATACCATCAGTTAAGGATGAAGAAAGAAGACATTCCTAAAACTGCATCTAGGACTCGTTATGGACATTATGAGTTCTTAGTTATGCCTTTTGGATTAACAAATGCACCAGCCGTGTTCATGGATTTAATGAATAGGATATTTAAGCCTTATCTGGATCAGTTTGTAATTGTTTTCATTAATGATATCTTGATATATTCGAAAGGACCTAAGGAGCACGAACGACACCTAAGGATAGCATTGCAAATGCTAAGAGATCATAAGTTATTCGCCAAATTCAGTAAGTGTGAATTCTAGCTAGACCAGATAATATTTTTAGGGCACGTGGTGTCGAGAAATGGAATTGCAGTGGACCCTGCAAAAGTTGAGATGGTAGTGAATTGGCTGAGACCGACGACGCCAACTGAGATATGGAGTTTCTTAGGGTTGGCTGGCTATTATAGAAGGTTTATCGAAGGATTTTCGCACCTGGCAGGCCCTTTAACAAAATTGACCCGAAAGAATGTAAGATTTGAATGGAGTGGAGAATGTGAAAGAAGTTTTCAGGAACTTAAAAGGAAATTGACTACAGCTCCATTTCTAACTATACCATCTGGATCTGAAGGATTCACGATGTATAGTGATGCATCTCACAAAGGACTGGGATGTGTTCTAATGCAGCATGGCAAGGTCATAGCCTATGCATCGAGGTAGTTGAAACCTCATGAGTTAAATTACCCAACCCATGATTTGGAATTGGCAGCCATAGTATTTGCTCTGAAAATATGGAGACACTATCTATATGGAGAGAAGTTTGAGATCTATACAGATCATAAGAGTTTGAAGTATCTGTTTTCGCAAAAGGAGTTGAACATGAGACAGAGAAGGTGGATGGAATTACTAAAAGATTATGACTGTGAAATACGATACCATCCTGGAAAGGCAAATAAGGTGGCAGATGCCCTTAGTCGAAAGTCGGCTATGGACATGGCTAGTCTAAGAATAACATAATGGAATCTGTTAAAGTCAATTGTGGATTCAGATTTTAAGTTGGAAGTGGACCACCTTATTGGTATGCTCACTGCATTAAGGATTGAGCCTAAAATTATTCAGAAAGTTAAGATTCTACAGAAATCTGATCCGGAGATTGTGAAAATACGTGATGCTGTGTCTTTAGGAAAAAGACCAGAGTTTCGAGTCTCTGATGATGGAGTAGTAAGATGCCAAGGATGGCTCTGTGTTCCTGATAATGAAGAAGTGAGAAGGGAGATCCTATTAGAAGCGCATAAGAGTAATTATAGTATTCATCCAGGTAGCACGAAAATGTATAGAAATTTACGCTAGCAATTTTGGTGGAATGGCATGAAGAAGGATATAGCTAAGTATGTTTCTCAGTGTTTAACGTGCCAGCAAGTGAAAGCGAAACACCGCAAACCCGCAGGACTATTGAGACCATTGGACATACCAGAATGGAAATGGGAACATGTAGCGATGGACTTTGTGCAAGGACTGCCAAGGACATCAAGTGGTCACGACTCTATTTGGGTAATAGTGGATCCTTTGACTAAGTCTGCTCATTTTCTAGCGGTCCGCGTAGACTATTCGATGGATAAATTTGCTGAGATATATGTAAGCCAAGTAATACGCTTGCATGGTGTTCCTGTGACGATCACTTCAGATCGGGACTCAAGATTCACTTCAAATTTTTGGCGGAGTCTCCAAAATGCTTTAGGGACAAAGCTTCAATTTAGTACTACTTTTCATCCTCAAACAGATGGACAAACGGAAAGAGTGATCCAAACTTTGGAAGATATGTTGAGAGTTTGTATTATTGATTTTAAGGGAAGTTGGAATGAAAAGTTGCACTTGATAGAGTTTGCCTATAACAATAGTTTTCAGAAAAGTATAGGCATGGCTCTGTTTGAGGCACTATATGGAAGAAGGTGTAGAACCCCTACTTGTTGGGATGAAGTAGGTGAAAGGAAATTGACAGGACATGAATTGGTACAAATTACTACTGAGGTTGTGGAGATAATAAGGAAAAGACTTAGAACGGCCCAGAGTAGGCAGAAAGACTATTCAGACAAGCGTAGGAGACCTTTAGAATTTGCTGTGGGAGATCATGTATTCCTTAAAGTATCCCCTATGAAAGGAATATCTCGATTTGGAATGAAGGGTAAGTTAAGCCCTAGATTCGTTGGACCTTTGGAGATACTTGAAAGAATAGGAGATGTAACTTATCGTTTGGCGCTGCCTCCTAAATTGGGAAATTTGCATGATGTATTCCATGTATCGATGCTGAGAAAGTATCAACCGGATCCTGATCACATACTCGATCATGAAGCCATCAAAGTGGATGAGAAAGTGAGGTACATTGAAGAGCCGGTGCAAGTGCTGGATCGAAAGGAGCAAATTCTTAGGACCAAGAAAATTCCATTGGTTAAGATATTATGGCGACATCATGATGTGGAGGAAGCCACCTAGGAGAGTAAAAATGAGATGAGGGAAAGGTACCCTCACTTGTTTCAAGAGACATAGGAAATGTCTAATTTCGAGGACGAAATTCTCTAAGGAGGGGAGAATTGTGGCATCCTAGAATTTCATGTCAACCTCTAGATGTGCTATGAACCATGGATAGGTGATGGAAGCACCATCAAGTTGTATTGTAGCCATTTGATCTATGAATTGCAATAAGATTATGGCCAAGCTTTTTAATGGATAATTATTTGATAGGAAAATTTTATTGTTGGCCATGTGATTTATAGGTTGGAATTTATTAAATTATGTTACAAAGTTTTATGAATTATAAATTTCAATTAGGTGTTTATATAATTAAGGATTAAGGTGGGTCGTTAGGAGGAGGTGTGGGCCGAAATTATAAGGCCAAGACCAGCCCACAAGACCCCACCATTCAGCCATTAGGGCCTGGCCCGCGAAGCCCAAGGGGGAGAAGGGCTGCTGTTGACCGGATGAAGGGGAGAGACCGGCCCATTTAGGCCCATCATCTTGCATGGGAGAAATGCCAAGTAGCTAAGGGGTTTGGCCAAGTGTCATGCATGCAATCTAATGATTGCAAATGATGAAGGCGAAGAAATAGAGGAGAACCGGTATGATGAGGGGGTTTCGACCGAGAGGGAGAGAGAGAGAGAGCTATCGTGCGAGAGAATGAGAGAAAGAGAGGAAGAGAGGAAGAGAAGAAGGAAGAGGGAGTCCGTTTGCCGCCGTCGAGCCGCCGAGTCCCGCCTTGCCCCGCCGATTTTTTTGCTGTGTTTTGCTTGGATTAGAGGCAAGTAGAGTCCATTGATCTACCCTTTGCTTGCTGTGATTGTGTTCTGATGTGTGATGAATTTCGGAAGTGATGAGGTGAGGAATTTCGAAGCTATGGAAGCAAATGCCTTAGTCTAGTAGTCTGTTTTCTGGAAAACCAGTCCGACCTTTGGCGATTTCATGAGCTGCATGCAACTTTTTAGTTGCAATATCACTTCGACTTCTTGATTAAAGTTGTAGAGGACATCTTGAGGAGTAACTTACTAAAATTTGAGATGAAACGGACAAGTATTGGTTGGTGAAATGATTTTCCTTTGAAGAAACTAGATCTGGAATTTGTTGTGCTGACCTTTAGTAATTTCGTGAACTGCATGCAACTTTTTAGTTGGAATCTCACTTCGACATCTTGATTAAAGTTGTATAGGGCTTCTTGAAGTATAACATATCAAAAATTGATAGGAAATGAACAAGTATAGGTCGGCGAAATCATTTTTCTTTGAAGAAACTGGATCTGGGAAACGTTACATTGACCTAGCATGATTATGTGAATTTTTTATAAAATCATTCAGTTGAAATTTGATCTTGTGTCCTTAATGAAAGTTGTATATGACATTCTGAAGAATAACATACTGAAAATTGAGAAGAAATGGACATGTGTAGGTCAGTGAAACGAATTTTCTTTGAAAGGAAATAATCTGGAAAAACAGTACCGAGAATAGGGAGAATTAAATCGACTATAGATATTAATATAGAACGAATTTGATTTCGATTTCTTCATGAAACATTTACCTTTAGGTTTTTTATATAACATATCAAAATTTCATAATTTTCAGAGTTCGTATGAGTATTTAATTGAAATTATTTCTGAAACTGTGCAAACTGTAGTGCTGAAATTTTAAAAGCTGCGATGCATGGACCGTACTGAATTGTATGAAGTTCTTTTGATATGGTGTTCTTCATGAAATATTTGACTCTAGGTCTCTTCTATAACGTGTAAAATTTTCAGAATTTATTAAGACCGTTTACTAATTTTCCTAGAGTTTTAACTATAAGAGTGCATCCTGTTTTATCCGAAAATTGCTGCATTTTTTAAAATAAATGAATTGCTCTATGTGATATAATGTCTTGAGTGGTTGCTTTTGCTGCACATATGGTGAAATTTGGCATGTCATAGAATATCAAAAAGTTGGTTTAGACTTTTGACATTATTGCATCAAATGCCATGTTGAAAGTGAAACACACATGTGAATATAAATTGTGATAGCAACGAGACCGTCGGAGGTGTGAGCCGACGATGCCCCGGGAGTGTTGGGATGCCCGGAGTGTGTGTGCCGGATGCCCAGAGGTGTGTGCCGGGGGGATTCCTCGTAATGCTAGTTGAGGTACAAGATGCCCGGAGGTGTGTGCCGGATGCCCGGAGGTGTGTGCCGGATGCCCGGAGGTGTGTGCTGGATGCCCGGAGGTGTGTGCCGGAGGTTCCTCGCGATGCCAGGTTGGGTGCGAGCGATAAATTGTGGGATGCAAACATTGGTCCCTGGGAAGAAAAATGATATGATCTAATTGAAAGATAAAGATCGAGAATTGAATCATGCGCATGGATGTGTGCATATGGCATGGGATGAACCTCATGGGAATGCAAGCATGAAGTGCATGGTGGTATATGTACGTTGCTTGGTGATAAATGCATGGCTACTTGATGATATATGTATAAGTGCATGGTAGTATATGCACGATGGCATGGTAAGATATGCATGACTGCATGGTGATATATGCACGACTGCATGGTGATGTATGCTTGATAGCATGGATGATATGTACATTTTACATGAAATTGTGATTGTCTTGCTTGTGGCATTGTGTAGTTTTGATGGATCTTTACTGCTGAGTAGTTGTACTCACCCCTTTTGGGGATTAACATTTCTGACTAGAGATGCCTCTTGCTCCTGTCACACGTGGTACGTTCTATGGCTTACCATCTGATGTTGAGGTCGAGTGCTCGGAGCACCCCTGCGCTGGTGTTCATGGTTTGGTGTTTATTCGTGTCCGTGTGTTGGTCATGTACGATGTGGGTCTTCCTGATGGCCCCGTAGTTCAGGAGTTCTTGTCTGTCCATGTACGTCGAGACGGGAGGATGATGGGGATGCTACCGCCGCCACCGGCCGATGCACTTGGCTGGATGTGATGAGAGCGTGTGACGGGTGGAGGCTGACACTTTTTGGGATGGCCGACACTAGCTGATGGATAGATGTTTGTGTCTGATGTATAGTCGGGTTTCTTTTGAGTATCGCCGAGCTTAGTTATAGTCTTGGCCCTTTTGTTATACCGACTTGTGAAATCCATCTTAGTATGTAAATAAAAGTGATTCGGCTTTAGCTTTTAGATGTATGGAAAGTTGTAGTTGGTGTGTATTGCATCGTATTATTTAGTTGTGTACAAGTTTGGGAGATGATAAGTATGCTTCCGTTATATAATCTGCGCTGGGACCGATTGAGATGATACAAACCCCCAAGATTATGGACCCGCTGCAATTGAAATGGTATCAGAGTGACATATTATGAGGGCAAGTATTAGGTAAGTCAGCTGTGGCGACCCTAGCAGATCGGGGGCCGTGGCGAGGGGTGCCACATTTTGGTTGAAGGGATGTTCACTTTGCCTCCTTTTTTTTTCTTATCCCTATGTCTAACCCTAAGCCAAATTTATAACGAGATATTCGCCGACTAATCACCATCATGTATTGACAGCTTTATTTTATGGTCTTGATAATCATTGTTAACAGTCATTCATAAGTTCGACCATCATCGACAACTACATTACATATTTGTAGGCGATTGTTACATATCTTGCCGATAGCTATATCGATATCATCATTGAACTCTATACCCGACTAAATCGACTTTATGTTAATAATATATCTAATCAAACCAACTCTGTGTTGATTATAAAGTATTTGTTTTTATTTTTATTTTATGTAAACAGTTTCTTCAACCAATCTCTTAATTTATGAGTTCTTTTTATCATCTATTCGCATCAAGTAGATGGCTTCCTCTTCATTTAACTACTTCCACTATAGTCTTGACGTTTCTTTTGCTAGTGAATGATGAATTATATGACAAAGTCCATGTTTCTACACTTTACTAAAATTCTCTCGCAAAAAAAACGTGAGAGAGCACATAAATTAAATCCCAACAGTAGACATAATCATAACATGCGTAATAGATAAAGACGGCCATTTCTCACCCCATTCAAGGATGAAAAGGATGTCCCCATCACCCACCACTTTGACTAGTGTCCTCCTCAAGACAAGATAAATCTTTGTTTATTCTACCTTTTCCCATATTTTACATATGCACCTCCCATATCTAAAGCTTCAAATTCTGGTCATAATCTTGATTGTTACTTCAGAACATTTGCGCATGTGTTCAAATCATAACTTAATTGGTGACAAGTGGATACTTTACTTTCAAAACCCTATATTAAATTAATGCAAATAAGATATCTCTAACTGAGGTAATCACAACTAATTTTTAACCTCTTGAAAGCACGTGCCGCCTGCCTTCAATTTCTTTGTATGTTCCATTTGTTATTTTGTGAATAAACAATTAGGGGCCATTTCTTTTTTCTTTCTTTTCTTGGATAAAGAATGATTGGTGGGTTGACAATTCATAAGTGTTAGATCAATATGGCACATCACGCAAGCATTGAATGAAGTGGAAAGGAAACCACTAGGGGTTCGCCTAGTGGCCACCCTTCCAACTTGGAAGGGGGAAGTGGGGGGTTCAAATCCCCACATTCTCAGAAGGGATTGGGATGGGGACGATTTCATTTTAGGAGTGGGTTTCGACTCCCACGCCCTGCAATGGAGCAGGGCAAAAGTCTGAGAGTGAGTGTTAGAGTAGGATTAGAGTAGGACCGACCAAAAAAAAAAAGTGGAAATGACGATAAGGTATGATTTGCATATAATTCATGTATGAGTTGTATTAGAAAATGTTCCTTGTCAAAGAGTTGATGTAATTTGCTGCTAATTAACCTGTAACTTGTTCATTTAAGCTTCGTTCATTTAAGTTTTTGAGTAGAGATACGTCCACCTAAATATATTGATAGGTTCAAACTTAAGACTCCCTCTTGGTGAACTCTCATGATGGAGCTATGAAAGCCAAGAGAAAGGATTTTTTGGATATTGATTTGGGGTTTTCGCTATCTGATTTTTGTTTGGAAATTCTGCAATTGCAATTATGTTTAGAGCAAAAGTAAAAAGCGGAGAGTTCAATGGGAAGACAATTTTGGCTCAGGGAAGGTCAAGATTCGTACACTATTAACAACCTTTGATTTGGCAAAGGCATTAGATGGCAATGCTAAATTGCTGGAAACAATGAAAGATGCCAATAACTATGAGTTGATGGAGAGAGTAAAGAGTATCCTATTGAACTTATCAAATTAGTTGTTGATAAAGGTGGCCGAGCATAAGAATGTTGTAACATTAAGGGTCCGTTCGTTTCGCGAAAAATATCATGTTTTTGGAAAACATTTTTCTAGAAGTCATTTTCCAAAAAAATAACTCTATTTTCCGGTGTTTGGCCAAAACCTAAACTTTGAGTGGAAAATATTTTCCACCGTTTATTAGCTAATTTAATTATTTGGAAAAAATTATCAAAAATTGAATTTTAATATTTTTAATTGACCAAAAATTTAGTTTTATTTTTTATAATTTTTTTAAAAAAATGAATTTTTAATTATTTGTATTTTTAAAAAATTGAAATTTTTATTATTTATTATTTTTTCTTTCTTTTCTTTTTCATTTTTCCTTTTTCTTTTCCTTCCTCCCTCTCCTCCTCCTTCCTCCGCCGCCGCGTAAGGCTTCCTCCTCCTTCCTACGCCGCCGCACGCCTGACAATGGTCGGCTGCCCGTCGACTGACCAAGACCCAGTTGCCAAATCTGGCGAGCTCGAGGCTCGGCCGATCTTGCCCGAGCTCGCCAGAGTTTCCCCGGGCTTTGGCGAGCCGCAAGCTTGCTGGATTTGGCGACAGAGCTCGAGCTCCCAATCAAAGCGAGCCTGAGCTTTGCCGCCAGATCCGGCGAGCTCGCGGCTTGCTAGAGCTCAGCGAACCTCTAGCAAGCTCGGGCGAGGCTCGAGCTCCGCCCCAGGTCGGCGAGAGCTCCGCCTCACTCGATCTGGCGAGGCCCGAGCTCGGCTTCGCCAGATCGGGCTAGGCGGAGCCTTGCTGGCCTGGGGTGAGGCTTAAGCTAGCTCGCAGCCGCGGCCGGTTGCCGGCCGTCGTCATGGCTAGCGACCGGCCAAGGCTAAGGAAGAAAGATGAAAAGGAAAGAAAAGAAAAGAAAAAAAAGAAAAGGAAACAAAAGAAAAAAGAAAAAGAAAGCGTAAAAATAAAACAAAAATGTGTTGATGAAAAGAAGAAGTCATTTCCTCATCTTTGAAGGTTGTTTTTTCCAATGATGGAAAACATTTTCCTTGAGTAGTTTATTTTCCGTGAAACGAACACCGGAAAATCCAGAAAACGTTTTCCTGGAAGTCATTATCCGTGAAACAAACAGAGCCAAAGGGAAAAACTTAAGGCTCTCTATTTGACAGAGGGTTTGAATAATTGAATATACATGTTGAAGATGATGTTTCAATTTCAATTAACAACATCCACTATAATTTTGATAGTGAACGATCAATTAATTGACTGAGTACACGTTTTATTAAAATTCCCTCGTGATGAAAATGTGAGAGAGCAGATGTTTACTTAAAAAGTTAACCAAGTCGCTATAATAGGCATAAGCTTATGACTCAGATGAAGTGAGTTGGCAATTGGCAAGATACTGACGACAAGAATCTTTGTAGATAGCCATATCGTGATAGGAATTTTTGCCAATGGTCATCTTTTTCGATGACTATGGTCAGTTATTGATATACGATAGTGATTATCATTAAAAATGTGCCAAAATGTTGGAAAAGGTAGAGATATCGATTGAAAGGCTTCAATTGATGGTTAGAGGAGAAATCATTTGAGAACAACCACATTGTGAGCAAAATGGGCACAAAGTTCAAACATGGTGGCATTCAAATTTGAAATTGCTTGCGGACAAGATAAATGAGCAGAATCGATCGTGAAGGCGGATTTGAGGGTGTAACGGCTTGGATAAGAGCCAAGGTGGCAATTAATAAATGTAGAGAATCAAGACGCGACTTTCAAGGAATAATTCTAGCACGGATTACATTGTAACCTTTCAAAGAATTGCTATATAATTCTAGTCTTTTGGTGGTTATTTGTATAAGAAAGTCTGGACATACGTTTAATCACTTTGAAATCTACGTACTCTTCTATATCTCTCTATTCATTTCGACATTTATTTGTTAAAAGCGTGTCGCACTTGATATTATTAGCTTACTATTGCATATATTAAATAGTTTTTGCATGTATTAAACTTGATTTTAATAATTCCCCAAAATCTATCAAGTTTCGATTATCAACCTATCCATCTCCTCTAGGTTGCATATTTAACCATAACAATTAATAGTTCTTAAATTTTGGCCAAATGCTCAATATCATCATTTGACTTTTAATTTGTTTAATGTGGTCATTGAACTTTCCTAAATGTTTCATCTAACCCCTAACAAAGTCAAACTAGTCATTGGGCCATCAACTTTCCCATAACAAAGTCAAACTACTCATTTGGTACTATTTTATAACATTTTCCAAAATTTTAAAAATATCTTTTCATTTCAATCCATTTCCTAAATCAACAAAAATATACTTTTTTTTATATTTTTACCCTTCTGATCTTTATTAATGTTAGCATAGTTCCAAATACAGAAAAGGACACTAATAATCCTTAAATTTTATCCCAATATGTAACGTCATCTTTGTGGTTTTAATTTGTTCAATTTGGTTGTTGATTATTCTTAAATGTTTAAGTAGCCCCTCATTTTTCAGATTATCCAATCTAGTCCCTCAATTTTCCATAACAAAGTCAAATCAATCATTTGGTACTATTTCACACGTTTTCATAATTACACTATAGCTATGATTTTAGAATTTTTTTTTATTTCAATCATTTTTCTAATTAATTTAAAGTATGATATCTATCTTGTTACCTTTTTATCCTTTCGTTCAACGTGTGATTAAACCATTTCTAAACTTTTAATCTGGTCGGTAAGAGCATCAACATTCAATAACAATGTAATTAGTCATTTGATACTATTTCATAAGTTTTGATAATTATAAAATTGCTCAGATTTTAGAATATCTTTTAGTTTTCAGTTCAATCCATTTTCTAAATCAAAAAAAAAAAATTATTTTTACCATTTGGTCTTTATAATTGTTATTATGGTTCATGCAAGGAAAATGACACTAATAGTTCTTAAAATTGGGCCCAGTATTCAACATTATCATTAGACTCTTAATTTGTTCGGTGCATGACATCTAAATTTATGTTCAAGAATCTTTTCACTTATCTCATGATAAAAACTAGGGATTCAACCTCGGAAAACTAAAATAATAACAGAAAATTCTGTTGTTTATTACACCTAACTGGGACGGTGCCGACCTAACAAAAGAAGAGAAAAAGTTTAACATAGGGCATTAAAAAAGTCCATATCTGTTGCCCCTGTCACTATCCATTTTTATTTTTGTTTCATGGTTTCATTTTATCAGCCCTTATTGAACTGCATTAGCTGAAATGACCATCGTTGTAGAGGAAATGACATCAATTTATGCACGCAACAAATGCGAGAAACGTGTTACAACTACCAGTTCTGAAATAATTCCACATATATCATTAATATCTTCACGTTTTATTCCAACTGACAGTCCGCTCCAATCATCATAGTCAGGTTAAATTATTAGAGAGCTGTCCCATTTCCATGGCCCCCTTCGTCTGCTAATCAACTTTTGTGTACTGCACGTGAGTAACATGGTATATCAAGTTTTCTGTTCCTTCTTTCTCAAAGTTTGCAACATAGGATGCTATAGCCTATAAATACTCATCAGTAAGGTATGGCTTGCTGAAAAGCCTCTTCCCTCTAGTGTTCTTCATCTATATTTGGTCAGACACTTAAATCTAGAAATTAACGGCAGAGAAATGTCTCTTAAGATTTCAGCAGTCCCATCTCCTTCTCCTGCTCAAGAAACAAGCCAGGTCGATGAACGCGGATCGGGAAATTTTCATCCAAGTATATGGGGGGATTACTTCCTCAAATATGCTTCTGACTCCAACTCAATGGTAGCATCTAAGTTAATCTTTTTTTTTTTTTTTTTGGATTACCTTCTGAAAATTTATCTATGGTTATATCTTCTGTGAGACTAAGAGCATAGAAATAATCATATTGAATTATTGGGCAACATCCCACAGAATTTGATAAAGAAAAAGAAAAGAAATTCCAATTTATTGGGAACTCCATGCATGTGTTGGTCCTTATGGGATCCAAAATTTCTATGTGAAACTTGTGGCATGCACATATGGCTTAACAAATGAAGAAATATCTTTGCTTCAATCGGTAAAACTAGTCTTAATGGAATAATCTTCAAGTAATTTCAATTCATATTTATTGTGGTCAATCGTATCATAAGCAACATATTTCTTGCATTTTCCTCTATTTTTTAAACTTTCAATTTCATATTATTGTAGAGTTATCAAGGTATAGCAGAGGAACAAATTGAGAGATTGAAAGGAGAAGTGAGAAAAATGTTGACAGATGCTATGGATAAGCCTTCACAAAAGTTGAACTTGATTGATCAAATCCAACGCCTAGGACTTGCCTACCAATTTGAAATTGAGATAGATGAGCAGCTACAACAAATCCACAGAAGCTATTTCGAATCCCATCATGGCGATAATGATGGCGACCTACACATGACCGCTCTTCTCTTTCGATTGTTGCGACAACAAGGTTACAATGTTCCATGCGGTATGTCATTTCAATTTCTCATTGATCGATCAATTGCAAAATTCTATTGCAAACACTAGTTTGATAGCCCATTTGATTGATTAGATTGAACTCATAATATTACTAAGATGTTTATTTTACATCCAATTTTATTTTTTTAATTCGTCAACTTTTTTCTCCGTACAATTCTCATACTTCTCAAATTTTCTCGCTTTGAGAGGTGAATAGTACTTTCTTTTGGTTCCTTGGTTACGTACGTCATTTTTCCATTGTTTCCAATTTATCAAGATAGTATGCATGATGTTTTTCATGGCATCTCCTGATAGCATCTTTTTCCATGCTTCGTTTCGCTAAACAGAAATCTTTAACAAGTTCAAGGACGATGAAGGGAACTTCAGCAAATTGCTCATTGTCGATGTGCAAGGAGTGCTGAGTTTGTTTGAAGCTTGCCATCTACGATTTCATGGTGATGATATTTTGAATGATGCACTTGCTTTTACTAAAGCTGTCCTTGAATCAGTTGACAAAGGAAAAGTAAGCCGTAATCTTGATAAACAAGTGAGTCATGCCATAAACCAGCCAATCCACAAGGGACTACCAAGGGTAGAGGCAAGGCATTACATTCAACTCTACCAAGAGGAGCCTTCACATAATGAAGTCTTGCTCTCCTTGGCTAAACTCGATTTCAACTTATTGCAAAAGCAACACCAGAAGGAACTCAGCAAACTTACAAGGTTAACTTCATGATAATATGTCTAAATTAGCTAGTTGTTCCAAGAACACCAAATTGTCATGATTGATTTGTCCAATTTTAAATTATCCTAAACTAAAAATCATTTTTACTTGACAATGAGTGTTCAACTCTTTGGATCATCGTTCTAAAGTTCTATCTATATATAAACTCAAAATTCTATCAATGATATGTTTGCCTTAAATAGGATTTATTGGAAATTTGTAGGTGGGGGAAGGATTTAGATGTAGAGAAGAAGTTCCCTTTTGCTAGATATAGGCTTGTGGAGGCATATTTCTGGATGTCAGGAATTTATTTTGAACCAGCATACGAAGCCACTAGAGAAATACTGACCAAAGTGAACGTGATTCTTACCATTATGGATGACTTGTATGATGGCTATGGCACATTGGAAGAACTAGAACTTTTCACCGAAGCAATTGAAAGGTATACCCGGCACTCATATGCTTTTCTCACATCACCAAGTTTAAACTTGTTATAATTTGATCTACTGTTAATTAGGGTCAAGTGTGACAGTTTCTGACATGAATTTAGGTGGGATGTTGATGCCAATGATGGATTGCCAGAGTACATGCAAGTGTTTTACAAGACAGTTCTAGATTTTTATGACGAAATTGGCTACGAGCTAATCAAAAAAGGACAATTATACCACATCTTCTATGCAAAAGAAGGGGTAAGCCGTTCAAGGTTATATCGACTTGCAACAAGATGTCGAGTTTTTGGATAAGGATGAGAAAATGTCATATCTTTAAGTCTATTAAATACATTAAAGTTTGTATATTGACTTAGCTTTACATTTGAGAATGAAATCACAGATGAAAAACACAGTGAGAGCGTACCTTGCTGAAGCCAAATGGTTCCACCAAAACTACATACCAACGATGGAGGAATACATGCCCGTTGCATCAGTTACCATTGGTTGTGCAATGGTAATGGCGACATCGTTACTGGGAATGGGAGACATCGTAACAAAAAATGAGTTTGACTGGTTATTGTTTAGCGATCCCAAGATGGTGAAGGCTTCAAATGTAGTCAGTCGGCTCATGAATGACATTGCCGGACATAAGGTAGATAAAAGCTATATTACTGAACAACATTAATTTATCCAAATCTTATCTAATAGATTTTATCAGTAGGAGAAAAAAGATAACTTCCACGAGATATCTGTTTACAGTCTGAGCAAGAGAGAGGAGATGCCGCATCTTCAGTGGAGTGTTTTATGAAACAATACAGAGTTACGGAGGAAGAGGCCAAGGAGGTTCTCCGTAAACAAGTGGACGATGCATGGATGGACATTAACGAAGAGCTGTGCCATCCAACCGTTGAACGTACGCTACTCCTAGTGCGAATCCTCAATTTTTCACGAACCTTCCATGTGATATATAACGATGAAAAAGATCACTACTCTCATGCTGGAACCAGGTTCAAAGAGCTTGTGACTTCTCTGCTTGTCAATCCATTGCCAATGTGACAGCTTGGAAGAACAAGTTTAATTACCAAGCATCTTAGATTGCATAAGATATTTTCGAATCTGTTGTGTGTCCAACTTGAATTGTGTCAGCACTTGATCATTGCTCTTTTTCTGTTTGTCTTTTTTATCGGTTTGAATGACTGCATCTATCTCTTATCTACAGTTAAATTCTTAGAGAGCTATTTCCGTGGCCGCATTCACTACACGTGAATAACATAATATATCTAATGGACATTTAAAGGTGAACTTTTCTCTTCATTTGTATCTAAGCAGACCACAAGGCAGTCATGATTTGCGTAATACCGGCCAAAATAGGAAATAATTCTCTACTGATGTCAATTGAAAATACACCCAGATGGACAATTCCACCGGGAACGAGCTAAAAACATCAGAATTCTTGCTATTACTTGCTAGATTCTAGCAAGGTGCAATTGAATGAGAATCTTGTACTCACCCTGATCACTAATAGTGAATCAACCTGAAGCAATCCAAACATGACATGCTGTTAAGATTCAGGCTCTCTACCATTTGAAGAAGCGCGAGTGCAAGCACCCTTTTGTAATTACCTTGATTCAAACCAAACGAGCAATGGTAGGGCACAAGATTCGTCTCAATAGATGCTTGACTTAGCTTATCAATTGGAGTTGGAGTCCTCAAGATGAGCACAAAACGTCAATGCGATGGCGACAACAAATGGGTTTAAACCAAACGAGCTACAGGTTTCTGCTGCAACAGGTTAATGAGTGGGAACGCTGAACTAGCGGTAGATACAATATTACGCCACTGGCAATTTGCTACGATGAATCAGAGACAGCGGCATACAGCCAATTTCTTGACACCAATATCCACAATGATTAACGAGCAACAGCAGGGATTGCAGCTTTGTGGACGGACTGGTCCAGACACCAATTGAAACTCAGCGATGTCGGATCATTTTCGTTCGACTAAGCAATCTGGGAACATGGGAGAGCGGAGAACAAAACCCAGCGCTTTAAATGATGAGGGCACTCGTGAAACTAACGTGGAAATTTGATGATCTGAAGAGGGAACAGCCGAAAAGAGAAAAGCCCCACCCCCGACCAACCGAGGAGCAGTGGATGCTGGAATCCCTGCTCTGTTTTTCTTCTCGGTTTCTCACCCTTCTCCGACTTTTCCTTTTTTTTTCCTCCCAATCTTCTCTTTTTTTAAAGCCGGGACAAACCAGGACAACTCTCACCACTTCTCTGTGTTTGTGTGTGTGTGTTCGTGTGTTCTCTTTCAGTGTGTGTTGGCCATGTGAATCTCTCCTACTCTCAGCCCAATTTATGAGTGTCAACGGTATATTATCTGATCATCCTCGTTGATGTTGTACAGCAACACATCTTTTCATGTTTATTTCTTTACCTTAACATCTTATCTTGTTGATGTTGTTTCATAACTGGGAACAGCGCATGCTAATTATATTGAAGCTTCGGCCAGTCAGAAAGAATGTGGCCGAGTTCACTAGAGGGGGCCCTGGTTTGGTCTTGACAGCTCAAATGAGTTTAAGGCCTCAATTCAAGATCGGATCGCACGTCGGGGCAATTTAAATGAAATTCACAGCGGGGTTTATGTTTTATTTAATGCCAACATACCATTCATAAAAAGAAATGTCTCTAGTATCCAGATGCAAAGAAATGCAACAATGAATAGATTTGTAGAGACATATTGTATTTTAAAGAACATGCATATGTTTCTAGAGAAGAACTACTCTTTCAAAGCTCTTAAATATGTTTCTAGAGAAGATCCAAGCTTTCATGTCAGTGCGAGCAATCAAATTTAAGCCAACTTTTTGGTTACTTGGACGATCGGTTTTGTTGGAATTTCTTGTTTTATCTTTGAGGGCTTAAAGGGTCACATTGACTTCGCTAATTCTGGCAACCTAAGAACCGTCAATAGTTTAAGGCAGTTGGATTTTCTTCTTTTGACTTTTTAATCTCTATTTCCTGCCGCAAGTTTAGTTTCTCCATCTTTTGGAAAAAGAATAAATACTAAAAGTGCTACTTCCATTATTGTTTTATCCTTTTTTTTATAATAAGTAAAAGGGTGGGAAGGCATGATATTTTAAAGAAAAATAGGAAATGTATCTTCAAGGTTCGATGTCGGAATTCTAACAACATGCCTACTCGAAGAAGAATATGCCGATGCCATTGATGATGTAGCTGAGGTGTATCAACAAAGTGAACCATCTAACCTTATTTTTATGGCATATGGTCCATTGCACTTTGGTGATTGCTAAAGCTTAAAATGGGAATCATGAACTCGGCTTGAGCTCTCACTAGAAAACTTATCCACACCACAAAAAGAGGGTCAAGGAATCTGGGTTTTTCTTCTGGATTATTCCTGTCACGCTCCAAACCTCGAGCGCACATACATCCCTCAGTGGTCGATCAAATTGCAATGTTCCCAGGATGCGTTGCCGACCCATTCATTTTATTGCACATGCGGAAGCGAAATAACAATCTCTAGACAACAATCAACATGGGATAGAAAAGCAAAACAATCAATTTAAACAAAACACGCTTTTATAAACAGACTAGGTTTATACACATATAACTAGTATATATACAAGGGTCTAATACCAAAAAGAAGAGCTACTGGGCCATCTAGACACTAGACTCCTCATCCATGGGCTCAGGGTCCACCACGACACCATCAAGAGTGTCGACATCCATAGGGTGTGCTGCTTCCCACTCCCCGATCCCAACGGGAGGCTCGTTGTAACCCCATAAGGGACCCTCCCGACCCCCTTAAGGGAAGCCAATGAACCATGCTGTGAATCGATAAGGGACCAATTGAGGTAGGCCCTCATTGACCCATACCACGGACTCAACTAGCTCCCGAGTCAAGGCGATCTCAGGAATAGGTTGGAAAGTGAACACAAAATCCATCGTTTGCAGGACCCCATATCGAACGTGACGCTCCTCCATCTAAGGACTTGCAAAGTTGTAAACCACGACTGGGTGAGACGATGTATCGGCAAGTTCACGCCCTTAACCCCAATTAGGAAGGAAATACACCTAGAGGTAGTCTAATCACACATCATAGAAGACTTACCTCGCCTCAGCACCTTCTTGCATGTCAGTACAGCTCATATAACATTTATATATGCAGAAATGCAATCAATAATTGGAACGCTTCACTTTCATAAATCAATCAATCAATCACAGGGATCCTAATTATAAGGGCAAATCATTATGACAAGTCCCATTCCGTGCCGCATAATTTTGTCCTATAATCAGGCGCGGCTATTTCAATCATTCAAGCATTCCAATTAATTACGACCCAACGGCCACGGCCGACTCAACAGTCAACGGTCATCCGGCATAGCCGGGCGTCTTCTCGCCCCATCGAGCACAGTAGCATCCACCTCTAGACGACATTCCCAAAAGAGCATCGGCCCAGCCTCCACTATGACCGGCATCCGTTGGCAAGGAGCATTCCCGAAGAAGCATCGTCCGACGTAATGCTCATGAAGGGTTCTCATATCGATCACACACACATCCAATCACGGCCAAGGATATCGTGCTTTGCACTCAAATGTCTCAATTTAAATAATGTACTTGGCCTATTTTCTTCATATAAAAAACACCCAATAAAATAATTGTGCGTGGGTACACGATCAGATTAAACCATAAAAAGTGATATCCTCTCTTTTAGAAATCCCACTATTTGATATAGTACTTAAAAACGTTTTTGGCGTCAAAAACCAACACCCGGTATTTTCCTAATTAAATACCAAAAATCCATAATTTTGGAATAATAACTCAAAATTCATCAATCATCATTCAATTGCATAAACCAATTACACCACGACGATCAGCATGAAATTCTGATGACTGGCTATCCCGGTATAATTTCCATTAATTAATAAATAATTAAATAAATTACAAAATACTTAAATAAATGCAAAATATTTAAATAAATCACTAATTAAGCTATATACACTAATCTAACCACCTAATTGGACTTATTAAATTAATCTACTTAGGCTAAATGTACATAACCTACTAAACTAACTAATTAAATCAACTAACCACCTAATTGGCCTAACTAACTAATCTAATTTAACGAAACAATCTAACTAATTACACTAATCTAACTTAGCTTAATCTAACCATTCCCAAAGCATAATTAACCCCATAATTAAGGTTTAGAAAGTAAATTCACTGGTTTAACGAGCCGATGAGTTCACGGCGACAGCGATAAGGAGGCGAGCAAGACTCGGGCCTACGACGACGCCAATGAAGGCTTGGACCAGGCTGAAAACGGTCCAACAATCCGCTACTTGGAGCTGGCCCTCAGTTCTGTGGACCGAATCGAGAGGCTGGGCTTGAGCTGGCGACAGGCTGATCGAGCGACGGGACAAGCCAGGCGATGACGACAAGGGGCAAGAGGCAACGACGGCAACTCAGGCCGACAGCGAGGGTGAGCTGGTAGGCTGGCGCAGCTCAAGGACAGCCCTAGTCTCGAGCTGGACGAACGGAGGGCGGAGCGAGGCGGCCTGGTGCAAGCGAACGACACTAGCTAGCTTCGGTGGAGGAATAAAGGAGCTGAGGCCGTTGATGTTTGTGTCACGGACGTGGAGAAGGACATTGGTTGAG
Organism: Eucalyptus guilfoylei; assembly: GCA_016097605.1. Classification (NCBI taxonomy): domain Eukaryota; kingdom Viridiplantae; phylum Streptophyta; class Magnoliopsida; order Myrtales; family Myrtaceae; genus Eucalyptus; species Eucalyptus guilfoylei. Next base: position 30,642,791 of record CM027866.1, on the reverse strand, counting down.
AGGGCAAACGGACAAAGGAAGGGGGTGAGCTAGCAAACGGCAGCGAGAGAAGAGATTCAGTGGAGGTAGACAGACGATGGTGGAGCAGCAGAATCAGCACGGGGGAGTTGAACTTCAAAGGAAAATGAAAAAGAGGGCAAAAGCAATTCGGTCCAAGGAGGGGGAATGATCGTGCAAAAGGGAAAATGAAAAGAAGGCAGAAGCAGCGAAGGAGGGGGGGTGTCAGTTGGCCTGGTGTGCAAGAGAAGCTGGAGGGGGGAAGAGAAAGTCAATAGAAAATATCCACATTCATCAATTCTTAGTCCCACAAGTTTTCATGCTAATCCCCTTGGTCCCCAAATACTTTCTTGCACCAAAATCCCACAAATAACTAATTTTTTGGACAGCAAAATGGCAAGTTTCCTCTCCCTTCCGAATTTCTTTTCTTTTTCCAAAATGTCCAAAATTCAATTTTTCTGAAAAATCCCGAACTTGATGAAATTTCTCCGAAAGACGAGGCAACGTCCTATAAATGAATTGTGGCATAGTAAAACTTTTGATTCCTGAAACCGGGTTCAATTTATTGGTTAATTTCAACCGAACGCGGTTTTAGCGTGACCTATCCTATCGAGTAGCTTGTAAGAATTTTCAGCACATTTGACCAATGGTCGATTATTTTCGATCCACAACGTGCATCTCCGACTCATAGGTGACTCTTAGTTGTCGTAAAAAATCTCGATGTTTCAATTATGGGCACAGGGTATAGAATCGACAGAAAAATCGGTTTAGTGTCATTCGACGCAAATTTTGCAATTAGGTGGAATCACCCATACTTTAATTACATGCCTCTGTCGAATCGACCTATCTTCGGTCTCTAGTCGATTTTAACGGTGCCGTATTGACCCTTGCAGATTAGCACGGTCGAGCAATCGACTTCTGGTCGAATTCTCAAGTTTGGTGCATTTCGATCCCTTAACGGCTTCACCTGATAGACTAGTTATCTCATGAGCGGTCAACTCAGAGAAAAAGGCCATAGGCGCGTTGATGAAAAGCCCAATTCATTTAGTCAAAAGCAAGGTTGAAAATCAGAATGTCACAATTCCTCCGAGTTTTCAAAACAATAATTTCAAATAACCCTATTAGTAGATATCGCATAATGTTGGATAGGAAGTAATCTATGGATGACAAGTGATGAAGGGATTTGACAATCACTTTCACACCTCCTAATGGTCTAATGCATGCCCAATCTTTCAGATAATGGTCACACGGTTTTCTTCTCTAATGAGATGCTATTTAAGTGATGTTTTGTCAAGTTCAACCTTTTAGATAACTTGGTGTTGCCATATGGTAAGGTCACCAAACCCTATTGCTTTTATCGAGATGCATATCCGGAGCCAATTAATAAGTCAAAAGACTCAAAACTACATTCATCAATGATAATGCTAACTCGCAAGAATATTTGTGACATCCTGATTTTCAACCCTGTTTTCGATAATATGAAATGGGCTTTTCACCAACGCGATTATAGTTCTTTTCTCTAAGCTGATCACTCATGAAATAATTAGTCTATTAGGCGAAGCTGTTAAGGGATTTTAACGCAATAGACTTGAGAATTCAACTACAAATCGACTATTCAACCGTGCTAATCTACAAGGGTCAATACGACACTATCAAAATCGATCAGAGATCAGAGATAGGTTGGTTCGACAGAGATATGTGATTAAAGTGTGGGTGATTCCACCTAATTGCAAAATTCTCGTCAAACGGTACTAAACTGATTTTTTTTCATTTCTATATCTTGTGCCCGTATTTGAAACCTCGAGATTTTCACGACAACCGAGGGTTGCCAATGAGTTGAAGATGTTACATGTGGTTCGAAAATAATCGATCACGAGTCAATTGCACTAAAAATTCCTAAAAGCTACCCGATAGGCTAGGTCACGCTAAAATCGCGCCCGGTTGAAATTAACCGTGAATTTGAACCCAATTTCAGAAATTGAAAGTTCTGTAATGTCATGATTCATTTTAGGAATGTCAACTCATCCTCCGAAGATTTTTCAGCAAACCAAAGTTTTTAGCGAAAAATCAAATTTAGGCATTTTTAGACCAGGAAAATTAGAGGACCATACCACCGGCCGTGGTGGCTCCGCTGGGTAGGCTCCAGACCTCCAAACGGGAGGTCCAAAGTTCGAAGCCTCGCGTTGTAGGGAGGCTGGCGAATCATTAGGCGATTTAAGTGTGGCGCCCTGGTGGTGGGTCCTAGGCTAGCGTCACCTGGGGGTTTAAGTGGCGGCTGCCGGCCAAAGCGGTTCCTCCAGCACCAAAAAAAAAAAATTAGAGGACCATTTTTTATTGCACTTTTGGCTTTCAAGTTGGACTAATTGGCAAAGAAAAATGTGAAATGTGATATAGGCACCTTGGCTAAATTTATGGGCATCAATTTGGGTGGATTCGAGTTGAAATTGAATCGAAATTGGAGGGCCAAATGTTCAAATTTGTAACTAGGGGGTGCAGCAACCTTTTAAACCCTTTGAGAAGCCATGGAGGGAAAAGTGGCTGAGGGTGATGGCTGTGGATGGTGGAGGCAAGAGTTGAGTGTTTTAGATATTTCTAGTTGACTATTGAGGCCATTTGGGTCCCCCTCTTTAGCAGCTGTCTTCCTCTTCCTCCTTGCCTGTGCTTTATCCATTGTTGAGGTTAATTGAGTTCAAGAAAACCAGAGGAAGTCAGCCAAGAGCCAACAGCCACCATCGACCGCCCTAGCCGCCCGTCCGAGGAAGCCGAGCTCCGCCTGAGCCCACCGGAGCTGCTCGATCCCGCCCGCGCGTCTAGGCCGCCGACGAGCCCTCAATCTAGCTCCGCCTGAGCCACACCGTCGCCGTTCAGCCGCCGGAGTCACCACCGTCACCCGCTACAACCGCATGGTCCACCTCCTTGCCGTTTCCACGCCAAGCAGCCGCTCGGACCGCCTCCTTCAGCTGCGACCAGAACCGAGCCTCACAGCTCAGCTGTGAGCTTTGTGGCCCGTTTTAGGCCCTGTCCGAACCTCCGTTGGTGTCGCTCCAGGCTTGGTTCTCGCCCGCCTTGATGTCGCCATCGCCGTGAACTCATCGTCCCGTAAAACCGGTGAGTTTACTTGCTAAACTCTGCTTAGAGAGTTAATGACGTTTAGTAGGTAATTAGTTTAGACTAAGTATGGATTAGATAGTTAGTTAGTTTAGATTAATGATTTAATTTCTTAATTATGCTTGTTAGATGGTTAAAATAGATTAATTAAGGGCTAATTAGATTGTACTATTTATCTAGATATGTGCATTAATTTTCTAGGCCCGTTTAGGTGGTTAGATTAGCGTTTCCAGCCTAGGGTTGCATTTATTGGATTAATTGGTATTTATTTAATTAATTTTGTAATTTATTTAATTATTTATTATTTTCTGAAAATTATACCGGGATAACCAGTGACCGGAATTTCGTGCTGATTACAGTGGTGTGCTTAGTTTATGCAATTGAGTGTTAATTTGTGCAAATTGAGTGGTGATTGTGATTTTGAGTATTTATTTCAAAATTACGAAATTTTGGTAATTAATTAGAAATTACCAGGTGTCAGGTTTTGACACCGAAAATGGCTTTAAATACTATATCAAATAGTAGGATTTTAAAATGAAGGATATCAATTTTTTTAGTTTGATTTGACCGTGAACCCACACATGATTATTTTACCGAGTATTTTTATTAGGAAGAAAATAGGCCAAGCAAATTATTTTAATTAAGGCATTTGAGTGCAATACACAATGTCATTGGCTGGAATTGAGTGTATGTGTGATGGTTATGAGAACCCGTCACCTGATGTGTGTCGGGTAAATGATGCTCCTATGTGGAATGCCCCTAACAACGGATGCCAGTCGTAGTAGAGGCTGGGCCGATGCTCCTATATGGAATGCCATCTTGAGATAGACGTTGCCATGCCCGATGGTGCGAGACGACGCCCGGTTACGTCGGAAGACCGCTGTGTGTCGGGTAGATTATGCCTATGTGGGCAGTAATCAATTGAAACGCGTGATTGATTGAGATAAACGCGCCTGATTATGGGACAAAATTGTGTGACACGGAATGAGATGTGTCATAACGATTTGGTCTTATATTCGAGACCCCTGTGATTGATTGAGCTATGTGAGACGTTCCAATTTATGTGTGCATTCATTATATGCATCTATTATACAGATTGTACTAACGTACAAGAAGGAACTGAAGCGAGGTGAGTCTTGTGTGATGTGTGGTTAGACTGCCTCCAAGCGTATTTCTTTCCTAATCGAGGTTTAGGGCGTGAACTCGCTGAGACATTATCTCACCCCGTCATGGGCTCAATTCTTTCAAGTCCTTAGATGGCGGTCTCTCCGAAACATTTTGGTTAGCCTCGGGGGGTTACCGAGTGGAGCATGGACGTCCCTGTCCTTGGGAGTCATTGGGTCTATGAGCTAGTTGTGACCATTGTTTGGGTCGATGAGGGCCTACCGCAAAGGGTACCTCATCGATTCAGGGCATGGTTTCGCCATGGACTCAATAGGTATAGGGTAGGTCCCCTTCAAGGATTTGATATCCCCGCCATTGCAATCAACGGCGCTCTAGGCGAGAGTGCAGCTGACCCTCTTGATGGGTTGTGGAGGACTCGAAGCCCCAGGAGCCTATGGAGGTGGAGTCCGAAGGATCAGTGAATGTGTTCAACTAGTACGTCGTAGGACAACTTATTTTTTAGAGCCGATCTTTTTGTAGACTTTTGTATATAAACCCAGTGTGTTTATAAAAAAGTGTTTTGTGAAAATTTGTATCCTACTTTTCTATCACATATTTGTATTATCCGAGGATTTGTTTATTTGCTTCTGCATGTGCATAATCAATTGGGTTGACGACGCATTCTGGGACATCACAAGTTTTATTGACCACCGAAAGATGTGCGCGCGCTCGAGGTTCAGGGCGTGACAATATTATACAGATTGGAAAGAAAAGGAAAAGGTTATCGACAAGACAAGGCGGTCCAATGATGAGATTACATTTTGAATTTACATTGTTCGATCTTCTTCGCGGTGATGAAGATTTTTAAGTTCAATTAAATATACTTTTTTAGGGTTTCATTGTACAATTGCTACACCAATTTAGATAGGTATAAATGCACTTCTTATAACAAGCATGGAGAATTACTGCTATTTGACATTTTCTATTATTAGTTCTTGTACAGGGACTTATGTTATTGACTTTGGTTTCTCAAAGAAACTAATAGGAAAATGTAGCTCCAAGGAAAACTTCTCCAATATATGAATTTTAAAAATGTGTCTGGGTTCACTATGCCTATCTAGAATAAAGCTACCTAGATTTGATAGATTGAATATTTGAATTATGATGTTGGCATCTTTTCTTTTATTTTTCTTTCCTTTTTTTGCCGGTGGTGTTCTTGATGCTTTTACTTTAATAACTTTTCAGAAAAATTTAAGAGCAACGAGATAGGAAATTAATATGATGACATTATATTACACGTGAAAGCTACTAAGCAAATGGGGGAAATTGTCTAATCCGTCTTAAACCTATAGTATGAATAACAATTAAGTCTTAAACTTTCTAAATTTGCCCATTTAGTCCTATGCCTTTTGCATGAAATTTCAATAAAATCCTTCAGGCCAATTTTTATTGGAAATGGTTGATATGGCGGTATGCCACATAGGACATTTGGAGATGGCTTAGACCGCCACAACATTGGAATTTTGCACAATAATTAACGACTAAATTAAATTTGAAAAGTTTAAGACTCAATCAACATCTGTATAATAGATTTAGAACTAATTGGGTAAATTTCCCATGCAAATGGCGAAGCAAAATGTGTGTCGAACGTGTGTTGAACGTGTGATAGGGAAGTCCACAGAGATTGTGTTGACTAAGAAACCAAAGGAATAATACATGGAAGTTTGGGAATGGCTGAAAAAGGAACATCGAAATATGTTGGGTTTCAGACCAGATCGAATCTGCCCATGATGGGCTAACCAAACTTGGCCCACAAACTTTTATGTATGATTCCAGCCGGACTCACTTTCACTCAAAAACTTAAACAAATGAGTTATAAGCCAACTAGAATATATTAACTTCTCTATACTACATCAATTCTCTAATATGAGACTTCTCTAATATAACTCACACATGTATCTTAACAATCTCCCCCTCACGTGTGAGCTCCGGTGTTAAGTTTGCTCCCCCTTAATTGGAGTATCCTTCTACATTAATTTATCTCAACTTGAATCTCCAATGCTCAAGTTCATCGAGCTTGTGTTTTGACATTACAATGCCCACCTGCTTAAAAATAGCGTTGGTCGCCAAATTCCTTTCTTGAGATATTTATTAAACACCAATATACATTGAGAATGGGCCACCAATCAACCTTCCATGTGAGATTTTGTGGGACCACTACCAACTATTCTAAAAACTTAAACTGTTAGATAAAGACATGGTTTGATATTTACACGGTATCAAAGTAGGAAATCTTGAATTTAAATATTTCCCTACCCTATTTGTGTCATGCCCTGAGCCTCGAGCACATGAACATCCCTCAATGGTCAATTAAATTTGCGACATCCCAGGACGTGTCGTCGACTCTTTTTTTTTTATCTTTTAATTAAACACATGCGGAAGCAACTCAAGTAAATGACACACAATCAATCATCACAGCAGGGATAGTAAAACAGAGAAAATATTTCCAAAGGCACAACCTTTATTTATTACTTGTTAACCCTAGGAAGTTTAACAATTATAAGCCCATTCCAAAAGGCGACTTCCTACCGACCAACTTAAAAACCCACTAGGGTCAAGATTAACCTAAAATTCACTAACGGCAAGGTCGGTCAAAATGTGTCGCATCTTGCGCCCACCTCAATCATACCTAGCAGTTCTCCATGCTAGGTAAGATATAAATATCAGGAAGTCAACTTACTAAACCTTGATTAGGAAGCTAATTCACCTTGAATGCAGCCTAAACAAGTAACGGCATACAACCTTACATCGCCTTGACCCACCTCTATATATTAGTACATCTCACATGGCAATATTAATGCAACATGTATAAATAATAATCAATACACATTCAAAATATTCTAGGCATATTGCCAACACACGTGTTCTAATTATTACGACCCATCGGGCCATGGTCAACACTAGAGTCGGTGGTCTTTTGGCATGACCAGATATCGTCCCGCCCCATCTAGCACGACATCGTCTAAAACCCCCACCTAGACGGCATTTCATAAAAGAGTATCGGTCTAGTCTCAACCGTGACTCAGCATCTGAACCCCCGCTGGACATCTGATAAAAATTGAGCATCGCCCCCAAACTCCCGTTGGGTGACGAGTTTGATTAAATGAACACTCAAACACACTAACAATCAAATCAATTCTTATTGTCATTAATTAACCTAGAACAAAAGAATTCGTTCTCAAATAATCAACTTTGGTAATTTCTCACACTTAAAAATTCCCAATAAAATATTCGTACGTGATCACGTATTTGAAATCAACACATCAAACTTTGCACTCTTCTATTTTAAAATCCCATTGTTTTATTTAGCACGTAAAATTTGGCGTCCAGACTCAACACCTCAAAATTCTCTATTTTCTTGCCTAGACCCCTTTTTTCGGAAATAATAAATAAAATCTATAATTGGGCAATCAATAAAATAATATCACAAGCTCAAACAATTGGAATTAGGCACAATCTCATCCACAAAAACGAGCATAAAATTCCAATTAATAGCTAATCAATCATTAATTACACTAATCGTGATTAATTAAGCTAAGCACGATTAATTAGGCTAAGAGAAATTGATTAAGCTAATTGCAATTAATTAGGCTAAACTTGATTAATTAACCTAACTATAATTAATTAAAAACTAATCATCGTTAATTAAAATAATTACAATTAATTAAACAAATTACTATTAAATAAAAATAAATCACGATTAATCATATAAATCACTATTAATTAAACTAAACTCGAATAATTAATCTAACTACAATTAATTAATCTAATCGTACTTACTTAAACTAATCGCACTTAAATTTAATCTAAACCGTCCTTAATCGCAATTAAGGCTAAACTAAAATTAACTAATACTAACCGTCATTATCCATAAACTAATCTACCCCATAAATGTAATTAACACCCTAATTCACGATTAGAAAGTTAACTCACGGGTTTTCCGGCGAGGGCGAGCTCGTGGCGACGGCGGCACGACAGCGTCGAGAACATGATGCTCGCAGCTCATATAGAAACTCGACAGTGACAGCGACAGCTCCTCAAGCTCACAGCTAACTTGCTTGAGGTTTCAGTGGCGGTCCGATGGTGAGGGCTCGGAAATGGTGGTGACTCGATGATCACTTGCGGTGGTTTGAGTGACGGCACAAGGGACGGTGGATGAGCAGCGGTGATGGTAGCAGTGGACGGTGAGGACAGGCAGTGAAATGGTGGTGGTGGTGATGGATGGTGGTGAACGGCGACAGTGGAGATGGTGAGGTGGTGAAGATGATGATGGTGGTGAGGTGGTGGATGGCAAAATGAGGGAAGGAGAAGAAGAAGGGATGAAGATGAAGGTGAGATGAGGGAGAAAAATGAAAAGAGGAAGTTGAGAAAATGGGGGCTGATCTACAGGGGGAAGAATGACGTGAGGGGGAGAGAGAAAGAAATTTAAATTTTTTCCCCAAAAACTCATAATTTCTTCACACAACTCTTCCTCAATTTCCTCTTAGCCTAGTATTTTGTCCCCTCAATTTCTTTTTCTTTTCCTTTTATCTTTAAAGCCAAAATTATGGCCAACAAATTACAACTTTGCCATTGGGTCCATTTTTTCTTTCCGAATTTCAATTTTCCGTCCAATAATTCCTTTTTTGAAAATTTCGAACTTGCCGATAACTTAACGGACGATAAAGCAACGTCCAATAAATTAGTCTTGCGACTCTCGAATGTTCGATACCCGAAATCGAATTAAAAATCAATCAAACATGACTTTAATATGACATAAATTATCGGGTGGCTTTTAGGGGTCCTCGCACGTTCAACCCATGGTCAATAATTTTCGATTCATGTTTGTGCCTCTTCGAATCATGGACAACCCTCAGTTGTCATGTAATCGCAAGGGTTCAATTACATACCATGAATATAATATCAATAAAAAATCAATTTATTGTCGTTCGACGTGAATATCGTAATCATGCGGAATCATCCGCAAATCGACTACATACTTCCGTCAAATCAATTTATATCCATTCGTTAATTGATTTATAACAACGTAGTATTGACCATTGACGATCCTTATGGTTGAGTAGTCTATCCCTGATCGAATTCTCCAGTCTTTCGTGTTGTTAACCATTTACGATCTCACACAATTGATTAGTTAACTCGTGAGTGATCAGTTCAGAGTAAAATAACCATAAATGTGTTGATGAAATAACTATTTCATATATTTTGAAATGGGACCAAATTTCAAGATATCACAATTTACCTTCCAAATTATATATGTTCACAACTTTAGGCTTAGGCAAAAGTCCAGCCTACACATGAGGGAGAGTATTAGAGTAAATAAATATCAAACCACTCATTCATCTAACAGTTTAAGCTTTAAAACAGTTGGTAATGATCCCACAAAATCTCATAAACTACATTTTAAAAATTTAGTATCTCCAACGAGAGCAATCGGGTCAGCAAGTCATTTGACAAGTAAATGGTAGCTTTCTTGTGAAGACAACAATAAAACAACAAACTCTGGGAAAAAGATGGGTTTCAATAAGGCAACAAATATTATCCTAAGCATAGGGTTTTTGAGATAGGGTGAGTTGAATATTTCAGAGCTTTAGCCTCTAAAGCAAGAATTGCTTCACTCAAAAGCCCTCTATGGAAAAGGTCTTGGCCTTCTTTGAAGGGATAAGGGTGGCCAACATATGGATTAGTTCTGAGAAAACATACACTCGCCTTGAACATGAATGATTCGACATAAATGTAAAAGCATGAACTTGGAAGATAGATAATTATGTTACAATATCATTTAAATTATTTGAGTAGTGTAGTCATAAACATAGTTGATTCCATGAGAGTATCTCAGAAACTTTAAATTCATTATTTAGAATTATGGAAACAAAAGCAAATTCTTCATACTTCAAACATGAAGGCAAAATCCGTAGGAAATGACAAGTAGAAAGTGAAGTCATGATAATGTCTTCGTTGAAATTGCTTTGGTGATAAATGGCAAGAACACATCATGAGTGTCAAAACTTGGCACGGTTAAATACTTAGATACCAAAATTTCCAAAAGGTATACTTAAGTACCACATTTATTCGAAATTGGATACTTAAGTGCCAACTTTGGCAAAGGTAGCCGAAAGTCCGACATTATATTATTTTAAGAATAAATGTAGTCTATGTGGCTCACTGGAGTTGCCTACTAAGCAATCAATGTGACCGCAACCCCAAGGATAAAGTGTCAAAAGGTGGGCACCCAAGGAGTGGCTCTCATCCAATTTGATGCGTTATAATGGGCGGAAGAACTCATCCCGAAAAGTTAGTTGTCCAGGAGAAGGAACCCAACCCATTATAAGCCCCAAAAAATCTCCTTAGTTGCCCGATGTGGAACTTTGCCGCATCAAATCTAAACCACTACATAGTCAAAGTTGAAAATCAACTTGACACCTAAAGATTAAAGTTGTAAGGTTTGATCGTAACGGAAAATACTGTGGAAGGTTCTCTAACATAGGTCATAATTATGATGCTTTTGCTTTATTCTTGGAGAGATGTAGCATAATTGCTTAATATATAACGATGGGTACCCCCCAGCAAAATGGTGCTCTTGAGCGACGAAATCGTACTCTAATGGATATGGTGTGAAGTATGATATGTCATAACACTCTACTAGAGTCTTTTTGCATTGAAGCTCTCAAAATAGCTATGCATGTCACGCCCCGAATCTCGAGCACGCACACATCTCTCAATGGTCGATCAAATTGCGACGTTCCCAGGACGCGTCACCGACCCAATCATTTTATTGCACATGCGGAAGCAAAATAACAATCTCCAGACAAGAAACAAACATGGGATAGAAAAGCAAGACAACCAATAACACAAAACATATATTATAAATAGTCAGGTTTATATACAAAAGAGTCTAAACCAAAAAGAGAGCTACTGAGCCATCTAGGCACTAGACACCTCATCCATGGACTCCGGGTCCACCACAACACCATCAGGAGTGTCGAGGTACATAGGATGCCCTACTTCCCACTCCCCAGTTCCAATGGGAGGCTCGTCAAAACCTTGTAGGGGACCCTCCCGACCCCGTTGAGGAAAGTTAATGAACCATGCTATGAATCGATGAGGTACCAACTGAGGTCGGCCCTCCTCGACCCATACCACAGACTCAACTAACTCTCGGGTCAGGGTGGTCCCAGGAATAGGGAAATAGGTGAACTAAAAGTCCATCACCTACGTGACCCCATATCATACCTGTCATACCTCCATTTAGGGACTTGAAAATTGTAAACCACAACCGGGTAAGACAGTGTCTCAGTGAGTCTACACCCTAAACCCCAATTAGGACGATAATACACCTAGAGGCAACCTAAGCACTCATTAGATGAGGGACTTACCTCGCCTCAACACCTTCCTGCACGTCAGTACGGTTCATACATAATATGCATACGGTAAATGCAATCAGCAATTGGGAACACTTCAAATCATATCTCAATCAATCATAGGATCCCGACTACAAGGCCAAATTGTTATGACACGTTACATTTTGTACCACACAATTTTGTCCCATAATCAGGCATGGTTATTTCACTCATTCAAGCATCCCAATTTTAATGACCCATCGGCCTTATCCAACTTAACAATCGGCAGTCACTCGGCATAGCCAAGCGTCATCTTGCTTCGTCGAGCATGACAACGTCTATCTCTAGACAGCATTCCCGAATGAGCATCGGCCCAGCCTCTACTGCGACCGGCATCCGTTGACAAGGGGCATTCCCAAAGGAGTATCGTCCGGTGTAAATGCTCGTGACAGGTTCTCCTAACGTTCACACGCACATCTAATCCCGGTCAAGGACATCGTGCTTTGCACTTAAATGCCTCAATTAAAATAATGCACTTAGCATATTTTCTTCGTATTAAAAACACCCGGTAAAATAATTGTGCATGGATACATAATCAAATTGAACAATAAAAAGTGATATACTCATTTTTAAAAATCCCACGATTTTATATAGTACTTAAAAATCTTTTTTGTGTCAAAACCCAACACCTGGTATTTTTCTAATTAAATACCAAAAATTCATATTTTTTAAATAATAAACCAAAATCACCAATCAACATCCAATTGCATAAATTAACACTCAATGGCACAAACCAACTACACCACGACAATCAGCGCGAAATTCTGACGACGAGCTATCCTAGTATAATTTATGGAAATAAATAAATGATTAAATAAATTACATTTAATTAAATAAATTACAAATTAATTAAACTAAATCACTAATTAACCTACCTACACTAATATAACCACATAATTGAACTTAATTAACTAATCTACAAAACTAACTAATCTAATCTAACTACCTAATAGCTAATTAGACTAACTAATTAATCCTATTAACTTAGGCATATAACTAATTGCCACTAATTACCACTAATCTCTAATTAAATTAACTAACCCCCTAATCTCTAATTAAGCTACTAATCCATCTTTAAGCATAATTAGCACCCTAATTAGAGTTTAGAACGTAAACTCACCATATTAGCAAATAAACTCATTCATTGCGACAGCGACGCGAAGGCGAGCAAGACTCGGGCCTATAGCAACACCCAAGGAGGCTCGGAAGGGCCCGAAAATAGTCTACAAAGCCTCAGTACTAAGCTAGAACTTCGGTTCTATGGCTGAACCGAAAGGCTAGCTCGGGGCACGGCGCGAGGAGAAGGAGGGTGGCGGACAGCCAGGCGAGACCAGGCGATGACAGGGACCAGCTGGAGCAGTGGAATGGCGGGCGGAGGTGGCTCGACGGGTGGTTGACAAGCTGGATGGCGGACGCACAGGACGGGGTCACGGGCAAAGGTAGGCGGCTCAGGGCTAGCCTCGCGGGCGACTAGGCGGACTGGCAGCGGCTTGGACGGCGGCAGAGGAGAGCTTGCTGTTTCGATGAGGGCCGGTGGCTGTTTTGCTGGTTCTCTAGTTTTGTTTCAGCAACAATGGAGAGTGAGGGAGTGAGGAAAAAGAAGAAGAAGTTGCTGCTACTGGAAGGGGGGACAAGGGGCCACAAAGCAAGCCAAAAGATTTAAAACATTCAAGTAGAGCCCCAAAGTCTTCAACTCTATCACCAGCAGCCATTTCCCTCCCAAAGCTTCTCAAACAAGCCACAAATGATGCCTAAATGTTCCAGCCCCCCATGGCCTACGAATTTCATGCATTCCATCTTCAATTCAATTCAATTTCACACCAATTAACCCCAATTCAATGGCCAAATTGCTAAAGATGAAACTCACACCAAATTCCACAATTTTCCTCGCCAATTGATCCAACTTCAAGGCCAAAAATGTACACAAAAATGTACACAAAAATGGCCCTCCGAATTTCCCGGTTTTAAATCACTCAATTTTGAATTTTCCCCAAAAATCTCGGACTTACCAAAAATTCTTCATAAGATGAGTCGACGTTCCTAAAATAAATCGTGACACGCTAGAACTTTTAATTCTTGAAATCGGGTTCAATTTCATGATTAATTTCAACCGAACGTGATTTTAACGTAATCTAACCTACCGAGTAGCTTTTAGGAATTTTTAGCGCGTTTGACCCGTGGTTGATTATTTTCGATCCACAATGTGCATCTCTGACTCATAGGTGACTCTCGATTGTCATAAAAATCTCAAGTTTTCAATTACGGGCATGAGGTACAAAATCGACAAAAAAATCTGTTTAGTGCCGTTCGACGCGAATTTTTGCAATTAGGTGGAATCACCCATAATTTAATTACATGCCTCTGTCGAATAGATATATCTCCAGTGTCTAATCAATTTTAACGGGGTCGTATTGACCCTTGTAGATTAGCACGGTCGAGCAGTCAATTTCTGATCGAATTCTCAAGTATGTCTTGTTTATATTCCTTAACGGCTTCACCTGATAGATTAGTTATCTCGTGAATGATTAGCTTAGAGAAAAAAATATAGGCGCGTCAATGAAAAGCCCATTGCGAAAGGACTAGTACGCACACCTAGAGGGGGCTAAATAGGTGTATATAAAAATTTTATTTGCAAGACTTAATAAAATAAATTGCCTTTGAAAATGATTGACTAAGGATGTAAACTGCTTTAAATAATTCTATAAGACAATTATATAAAGCAATGAAATAAGAAGTTAAGGAAAGAGAATTGGAACACAAGATTTATAGTGGTTCAGCTTAATCCAAGCCTACATCCATTCTCCCGCGCTGACAACCCACTGGCTGAATTCCACTATGAATCAAAAGAGATTATACAGCTTGTGATCTTCGACTTCCTCAATGGAGAGTCTTAGCTAGTCTCTTCACAAAGTCTCACTATGTGCTTCTCTCTTTTGCATACAATTTGAGCTCGATGAATTGAAAGAACAAGGAACAAAGAGATTCAGACTTTGAAATTCTTCTTTCACGCACTACTTCGAACAACTAAAGAGTCCGCCTTCAATACTCCTTCATGCCTTCACTAGCATTGGCACTTTCCAAAGGAATTCTTCCAATCTACCCATTGGACAGAATCAATTAAGGTGATCTCGAGTCGTTGAATGATTTGTGATGAAAGCCCATCAATCATGTTCACCCATACAATCAGGATCTTTGGTTTCCATAAGTAGAACCTTCCAAGTTTGCTCGCCTTTCAAAAGATCTTCAAATCGGAGTAGATTCCAATAAGAATAATCAATCTTGCTGACGATGATGTATCCAACCAAAAAGGTCTTCCATAACCATACGAATCGAATCCTTGAAGATAATCTGTCATCTGGATAAGTCTTCTTTCTTCGTCTGGAAACTGTCAGTGAGGGCAGACTTTGAGTCTTGAGTCTGGCGGTCTTCAGACTTTGACGACAGAGTTTGGAGTTCTTTAGACTTTAACACTTGCCTAAAGCGGCCAAAGCTATAAGTTGTAAATGGGTCTACAAAACTAAGCTAGACCCTAAAGGTAATGTAGAAAAGTATAATGCTAAACTAGTTGCAAAAAGTGTCACTCAAAAAGAATGAGTGGATTATAATAATACTTTTTCCCCTGTGTCGAAGAAGGATTGTTTTACAATAGACATGGCCTTAGTAGCTCATTATGATTTAACGCTACATCAAATGGATGTGAAAAGAGTATTCTTTTTAATGGAGACTTATAAGAAAAAGTCTCTACGGCACAACCACAAGGTTTTGTGGTTGAGGGCAAGGAACACATGAAATGCAAATTGAAAGTTTATCTATGGTTTGAAATAAGTCTTAAGACAGTGGTATCTCAAGTTTCATGATGTGATCGGTAATTTTGGCTTTAAAGAAAATGCAATGGATCAATATATATCTTAAGATTAGTGGGAGTAAATTTATCATTCTAGTATTGTATGTAAATATATATTACTTGCTAGCAATGATAAGGATATGTTGTATAAGACCAAGAGTTTTCTTTCACATAACTTTGAAATGAAAGACCTTAATGAAGCCTCTTATGTAATAGGCATTGAGATTTATAGAGATAAATCACGATGAATCTTAGGATTATCTTAGAGAGCCTATATTGAAAAGATTCTCAAGAGATTCAACATGCATAACTACTCTCTCAGTGTTGCCCCTATTGTTAAGGGTGACAAAATCAGCTTACTGCAATGTCCTAGAAATCAACTAGAGCTTGGACAATTAAGCATATTCCCTATGCATCTGCTATATGGAGTCTTATGTATGCTCAAGTATGTACTTGCCCAAAGATAAAGTATGTTGTGAGAGAAAGAGTCCAAAATCAAATTGTGTCCATTTAGTATATTGGTATGAAAGCTATGTTAGCAGATCCCATAACGAAAGTCTTACCACCCAATCTCTTTCGAGAACATGTTGCTAGTATGGGTTTTGGTTAATAGCGTTTAGTTTAGACCATGGTTTTGGACATATGACATATTTTTATTTATTTTGTGATTACCTCATGTAATGGATTTAGATTTATTGTTTGGTGCTTCTTATTATACGTGCACCTTCGAAGCTTTTTGAAACAAACAATTATGTATGGACCTCATGAACATATTTATATTATGAAACATTGTAGTTCATGACTATTAAGTCATTAAATGTTGTGTTTAATGTTTGTGCTGGAATAGTAACTCGAGAGCGGTACTGTGACATTAGAACATGGATATTGGCTTCAAATCTCTGTTGTATAAATGTCAGACATGACTTTACTTAAGGGGTGTTATATATGCTTGATTATGTTGTGTAAAGCCTCATAAATTAGATTGATAATAGAATCTTTAGGAAAGTGGGAGAATGTTGGAGTTGACGAGGTCCAATCTATTTATACGGCTTATCAGTCTATTACTTAGCATCTAATATATGCCCATTTTAATTAAATATATTATGGGCAATATATTTGTGACATCCAATTAGGCATGTAGATTGCACGTCTTAAATTTGATGGAAGGTTTAGATTTGACAGCTCTAGGATTGATTCGATCACTCCCTCTATATAAGGTCTCTTTGGTGGAGAAAATGTAAACATTCCATTATCACACTTCCGCTAATTCCACAAAATTGTTGAGAGAAAAATACACACCTTTCACAACCATCATGGAGGAGAGTGGTGAAGATCCATACTCACAAGAAGACATTTCCTCGCTCGCTGAATCAAATAATGGCTCTATTTGATTCGGGTATGCTACATTGATTAATTTGATATCATGCTCATGTGATTGAAAGATTTTATTATCCTAACAAATATATCCATCACCACTAATCCACCTGTACTTGTTATTGAATCTCTACCGTCAACTAGTATTGACATCTAAATTTTGGCAACCCGATCATTCATTTCTTGTATAAAAAATTAGGGATTAATTTTAATCCCTAAACAAAAATATTAGAATTAAGTTGCATAGCATGTAGTTTTAGGAGCATCTATTATTTAGTTAATATATTTATTAATTGCATTAGCATTGGACCAGCGGCAAACAATCATGAACTTAAAAGTGAATGAATTGAGCCCACATAGCTGGACAAAATTCGGCTAAAACAAGGGGACCAAGCGGGCGGAATTTCCATGGAAAGACGGGCCGCATTGAGGTTAATTTAATCTAATTTCAGCCCTTGGGAATTAATTAAAATAAGTCTTGAGCTTCACTCGGCTCATCATATGAAAAAGGCTTAAATTAAGCCCATGAGATCAAGTTTAAATCCAATTTTGCAATATATAGTATGTTATGCCTCACAAATTAGTTGGGCGGAATCCCAATCTCAGAGCATAGAGTGATAGACGTGAGGAGTAGAGAGAAAAGATAAAAAGCAATCTTGGCCAAGCTTTGGCCAAGACCGTTGCCGCGCTGCGCCGCTGCTCGCTCGTTGTCCATGATGCCGTCCCGCACTGCCTCTCTCTCTCTCATTGCACTGCCACCGCTGTCCCTACACCTGTGAGTCTTCCGGGCGACGTCCCACTAGTTGTCGAATGCAGAACAACAAGTTTCAGGCGATGCTCGGCTGAGCAGACGAGCTCTAGCGAATTTCCGCAAACGATCCAACCGCGAGCAGCGTCCTTGTTCCAGGCGATCCAAACAATTTCCAACGAGCCGACGTAAAACTCCCAACAATTATTGACGCAAGAAGACAAAACTGAAGAGCAATCGATGGAAATTTGTTTTACTGCTGAAAGGAGACCAATTGCTGGAATTTGGGAGCGCATTATTTCTTTGGTCTAAGCTCCAAGAGGAAAAAGCCAAAAGTTGACTTGAGCCGCTATCAGTCCAAGCTGCTTTCAGGTCTCATAAAGCCCGTTCGAGATCCCACCACAACAATTACTGCAGAGATCCTTTGCTGTGGGTCCTCTCCGTGAGCTCCCCAGTCGATCGTCCATTAGCCACCAGCCGCCGCCGCCACTTGCTGCTGCCATCGAGCCATATGCGTGCCGGTCTCTTGAGCAGCCGCCCGAGTCCCTAGTTGCATCCCCATTGCTACATCAATTCATCATTGCGAGCTTGACGTCCCTACAACCCAAGCTCGCTAACCCCGTTGCATAACCATCATCGCCATCCACATAACGCTTGTCGCCGCTCGCCACCGTGCCACCTCGAGGAGCCGGTTGTGATTCCAGTCCAATCTCATTTGGTCCAAATTTGGAAAGAGTATCCTCGAATTAGGTAAGATACTTATCTTCAATATATTCCGCATGTTTTGCTACCTTATTTGAGTAATTTAGTATATTCTAATATCTCTTGTTAGATATTAGAAATATTCTGTTGAAAATTAAAATATTATGTTAAATATTTAATTAAATAATGTAATATCCACAAAATCATAAGATATCCTCAAGTTAGGAAACTTTCCTAATTTAACAACGTATTTGGACGACCATCCGATCTCTAACTACGACATACGATGCTTGGGATATGGAAAATCTTCTATCCTATCTATAACCATTTGGATACTATTATTGATTTACTCATTTTTAAATTTGAACGGATAAGCCTTCCATCAATATCTATAACCACTTGGATTTGATCGTTGGTTTATTTCGTGTCCTTATTGAGATAGATAACATAAGACTATGGATTACGTTATTTAATTAAATATCTATCCATTGTTTGATTGCTTGCTTTAAAAAGGAAAACCTAAAAAATATCTTTGAATTAGATTTGATTCTTGCTATAATATTGCTTGTTTTAGGCTAGATTGCATGTTTAAATTAGGTTATCTATTTATTCCGAATTTTCAAAATTAAAAAAGAAATACCAAAACCATTGCTTTAGGATGTTAAATTTCCTTTTCTTTAATTAAAATTGCATGTTTAATTATTGGGTAGTTTTAATTTCGAATTTAAATTAAAAAGAAAATAAATAAATAAAAACATGTGTGTCACGTAAAATTAGATCTTCTCTTGCACGTCATTTAGTCATCACATGCTTAGGATCATGTAAACGTATGACATAATAGGATAGTTGCATTAATATCTACCCATCATTAGATTGGGTCACGTAAGTAGCATCGCATGACATATACTTTGCATATTAGGTTGCACATTGCATGTCACGTTAGTTATAGAAAATCATTGCATTGCTTATGGATTAGGTTTCATTAAATAAGAAAAAACCCTAAAAGATTAAGTAACTACGTACTAATTAGAAATCATATCTAGGGCCATTAATGTGAATTATGAGCTAACATTGCAGATGTTTTTATTACTAAAGTAAGTCTTGCAATTTATTTATTATTTTATTGGGTGTTAAATTGATGGATTGCACACCGACATGGAGATGGAATAATAAAATGAACTCAAGCTATCTCATAAATATTTTTTTTCATGAAAAGAATGATATCAAAATAGTATAATCAAGTCCTCGTACTCAAAATGTAAAATAATTCTCCTATTATTTGACTTAAGTATCTAATCGACCTATTGCAAACTGATTAGTGGCGACTTTTAATTGAAAAATCATTGGTATGTCAAAAACTTGAATCTAGGTCGCGAATTGGTATGGGCTTGAAAGAGTTAAGTTTAATCTTAGTAATACATTAGCCAAACCCTAAGTGATTTCCCCGAGGTTAGGTCGCGATACAACTGCCACTGCATGGGAAAAAACCACTTCAGGCTACCGTTCTCTCCAATACCAGCACCATTAATCATCACCAGCCACTAATGTTTCACATTCACAATCACTAAACAAGTTTATGGAGAGCACATATTGGAGAGACAAATCAAGATGGACCTCTCGTAGTATGGACGCTTTGGCTATAAGCCCATTCCCTCGCCGAACAAATATCACAAGGATGCCATTGGAAAATATGTAAAAACGGGAGATAGAGGCCAAAGAGAAACATACATGTGCAATTTTGGTCTTATGATGGTAGCAACACTCAAACAACAAGGGTTTCTCAGTAGTGCTAATCCAACTAATGTACATCTACAAATTGTTTTGCCGAAACTACTCCCACAACAAAATGTCTTTTACCAAAACTACTTTTTCAGCTTTTATTTAAGGAAACCAAGGCTTTGTGCTAACTCTGGTCAGAGGATGTCTCTCATGAAAGGAGATCGGTTTCTTCGATTCATGCAACACTGTACAATTCCAAATCAAGCCGAAATGTAATTGATGGCAAGATTTAGAAATTATATATTCAATGACATAACAATATGGAAACAAACTATGCTAGTATTTAATCGATTACACAACTTGAGAATGTAAGAGCACAGCATTGGGATTTAATCGATGATGCAGCACCAAGATAAAGATACACACTGAAATCTAAATGACGACACGAATCAAAAAGTTACAGCTAAGGAAATTCAATAAACGGTGCTAGAAAGGTAATTAAAAGATAAGATTTTGTTTAATTTGTGTGGGGCATCTTGATGGACAACCAACGGTATTTATAATGATTAGTGATAACTACTTTTCGGCGGTTCTAGCATTTACAATCTCCCGAGTAACTCCTGCCAGTTATTTCCGTGTTTGTAGATTCCATGGGTACAAACTGCTCCATTAGTTTTCGTTCCACAATCTTTCTTCTAAGTAATAGCTTCTCCTCTCAAAAGGTGTTTTTGATTTCAATTGTCCCATTAGACAACTTGTAAACTGTTCCCTCCAAAATTGTGCTACTAGTCCCAACTGAAAACATCATATGACTTGGTATTTAAATAATAATTGTTCTTTCCAAAACTATATGCCTTTGGTCTCATCGATCTTAGATTTGGAAACCGCTTGTTGACATTCCCTTAAATGAATATTGCTAGCATTCATATCAGTAATTATTCGTGATTCGTCGTCATATTTCAACAACTGAATATACAGTGTTAATAGGTAATCGATATATGTCAATCTTCACACTTCTCGCTCGCGCTAGTACTCACATGGTATGCACATGACCTTCTATACCAGTCTCATGTGATGCTCACCTGCTTACACAAGATGGTGTCAATACAAATTGACCGAAATCTGTAACACGCTCATGCTGGACTGACTTGGGCGTTTCATCAAACACGTTATGAGAGACCTCGTGGGGGTGTTCATGCGTTAAAAACAGACCGGAAGCCGACCTCCAGATTAAGAACCGACGTGTAAATATGCTAATAACCATCAGTTTACACCAAGTTCGGTTTCCTTTTCATTCAAACAAGGCTTGGATTTCAACACATCTATTCATACATGCCGAAGTCGTGCTCCAGTGGCAGCTAATGACCGAGTGTTCCTAAGATAGCTACGGACTACGTCGCCAGCCAGGATACGGATTAGCGATGGAGCGTCAATTGCGAACGAAATCCGCCAGCGTCTTTAGCCAAAGAGCAGGGGATATCCCATTGGCTCAAGCTTTGGGCTAAGTTGATCTATTTCATGTTTTTTGGGCCGAAAAAGCAAAGTCCAAACACGCGTTGAAAGCCTATTGGACTAGGCCGATTAATGGGTAAAATGGACTGAAGCTTTGATTTGATTTTTTTTATATGGGCTCGCTATTTATATTTTTTTTGTTCTTCCTATAATTTATTTATTTCTATTAAAAGGCATGCTTGATAAAATTTAGGTGTCGGCATTAATCAACTATATAAATTGAAAGAGCCGAAATAAGCATGATTAAGTGCAAACATGAATATTATATATTTATATTGCGTACCGGATCAATTTTTGTTTATCAAAATAGTTTCACCTCCTAGTATGATCTAACTTACAGGTCATCCACCTTAAAATAATTTGCACTCAATTAATAGGATTCAATTAGGCGAACCCAAAACGCATAAGAAATTTGAAAAGTCTTTTCTCTCTTGTCTCTCTTTTTCCATTGTCCTCTTCAACCTTCAGTCATGTGGGAGGATTTGAGCTAGTCTCGCCCTCCCCTCTCTCTTTTGTTGATTTTGTTTTATTGTTCTTTTATTGTTTTTTCTTCTCTCCTCATTTAAATTTGGGAGCTCTCTTCTCCTGATTTAGTTTTTGATTTGAGAGTTTGAACTCTTCCAATCTAATTCTAGATATAGGTGTTATTCTCTCCTGATCTAAATCTAGGGATTTAATAAATATGCTTTTGAGGATACAATGCCCCTTTGCTATGTTTGTGTACAAGTTCTCTACCTCCATCCTCAATGGCATTTCGTTAAATTATAAAGATTTGCTCCTTCACATGTTAAATCTGTCTTTGTCTAACCTATTTTGGTTGTTTCCATATGATGATAGTGTAGAGAAAGCCAAATTTAGGCACGCACCACTAATTGACAACATCATAACTATTGGAGAAAAAATTTCCAACGTGTGCTCATTAATGACAAAGACACAAAATCCAGTGATCGGCAACCAATTTGGTTTGACAAATCCGTTCTTGTTAAACAAGTTTATGCTTAACTTTGCCGATCCTCCGTTAATCCTCCTTATGTTCTAGATTGCCTTATTTTTCAGTATTCATACTCCGGTTCGCTTTGCTTTTTCATGAAGACTATGTATTATTCTTTTGAGTAATAAATACAATTTTTTTAAACCAAAAAAAAAAAAAAAAAAATAGATGGCTTCTCATTCTCTGATTGGAAATATTTTGAGACTTCAATCAATTGTGCCTATCCTAAGGTTAAAAAAAATGATAATTTCATTAGTCATTTTTCTTACCAACAAAATTTGAAACTTGTTGACCAATGTTCAAATTTCCAGAGTATATCCTATTTGACATTTGAATAAAAAATAAAATTTCCCAATATATATTTGATTGCTTTATCACGGTATCCACGATTTTTCAGGCTTATTAATGCTTCCACACATATGCTTCTAATTTTGTAGGTACGATGTGATTCGAACCAGCAAGTCAGCACAATAGCAACACCAAGTAAGTGTTATACACATCCGTTTGAAACAAAATCTCCACATGTAAACCTGATAGAAACTTGCATCCAACATATCTAAAGGGATAATTACAAAAAAATTCTTAAACCTATTAAAATTATATCAATTCAGTCCTAAACTTTTTAATTGTGTCAATTGAGTTCTAAACATTTTTACGTTATGCTAATTGAATCCATCCGACTAATTTTGACTTAAAATCGTTGATATGGACGCCAACCGTCTTATGTGTCATGGTTAGCACTAACATTGACATATTTTTAGATTTTTTGAATTTTTTTAATAATTTTTTCTTTTTTCTTTCTTTACTTTTTCTTTTTTTCCTTGAACTTAGGACCAACAAGGGTGTCACAACACCACCGCTTGCGATGGCCCAGTTGGATAAGGCTCCCATGATCCTTTGCGAGGAGGAGAGGAGTTCGAATCCCGCTGGCCGCACGGGATATTAAGTGTGACGTCGGGGTGGTGGGTCCTCCCCTAGCGTCACTCCAGGTTTATCTCGCCGGCTGCCGGTTGTACGGGGGTTCCCGGGTCATCAAAAAAAAAAAAACGGCTTTGAGCAGGCCAATAAGGGTCACATTGGACAGCCTTAGGTTGAGGGCCATCACTGGTTAGGGCAAGGTCGCCGCTTAACCCCATCATAGCCACCCGGCGGCCCTTAGCCTAATCTAGGCGAGGGCCAATGACTCTCACTTGTGGTCGACTCGAGGCCCGACAACCCCAATCGGCCTCACCCACCATTGTCAACCATTTTCTGGTGATGATGGGCTAGTGGCAGCAAGGGCCGTGCATGCCCTTGCTAGTTTGCTGCTTTTTGTTTTTTTTTTTTTTTAAATATTTAATTAATATTTATATTAAAAATTAAATTTAGACCAAAATGATCTTGTTATAGGTTTATCTTTCTTATTTTAGCATGTTAGTATTTTTTTTATTAGTCAAATTGAATGAGGTAAATGAAAGAACTGGATTGCACGAATTTAACAAATTTTAAGGCTCGATTGCATAAATTTGATAAATTTGATAAATTTGAAGACTTGATTGCACTTTATTTTGATATTCAATTACTTTTGTAATAACAAATTTTAGGATTTTTAGTCAACATGTCTCCTTTTTTTTCTTTTTTTTCTTTTTTGTGGAAAAAGTAGTTCTAAATTCACCCATGGCAATCTCGAAATATTCATAAACCCTCCTCCTCTTTGCAACCGCAAAACCTCTCTCTCTCTCTCTCTCTCTCTCTCTCTCTCTACCATCCCGCCTCCCAAACCCTGCAACAATGGCGTCCTCAACCTCGGCTCTCCCCAAGACCCGGAAGAAGGGAGACAAGTACAAGCTCAAGGACCTGAAGGCCCTCGGCCACCAGCTCCTCTCCTCCCGCGCCCACGTCAACAACCTCCCCCTCCTCCTCGCCTTCGTCTCCCCCGCCTCGCCGCCGCCCCACGTCCTCGAGTCCCTCCTCTCCCTGCAGTCCTTCTTCACCCCGCTCGTCCCCGACCTCCCCCCGTCCTCCGCCGCCGCCGCCTCGAGCCTCAGGGCGGGCGCCCAGGCGGACCCGGAGGTGATCTACAGGACGTGGCTCCGGTCGAAGTTCGATGAGTTCGTCCGCTCGCTCATCGAGGTCGCGGTGTCGGCGCAGGCCGAGGAGACTCTCAAAGTGAGTGAATTGCTCCCGGGCGTTCTTCTTGTGAGGGTTTTTTTTTTTTTCCTGTTTGCGTGGAAAGTTTGAGTTTTTGAGTGGGAGTGCCTTTGGTTTATCCTGTGATTGATGAGTGGAATTGTGATGTTCTGGCATCTGAAGGACCAATGTGGCGGGTTTGAGCTTCAGTGGTTCTTTTAATCTTTAAATTTGAGTGCTTTTGAAACTGCCATTTGCATTTTGATATGCTGCTGGGAAGAGAATGTGGAGTACCGTGTGATTAGTTTGGTTTGTCGTAGTTTTGGCGAGGCCTTCGAAGATTATGATTGGTTCCTTTTCCAATTGAATTTCTTGTTGTTTCTTTCTTGGGATTCTGCTTGAGCTGTTTTAGATTTATACAGTCGATATCGTCGGTGTTACCTTCCTTCGTTGCGTACCTCTTTTTTTTTCCTGCACTGTGAGGATTGTGGTTTGTGTAGGAAATTGTGTTGGATGCGATAATGGAGTTCGTGAAGATGGGAAAAGGGGGCAGGTTTCAATCAGCCATCTACCACCAGCTTCTGCATAGCATTGTAAGCTAATCTTTGATCTCTCTATGTTTGTGTTCTGGCAGTCCATCTTTCTGTAACTCGATTCGTAATGGTACTCAACCGCTTCCTTTTCCAGGTCTATTCTTCTACAGAAGTTGAGTTTTTGTTGGAATTGCTTTCGTCCAAGTACTTAAAGTACATTGACATTCGGTAGGATACACTGATAAGCTGCTCATTCATTTTGTTGTATCCACCTTTAAGTGAAATCGCAGTTATTTTCTGATTCTTAAGAAAGGCATCATATTGCCAATGATGGCAAAGAGAGAATGGCATCCCAGTTGCTCTCTACTTTTCGAAAGAGGCATTGTATTGCCAGTGACACATATATGCTTTAACAGTTTAACTTTCATTCCCTCCTTGGTTAATGGCAACCAAGTAATAAAACTTTTGGTGGAACAGTGCCACAAATTTTGCTAAATTGGAAACGTTATTTTTCAGTGTCATTTTTTCATGTAGTCAATTGCATTCTGTTAACTTTTTGTTATGTTCTTGGTGCAGTTACTTTACATACATTACACTAGAAAAGCTTTCCAGGAATTTGGAGACTAAAGATATGAGAGGTACTTGGTACTCCTCCTCTAAATCTGTGGGACCAGTGCTACTTTTGGTCTTTTCTTCATTATTTTATACTCTTCCTATCAGATGACAGAAGTTTTGCTGATGGCGAGGATGGGAGGGATTTGAAAGCTAGGTCAGTATATTACTTCTTGTTGAGAATGAAATTTTCCAATAGTTTCTTTCTTTATTTCCCTTTTGAGCCAGAAGTCTTGCAGTATCTTATTGTGGTTGGACTGGTGTCTGTTTAGCTTATAGTGACATTATCTGATATTCATCTTGATGTTAGAGGTATTAATAGCATTTACGGACCTCTGCATAATGTCATGCTTCATTACAAATTGTCTCCAGTGAAAACATGACCTAATTAGAAGAGAAAAAGGTTTTATGATTTTATTTATTTTTTATTTTTTTTGGTGGTTTACATCCTTTTCTTTTTTTCTTACTTAAATGAAGAGCTTCCTATCTTGATATTTTCTTTTTCTCATGGCCTCATGATCTTCTATCTTGTGATTGCTCTTCGGTTTCAAGTTTTAACACATCGGTGATTAACCACAATTGTTTGATTTATAGAGAAGTAAACCGACTGTCGTAGTACTTTACCAAAAAAAAAAAAACCGACTGTCGTAGTAGTTGTTCACAGGAGGATATTTGTAGATTAATTACTGGTAAAGGGTTCTTCAGTAATTAACTGAGCATCAAACTGTTGATAACTTTATGACATGCCAGATAAATGCTTAGAATTTAACAACTGAATGATGATTAGTGTCTAGGAGCAATTAGCCTGCCTTTGTAATCAATCTACCACTTGTTGCAGCATCCAGCGCTCAATTAGTACAATCCATTACATCATATCACATGTCCCTTCTCTGAACAGCCTGGATGAAAAGTCTGATTGTGAGATGTGGAGTGGTTCAGGTAATTGCTGCATGTTCAACCATATGTTCATACTTTCTTGTTGCTATACTCAAAATTTCTCTGGTTCAAAAAACAGGTGATGCTAGTGGAACATCTGAGTCTTTAAAACCAGAAGTTGAAAAGCCTAAAAGTGAAAAGCATGAGTCTTCTGTACGTATTGCTGGTTAATCTACTGCCCTTTAAAATTTTTCTGATATGCCTCTTCTGCCTTTCCTTTTGAGTATTCAAATTCAGCTGTCTTCTTACTTTCTACTTATAGAAAATGGGCATTTGCCTCTATCTATTCTCTCTTCAGGTACTGTCTGCCACCAAAATAGCTAAGAAGATAAAATTGAAGTTCACGAAAGCCTGGATTTCATTTTTGAGGTTGCCACTTCCACTTGATGTATATAAAGAGGTATGTCTGGGAACTCCTCTGTAATCATGCCTGGAAAAGTTTCCAGAGCATGACTTTCCGTGGTGTCCCTGGTAGCGCTGTTCAATGAATCATGGTGCTTCTTATGATGGTTTTGACCATGCAAATGGAGTATAAGATGATGGATTTATCTTTGCATCTTTGTACATCAACATTGGAACAAGTTTCTTGTGCCTGTTGACTGATGCAACTAATTTGAAAGAGCCTTTGCCATCGATTATTCTTCATTGCCGGTTGTCTGCCATGTAAAAATATGGAAAATCTTGTCTCTTTTAAGCTATTATTTATTTTGGCTCCTGAACCTCATATTATGGTCTATGTTTGATAGTAGTTTGGTGTAAGGAATAAATGTTTTAGTATGACCTTGCTTGGATTGGTGGAATTGCTAGCAAAACCATGTCTCCTTCATCTCTAGTATTGACATTAGATAATCTATTGCTTGTGTTCATATTATCCTTCTATGGTTTCTTGATGGATGGGGGTGTGTATTGACTGTACGTCCAGAGTTCTATTTAAAACTAGATGACATGCTTTTTGGACACGCAGGTTCTTGTCTCTCTCCCTCAGGCAGTTATTCCTCACTTGTCTAATCCCATCATGTTATGGTGAGTTTGCTTCTAGAATATTTTATTTTTGCTTGTCAATTTGACATCTTTCATGCTCGAGATATGCAATTTAATTTGTTGACTGAAATTTTGCAGTGATTTCTTAACTAGATCGTATGACATTGGTGGAGTTGTCAGTGTCATGGCTCTCAGCAGTCTCTTCATCCTCATGACGCAACATGGCTTAGAATATCCCAACTTCTATGAAAAGCTTTATGCACTTTTGCAACCCTCCATCTTCATTGCAAAGCACAGGGCAAAATTTTTCGAAGTAATCTTTCACTGATCATGTCTATCATAGTATCTGACTCTGTATCATTTCTCCAAGCAGTCCTGCATCACATCAATTTTCGTCTGAATATGTGATTTATGTTTATATGGGACCTAGAATACCCTAAATTGTTATAGAGGCATGAAGATAGCAATGATCGAGGGTTATTAATTTGTGTTTGCTATGAATATGTTGATGCAATATGTGAACCATTACTTTCACCAGCTTAGATAATGGTAAGTTCTTCAGATGACTGATATGCAAGTTCATGTAGGCCTGTGCATTAATATAGGTGGTAGAGCTATCCAATAAAGTGATTTGGACCTTTCCTGAAATGAAGCTGACATTTTTTGGATGCTTTACTGGCTTCATTTATGTTGACCCGCTCATATTGTCGAGAAATATATGAATGTCTAAGAGGATGAACTTGAAATTGGAGACAATCTATCTAGCATTCATGCTTTTCTGAACCTTTGGACTGCTTTTTGACCCTACGTTAATTGTTTATTGCAGTTGCTTGATTCCTGCTTAAAATCACCCCTCCTTCCAGCATATCTGGCTGCTGCTTTTGCTAAGAAACTTAGTCGACTAGCACTTTCTGTGCCTCCAGCTGGGGCACTGGTTATTGTTGCTCTTATCCACAATCTCTTGCGACGGCATCCTTCAATCAACTGTTTGGTGCACAGGGTATTTACTTGGCTTTGAGCCTGGCTTTAATTATTATTATTTTTTTTTAATCCCACTACCTTAAGGCCTGCCTCAATTTACTTTTTTTTTTTTACTTAATATAAATCTCAAGGCTCATGCACTCTGAATTTTTTCAAATACAACTCCTGAAACTTTCACAATACTCAAGTGTCAACACTTAGATTCGCATATAATATTATTCATGATTTTTCTTTAGTGATTTTTTTTTTTTATAATTTCTGGAAATTCAAGTAATATTTCATCTGATATGTGTGCTATGCATATATCTCACCATCTATGTGGTGAATGTGGTCTTACAATTCCCTGGGATGTCTATTCTGGAACTCTTTTTAACTCTCTATAAAACCACAATGTAACCATTTCCCCTCTAATTGGGCTGGAATATTTTATAAGATGCATCTAAGCTTCTAGGAAAAAGGTTGATATTTATAATTTGACTGATCAAAGTAGTAATATAGTAGTATTATTACATTATGTGAAACACTAATGATTCATATACTGTTTTTGAAATGAACTAGACCTGTTTTTGGGCAGTGTATTTCCTAACTTGAAAACTATATATTCTATGGATCTCACTTGAAAGAAAATATTCTGATTTTTACGAACTTAAGGATACTCAATGTAATTGAAAGAGAATGTTGCGTGCCTCTCAACTTGCTTGCTTTGGCAATTTGTGCTTGTCAATAAAGAGGGGCCATTGCATTTAGCAACGCCTTATATCAACGTGGATTTTTGGTTCTTTGTATAGAGGAAGAAAGTAATGACTTATTGATGATGTTGGTGTCTAGCTAATGGCATATTGTAGGGTGCATTCAGAGTGGTATTTCATGCTATTTGAGCACCTGAAGGATTGGGAAAAAGCTTCCATGTTTGTTAAATATTCCCAAATGTGATTTGTGGCATTTTACTGCATTGGAGGCCAATATGTGTGGGACCCATGTTTTGGTGGCTTGTAGGCTCTCTTTTGAAAAATTGCAGTTATTTTTCACATTGCAGGCATCTCCATCGTGATGGTTTGATAACTTACATTATGTTCGCCATCGATGGACATATCTCCTCTAAATAATTGACTTCTGAGAATTTTATACTGTCTTGTGGGAAGGATGGATTGTATGGTTGCAGCTTAAAATTTTTTGTCTGAGCTGATTCTTAAAAGCAGATTGACCTTTAATTTTGGTGAAATGGTGGCTCTTTTAGTTTGGGTAACATACCGATGTATAAGAACGGGAGTTGTAGGCTTGGAACTTAAATTTTTTTCCTGAGCTTCTACCAGGACTCTTTGAAGGAAGCTTTACCTTTAAGTTTAGTGGAATGATGCTTCTGTGGTTGCCTATCCCCACCCCACCCGCCAAAGAAATAAACTCTCTCTCACACACACATATTTGTCGAGATATGCAGGAAGATGGTGAGTCCAAGGCGAAGGATCATCTGAAATTGGAAGAGCAGACTGCTGGCAATGGAAATGACTCAACTGGCATGCATTTGTCTAAAAAACCCGGTTTTGATCATTTCCGGGATACTGAAGTTAATCCTGTAAAGACTCATGCAATGAGTAAGATGCTAAATTTTCTACATCTTATGCTTAATTTAACTTATTTAATCGAAGAAAAATTGGCATTTACATGGCAGAATAACATTCTTTGTTTTGTAACTTGCTGATGAGTGATGACATTTCGCATTGCAGGAAGTTCACTTTGGGAAATCGATACGTTACGACACCATTACTGTCCTCCAGTATCAAGGTATGGGAGCCACGTCCTCTTATAATCTAGTGCACTCTTCCTCCTGCTTTTAACTATACTCCTTTTCCTGTGAATATTAGGTTCGTCTTATCATTGGAGAATGATTTGACAGTCCGGGCTAAGACAACAGAAGTCGCCATCAAAGATTTTAGTTCTGGTTCATATGGAACTATATTTGGAGAGGAGGTAAAGTTACTTTCAAGTCTCCAAATTCCATAATTCATCTCACTATCTGTGGTGCTGTGCTTAAAATATAATTCATACTACTATCTGCCTCCATTATTTTGCTTCACTTTTGTACGTCTTGTCTCGGTCTGTTTCGTCTTCTCTATTTCTTTGGTGAACAGCTAGATTGGAATCTGTTCTGGGGGCGGGCTTTTTTGCTTTTTATGTTTGTTCTTTGCAACTCATGGCTGATTTACATGTCCTGCATACGTTGAGGTAGGAGCTTGTGTGTCAAGTACATTGGGTCTTTTGCTTATCAATGATTTTCAAATTTGCCTTTCGCATTCCACTAATGTAACCTGTTTTATTCAGGAAATATGCTGTTGATTTATCAATCAAAATCATATGTTATATTTTCTGTCACTTTAATTGTATTATGTGATATCGGCTCTCTCCATAACCATTTCTGGTACCCCTCCGCAGATGAGACGAAGGGTAAAACAGGTGCCCCTTGCATTTTATAAAGCAACTCCCTCGTCTTTGTTCTCAGAATCTGATTTTCCCGGTTGGACTTTCCATTATGAAAATGGGGAGAATATGGATTCCAACGATGATGATGGTATAACTACAAATATGACTGAAGATCACGCTGACAAATCTCTGAAACGTCAGCGAGTGGAATCCTGATGACAAAAGCTCTCATCTGCCTTTGCTGTGATCTCATGCGGCCATACATGGTCATCACTGCCAAAGATTTTTTGACCTAAGTTGCAGTTTAGTACCTTATAGCAATTTTACAGAAATATTTTATCCAAATCTTGTTGTAAATTAACTTCGAAAAGACGTGAGCACATTAAAAAATTGTTCGTGCAATTCTTCTGCTCAATAATTTATCTTGATTGAAATTTTGAAATATGTTCGGGCACTGTGTAGATTCTCCTGCCACTAGTTACTTGAGATCATTCTCCCGCTATGAAGGATACGATCTTTGCATGCATCTGGGCGAGATGCCAAGATGTGGATTGTGAAAGCTGCAAGTTAGTCTTGTTTTACTTAGTTTGGAGTATTTCGGGATCCTAGTACTTGAAACAGAGTATGATAACTCAGCCCAGCAACTGGAACCTGCAAGTTAACAGTTATACGTGCCGCAAGTTTGTCAGTCTTTGCTATTTCAGCAGTTCTTGAGTAGTCTTGTTTGAGCAAAGAAGACCTGTTACATATCCATTATAATCAGCGAAGGATCAAAGCAATCCAGATTTGGTATGAATATACTTATTTACATAACACTAATTCAGTGCTAGAGAGAGAGAGAGAGAGAGAGAGAGAGAGAGAAATTAACCATTACTTGTACAGCAGATCTAAAAGGAACAAAATCTTATGTTAAGATGTACACAGCTAAATATGACTGGCAAACATTTGTTATTTTCCCCCGACATCAATGGCCCGCTATACAATGGCATGACGGCGAATGATGGCCCTTTTGTCCGTAGGACAGTAGGGCTCCTTCCTCTTCTAAGTTATGAAGAATGAATTATGATTTTACTCCCAATCACAGATTATTGTCCATCGCATCCCGAATAAGACACATACCTTCGACGGATATGCTTCTCTTTAACTTCGGTGTCTCAAGCCGAGGAGGTGGATCTGATGAAAAACATACAACTACTACCGTCAGATTGTCAAGCGTGTTCCAATTAAGTGCCTGTCGAACTAATTCCCTTGAGCACTTCTCAGGATCGTTGTGGTCCATTAGCTCCTTCCTCACCATTGCAACAGCACATTGGCTACTCATCACATCCCACAAGCCATCACAGGCGAGAATCAGGAATTCGTCCTCTTCACAGAGCACCTTCTCCTGCAGCTCCGGCTCTGCAGTCAAAGGACAGGGTGAGCCTTCAGGGCGTTTCATGTGCCAGTCTCCAATGGCCCGTGCGACAGATAGTTCACCATTTAGATAACCATCATAAACAGCACCACCCAGTTTCGTGATTCTGGGCTCCTCTGATGGAGAATCAGGCTTATGGTCTGTGGACAGTTCAATTGCCTTTCCACGCTTCCCCAATACCGCCCTAGAGTCCCCTGCATTAGCTATCAGCATTGTCCTGAAAAAAGGAAAGGAGCAGCACGTTTCAGGAGTCACTCCAACTATGAGCAAGCAGATAGAAAGAATGATCATTATTAAAATCCTTCAATGAAACGGTTTTACAGTAAAAGCTTGCTCAGGAACCTCAGATCAGTATAGACAGATACAGTTTGCCAGGCAAATCTTATTTTCTAAGTTCTTTAAGAACAATTGATCCACAGAATCATACAAAATTCACTGTAGAGGATGCTCAAATCCTACTAAAATAGTCTTATGAACGTCTAAGAGCAATTGCTCCCTGGTCAAAGCATAAATGCTTGAATCATCCACTGCTGGCGATGAAGTTACAAGAACCACTAATGCACCATGATTTTATTTAAAGTGAAACAGAATGGATAAAGTTCAACCCTTTCACCTTCCACGAATAAGGGCTGTCAAAACGGTGGTACCAGAGGTCTTGTCGAGAGAATCTGCTTTGGCAAATGCGCTATCAGCTTTCAAGAAAGCACTCTTCATAGCCTTCTTCGCACAGACTGGGAAATGGGTGTCCTCAACTATAAACCTCAGAATGTTCTTTCGGACAAATAAAGCTGCATCAGTGCCACCATGGCCATCAAACACCTGAAGTGATGGAGAAACAGTAGAATAAAACATCTGGTTGCATTCCATAAAATAAACCAACTGTTGACGTGATACGCCAAGCTAAACTGTTCATGAAACCAGTAATAACAAATCCTCATCCACAATCATAACAGTCAGATTACACACCCCATAGAAAGCTCCAGGACAAGAAGATTCTGCTGCTGCACCTAATTGTCCGTGAAGGTTGTCTATGCAGATGTACTCATCCTCCATATATTTCTTTTGCCCAATGTTAGAACAGCTTCCAGAGCGGAACACCGGTACAAAACGAGGATGTTCATCTGATGATGGCTTTACAGTAACTACTCCAGTCTCCAATTCCTAATTAGGAAGAATAAACAAGATGATATCAGTTGCCAACCAAATTCTGCAGACGACTAAGCAAAACAATCATATATAGGCACATTGTCAAAAAACCAGTAATTAAAGATGTTCATGAGCAGCAACAAAAAAAGACGTTCTAACCAATTCAACAGCGGAAGACAACTGAGAGGAGCTCATGCGGTGTCTTGGAGGCCTTCCTATCCTCAGTTGATTCAGGTTCATCACAACTTCCCCCTTTTCATCATCTGTAGCTGCCAAATTCCCCTTTCCACAATTAGCTTCGAACGACGAAGGTGGACACGGGTGATTGCTCTCTGGAGCCATATTCTCCTCAAAACAAGAACTCACTCTCACGGATGAAAGGTTTTAAAACAAGTCTCTTTGTCCTAGGCAGCCGAACAAACGGTGCAATTGCAATAGCAAAACCCCCAGCCCAACTGGCTTGTACCAGATCTATCTGCAATATCAGCCTCTTCACAGCGACGAATCCTTGAACGTGTGACCGACAGACCTGGGCAAGAGTAAAGAATTCAGACACAAATACTTCCAACCCCAGAAAACCATTCAAACTTCTTCCCCAATGTTAATCCCCATTCAAAAGAGAACCCGAAAATCAGACCGGAACCTAAAGTTCCCGAAAACTCATATCCCCACCAATCCAATGAAGCAAGAAGACCACAAAACTCCAAACCCACAACAACAAGAGTAGCTAAAACTCATATGCACAAATCACCAAACCACCAACCCTGAAAGAGTAGTTAGGAAACATACCCCTCCCAACTCAAAGCACATGAAACACGCATATGCTCCACTGTGAAAAAAGATGATAAACTATGCAGGGAGAGACGGGGAAACAAGGAAAACGAGGAAACAAGAAAAGGCGCAAAATCCAGTAAGAAAGAAAAATGATTGGTGGGCACCCGCGAATTATGCTTGCCGTTGCTTTCTGGCAACCTGAACGCCCCGAATCCCTACCCAAAATCTTTTCAACGATGCTGCCTTCGAAAGAAGCCTTTCTCTCCACAGAGGAGTGAATACGATTACGACCCAAGAAGACCCAAGCGAGAGCACATACCTTACTGAGCAAAAGTTGGAATCTTTCTTCTTCTTCTGAGCTTCGAGGAAAACAAGAAAGCGTGCGCGGCGAGAGCGTTGCGTGCTGCCCGGGTTGGCGAACCGGCGACCCCGAGGTCAACCCGGTTGCCCGGAGGTGGGGGGCCTGCCTCCGTGGGGACGCGGAGGAACGCGGGAGCGACACGTGGCGGCGTTCTACTGGAGGGCTCGATTGCTTGTGGGTGGCGGAGGATGTCGGGAGGAATAGTCTACGATTGCGGCGCGGTTTTATTCCGGGAATCTCTGCTCTCGGGTTTCATTTCAACGCCGACAAAAGAAGGTGGCGGTTAGAATAGGACACCGGGGATAGGAGGCGGCTACCGAGGTAACATGATTTTCATCCGATTGAACCGAAACAATCACATGTTCTTTTTTGTTCTTTGGTCGACGAATCAATCACATGTTAAAAGATCGAATTTCTATGCAATTCATGTATCATAATCATGATGTTTTGATTACTCCATTGTGCATTTGTGAAAGGTACAAGAAAGTGATTTATATAATAGTCACTATAGTAATTATATGTCATCCGTTTTTCAAGAACTTTAGTTATGCATTGAAATAAATTAAACTTTGATTGAAATGATGATAATACACGATATGAGGAATGACATCATAAGATTGTTAATGGTAATGTAGTTGTTGAGCTATAATGAAGGTATTTGGAAATATGGAAATAATTTTTTTGGTGTGCTGGTTCTTTAATGTGTATAATGAATACAATTGATTCAATCCCAATATCTTGGAGTGCATGATTTATATTTATGCTTATAGTAGTTCTTAAACAAAGTGAGATGACATTTTTCGATAATTCTTAACTATTTTATTTGGTCACATGTTACTCATCTCATCTAACACTATTATGGTAGTTCGGTGCTCCATAAAGGAGCAGCTGAAACGTGGCTCATTTAGTGGTTGCCACCTCACTTCCCTCTTGCTTCCATCCCTTGTACTTTTCTTGGCCTTTTCATTTCCAAGAAATAATTATTTATTAATTAAAAATACTTTTATCTAATATCTGGACGCCACTCCACCTCACGCAATCTATAAAGAGTTATCCATTCGAAAAAAGTACATTGACTAAAATAAAAAAATAAAAAAACATAAGAAATATCTAGATAGCATTGAAATGGTTGCCTTGCATGAAAATTTTCAAAATGACGCATGAATGTACCATCTAATTTCCTTTTATGATTTTGTATTGAAATATTAAATTAATACCAATAAGTTAATCAAATAAGTTGATATATACAATATTAACCGAAAATCACTTATCCTATGATTTCAGATGTATAAACATATTTTTTCTGCATTGGTGTCATTTTATTTGAACAGATTTTATAAGGTGAGACGTGAAATTTTATAAGATCATTTTTAAAATATACAAAAATGAATAAATAAATTTCAGGACGGTCCAACTACATGAAATGATAACTCCGTCCGTCGTAGCATCAAGATAGGAAAAGTAAATTGATTGTTGATCATATGTTTGGCTTCTGTTTACCATGTCCTTAACCACCTAATGTCCTCCAAAACTCCTTTAATATATTTAACTCCAAAACAATTTCTTTCACTTCCTTTACGTCATGTCATGTTACATCTTCTTCTTCTTCTTCTTTTTGCATGATTTGATATTAAATTATTTTACGATCCTTATTTAATTTATCTATCTCCAAATTTATTATGTACTATATGTACTACAATATAAAAATATGTTGTTCTCCGGTGTATAGCACGGGCCATAAGTCTTGTTCAATCTTAAAGATCGGATCTTCTATCGATGTATCCTTTTCCCAAAAAAAGATAAGCTATTTTACTGCATCAAATACATTCTATTCATTTCAATTTGTCTTTCTTTGAAAAAAGAAAGATTTGGGCCATCGGTGGTTTTTGCTGAGTCGGACTTGTAAAAGCCCTTATATCAAATTATTTAATAGAAAAGGTTGGTATGTTGCTACGGAATGTGGGGCTAACAGATTTTGAGACGCGACAAAATCTATCTATTTTTTACCTAAAAAAAATGAGAAGCTTTATTTGAAAAGAAAATTGACACGATGGACTATGCTTGCGGGAGAAGTTTTTGAGGACCTTTCAAAGAGCCGATCATATATTAAAATGCATTAGATGAATAATATTTATAGGTAGAAAATAAAGAGAACATTTGGTGTTCCATCATTAATTGGATACACAAATGATGTCATCCTCCCGAAGCATGTAAGATGCGTTTGGTAATCCCAAAATGTTCCCTGACACGGTTAAGCTTTTACCTAAAAGTCGTTCGTACATATCCATGTGCTTCTACTGTCATTAAGCTTGCATGGGCCAGAGGATTGTCCAAGACAAACGAATGGTGCTGATTAGATCAGCCATAGCTCTACCCTCTCGTGACCAGGTGCATAGGGAAATTGCCGACAGTCATGTTAACCATTAGTTCCAGGCATATTTTTTTTATTAGCTTGTCAAACATGGACCGTCGGATTCGACCATGGCAAATTCGAGCACGGCAAATTCGTTGTGCGCTACCTCGCAATAGCGTAGACTCGGCAGGTCTACATTCCAATTCTTTCGGAACAGATTGATTGCAGGGTTTCCATAAAGGATTTAATTAAGTTGTCACAAAAATTTGCCCCAAACGAGTCTGTACTTTGGAAACAGGACACCCAGCAAATCCAACACATTTACACCTTTGGTTCTAATTCTGGATTACTCCTTCTCATCGTTGCTTTCGAAGCTTCTTAGCTCTTATCTTCCACTCGTTTTATAGTATTTCCTATACCCTAATGTGGCCGTGCAAGCCCTTACAAGACAACGAGAGAATTACTTTACTGGTCATTCTTCAAATGGTATTGATTTGAGATAAAAATTGAACTGGGTTCAAGTGAGTCTCATGTGTCACTTCAAATTTTTATTGGGCTCCTTCCATTGGTTGCCACATACCATGTACAGATCACTTAATTAGCTCAATCAAGCCAACTACAACAAAACACAAAAACAGAAAAAGAAACAATTGCCGGGTAATAAATGAAGGACAATGCAAAAGGATTGCAGAGAGCTTGGGATAATTTTCATACATTGAACCTTATAAAAGTGATCGATACAAAAAAAAAAAAAAAAACCTTATAAAAGTGAGATTTATTATCTGATCAAAGTTTGTAGACAATATTCATTGTCCCTATAGAAAAATTGGGGCATAAAGACAAGAGAACTACTTATCATTTGATGTTTAAAAATATATTAATAAAGAAGTACTACGACATTGTTACACCAGAGTAAAAGCAGACCTCGTAACATACAGATGCTGCTGTTCTTTTCCTTGGAAAATATGAACGGGAGTTTTACTTAATAAAGGTTCATACATTTTCATTCAAATGATCAGCACGTGCACAGTTCTATAAATTGCCAAAGGCGAACAATAAGGTCATCATTGACAAAGCGCAACTTACAAAGTAACTCCTTTTGATATAAATCTATACAGGCGTCATGTTTCAGATACTAAAAGTTAGGCTACCCCATGTGATGCAAAGCGGCAATACAAAAATTGGCTCCTGTTAAGATTAAGTCTAGGTCAGAGTAATATGCCAGGAAGTTTCTTCTCATTACCAGGTAAAGAAGACAACTTATTCATCTTTGCCTTGCAAGGTCATATCACGAACCAACCATGACAACTGATGTGAGAAGTTAGCAGCTTAAATCTTCCAACAGAATTTCAGGCCAGATGGAAAAACACTCGAGAATGGCACTGCATAAAGAATAGAACTGTCAGCAGAGAAAACAGCCAAGTTATTCAATGAAATAGAAACAATTACAGTGAACGTAAAAAATTTCTTAAATGAGAATGTCTGCATGATATTCTTGGATAAGAAGATGTTCAAAGACAAGGGAAGAGTTTTAGTTATAGAAAGATATAAGATGTGATCAGACACTCAGCTTGATGCTTCTGAATTTCTTAGGGACAGATACTTATTTGGAAATATGAAGTCAAATGGATGTTACTTCAAGGGCTTACAATGTCAATATGTGACCTTAATAGGATTGTTTCTCTTCAGTTGAACTTCATTCCTAAGGTGCAACCAATCTATGGCCTATGAAAATAATTTCTGAACAATTCAATATTAAACGCCACTAGAGCTGTTACCTCAATTATGCTCGTAGAGGAGGTTTTGCGGATGTCACATCAACTGTCGATAGAGTCCCAACTTATATCAGAATACAGGAATCAATAAGACAAAGCTATGTGAGCAACTATGGGTTCATCCAACATTCATTCAAACCTCATAAAGAACTTTCAAGTTGGAAGTGGGGACATCTGTACTTGGTCCCCAAAAATGTTATCAGAAAGGCTTGATTTTTGGAGAGAATCTCCTCTAGGACGCTGTAAAGAAGTTGCTGCATGTATCCCTACAAAATTCATTATTCACATATCAGCTGTGGCCATAAAAGGTGCATAATGATGATGTTAAACCCATTTAGATGGAATACGCCAGGCAGAGTGTGGGAAGTAGTTTGCAAAGTTACAATGATGCCAAATGCTAGTTTGTTAACAAAAATAGGCTTGTTTACATCTGTGTATATATAATAAATTGAGCACTCCCATTTCCTCATGATCTTCATATTTGTCTCTCATTCCACCGTCTTCTAATGGGCTTAAAGCTATATTACAAGCATAAAATACCTCCTCATTTCTATGAATGCAGAAAGAAGTTTAGAAACAGAGCAGAAAATAACTGGACATTTCTTCTTAGAAGAGCAGCTTTGACTAGTTGAAATCTCCAGGTATCCCATAAATGGAAACCCGGAATGTTAAACTTTCTTTAGATTGACAAGATGTTAGTTCGCCACATCAAATAATCTAAGTAAAAATACCAATGTTTGAAACCAACCTAGATATCACAGCAAGCTATTATATCTCTCAAATGTATTTGACAACTAAAAACCAAGGAGCAAAAAATGCTTCTCCAATTCCATTACTTGATTAAACTTTCCCTCGTAGTTAAGATGAATC
Source organism: Eucalyptus guilfoylei (assembly GCA_016097605.1). Lineage (NCBI taxonomy): Eukaryota > Viridiplantae > Streptophyta > Magnoliopsida > Myrtales > Myrtaceae > Eucalyptus > Eucalyptus guilfoylei. Next base: position 30,602,972 of record CM027866.1, on the reverse strand, counting down.
AAAGATGGAAAATGCATAAGAAGAAAATTAACTAGATTTTTCATTTTTTTTTGGGTAAAAAATAACCAGATTTTTAAAAACCTTATAGCTTGCACAATCTTTTGACTGAAACTTTCTGCTTAATACACCAGATTTAACATATTATTTTTCTTAAGAAAAATGAGCCATGGTAAATTGCAACTTTATTGCTCATATACTGGCCTTGATGCCCATTAGTTTCTCATCTAGCATATGAATGAGCAGTGACCATTTAAGTTGCACAAAAAACTTACCTTTTTCACTTGTATTTAATATTGATTTGGCAGTACAAACTAAACATTGGTTCCATTTAAGAAGATATATTTTGGTGTTGCTTCATTGTTAATCAAGAGTTTCCAAGCTTACCAAAGCCCAGTATTAAGGCACAAATTAGAAACCCCAGAAGAGAAAAGTCCACTTGGTAAACAATCTCCATGATTATGATACATCCACCAGCTACCATCAGATGACGTGGAGAAGAAAAAACCATGTGCAATCTGCAGGGAGACAAATTGTAAGAGTTGTCAACAATGTAATCCACATTAACAAACATCAGATCTTCATATAACTCAAGAACTTGCCAGACAAACTACATCATCAGGGTTTGAACTCTAGGCATTTGGAGCCTAAAGAACCTCAGAAGAGACAATCATCGAGCAGACCATAAAAAGTTGCCTTAGTAAGTGCAAAGGCAGATAGGTGAAAACATCAAAATGGTGAGATATGACAAAATATCGTCTGGCAAGGCTTTTGCACTGGTGTAAGAGCCGGTCAGCTTGAACTTTACTGATCAACAATTTAAATGGTTGGAATAGTCGAACTCGCTGGTTGGTTAAATTGATTTCATAAGGTGGGTAACCTATATAAAGTAATTATACCATGGACACAAATTTTAGTCTAGCAAAGTCGTCAGTGTGCACCCTCCAATGTTTAAGGATGTGCTTCAAGACTCTTCAGCACAGGCCAGCAGTTATATCCCCAGAAGTGAAGCTTTATAATTTAAATTACTTGATACCGCAGATCTAAACATTTCTTTGCACTGACTGCTAAGTAAGGGGCACTCTTTCCAAGAGGGCAGGAGCTTGGATCCTTGGCCCGCCATTGTTCTTTGATTTTGTCCGTACCAAGATGGAATATGAAAGAAAACCAAACAAGACCAGGTTCCTCTATCTAGAGCAACCAGTTGAACTCAAGGTTGATAAAATCTCATTCTGCTTAGAATCAATGGGGATGTTTGATGGATTGCATTGTAAGACTGAATAAGTTTCTAACGAGAAATCAACTAGAATTGTCATCAAAATTTACCAGCTATAATATTGTGTGAGATCAAAACTCCAAAAAGTCAAAAGAGAAAGAACAGAAGATATTCCATAACTAAAATACCAAATTATGCAAATTTCAATTTTGAATAAAGTAGATTAATACATAAACTGATTCAATAGGAATCCTATATAATCCTACATGCTTTTCCCTGTTTTAAAAATTGTCAGATCCTACAATGTGAATGGTGATTCTATTAAACAAGACTGAATAGGTCTGTCTAGTTAGAAGAACATTGATAAGAGAACAATTACGTCACTTGAAAGTTGAAATGGCATTGCCCAATGTTGATACTCATACAGGTCCAGCTCTATGCTAATAGACTCAAGAGCTTGATTACTTTATGCTGAAATGGCAGATTGAGGAGGGAATGTGGCCTAAAATAATGAGCAGATTTTCGTTTAAAGGGTAGAAGTCTGGTCATGAAAGGTTTTTTTATCTGCTATGAAGTCTGCTCTCCAAGAGTTTGTCTACCACCAAGTACAACTTTCCAGAGAGATACGATCATATATTTTCGAAAGACAACCATTAATTCACATGCCATGAGAACCCACAGGATATTAATCTCAGATGACCAAATCCTTATTAAGGTACCTCTCCTCCGCCATATTGTCAATGTAAAATATCAAGATAATCCCAAAAGCAATGGTGCTTATAAAAGCCCATGTTGAAAATGGTAAATCCTTGCTATCAGCAGACTCCGATCCCTGAATGATCCATCAATAAAGGGGGAAGCCAGATGAGTATTTGTAAAACCTAAGCACAAGTATAAATAAATGAATGCTTCATGCAGCACCAGCATAACACTATATAACACACTAAAGAACTTACTATGATCATATCCCACATTGCCACAGGAAACAGAAAGCATGTCGCGGAAGCAACTGTTATTGCATGAAGTCTTCTTTTATATTGATTCTGACATGTACAAGAACAAAAGGCACAATGCAGTTAGATTTTAAGTAGTTACTTGCTAGTTTCTTATTTGGGAAAATGCTTTTCTAAGATAGAATAATCCCAAATTACAGAAATAATTCCGGACAAGTAAATGCCTAAACCTTGAGTGAGACACGTCGTGCAATCACTCTCCTCAATGCTGACAGGATTCCCGCAAAGATTGGAAGTATCATTTCTTTCATACCCAGATTGTGTTCTGTCTGATCGCCGGTATCGGAGCTTTCTCCGAACTGTATGTTAAAGTTAAGTCCACATTCATATGCCAGAAGTATTTATCACATTGAACGGGTGGACTAACAACAAAAAGGTAGACATGAAAAATAAAGATCTGATAATTTCGGCAGAATAAGAGCAGAACTAATGCTTGTAAACTTTAAGACTTATGAGTTTCCTGCTGTTAAAATATGAAATACTATTCCATTAGTTACAGGATATTTATTGGAAAATATGAGGCCATAGCCCATCCTTGCGACAACAGGTAGAAAGACGCCACCATTGCCATCAACCCGCCAACCTGTGGAGGGAAGAAATATTCACTGATTGGAGGAAGAAAACATGAGTACAATATTGAGAGATCTTTTTTGTCACTATCAAATGGCCAACCTATAAAAGAATAGTGCAAGACGATCATACTAACAAATTTATGACACCCAATTAGCTTAGAAATGAACTTCAGTGCATGCCAGATAGGTCTATCGGTCTATCCTGCTAGAGAGAATAATCTATTAACATTCATCCTTCTCCTTTTCTTGATGAAGTAAATCACTATTTGACCATCTTCTAGATTCACAATAATGAATAAAAAGGAAGGATAGGAACTATGACTGGTCAAATGCATAGGCATTCCAAGTAATTGTAGACATAATAGATATGCGCTGAGACTTCTCTAACATATATGGAATAAGACTGTGCATTGTTTGTTTTCACTATTGACTCGCTTATCACATGGTTCTATCCCACTTGACGACAATGGTGAAAACAAACAAAGCAGTTTTCCACTGGGCCAGTGAATGGATGAAATCTCTCATATCATTGCCCTCTATCTAGATCCGCTTAAAAAATCCAAGCATTCAAGGGAAAAAGGGGTACCTTTTTCCATACGTGCTGTCTTTGTCCATAGAGTACAGCAGATAAGACCCCAAGAACAGCGCCAGAATACTCCGCCATTAAAGCTCTATTTAAGTGAGAACAAAAGGTGAAGTTGATGAATAATTTCTGTGACAAAATTTAACATAAGATCTACACAGTTAAATATGTAAGAGAAAAGCAACAAAATAGAAAATTGTGACAAGCAACGTGACTGCAGAAGTTCCTAACATTTCCTTTAACCTATAAAAGATTTTCAAATTAAAGGACCCTTCTTTGGGAAATGGTTTCAACTTTTTCATTAACAACAATGGCAGCAGCATTAGAGACACAAAAGGCAAACTTGTCTATAGACAAAGACTTCATGAGTACTGAACTTTCAAGCAATGTTAAACAGAGGAAATACTAAAAAATGTTTTCTTATAAAGAAAGCGTCCTGAAATTGTCAATTTACATCAATAGCTGTTCATTTAATGATTGTCAGATTAAATCCAAGTTTCACAGATCGAGATCGAAACCAAAAATAAGTATCAATCCTTTCACACATCTACCACTTCATCCAACCGTGGACTGACTGCAACAGTACTATTTTATTGGCGATTCCCCCCCCCCCCCCAAAAAAAGGAGTAACAGTAAATTTTTAAATGCAAATTACAAATTCATAGACTCTGGAAACCTACCTAAGCGGTCCACATAGTTTCAAGCCCTTTCCCCACAAAACAAAGTAGAAAGCTGTTATGGCACCATTTATCACTGAAGGTACGACCTGAAACCCAAAGATTAGATAAAACAGGTCACAAGAATCAAACAACAAAGGTTCACATTTTCTTTTGGCAAGAGTGGATGAGGAGGAAAGCCTCATTGCTTTACCTGAGTATTAGAGAGTGGTCTACCCTTCCAAGGCTTCTGCAGGAACAAAAACAGGATTGTTGCAGGGACCAGACAACAGAAGATAAAGAGCACAACCGATGCTCCCGTCTGAGTCAAGTAACGGTACATTGAGTAGACCGACCATATTCTCAAAAAGTTGCCCAATATATGAATTATCTGGAAGGGTGTGTGCCTACAGAGAGAATGCGACCGCTAGTCATTGGTCTTAGCCAGCTCTATCATACCATATATGTCAAGTAAAGAATCCACGAGATGCCTATGCACTTTAGATGCAAGCTTAGCTTACTCATAAAAGCCAACCACTGCATGAGCAATGTGTGCAGCAACATACCAATCAAACAGGAAGTGGTCATGCGCATTGCGCATCACTTATAATTATCAAAAACATGAACGCGGCCGTATGAATCGCACCCAAGAGACGGTTTAACCGAACAAAGCAAGCACCCGCATTGCGAATTCACTACACGCAGCCGCACGAATCCAATCCAATCTCACCATTCGCTCGCTACCCAATTCAAGTAGCCATCCCCATTTCCGCAATCTCAGCCCCGGAGGGACTCAAACCCAGAAATCAAACAGTTGGAAAAACTTCTAAAAAAAAAAAAAAAAAACCATTCGTAATCGCTTTCAAACCTACATTTCAGCACAAGGGCAACAATTCGTCGCGACCCAAGACATCAAATTACTTCCCTCGGCAAACCAAACGAGCATTTTCAGGATTCGTGCAGCTAAAAAGCATAAGTTCCGAGGCTTACCCGAACTGAGGCGATCCTCGATCTTCCGAGGTTTGCTTCGGCGACATCATGCTCGCGAGACGCCAATCTATTCGGCGCAGATCACAAGGTGGATTCACCGCACGCGCAAACGGAATTCGAGAGACGAATGCGAGCTCCGACGCTTCAGTGCGTACCGAGCAAGAGCTTCGATTCCATCTCCCGAACAGCAGCAGCGCTAAGCAAACGATGCGACTCTGTTCCGCGAGAGAGAGAGAGAGAGAAGAAGAGTCCGTCTGATTTCACTTTCCGGTCCCTAACTATTATCAAATTCATGATTGAGTCCCAAACTTTTTGTAATTTATGCAATTAGATCCTTTAGTAACATACTGTGAAAATTGCTGACGAGATTTCTAGATGACGTATTTTCAATAAAATTTCTGCCTCCGGCATATAAAATGACAAGAAAATCTATATTTGTGTAAAAATATTTCATTCTTTTTAACTTATCTTATGCCATTTAACTATACTTGCATGAGTTTTATCTTAAATTTTTTAAGTGTTTACCCATATTACATTTTTAGATAATTCTAATTTATGCATGGCCCTTACCTGAAGCAACGACCTTCCTGTACGAAGAATTAGTATAATGCAATGATGCGAATAGTGTTCGGGCAATGGCTGGTAAACTCGAAGAACGATAGAAAATATACTCATGAGTTTCACAGAAATTAAACCCAAGCGAATTTGCCGTGCCGTCACAAGCTTGTGTAACTCTGCAGTAACGAACAACAAGAATCGCAGCGCGTTGGGTTCTGCGGCCCTCTTATCCCTGCTTTGGCAGTGCATTTCTTAGCAGAAAAGGAGGACCCTGAAAGGAAGTTAGCGCATTTGTGGAGTGATAAAGTCTTGTGTCAAATAGTGCCAGTTTTGAGGAGATCAATCAGGGGGGAACGAAAGTGCTTCGGAAATGCATGCTTAGTGTCTAGTTTGTACTTCCTGAATTGAGTTTCCATTTACAAGATATTGTCAACTGTTCCCAGGTTCAGATCGTAAGCGACCGTCCCGGATGCAACGTGTGCACGTCTTTCTACAGTTCTCATTATCAACTGATGCAGGACGCAAATGGCAATAAGCTGAGACGTGAATTCCAGTCCACGAAGAGAAATTTCCCTCTGCCTTTGGTGGCCAGCAGATGAAGTTCCTGGTGAATCAAATTGAATAGGAGATGAAGGATGGTTCGTAAAATTTTTGAAAATTGTTTTCTGGGCCAGCTACACTAATCAAATTATATTTCGCACCCACTCACATGAATAGTCCATATCTTAAACCGATGAGTTGCATATCTGATCTTGGTGTTTCGGTTTATCAACAAGTAGAAGTGATCCCACTTATTGCAAACGAGTGAATCCCCTTGTTGCACTCAACATCTGATTCGAGGGCTGATGTCATCTCTTTCCTTCTCCCCCCACTCCTGCTTCGAAGTACTTATGGCATTGCTTTTACGACTTTGGGCTTTACCATTAATTTAGTGGAATGACGCTTCTGTTCGACCGGTTACCCGCTAAAGAAATAAATTCTCTTACGCTCACATATTTGTGGAGATGTGCAGGAAGACGGCGAGTCCAAGGCCAAGGATCATCTGAAAAGTGGAAGAGCAGACTGCTGGCGATGAAGACGACTCAACTGGCACAGATTTGTCTAAGGAAACCCGGTTTTGATCATTTCCGGGATTACAAAGCTAATCCTGTGAAGACTAATGCAATGAGTAAGCGTGCCATATTCTCTACATCTTATGCTTAGTCAAACTCATTCAATCGAAGAGAAATTGGCAATTTACATAGCAGGATAACATTTCTTTGTCGTTTCTTAACATGTCGACGAGTGATGACATTTCTCATTGCAGGAGGTTACGCTTTGGGAAATTGATACGTTACCACACCATGACTGTCCTCCAGTTTCAAGGAACGGGATCCACGTCATGCCTGTCATTCTAGTGCACTTTTTGTCTTGCTTTTAACTCTGTTCCTTCCCCGTGCATATTAGGTTCCACTTTGTCCGGGCTAAAACAACAGCAAGTCAGCATTGAACATTTTTAGTTCTGGTTCATATGGAAAAATGCTTGGGGAAGAGATGTAAAATTACTTTGAAGTCTCCAAATTCAAAAAACTCATCTCATTTTCTGTGGTGCTGCGCTTAAGATGTAATTCACACTCCCATCCGCCTCCATTATTTTTGCCTTGCTCCCGTACTTTTTTTTGTCTCGGTCTGTTTGGTTTGCATTGGTGAACCGCTTAGATTGGAATCTGTTCTAGGGGGCAGGCTTCTTTCCCTTTTCATGTTTATATCGTGCAGAGACAGTGCAGATCAAGGGGGATAGAGATTGGTTGATTATCATCGTCATTAATACGAAGGAGCGACTCCTCCGCTCCACCCAGTTTTGCCATGCCGTTCTCCAACCCGTGATTCATCAGTAAATCTTGGTCCCCGTCAGGTGATTTAGAACATTTAAATGAAAGCTTTTTCGTCAGCATTTTGAGGTGCCTGCAATATGCTTTCTCTTTTTTAGCAAATCTCTCTCTCTCTCTCTCTCTCTCTCTCTCTCACGACCAACCAGAGCTTAGTTTACCTAGTTTTCCTGGCTCTTTCTTGGATTCCATGGAGGAGCTCTCATCTGCAATACATAAAGAATCAGGACAGAAGATGATCCAAGCACGAAACATGTTAGATCAACGAGGGTGCCATGTCCTTGTCTCCTTTCTCTGGTTTTTGGCAGGGTTCGTCTCCGGCCGAGAAGCTTTTCTAGGCAGCCATAGTCAATCCGATCGAGGAAAATTCCATGCTGCTTCGGATATTCAAGCACGACCCTCGTCTGAAAAGACACTGGGGATCGGAAATAACTATTTAATGTCTCTTTTTTAAATATTCTAGTTCTATGAATCCAATAACGGAGTCAATCATGCATAGACGAATTCATTTTATCATGCACCTATGCATTAAGATATAATGAAACGTTTTAAAATGTTTCTCTCCGAAATTATGCCATTGCGTCATTGCATTGTGTCCACTTTATCATATGTATATAAATCCTAATGTATTCAAATTTTATTCCACACTATAATTACTATACAAGCACGTCGTCAATGCCATTTTATCTTTCAATACATGTTGTGGAAAGAGCAAATACGCTAAAGGCGAAAATTAGATAAATATTTAGAAGCAGATTTGCCTCTAATTTTGGTGAAATGGTGACCCTGTTAGTTTGGGTAGCATACCCATGTATAAAAAAGGATGAGTTTTAGGCCACCATTTCAATACATGTAATTTCGGCTTTGTTGCTGTACTTCCTTCAGGACTCTTTGAAAGAAGTTTTATCTTTTAATAAGTCCCGGAAATTACATATCATTTGCGCCGTCGTTCGTTCATCACATCACACAGTAGCTCCTTATCGACACATGCCTTGCCTTGTCACTACTATTTGTGTCTTCTTCGTCAAAGAAACGTTCAAAATATCTTGCATTGGCCCTGTCTATCCGCCCATCGAATCAAATCCTCAACACAACCTAAGAGGCCTTGATCGTCCGATTTACTTAACCCGATGACTTCGCACGGTGGACGGTTCAGATGCTTAGAGAGGAAGCATCGTCCAAGCAAATGTGCACGCGATTCGCAGCTCTACCGTTCCCACCTGCCACTAATCCGGTAAGTGTTTTCAGGAGGTTGAATCCTCACTTTCTCAAGCCTATAAGGTTTGGGATACTTCAGGAGTAGCGCCCTCAGAGCTTCAATTTCTGCCCTACTATGCACCATCACTTTCTTCAACCCGAGCAAGGCTCGGTTACATGGACGATGTGTGAGACTACTACTTAAATTAATGTGTCGAGTCTAAGCCCCAGCCTGATTGGAGGATACATGCCAATCCTGATTGTAGAGATAATTAGGTTTGAATTTTGTTGGGCGGTTATTGTGTGAGATATATATCAGATCTGTTGAATCGACAATGGTTAAATTCGTACATATCGAGGAAGACCACGAATGAACTTTACAGAGGAGCTCCTTTCACTGTACAAAAGAAGGGAGCTCACATATTTGATGATATATTGTCCTTTTCAAGCGATTTGTCTAAGGAATCCCAATCTTGATCTTTTCCGAGACGCTGAAGTTAATCCTCTATAGACTCGAGCAATGAGTAAGCGTGCTGAATTCTCCGCATCTCATGTCTAGTTGGACTCTTTCAGTCGAAGAAAAATTGGCATTCACTTGGCAGAGTAGCATTCTTTGTTGCTTCGTAACATGCCGATGAGTGATGACGAGAAAGATGTTATAAGGGTCTAGAAATTATGGTCCTCAGACGGCCATATCATCATCCATTGCAGGCACGAAAATCACATACACAATTCATACTTACATGGCCGGTGAGCATTCTTTGATTTTTTGTTAAAATCACAGGAGCCTAAGTTATTTTCATTACTCGGACAAAAAAAAAAAAAAGTTTTCATATACACAGTTCAGACTTAGAACTCGATATTGATAAAAAAGAGAGAGAGAGAGAGAGAGAGAGAGAGAGAGTAAATGTCTGGAAAATAGAAGAACATGCCCAAAAGTGAGGAAAGTCAAATCTCGTATATTTCCTCTTTTATTTTTTCAATTACAAGTCATATGTCAAGTCACGAATTTTTTTTTTTTTTGGTCGAAAAGTCACGATTTGGTTACGCAGTCAATAGTCAAATTTCAGACATTGGAAAATAAAAGTCAGATTCCTTTATGGAGTAGAACCGTTGTTGCTTAATACTTCAGTCGTGTTGGAGTTTTAATTATCTGGAAAACGAGTAGAGAGTAATGACTTTATCATCGCAAGGCAGCACAACATGCGACACATTTATTTTTCAGTGCCTCGAGAGCACGTTAACCATAGCTTAAAGTACATAATTGATGTCATAATATAAGCAAATCTCTAATGCTTTTGACCCCATAAAGGAAAATTGACACAAATAGTCTATAAACTTTAGCTTAATGTGTAACTTAATTCCTAAAATTTTAATTTATTCAATATGATCCCTGAACTTTAAATCAATGTGCAATGTGGTTCATAAATTTCTAATTATTCAATGTAGTCCATAAACTTTTAGTATATATTCAATCAAGTCCTTGAACTGTATGAAAATGTTCAATGTAATCTATCCATAATTATTCTAAAAATGTTCAATGTAGTCATTTCATAATTATTCAAATTTGGGGACTACATTGAACATTTTCATACAGTTCAGGGACTGGTTTGGACATGTTTGAAAGTTTATGAACTACATTAAACAAATTCAAAATTCAGGGATTACATTATACATTGGGTTAAAATTCAAAAAACATATTGAACAAACTAAAAGTTCATAGACCAAATTGCATATTTGAACAAAGTTCAAGAACTATTTATGTTATTATCCAACCCGTAAAATTATGATGTGATTAATATATTGTCATGAGAACTTTGTTGTAATGAAAATTCTCTTTGGATGATACTTATGATGGCCTCCCATATCCATGAAATTAATAGGGTAGGTGGTGATCAAAATTAGAGAATCCTGTGTTTTACCAAAAAAAATAAAAATTAGAGAATCCTGCTAACTCATCTTGTGCTTGCTTGCTAAAGTTCAACTTAGGCATTTTCCATGTGTTTGAGCCAACACAAATTACTTGCGGAGACATACCAATGTCACAAACATGTAACTTCCTTCAAAAGCGAAAGCCACACTCGCTAGATCTTACATGCTAAAAACAAATAAAATGGCGACGTTATCGAGTAGTTAAATGCAAATGGGATTTAATATTTCAAGTGCTCTAACACGATAGCTCAAATACAAATGAATGTTGTATTTGATAACACCGATCAAGCCTTGATGAGATCCGCAAGCAAATGTTCGTCGAGCTCACTCTTTCGATGTATTCATTGTACATTGGACATGTTGATCGATCCTCATTGTCGTTGAGCCTAATCACAACCGTCTTGTGTGTCAATTAATGATGTAAGATATCATTTTTTTCTGTTTAATATGAATCAATTTTCCCTAATGATATTCTACTATGTCTGACATGCGTCGAGATGTTTTATGTCACAACTATTGAAATTTGCTAAATATAAATATACATTTAATCGTAATTTGAAATCTTGCTATGAACACATAGCAGGTGACTTCATATTTCCTTTTTTTTTTCTTTTGGTAGAGGTACGTTTGGATCCGGAAAACCTATCGTCATCGGCCAAAGATAAAATTCCATCTCGCCCCCATCACATGGTCTTCCTCTCAACTTCATGAAACCTGAATGGAAAAGCGGCATGAAAGTTGAGTTGGCGCCCCTGAAAGTTAACACAAAAATTTGCATTCGATGGTGTCCCCTATGGCGCCGCTCCGCAGGCGCCCTGAAAATCCAGGGCAGGTTTCCAATGCCCTGTAAAAGCAGGGCGTGTTCTCCATCGCCATTGACGTGCCAAGAAGAAACCAAGTCTACTTCTAATGAACGCACGCAAGCCCGTCTCTTTCTTTTCAAATCCATAGATGGTTTCTCTTTGCCTTTCAAGCGCGCCTGCGGGAGTTTTGCAAATAGAGCCATGGCCTCACCAACAAGGCCATAAATGGTTCCCTTCTCCTTTTAGGCGCCCCTGCAGGAGGACTACAAATAGAGCAGGAGCTTTCTGAGCACGGTAAGCGCACGAATAGGTTTTCGCTCAGCCTCCGAGTGAAAATCACGACGCCATTTTTCTCTATTCGAAACGAAGACAAACCATGGCCAGTCCCCCTCCCGCTGCTCTGGCAAGGCCTGTTCAAGTCTCCGAAAAGAGGAGGCTTCGAACAGCCGCGGGCTTGTAATTGCGAATGGAACTCCTTCCAGTAGCTCCACTAAAGCTTCGGACGAAATCGATCGAAGCTTTATGGAGCTACTAGGAGAAGTTCCGTTACTTTATCTGCTTCAAAGGGTGACAGGTCATGGCCCCGTCCCGGATCGAAATGTGATAAACCCTCGTACGACAAATGAGGGAGACCCTCGAGGCTGGCGGCTACGAGTGGCGGGAAGGGTGTAGTGGTTCTCTCTCTTTCGTATTTTTGCCTTCTTTTTATTTCTCTTCTTCATTAATTTTAATCTTTTTGCAGAGCCTTCCTCCAAATGGGGAGAAGCCTAGAAGGCACGGGAGAAAAGAGAAGTGCTAGTTCATCCGTGTTAACATGGAGAGAGAGAGAGAGAGAGAGAGAGAGAGAGAGAGTAAAAAGCATCATAATTGGTGTTTTCTTGTTCGTGTTTGGCGTTCCCTCTTCCCCTGAAGCGAAGGATGGGTTTGAAAGTCTGTAATGAGATCGCTCAATGTTGACACTCATGAGTAGTCTGCTCTCCGAGAGCTTCTCAAACTGTCTGAGCTATCTCAATCTCTAGATAGAAATACTTTGTGCTGAATCAAGTTCTGTGAAACCCAGAAAATTAACAAGAACCCTAAACTTACACGTGGAAAGAAAACTAAATTCCCTTTTAAGTATATTTATAATTTAAAGCGAGGCTACAAAGAAGCAACGTGTTACTTGTAAATGCATGAGCAACAATCAACAAGCCATCCCCAATTTGGGTCGCCAATAATTAGGATAAAAAATCTCGGAATTTCTGAGATTCATGAGGCTGGTATATATGGCGGAGAAAGAGTTAAGGAGATCTCAGGGCCATTGCTGCCCCCGCAAAGTCTCAATCGTCGTGAATATCCTGCGAAGCACCATCTCCTCTCTCTATCTAAACCGTTAATGTGCCAGGAAGAACCACCATGACACGCACGTCTGCTTTTAAAGAAAAACGAAGAACCACCCTTTGTTAGCCCTCCGTATAGAAATCAGTTAGTCGCCCCTACTTTTCTTGATTTTCATATTAGATAACGGTTTGTAAGAATTGATTATTAGGATTTGGAATGACCGAATTTTATAAATTTTTACACATTACGAGTACATTATGCTTTGTTGAACAAAATTTCTCTAAAATTCGACACAAAAAGGCCGTGTTATCGGACTTTAAAGGAGCTACATGTTTTTTGGGCACCGCAAGCGTTCTTTGGTAATTAAGAATTTTGTAAATTGATCATGCTCTTTTTTCCTTAACAGTGAAATAAAAAAATAAAAAAACGACTTCATGTAAATCACAAACAGATTCATACCGAGCGTTGTATTTAATTAAGAATGAAGAATAACAATGGTTTTTAATTTGGTTGGAAAAATTCCCGTCCATATGAGATGCTTCTATTACAAATTCGGTTTAAGATGTGAATTGGGTTCTTCTCAATCCCAAGTTGACAAGTCCAATCGAAGGTTGTACATCACAAAGGTGAAATTTTATCCAAATCATGGACTTTTGTAAGGTACACTTATTGTAATATATTTGGATAAAATTTCACATTACCAACATGTACTTATCTCATCGTCTTACACGTTAAACTCTAAATTGCAAATCATTTGACTTTATCTCTCCAAACTCTCATCTTTTTGCATGCTAAACCATATATTTCAATTCATTACACTTTACTCTCTCGAAACTTGCAAATTATTTTAGCCTTTCTAATACCGTTAATCTTTTCTTTCCCGGTAAGATGTGCAACCAGTTACACTACAGTAGGTTCTTTTTAGGGACGAACTCTCTAGTGCAATCATTCATTGTAGCTTGGGAATCGTATGCATTGCACGGTTTAATAAAGGATAGCATAATTTCTAAGTTTGGGAGAGTAAAGTGCAGGGATTTTAAATTTAGTATTTGACATGTAATGGAGTGAACATTGTGCGGGTAATTTGAAAGATTTAAAGTTTTGCTGCGTAAGAATGTGAGAGTTCAACGTGTATAAAACGGATAGTTCATGCGGTAAGGTAAAACACACACACACTCCCTCTCTCTCTCAAAACAAACCGAACTCTTCGCCTATCTCATTCGCTCTTAACATTTTTTTTATTTATCGGTCCTACTCTATTCCTATTCTAGCACTCACTTTCAGACTTTTACCATGCCTCCTTGCAGGGCGTGGGAGTCGAAACCCACTCCTGAAACTTAATCGTCCCCATCCCAACCCCCCTAAGAAGGTGGGGATTCGAACCCCCCACCTCTCCCTTCCATGTTGGAAGGGTAGCCACTGGGTGAACCCCAGTGGTTTCACTCTTAACGTTGGAGCGATGGAAGACGCAAAATGTAGAGAGAGAGAGATAGAGAAGACGAAATTGAAGATGCCTTAAATGTGGGATTGGCGAGGAAACTACTCCTGGATTGAGAGTAGACTGGCATGGGACTTGAACTAGAACCCAAACTTGGAAACCTGCATAATCTGTATGGCCATTAAACGAGTAGGTAATAAATAATATTTCCATTCCATTTTCCGAATTCTAATTTTGTTAAAAAATGATTTCCGATATGAAATAAAGGAAAGAAATAAAACAATAAAATATAGAATGGACGGCCCCGATCAATTGGGCATATCCAACGGCCAAAAAGTCATCGGAGCCCGTTACGTTAAGCTCAACTTCCTTGGTGAAAATCACTTTTGCCCTTTCGTCTTTCCTAAACAGAAATGAAGCTATGGCCGAGAATGCTCTTGCGATTCTTACCCAAGCGGCGGTAGAGGATAGGCACACGGTCGAAAACTTAAGATTATAGAGGATTCATGAAGTATAAACAGACATCAAATGATTTCACCTAAGCAAAGACACAAGTAGGCTATTGTAATTCATATATTACATAATATGCTAAGCAATAATTAAAATTAACCTCACAAGTCACAACAGACCCTCTGCCACCCTCAATTTTTCATGTAACTGCAGGCATAAAAAAACTAAAGCAGAAAGAATCCTCTCTCTCTCTCTCTCTCTCTCTCTCTCAATATTAAATGGGGGTTGGTCCGTTTAGGATGTTCAAAGGAGGGAGACCTTGCGAATAACCCTAGGTTGGGACAAAGATCTCAGGGGTCAATCTCTTTTGATCCCCTACTAAGCAGAAACAACGGTGGTTAATTGTCACCGGCCAAGAGAAAAGTCATTAAGGTTTGTGTCATTTTGGTTTGTGTCTATTGATTTATTAAGGGACCCTCAGCCATATTAAAGTTTTTGGTGAAGTTTTGGAAGAGTTCACTCTTAATAGTGAACATCTCTTGCAAGTACGGGGAAAAGTACCAAAAAAGTCCTAAACCTATTGCATTGGTACCAATTCAGTCATAAACTTTTCAATTAGACCAATTCAGTCCTAAACCTTTTTATATCGGTATCAATTCAGTCCATCCGCCCAATTTTGGCTTGCCGGCGTTGACGTGGACATCGGCCGGTGACCGAACACTGACGTGGCAATTTTTAAATATTTTTTTGAATTTTTTCCTTTTTCTTTTCTTTTCATCCTTCTTCCTCCTTGGACTATTCCGGTGGTGGCCGGTGAGGCTCGCCGGCCACTGGGCGAGGGTCGTGGCCCTCGCCCAGCCTCTCCCAAGGCCGCCGGCAAGGCGGCTTCGCCTGGTTCTGGGCGAGGCCGGCCTCCCCTTGGCCTTGTCGGCCGCGGGTGAGGGGCCAGCGAGGCTGGCCTCACCCAGATCCGGGCGAAGCCGCCTCGCTCGCGGCCCTGGGCGAGGCCGAGCGAGGGCAGCGACCCTTGTTGGTGGCTGGCGAGGGCTTCGTGGCCCTCGCTCGGCCTTGCCCAGGGCCACGGGCGAGGCGGCTTCACCCAGATCTGTGCGAGGCCGAGCGAGGGCCACGAAGCCCTTGCCAACCATCGGCGAGGGTCGCGGCCCTAGGAGAGGCCGAGCGAGGGCCGCGACCCTCGCCGAAACAGTCCAAGGAGGAAGAAGGAAGAAAAGAAAAAGAAAAAAGAAAAAGGAAAAGGAAAAAATTAAAAAATATATATATTTAAAAATTTTAAAAAATATTTACAAAATATTTAAAATTTGTCATGTCAGCATCCGGTCATCGGTCGATGTCCACGTCAGCGCCGGCAGGCCAAAATTGGCCAGATGGACTGAATTAGTACCAATATAAAAATGTTTAGGACTGAATTGGTACCGATATAAAAAGGTTTAGGACTGAATTGATCCAATTGAAAAGTTTATGATTGAATTGGTACCAATGCAATAGGTTTAAGACTTTTTTGGTACTTTTCCCTACAAGTATGCTAGATCCATTTTCGAGCGTTGAATTGCATCTTAAAAGAGCTCCTTTCAAATTATTAACAAATTGCATTAAATGAGGACAATTTTCTTTTGTTTGCTTTGCTTAAGTTAAGCTGTTTGTATCAATCAATCATAGATTATTCTAATCCATAGAGAAGTGTTATAAGTTGTTCGTGATTTACTCATAATGGATTAATGATATATTGATTTTCGTTCGATCCACCGCCTGTATGAGAATATTTTACACTTCTGCCGTTGGATATTTGACATGTCTATGACTTCGGTCACAAAATTATCTCCAAGTACATGTGTTATAGGTCCAATCCAAAATAATCCATGATATAATAGGGTTGTGAAATATTGATGATATGAAGAAGTCTTCCTTCTTTTTTAATTTTGGAAAGAGGAAAATGGGGTTTGGCGATAAGAAAAGTGAACGTAAAATTTGACATTCTTGTAACTTTATTTAAAAACATCTATATCTTAAATGAACTCAGACACATTATTCAAAGATCTTATAAATATGTATTAAATTTCAGGGAAATATATTCTTGTATTTTATTTCACTTTTGAGTATTATATATTGTTGTAGCAATGAGTAGCTTCACTGATATTAAAAGCGTACTAAATTATTTTTACTAATTACACAACTGGTCAGGAAGCAATAGCATGTGCTATGTCGTCACGGTATTCATAGTCAGCAAAGAAAGTAAGAATTGCAACGAAGGAAAGTAAATGGGCCAAGATCCATCGATGAAAATTACATGCGTCATGTTGCACCGTTCTTTCTTCCAGAAGATGAGGTCCAAAGACAATACTTCAAGCTCTACACATCTTTCGAATTTAAGGACAAGTAAAGCACAAACACTTTTTGGGCTTTGATCTTGACAATACATTTTTTATTTAGCAATCAAATGGTGTGTGGACCATTTTGATTATTTCATTCATAGTTATTTACTTATTTAACTTCAATTAAATAGGAGAAAAATCCGTTACCCTTTTTTAATAAGCTTAATATTTTTGGACACCGTTAGTAGGACAAACTAATAAGAATCAATGTCCGAAGTGCTTGGATAGATGATGTGTGAAAAACTAGGAATCTATTCTCTCGTTATGTAGAGTTCTCTCTACCTTCTGGTAGCTTTTTACACCCAAATTCTGCCTTTCATCCCCTATCTCTCCCACCTTCGCTTGCAATTTGGTCGTTCTCTCTTCGCCTTTCACTCCATCGGCTTCCGATGTTAGCCTGGCATCTTCATGTCTTCGGCGATTCTCCCTGGTTAGTTCTGCATGGCCTCAATTGCTTTTTATCTGTCCTGAAAATGTGGGCAAGTTGTTACTCGAGGGGTATCTCCTCGTATTGGATTCATTTTGCTTAAGAATAAACTGAATTGGGGAATTACGTACTCTGTTAGCGTTCTCCTGTGGGTTGCAAGGGCGATTCTCCCTGGTTTGTTCTACATGCCTCCAATTACTCTTTATCTGTAAGGAAAATGTGGAAAGCTGTTAGTCGAGGGTTGCTGGTCACTATATATCTCATCGTTTTGGCTTCATTCTGCTTCAGAATTATCTGATTTTGAGAATTCGACACTCTGTTGAGTTTTCTTGTGGATAGCAAGTATCTGTTTTACTACTTGTTTGTTTCATCTTGAATGGCTTCGGAAGGCCATGCTGATTCCATACGTCTCGCAGCTCTTTGCTCTAGATTGGGTTGCCTCACCACTGAAAAAATCATCGAAGATTGGGATGATGAATCTTCACCTGAAAAATTAGAGGAATGCCGGTTAACTCTCATTGGTAAAATCCTCTCCAATCCGTCCATTAACTTTC
The DNA here is from genome assembly GCA_016097605.1 of Eucalyptus guilfoylei. NCBI lineage: Eukaryota > Viridiplantae > Streptophyta > Magnoliopsida > Myrtales > Myrtaceae > Eucalyptus > Eucalyptus guilfoylei. The sequence continues at coordinate 30,585,008 of CM027866.1, read as the reverse complement.
TAGCCTTCCATGGGTACCCTAAAATGCAATATCGATGCAAGCTTTAAACCGGGTAGCACCAAAGGTTCCATAGCCTGTATTTGCAAAGATTATAATAGGAGACTTACTGATCTTTACTCGAGTCGAGTCCCTGCGCATTCTGCTCTTGAAACAGAGAGTCAAGCTCTTATTTTTCCCTTAAACATCTGCTCAGGCAATGCCTCCTTGAAGCAAATCTAGAGGTGGAATCTGACTGTCTTCATCTTGTCGAAGTTGTGCAAGGTCTGCGATCGCCGCCGTGGGAGCTCCGATCTGTGATCGATGAAGCTATCTTTTTGCTTTCCAAGTTTCCTAACCTAACGATGCTCCACTTCCGACGAGAAGCTAACCTAGCTGCTAATTGGGCTGCGAAGGCTCACATCTACACTTCGGCCAAGAACTGGATTCTATTTCCCCTGTACATTTTGCTTGATCTAGTTTATGTTGATGCTTTATCTGCAGGTTAATCTTACGTTATCTTGAATACAAGCTGTGTTTTCGACTTAAAAAAAAAAGTCCGAAGTGCTTTTGTGCTTTGCTTGCTCTGCTCGAATCCGAACGAGGTGAAGAGAGCTTCGAGCATTGTGGTTGGACTTCCACGCCAGCTGTGATGATGTTTGTGGGGACGTTCATCCAATTTCAGAAGAAGGAACAGTGGAAATAGTGAACATAGATCGATGTACTTTAACTGATCTTGTCACTTCTTTGTCAGAGTGAGAAGATCACTTAATTTTTTTTTTTTTTTAAAGTTGTGGGAAAATGAGATGATTTTGATATATATGTTATTAGAGAATTGACCTAAGTGGGGGATGCAGACAATTTAGGTTAGGGTTGAAACAGGCTGAGGAGGATGAGATGGAAATCATTCTTAAAATTTCTTCAGAAAAAGATATGCACGAAATATTTTAAGAAGTGCTAAGAAACAAATGTTAGAAGCCGAAAATTGTTGCAGACAATTACTTACTCTATTTATCTAAAGATAGAATTAATCTCAAGTGAACTAATCTACATAAAAATACCATGGTCGAGTATCTATTAAAGAACTATGTATTTTCCAAAAGTCATTATCATCTAAAAACCTTCACAAATTTTGTTATACAATAATGTTTTCCATCTAAGATAATTGAGAAGCTATGGAAAAGAGGGAAAAGAAAAAGAAAAATTTCACGACGAATTCCTCATAAGGCATTTACTAATCAACCCATTAAGGTAATTTTGCCAATTTCATCACACTAACTTTTCTCATATTATGTATAACCAGTGATTTGAAAATTAAAATATTTCATCACATGGTTAGGAAAAAAAAAAGCGAAGCTCGTTCCATCTTGATATGAACATGAAGACGGGCCATTAATCGATACAATTTGCTACTTTAATAAGTGTTCCAAGACACCTTTTAACGAAATTCTTGTTATCAATTCATAGGAGTACTTCGAGGGACCCGATTGTAGAAGTTGGATTTATTGTGGTATTAAGGATGGATTGGCCTTCAGGACCCTTCTTCAACTGTAATGCAATCTCCCTCATTTAATGATCCCGTACACTCTCTCTCCCTCTCTAGCACAAACAAAATCTCACCGTCTCTCATGAAAGCCTTCAACTCTCTCGTGGCCCTTTTGGCTTGGCTGCAGTTGGAGGTCGTTCATTGGCTTCGAATGGAGGTTGGTCATGGCTTCAAATTCATATCAAGGATCGCAAGGAGTAAATAGCTCGAATCTGTCCCAGTATCGAGTCGGGTATTTTGAAATTGAGACACAAATCTTCCCCTTCTCCTGGTTAATTTGGTGATAATTTTGGATAAATTGATATCTATCATTTCAAGCATAAAATAGTATAATTGCTTAGATAAGCTAGTGTTCGTTTGGAAACAAATTTTGGCTATATAATTAACCGGGTATGGATTGTAGGAAACCTACCAACCCAATACCAAACTCATTCCAGAATCCAAACCCTATAGAGATGTCTAAATGGGGTCCCAAATCTATCTTACTAATTCATACATTGAAATGTGAAAATGTGACCTTAAGACAATTGTCAAGACTTCTTAATGGGTTTTGAAAAATGTTTTATTTCCAAGTTGTTATGAGTAATTACCCTCTAATATGTACCTTTTAATTGCGCAAGCTTGCACCGTATATGATCTATAGCTTTTCTTTTTGTAATGGTCGTTTTCTATTTTGGACTGATTTTCATGCACTAAACTTAGTCAATCTTTCTTTAAAAAAAAAAAACTTAGTCAATCTTTCCAGGTTTGTCGTCCATGCTGAAAATAAGGATTCATACACTATTACTTCTTTAATAATAGCAATTATAGCTATCTTATCTAGTGCTCTAAGGACAATTATTAATTAGATTGATTCTGTATTTTGTTTACGAAGAGGGCTCTCCCCTAGAGCCCTAGCTTGTAACTCAAAAAAACACTTTCGAAATTGTATTACTAAAAATTAGGAGAAATTTTCCCACCTCGAAAAAAACATTAGTTGCAAAAGCTTCGATCGAATCTCCCAAACAACACCGACCAAAAAAAAATCTCCCGAACAACAGCGCTCAGCAATGATGCAGCTCTGTTCCTCGAGATAGAGAAGTCCATTTGATTTCTTTTTCTATTTAATTCACTTTTGGTCCTTAACTACTATTAAATGTATGATTGAGCCTCTAAACTTTTTACTTTATGTAATTAGATCCTTTAATCACTTGCTGCGAATTTTGCTGACGTGGCATAGCTAAGGTGTCGGAAAATTGCCCTTCAGACCTCTGTTAATAATCTTTTCGCAAAAAATTTCAAGGTAAGAACTTTGAATAAAACTGTTGTCTCCCGCACATTTATTGGACTCACCGAAAAGCATTCCTTCTTTTGAAATATAACGAACTATGTATGTATAAAAAGAACTTGCGTAAAAATATGTATATATATATATATATTATCTAATCTTATACCATATAACTAGTATTCTTGTCTATACTTCACATGGGTTTTTTATCTTTATTTTTTTATTTTTTTTATGTTTGTTAATAACCTATATTACATTTTTAAATAGTCTAATTCTACGAATATGATGAATGATTTTATTGTGTCGTGCATAGATGAATTAATTTTATTATGTACGTATGAATCAAGATATAGCGAGATGTTTTAATATATTTCTATTACGGAAGATTTGCTAAAGATCTTTATTCTGTTTTTCTAATATTTGGTGTATCTCTTAAAATTAGCTGGAGATATTACGTAGATCTTTTTATTCTCTTTTCTATTAAGCAATATGTTGTATAAATATTTGTACTGTAAGTTAAGTAATACAAGTGAATTATGTTTCATTTCAATTTCTCTCTTAGTGCATGCTATTACATTGTTTGGAGACTAATTAATTTAATTATATGTATTAAATCATAATATATTCAATTTTTTTAGTATTTTTCTTTCCACTTCATAACTACTATACATAATCAATTCTATTGCAAATGTAAAAAGAAGATAGTTATGTTGTTATTGTCATATATGTTGAGATTTCAATCGGATTTTCCTTTAATTTTCACTTTCTTGAGAAAACTCTTGAAATTTTTATATCAAAAGTGAAGACTCGTTCCATTAGAGTAAGTGTGTTTAATGTCCATAAATTTATTTTAATGTAATATATATTGGTGTAGATTAGTCTTTTTACGAGGCAACGGGCTAGCGTATTGCTATATATCAATAACTTTGATAGAATACACGGGAGGACAAAGAAAAATAAGATTTTTATTTTTATTTTTTAATTTGAGACATATGTCAAATTCTAAATGGATCTGTTAAAAAATTTCTGGTCTGTTGCCGGTCCCCTCTCCCTCTGTGCCTGTTGATCTGACTCGGGTGCTATACCAAGAGACTAGCGCATAACAATTGTATAATTAGCTGATTTATACTATCTATACTATTATAACAAAGATTCTTTAATAAGAGATTGTGAATTCTTCCTTTTTTTTTTTATTTTACAAAATATCCTTGGTTAGATATTTTATAAATGTATTGTTAATGGGAAAATATGTAAATTAATCATTATATCTTTTTTGTTATGTATTTCAGATTTAAACTTTGAATCGTTCCTATCTCATAAGCAGCCTTACAAAAAAAGGTTAAGTCTTGAAATATTTTTCACTTTCCATATACATATATATGTGCTTTTGCTAATAATAACGAATGAAAGAGGCTCTCCAATTTCTAATGACTAATACCAGATCTTGCACTAGACAGAAGTAATGTTAGGATAACTTCCCTAAACGGTTCAGGGATATCAGATCCCACCATTAAATATACTTATATCTTCTATGTCCACGTAGAGAAGATACTCCTTCAAAAGACAATAACTCATACAATTGGGTTGAGGATTTTCCTCATTACATTCACAGTTTTCACTCAAACATAATTTCAATCCACACATTAAATAGCCCTATTCGATCTAATTGTGCTGAAATACTTTGTCTATGTCACGACTTCATTAAATGTGAAAATTCATATACATGACATTGATTTGGGTCATTTATTTGACTAAGTATATGAAGATAAAGAAATCAATTTCACATTCAATAGTATACAAGACAAAGGCATCGATATTTTCTATAGGTTTTTGTCAATTAGCTCAATTAGGTATCAAAACTTTTTTGATTTTAATGATAGAGGTATTGCAATCTCGATTAGCTATCAATTTTGTTTTCTTGCTTGATTTGCATACGCATAAACTGGTAATCGAATGAGATTAACTTGAAAAACATAAAACACTATTGCCCCGCTAGAAACAAGTGATGAGAGAAGCGAGTCTAAACTTTCCATCCACAATCCCTTAAAGTAATCTTCTCACATCTTCCATTTTTCTCCTCATTTCTTCATTTATTTTTAAAATTTTGTTGGGTAGTAAACGTTTAATAGTATTTTAGTTTTGTTTTAAATATTTTTCCTGTCATTAATCCTAATCTCCATGAAGATCATATTTTGTAAAATCAGATTTATTTCTCTATTTTATTGCTGATTCTTGGCGGTCGTGTCACCATACCTGACCCGAGCAAAGCAAAGATGAATAATGTCAATGTCTAATGCGCACTACGAAATCTCAATCGCCATTAATGCCCCTGCAAGCACTGTCTCCTCTTAAAGGGAACCACCCTCACAAGCGATTCTGCTTTCAAACTTCGCAGCGCTTGTGTGAGGGTGGTTCTCTTTGAGAGGAGATGGTGCTTGTAGGGGCATTAATGGCGATTGAGACTTCGCAACGCACATCAGACATTGACCTTATTCAGCTTTGCTTTGCTCGGGTCAGGTATGGTGACACAACCGCCAAGAATCAGCAAGAAAATAGAGAAATAAATCTGATTTTACAAAGTATGACCTTCATGGGGATTAGGATTAATGACAGGAAAAATCTTTAAAACAAAACTAAAATAATATTAAACGTTTACTACCCAACAAAATTTTAAAAATAAATGAGGAAATGAGGAGAAAAATGAAAGATGTGAGAAGATTACTTTAAGGGATTGTGGATGGAAAGTTTAGACTCGCTTCTCTCAATCGAGCTGGAAAAGGAGAAAAAATAAAAATCGAGCTGGAATTTGTTCTCTCCCTTCCTCCATATTTCTCCATCCACGGAAGGTGGGGGATTTGATAAAGCATTCAACAAAAGCAATGCCGAGGTCCGACAGCCAACTGGAGGCAATTGAAGGGGTGTGGGTAACAAGCGTTTTTATGGTGTATCCTTGAAAGAATACATCATAGAGGTTGTGGGTATTTTCTCGGACCCTGAGCTTGCGGATCGCCATCTCCATAATGTAGAAAAAAGAAGAAAGAAGAAGAAGAAAGAAATACCCAATGTGAGAGAGAGAGTAGAGAAGTCAGAGAGACAAGAGGAGAGACGAGGAAAGAGGGAGAACGCGCATGCACCACCTTTATCTAAAAACTCTCAAGTCATGCTGGAGGCGTTGGGTTTATAAGGGATACCGAGCAAAGGTAAAAGGTTTCGGACATCCTGCCAAGGCATCACCCACCCAAGTAAATTACGGTGGGGCCGTTTTAATGAAAGGAAAGAGAGAGGTTTTCTCTCCTGGAGTGCATTGAGAACCAGAGAACATTGGGAACGCGCGCTGCTTTCACAGGGCATGGGAAACTTACCGCGAGTGATCAAAAGAGAATGACTCAATAATAAAAAATAATTGACTAATTTAACTTTTCAATGTTTAAAAAAAGAACGAAAAAAGAGCACTTTTGTTTTCGCCAGAGGAAAAAAAAAAAAGATTACTTCGGGGCCTTTCTTCTGTAGCTTCTCAAAAAGTAATCACGTCACATGGACGTTCTGGGCACATGGCATTTTGACATGATGTTATACATGGATAATACTAACTAGACTAGAAGAAAATTTACAATAATTCAACTTTTGATAAAAAGAGAAGAATGAAAAGGAAAAGGTCCCCGCAGGGCTTTTTTTGTTGCTCTTTAAAGAGGAATCTCTTTTATTTGTCAAATGAGCTCTCTAAAAGGAATGAAAGAGGACATTGTGCAGAGATTTTTTTAAGGTTCTTTCTAATTGACGAAAAGTGTAATCCATGTACTTGAGGGCCACGCCCTTCCCCCGCTTCCTGGTAGCAGCGAAAATCTCAAGGATCACGGTAGGTAGAGAAACTTATGGCTTGTGTAAGGGCGGGTTTCCAAGTTTCGATCCTCTCTTGAGTAACTCCTTGCATGCTCACCTGTCACCAGCATCAAAAGTGGATAGAGAGCATTAATGATCAATGCCCTCATAAATGACAAGTCTCTTTCCTTTGTATTAAAGAAAAGAATTTCAGCAAGTCTCTTTCCTTCATTTTTAAAGAAGTAAATTCAGCATTTCTACTTGCAGCCCTGTCGCCTCTTCCTCTTCCACCTCCAGCATCAAAAAGCTGATAGCTGATGGAGATTTGGAGAGCAGTAATGATCAATGCCCTCATGAATGACAAGTCTCTTTCCTTGTATTAAAGAAAAGAAGTTCAGCAGTCCTATTTTGTAGAGCATAAGAAGTCCAGAGTCGAATGAGACGGGTGAAGAGAGAGAGCACTGGGTTAATGCATGAAAGTGACGGGGTTGTTAGATGCCATAAAAGACTGATAGAGGGACATGGTACTAATCTTCAATTTCATGGCTCACCGTGCTAATCTTGTTCTGAACTCAGAGCCGGACTATTTTCTTGAAAAGAAATTGGTTTTCTAGTCTTTTTCCTCTGAACAACTTATTTTTCCATAGTAAACACTGAGAAACGGGGACAAAACGTCTTAATTCAAGTCCAAACAATAATATATAGATTAATCGAGTTGATCGGAGTAGCTTGAGCCTATTAAAAATTTCCCAAAGCCAAGCATGAAATTCGGTAATCAAGCTTTATCGCAAAAAAGGGTCTATCGCAAGGTGCTTGATAATCGGTTTGGTCGAGCTCCAGGTCTACTCAATTTGACTCGTTACTTGTCAAAAACAAAAGGAAGCTTAACTCAATTACATCCCATTGTCCACTTATCTAATTGTCTTTTTTGTGTTTGCTCTTTTTACGCTATTAGAACACATATTCATAATGATAATGACATTAGCGACGCGCTTGTAATGCTGTGGGGAATAGATTTGAGATTGAGCGAACACCAAGTCGTCATCACTCATCAACGCATACAACGCTGGACTAAGTATCGTTCCTCGAAAACTCCAACGAATGGATTCTTGTGTTACTCTTGTGCTCTAAAAATGAGCAAACTTAGGCTTATATTAAGAACTGGTGCTCTAAAAATGCACAAACTTCAGGATTAAAAAAAAAAGGAAAAAGGAAAAGAACTAGTGTTCCTTTGTTCGAAATTAAAACGCCTTGCAGGTGTTCTTCCTTTGACCAAATGAAGAAAAAGGGGAGGAGAGAGACCGAAACCCTAATCTTCCTGTCTCTCTTTACTTCTTCCTTTCCTTGCAGGCGTAAAGTCACAGCTTGTGCAAGGGCAGGTTTCCAAATTTGGATCCTCTCTCCTACCTCACACACATCTGGTTCTTCAATTGTGAGAAATGGAGAGCGTTCATATTAACTCCTTGCAGCTTTCTTGCGTCTTTCCACCTACTCCCATCTCTAAAGCAGACCACTCTTGATTATCGAGACAGAGAGGATCAGTGGTCGATGCCCTTATCAGAAACCAGTCTCTTTTCTCGTTCAGAGAGTCAAATGAATTTGGGTGAAGAGAAGGAGGGCGTAGGGTTGGGTTAATGAAAGTGACGGGATTGTTAGATTCCATTAAAAGACTGAACAAGGGACATGGTGGACGACCCTATTTCTGATGTACCAACATCTTCTATCCCGTGGCTCACCATGCTAATCTCGGGACTTTCTTTGGTGAAAAGAAATTGGTTTTCTTCTTAAGTGAAGTCATTTTGCTTTTGACAACTAATCTTTCGATATCGAATACCGAAAAATGGGGAAAAAAAACATTTTACTGTAAAATAATATACTCCATACAAGCGCTGCCTAGTTGAAAAAGAAGTTAAAACTACACATTCATACAATAATGTATAGACTAATCGGCTTAATGTGAGTTGAGCTTGAGCCTATTAATGATTTCCCAAAGTCGAGGTTGAACTTGGGTAATCAAAGCTTGATCGCACATATGGGTCTATTACAAGGCACTTGATAACGGGGATTGGTCGAGCTCGAGTTCTACTCAATTTGACTCATTATTTGGCCAAAAAAAACAAACTCAACTCAATTATACCCTATTGTCCGCTAATCTAATCGTTGCCTATTGCAGGTTTGCTCTTTCCACAACATATATCAAAATAAAAATGGCATCAGAGACATGCTTGTAATCTGCCGTGTGGACGGATTTGGGGTTGAGCAAACGAGACATCGTCATCACTCATCAGTCTGCTTGCATGCTCGACTACAACTTCCGACTAAGCATCACTCCTCAAAGACTTTAAGAAAGCAGCTAAACCTGCTTCATATAAATTGTAAGTCAACTGACCGGTAGTAGACCCACTTCCAGTTTTTAATAGATTTGCAATTTAGTTACTTCCCAAATCACTGTCTAATGTAGAGAGCTCAAGTTTGTTTGAACGGGACATGTTTATGATGCAATGAACACAATCGCTAGTAGTTATGACTTATGACTTGAGCCGTAATGAAAATTAAAAAAGAAAAGAAAAAAAAGTCTAAAATGAGCACAGTTAGTGCTTTCGATGCTGGGTCCTTTTTTTTTTTTCCCCTTTTCATACATATATATTAATTTGCCAACCCAGAGATTATGCAAAATTAGCCATCACTGAGAACAATTTTTTCTTCGAGTTATGTTACCTGATTTCATAATCGGACTGTGATTTCCAACTTTAAGTAAATACAAGTGATAAAGTAGTGAATGTTGATGATATAACATTTTTTACCAATAGAAGGTTCATGAAGCAATCTTGGCCTTTTTCACTTTCCTCAGATTTCTTCATGAGGCATTTTTAGTTCGCAAAGTTTGGCATTTTGAAGTCATTTTGTTCCTTAAAATATATGGCTTTTGGAGATACGCTAATCACCTCTCTCTCCGAACTTACTGAAAAAGCCAACTCGAGAGACCAGAAGCATTTCGAACTTTAAAACTCAGAGAGCGCGAGAGAGAAAGACCGATACTTGCATGAACAATGGACACTGCAACAACGACTATGATTTTTATCTTTATCTTCCGAGCATGCGAATATGAAAATGGGTTTTCGCGTCAAAGTTTCAAATCCCTCCACCCAAAGACCCCCATATCCACCATATAAGATCACATTTCAAATGCTTTTCAAAGTTCGTACACTTTCCATCGCTGAGAATCACCGGTTGATCATTCAAAAACCGTCAAACCTAAACCAAAAAAAATTAAGAATTTGATGGAACAAAGTCGTCCCATGCAAGCGGACTTCCCCATTTTTATCTTCCACCAGGATTACCAAAAGCATTGCCTACTGATGTGATTTGCACTTGAATCGCGCAAGGGCAATTTTAAAAAGCAAAAGGTGAGACCAATCTCATAGTTTGTTTGGCTTCAACATATTGATATTAAGATTCATAAACCCAATTTATCATACTCATATCTCATAAAGAGTCGCCTCTTGCACATCTACTCTATATGTTCTATGTGTCATCTATTGTCTATGTGACTACTGTCCCTCCACATTTAATAAAAAAAAAAAAAAGATTTTAGAAAACATTTATTGCTCAAAATAAGTGCACTTTAGGATACGTAATACTTACATCCTATTGCTTGGTAAATGATAATAAAAATAATTTTGGAGCTCACTTACGAAATTGGTCAAGCTACACTTGTCTTTATTTTTTTATTATCTTCTCCCAGTCTTTGAACTCACAGTCAGCTCCTCCTTCTTTTAGCTAGTGCAATAGAAAGAGAGCACATGTGTTGTGCAAAAGAAAATAGCGAAAAAAAAAGAAAAAAAGAAAAACAAGACATGTCTAGATCCATTTTTAATTTTACTAACTTTTTCCTTTGAAAACTTCAAGTATTTCGGATTAAATTCATGGCACCGTAAAATTTAAATTAAACAAAAAGGTTAAAGTCAATTGCAATTTTTTTTTGCCTTTCCTTTCTATAAGTTGTTTCTCTATATGTTCTATCTGTCATCTATTGTCTATCTAGCCACTATCCATCCGCGTTTACTATCTCTCTGCTCCATGCACAAAGAGAGAAATAAACCCATCTTTAAAATGTTTAAAAGAAATGAACCAAAACTAAAACCCCTAAAACCCATATGATACGATTTCAAAACAAACCTCAAAGAAAATATAAATACAAATTTTTTTTTATGGAAAATATTTATTGCTCAAAATAAGTCCATTTTAGGATACCTAATACTTACATCATATAGCTCAGTATATGACAATAGAAAATAACTTTCGAGCTCACTTAACGAGATTGCTAAGTTACAGTTGTCTTTAGCATTTATTATCTTTTCCCAGTTTTTGAACTCACAGTAAGCTCTTGCTTCGTGCATTAAAAAGAGCCGGTGCTATAGAAAGGGAGCACATGCGTTGAGCAAAAGAAAACAGTGAAAAAAAAGAAAAAAAATAGGATATGTGTAGACCAATTTTTACTTTTACTTTTTTTTTTTCTGGTGAAAGTTTCTAGTATTTCGGATGAAATGCATGGCCCCTTATAATTTAAATTTAATAAAATGGTCAAAGTCGATCCTAAAGGAGGGATGACACGATTGCTTCAGTGCCGTACTCGTGCAAGCCAATTCTCTTTTTTTCCCTTTCCTTTCTATAAGTTTTTTCTCTGAAAAACTTTATTTCTCTTCCGGGCCTTTTTCCTTTTTTGACCTTTCCTTTCTCTATAGAAGATAAGTTGATTCTCTGAAAAGTTTGTTTCTCTTCATATTGACCTGCATCTCTCTCTCTCTCTCTCTCTCTCTCATCTATAATTAACTAAATATGTGGATTGATGCAACTGAATTCACGTGTCTTCAATTAATTCTCTGGAAATGCTGTTGGTTAGTACTTTTACTAAAATAATTTAATGCTTTTTTGTATATTCTTTAAGTTTAGCATAATTACTTGATGGATAACTAAAGAATTATATAATTTTAATGATCACCTAGCTGTAGTAGCTATAATATTGTCATGACCCCTTATTTTATAATTTATAATCTCCATAATAAAAACATCACCGTAGACATTTACTGCTCAAATATCCAATGGTCGAAGTGTAAAATATTCTTATACCGATTGTGGATCGAATGAAAACCAATATATTAGAATCCATCATCTGTAAAATTGTTTGGTTTTTCATGAACAATTTATAACATTTCTCTTAAGATTAGAATAATCTGTGATTGATTGATACAGACAGATTGACTTAAGCAAAGCAAAACCGTAGGGAATATCAGATATGGAGGTTATGGGAGATCTAATGTCTACGGCCATAAAGGAGTGACAATAGGACAACTAATTAATTGTTTCGAAATTTGAAGTGCTTTTAAAAAATTTTCATTAAAAAAGAAATAAAAGTTGAATATGTAGACTAAGATATTGAATAAAAATTGCATGAAATGGAGATGTAATAATATTTTAAAAGAACTAAGACCATACATATTTAGATAAAAAAAAAACTAAGAAAATACATATTACAATTAAAACGCGAGGAATTAGTATACTAATAATATTTAGAATTTGATATTCCATAACTATAATTCACCGATCTAATGTTTTTTCTTGTTTGCTTTTCTTTTCGAATAAATATTTCAGGATTTTTATATATTTTAAATATTTATTTTGTTTATATTTTTCAAATTTTGATATTCCAAGTCCGGAAAAAATGAATACTTTTTTTTTTTCCTTTTCAAATAAATAGGAAAGTCTACCAGCTGTTAAAGGCAAATATCTATGGCTCAAGCCATATCTCTCTTACACATGTAAATCTACTATATATGTGAAGTAAATAGAAGAAAGATTTCAACCTCAATCATTTTTCAAGAATTTACATCCAAACCCATGCAAATTTGTCATAATAAATTTCAGTTTACATCAAATCATATTCAAGTTGATTGGGAAAATTTCTTACCTTTCTGAAATCTAGTCTAATTCTGATTTACGAGATTTAGCATATCTTTTTTGTTTATTTTTTTTGGTACATTTGATGCCTTGTCTTTAGTCATACTTTTTTTTTGGTAAAATTGTCTTTAGTCATACTTACTTGCCATCAAATTGAAGATCGGATCTAGGGTTGTCAAAAACGGTCATATATCCATATTCTAGCATGAATCCGGGAAGGTCATTTCACAAAAAAACATCTCATAAACCTTTTATCGAATAGGTTATGTGCATCGGAAATATGCAAAATCGATTTATCAGCAATGCAACAGCTTGAATCATCAAAGATTAGCTCCGAGGTCAATTGATTTTCTCATCAGCATATTCATGCATCTCAAAGGAGACAGGATTGCAATTAGAGACGAAGGAACTACCGCTACGGCGAAACCAACGACAGCGAAACCGGCTACCGCAGCGGGGGTTGGTGGATTCATGATCATAGAAGGGAAAGAAGATGGAGAAGTCTACGAATTCGATTCTCGAGAGATATAATCTTGAGCAATTCAGCGTGAACTTTTTCCTCTTTGTTCTATTATGGCCGAGCCTACGGGTTCTAGCTATGAACAATTGGTCGATTAATGCTCGAGGTGAATCGGCATCCAGAGGGTCGCAAGAATCTTGCGGCGACGTTACCTCGACGACGGTAGTGATGGTGAAATCATCGAGAAAGACGTTCGGCGATGACTGAATCTAGTTTAAAGTAACGGCTAACGATGATGAAGAGAAACTGCACATAATCAGAGGCCTTTTTCTACAAATGGTTATTTTATTCGTCCATCATTTTTAATTGCCCGTTTATTGATTTATTTATGCTTATACGTATCACATAATGTATATATCCAACTTGACCAGGTCAACAGATTTGAGTTTAATCTTGTCAAGGGAAGAATATAAAAAAGCAAATCCTCAAATAGCTAAACGAAGTACCCATGACAAACATAAAATAAACAAGTACAGTAGGAGTGCTGAGGGCGAGGCCTTTGTGGCTGACGCAGAAAAAAAAAATGAAAAACTAAAAACTTCGAAAAATAATAAATTTTTTTAAAAAAATTGCAAAAAATCAATGACAATTTGTTGGAAGTGGCACTTATTCAATTGATTTTACTTTGATATGTGATATAAGTAAGCGAAAAAAAAGTTAAAGATACTCCGGTAATTCTATTGTACTTGTCTTTGAAATAAATAAAGTGATGGCAAGAGCACTTATTTTAGCACAAGTAGATAGCCTCGTAAGTGATTAGGTGTCGTGCACGATCCGCAATCACAGCTCATCATACACATCATGATTCCAATCTGATGATGAAGACGGGAGTGGTTTTCTCTCGTATATTGTAGTGGCATTGAGAACCCTCCACGCTTGGTTTTAATGAAAGGAAGGAGAGAGGCTTTCCATCTTGTAGTGCATTGGGAACCAGAGGACATTGAGAACACGCCCCGCTTTCACTGTTTCACAAGGCATGGGAAACTTGCCGTGAGTGATCAAAAGAGAACGACCCAATGATATCTTTATTCCCGACCTAGTGTTATTCGCAAGAAGTATATTTGATAATGAAGAGAGATTTTCTCTTTTGTAGTGCATTGCGAATACGATAGATTTTATAGAATATTTTCATACAGTTTAAGGATTAATTACATTTTCATGCAATTGAGGGATTATATTGAATATTTTTAACAATGCCAAAATAGATATTTTAACAAAAATCGACTACTCACAAAGCTTTCCAATGTATAAAATTGCATTGATTCTGTTTAAAACATGAAAATCATCATAATTTTTTGCAGGATCTTCTATTCAACCCATCTTCCAGAAGCTTCCTTATCTTGATAAAACTTTCTATATGTGATCATCAAAACTTTGGTTTACAATCTTTTTTTGTAGGTAAAAAATTGTCTCAATCAGATGAACGCTAGAAAAATCTCCATTGATTCCTCAATCACTCAGAGCTCGCTGCCAAAGCTTGTCGCTCCTGTTTCCTTTACGTCACGTTCTTGTTCTTTTGTTCTTCTTTTTGTTAATTATTTCGATTTAATAGTGTCCTTATAATTTCCTCCAACTCTCCTCTTATGAAGCTTGTGCGAACCTCCACCGATTGCAAAGCTCATTGATGTGTCGACCTTATCCTTTTGAACAGGACCAAGCAAAGACTTATCAACCGGAGGTCAAGGCACAACAGGCAGAGGGGATAGCCAAGACGATTGAGCATGTCTTAAGGCTTCTTAGGGTCTAGGTTTCATGGATGCAAAGGGCCTTATAGATATCATACACTTGCATAAAGGATCTTTAGTAGGTAACTGGATGTCAAAGAGATCGGATCTCTACCATTAAGTAAGGGAAGATATACAGCAGTAATTAGAAGGGTTCTAATATAAATAAGGGTCTCCACCCTAGCATCTACAATTTCAATAAAGAAAAAATTCTCTTCTATACACTTCTATCTAAAGTTTCTCTATATGACCTGGGTGGGCTTAGGATCCACAATTTTAATACGTACTCACCCCGTCCTTCTGAAAGTATCAATGGTGATGATTGCCAGTTCTTATTATCAAAAGCAAATCAAACTCCATACAAAATCTTCGCGGAGTTCCATTCTGTGTTCCTCTGACCGGTCAAAGACTTCGCAATCACTAGGATGTACCTGGCATGGTGTGCCTTTTAGAGGTAAGGATAAGATAAGCGAAAGGATTGACCATGGGTTTATTGGGAGTTGTCTTCGAAGCAATTCCGAACGTGGAGGAGTGATTGGAGAAGAGAAACACAGAGGAAGGAAAGGAGAGAAAGAGAAGCGTAGGAGCAGTGTTCCTTTTATGCTTTTTCTTTGGGGTTGCTTTACATTCAAAATGTCATCGCTGCCAAAAGAATTATCATAAAAGGAACACTGCTCCTACTCTTCTCCTCTGTCGTCTCCTCTACTGCTCTCTTCTCCAATCACTCCATATTTGGAATGGCGTGGGTGTTCCCACAAATAAATTAAAAATGAAAAAGATAAGAAAAAAGAAGGAACAAACAAAAATATTAGCCTAACTCTTTGTTGGCTTTTAGATTGTTCATGTTTGGGGTTTCCTTTTCTTCTCGAGAAATAGATTTTTCATATTTGGCATTTTATCTTCTCCTTAAATTAATGACAGGTTTGAAAGTTCATAATTGCATGTTGAGATATGTAGTTTGCTCTCAGGGAGCTTGTCTGCCATCAAGTATAAGTTTCCAGCTGAATATTCTCGTGTTCTTTTAAGACATGATCATCAATTCATATGCCATGAGAGCTCACAAGATAGTAATCTCACGTGACCAAATTTTTATGTAAGGTACCTCTTTTCTACAATATTGTCAATGTAAAAGATCAAGATAATCCCAAAAATAATGTTGCTAAAAAAAAGCCGACGTTGAAAATGGTAAATCCTTTCTACCAGCATAATCCCATCCTGGACAATCCATCATTAAAGGAAAGTCAGATGAGTATTTGTGAAAACTAAAGCATGAGAATAATTTATGAATGCTTTAGGCAGCACTGCTTAAATATAGAGAAAAGTAACGAAGTAGAAGATTGCGACTGGCATCATGATTGCACAAGTTCCTAACTTTTCCTTTAATTCTAGACAGGATTCCCAAAACAAAGGAGCCTTCTCTAGGAAATGGTTTCAGCTTTCTCATTAAGCACAATGGCAGAAGCATTATTGACACACACAGAACTTGTCTACACACAGACTTCTTGAGTACTGAACTTCCAAGCAATGTTAAACAGAGGAAATACTAAAAAAGTTCTTTCATAAGAAATGTCCAGTTTTTGTCAATTTACATCGATAGCTGTTCATTTAATAATTTGTCACTCTAAAACCAAGTAGCACGGATGAACTCCATGCCAAGAATAAGTATCAATTCTTTTGCACATCTACCATTTCTGCCAACCGTGGACTGACCGCAATGGTGCTAATTATTGGTGATTCTCAAAAAACAAAAGAGAAAATTTTGATTAGACAGCACTGCAAGTTACTAATTCAGACAATGGAAACTTACCTAGGTGGTCCACATAATTTCAAGCCCTTTCCGCATAAAACGCCAAAAGAAAATTTGAACCACTATTGTTTCGTTCCTTCGGCATGTTTTATCTAATTTTTGGGATTCAACTGATGAGTGTTAACGACGTGGCGTTTGCTCGATCCCAAATCTGTCGCCATGGCACATTATAAACACGTTACTGAGGCCATTTTTATTTATGTGTATATATATATATATATATGTTCTCTGATATTGTGGAACAAGAAAATGCATAGAAGGCATATACTAGATTAATATTTAGAAGCAGATTTAACTCTACTTTTGGTGAAATGGTGGCTCTGTTAGTTTGGGTAACATACCGATGTTTATAAAAGGATGAGTTTTAGGCTTGGACCATAATATTTTTTCTGAGCTTCTAGCAGGACTCTTTGAAGGAAGTTTTACCTTCAATTTAGTGGAATGATGCTTCTGTTCCACTGGTTGCCCCTCCCCGCCCCACCCCACCTGCCAAAAAAATAAACTGTCTCTCTTACACACACCCATAATTGTGGAGATGTGCAAGAAGACGGTGAGTCCAAGGCCAAGGATCATCCGAAAATGGAAGAGCAAACTGTTGGCAATGAAAATGACTCAACTTGCATGGATTTGTCTAAGAAACCCAGTTTTGATCATTTCCGGGATGATGAAGTTAATCCTGTGAAGACTAATGCAATAAGTAACCACGCTAAATTCTCTACATCTTGTGCTCAGTGTAACTCATTCAATTGAAGAAAAATTGGCATCTACATGGTTTAGTTTAACTTTATTGCATTGGTGACCAGCTATATTGGACTCTATTATTGGGGCAGGCCTTTTTCTTTTTTTATGTTTGCTGTTTGCAACTCGTGGCTGTTTTACATCTCCTATATATGTTAGGAAGGAGTTTGTATGTCAAGTACATTGTGTTTTTTTTATGCTCAATGAGTTTTAAATCTGCCTTTTGCATTCCACTAATATAGTCCGTTTATCCAAGAAATATGTTGTCAATGTGTCAATCAAAATCAAGGGAAAAACAGGTGCCCCTATCATTTTATAAAGCAAGTCCCTTGTCTTTGTCCTCAGAATCTGATTTTCCTGGTTGGACTTTCCACTATGAAAATGGGGAGAAAAGAAGTACCATCGATGATGATGGTTATAACTAAGAATGTGATCGAAGTTCTTGCTGACAAATCTGCGAAACTGTCACTAAGTGGAATCTTGATAACTGAACCCCATGTCTTCTGACAAAAAAAAAAGAGTCTCTTATCTGCCTTTTGCTATGATCTGATGCTTCCATACGTGATCATCGCCACCAAAGATATTTTGACCTAAGTTGCTCTTTAGTACCTTATGCTAATCCTTACTGGATTGACCAATATGAGATCCTTTGTATATTAACTTTGAATAGACGAGCACAATGAAAAATTGTGTGTGATTCTTTTGCTCCATAATTCATCTTGATTGAAATATTGAAATATGTTCGCATACTTTGTAGATTATCCCATCGGTAGTTACTTGAGATTATATAATCCGATAGAGTTCCATTGAAGTGATTTTTAATTGCAAAGGATATGAACTGTGCATGCATGTGAACAAAATGCCAAGATGTGGATTGTGAAAACAGTAAGTCAATTCTTATTTTACTTACTTTGGAGTATTTCAGGATCGCGGTATTTCAAACAGAGAGTGATAACTTAACCCGACAATCGGAACGTGCAAGTTAACAGTTATAGGTGTAACAAGTTCGTCAGCATTTCCTATTTCAGAGTTGTTCAGTAGTCTTGTTTGAGCCTAGAAGACCTGTCGCGTATCCATTATAACCAGCGAAGAAGCAAAATAATCCAGGTTTGGCATGGATGAACTTGCTCTTACCCTAATAGGGTGCCAGTTTGAGAGATGGAGAGATGGAGAGTGTAACCACTACTTGTACATAAATGGCCAGCCTTACAATGGCAAATCGGGAATAGTGGCCCCTTTCTCGCGAGACACGGTAGGGCTCCTTCCTCTTCGAAGTTGTGAACAATGAATTACGATTTTACTCCCAAGTCCTAATCACAACGCATTATCATCCAAGCAAGTGGGCCATTCGAGGGTCGCCACCTCATTTCCCTTTGCTTTTATTCTTTTGGTTTTTCTTTTTCCTTTTTATATCCAATAAATAATTTTTTTTTGGACGAAAAGGAAATAACATTCAACGGAAAGAAACATTACAACTCACTACTCAAGCGTTCGAGTAAAGCAGATCCAAGAAAGAAGGGGGAGGGGGGGGGGGAGGCGGCCCAATTAGGATGTAATGAGCCATTTCTATGGGCCTTAGCAGCCCAATCTGCAGCAAAATTAGCTTCCCGTTTGCAAAACCTAATACGAAGATGTGAGAAGCAAGGGAGGAGTGCGGCGACTTCAGCGAACAAGGCTCGGATCTCCCATGGTGACTCTTGCTGCTCGTTAATGGTTTCGACCAACAGAAGACAATCCGATTCAACTTGGAGTCGAACAGCAGATTTGCCTTGCTGCAGCAGATGGTGCATAGTGACAATGAGTGCCTAGATCTCAGCCTGCAAGGCCGAAGAAGCGGTAACACTTTTGGTAAAGCCTTCTAACATTTTCCCCAAGTGGTCTCGGTAGATATATGCCATAGATCCTTCAGTACTATCGATGTGAAAAGCCCCATCTATGTTTATTTTCAGGACACCTAGATCAGGGGGCTGCCAAAAATTGCCATGGTCATAATGATTACATCCTGGTCCCGCTGAGAGATAAGTGGAGTTTTGAGCGATTTTAACTTGTGCGAGAGCTGCATCCACTACAAAGGTCGGATCAGGGCGTTGATGACAGAAAATGGACCTGTTTCATGCCTTCCAAATCTACCAGAAAACAGCGGCAACAGTCTCCAGATCAGGTGAGGTCTTTAGCTGTTCAATTTGATCTGTAATCCACTCGTCAATACGATGTACTTCTGTTGGTGCAATCCGAATGCTAATGTAAGGGTGAGACCAAATTCTGTGTGTCCATAGACATAATAGAAGAAGGTGTTCAATCGTCTTTGGTGTATGATTAGGGCATAGTGTGCAGACTGGCTCTGTGCTGGTGTGTCGATGCAAAATATTGTCTTTGGTGGGTAGTGCATTATGGCAAATGGACCAAAGAAAAATCCGAACTTTGGGTGCAAGTTTAAGCTTCCAAATTTTTTTCCAAAGGATTTGTGGTGTTTGAAAGGATGATGAGGCTTGATTGTTGATAGTTCTTGGTTCCGCATTTCTGATTGCATGATATCCACTTTTTACTATATAGTGACCTTGTTTTGTGGCTGTCCAAATAAGTCTATCTGTTGCAAAAGTGGATTTGACCGGAATTTTGAGTACGTCTTGTGTTGTTTGAGCATCATAATAGAAATGCAAAAGAGAAACATTCCAGTTGTTAGAGTCCTTTTCTAGTAGGCCAGCCGCCATCACAGGTTCTTCTCTAGCTGCTGGTCCGCTGAGTATTCCTCTGGGTAGCTAACGATCTTCGCGAATTCTGATCTGTGTCCCATCGCCAACTGACCACTGAAGGTTTGGTAATATCGAATCCCTTCCTAACAGTAGGCTTTGCCAACCCCAAGAGGGTCGGGCACCTTTGTCCGCAAATCGGAAATCCTTTGAGGGGAAATAAAGACCCTTAAACAGTTTACTCCATAGTGAGAAAGGCTGTTGGATTAAGTACCAGGCCTATTTGCCAAGCATTGCTTTATTAAAAGCAATGAGATCTCGAAAACTTAGGCCTCCCTTTTCCTTTCTACTTTTTAGGATTTCCCATTGTTTCCAATGAATCCCTAACTTACGACAATCATTCTGCCACTAGAAAACGAGCAATCTTCTTTCCAATAAAATTGCAAAGTGACATAGGAATTTTGAAGATGGACATGGCATATCGTGGGATCGCCTACACTACAGTCTTAATCAGAATTTCCTTACCACCCTTCGAAATAATATTTTCTTCCAGCCTTCCAGTTTGTTATTCACCCTACCCAAAAGCCAGACGAACATGTCTCTTTTGGAACGTCCCAAATCTGAAGGAATTCCTAGGTATTTACCCATTCTGTCTAGCATAGGGATTCTAACTTCCCTAGCCAGGTTTTCCCGTAGACTGCTAGGACAGTCCTTACTGAAGAAAATACCTGACTTATTCCGGTTAACAACCTGTCCCATAGCTAGCAGTATGGGTTTAGTGTGTTGGCGAGATTTTGACATTCCTTGATTGTGCCATCTAAGAAAAATATTGCATCATCGGCGAAAAACAAATGGGAAAGATTAGGACAACACTTGTTTAGTTGGATACCCTTAAGATTCCCCATGTCAATGGCTTGATGGATGAGAGTTGATAAGACATTCGCCAACAGGATGAATAGATAAGGGGAAAGAGGGTGGCCCTGTCGAAGGCCTCGCGTCGGGTGGAAATACTCCAATTGCTCTTCATTGAATTTTATGCTAATAGAGACTGTTGTAATACACTGCAACACCTACTGTACCCAAGTAGAATGGAAACCTAACCTGAGGAGATAATCCTTCAGGAAATTCCATTCCACTCTATCATATGCCTTTTGCATGTTCATTTTTAAGACCACTGGAAAATTACGTCTCCGTTTCCTAATCTTTATCTGATGAAGCACCTCCTGTACTATTAGGATGTTGTCCTGGATTTGGCGCCCACTCACAAAGGCAGTTTGTGCCTTAGAGATCAGGTTAGGAAGCAAGGGCTTTAGATGATTGGCGAGTCCTTGGAGATAATTTTGTAGCTATAATTGCAGAAACTAATGGGGCGATATTGATCCAAACTCTCGGGATGATGTGTTTTTGGTATTAGAGAAATAATAGTTCTATTAAGAGCTGTGGGCATCACTCCTGTTTGAAAGAAATTCTGTACCGAAAGGGAGATCTCATCCTGTAATATATCCTGGTGGGTTTGGTAAAAAAGACCATTCAAGCCATCTGGGCCCGGTGCTTTAGTCGTTCCCAGCTGGAATGTTGCTATGCGGACCTTCTCTCGAGTGACCACAGCTGTTAAGATAGTATTCATTTCTGTTGTAACAATACTCGGGCATTGAGCAAGAATGGGACCATAGTCGCGATGACCCACTGATCTATAAAGGTTCGAAAAGAAATCCAACGTCATCTCCTTCAAAGTTTTATCATCTCGCACCCATCTCTAGTTGGCATCCAGCAACATTCTTATTTTATTCCTTTGTCTTCTCTGAATGGTAGTTGCATGGAAGAATTTGGTGTTTTTATCGCCCCACCTCAACCAGTTAATCCTAGATTGCATTGCCCAATACTGTTCCTTTTGCTGCCAAAGTTTTTGGAGCTTTGCCTTGAGTTTAGTTGTTGTTGTTTTATCATGGTGTCCGTGGGTTTGATTGGTGATATGTTGTAGTTGCTGTTGTAAAGCTGAAATTTGATTTTTTGCCTTAGAGAACTTTACACGACTCCAATGTGCAAGGGCTGAACTTACAATCTTCAATTTAAATGGCAGGTCAGGAACAAAGATCTTTGCTGAATTCCAGGCGTTAGCGATGACCTCCCTACATTCCGGATCTTGTAACCAAAACGCTTCAAACAAAAAGGGCCTATGTCTTCTGCCGGGTTTTGCTTCAGTGTTTAACAGTAAAGGGCTATGATTAGAACCCACCGCAAGTAAAGCAAATACCTCAGCATCCGGGAAGGTAAGTTGCCAATCCAAATTACATGGCACCCTATCCAACCTCTCTTTCACAATGTCATCTCCATCTCGGTTATTCATCCAGGTAAATGCACAGCCCTTACTCTCCATGTCGATTAATGAACAGTCATGTAATACTTCTCTAAAGGAATGCATTCGATTAAAGTCAGCTAACCTTTTTCCCACTTTCTCCTAGTGATAAGTTATTTCATTGAAATCACCAGCACAAACCCAAGGTGAAGAGTTGGAGTTGGCAATTTGTCGAAGATCTGTCCCTAGCTGTTGGCGAAGTCTAAAAACCACCGGTGCATGGATACACGTCAAACGCATAGGTATGCCATTTCTTGAGTCCGTACATATCATATCAACGAGATCCTAAGTAGATTGAACCACGTAGAGAGAAATGTGTGACTGCCAAAACATGGCCATACCCCTCGCTAAGCCAATAGGATTAACCAAATGGGATTCTGGGAATTTAAGCCATCATTGTATTTTAGTTAGCACTTCCTGTTGATTCTTGGTCTCCATCAAAAAAATCAGGTCGGGCCTTTCATTGGCCACTAGGGCCTTAAGGGCTTGAACTGTTAGGGGAGAGCCCAAACCCTAACAATTCCAGCTGAGGAGTTTCATTTTTCAGTTGGTGGCTTTTGAGGGCAAGCCACCTTAGCCCATTTGGAGTTTGGAACTATTGGAAACTCCAATAAATAACTTGCTATTGATAAAAAGTACTTTTATTTATTACCTGGGTACCACTCCATCTCACATAATCTATAAAAAAATTATCCACTCTCAATTAAATTTTATTGATAATATTAAAGATAATTGGATAATTCTCTAGGATATTTTCCTATGTTAGAGATAATTAAAAAATTTATGTTGATTTTTTGTATCTCTTGAGATTGAACATATTTTTATTGATGTATGTTACACTGATAGTCATCTTATAAATCTTATAAATAAACTGATGTAATCGAAATTTACATAAATTCTACCTTTCTACTCTTTTGCTTCATTGTTTATGGCGTATCTAGAGCTATTTTTCTTGTCATTCTTTTCCATAAGGTCTTAATATCCTCCAGTCAAGTTGATTTCGATATTGTTTGTCTTGTCCGACAGCCAACATCGTACTATCGTTACAGAGTCTATAGGGTCCTCTTACCTTGGGAAGCAATTTACTTTTATCAACAAAACCTAGCCGCATTAGCCGCTTGCCATTTCTCTCCAATTCTCATGTTGATCATTAGAATGCCAGCTGCATTCGTCTAGTTACTATTTTAGTCAGCAAAGCCAGTCGTATCAACCTCTTATTGTTTTTCTTTGATTCATAACCTTTGCTGCTCATATTATAAAACTGACACCACATGACAGATTGGCCACCCTTAGTGTTTTTTGGATTTTTTATCTGATTTTTGGGGAGGATATTAGAGATAATTAGAATAATTCTCTAGGATATTTTTCTATATTAGAGATAATTAGAATAATTCTCTAAGATATTTTACTGAAACTATACTAAATAGAATTAAAAAATGAAGACTGTTGAATCTTCATAAAAAGAAAATGAAAAAAAAGAAAAGGATCACCACAGGTCTTTTGCCAGCTTCTTAAATAATCACTTTGTTAATTTATCAAATAAGCATTTCGAGTGACGAAACTTTAACACGACATTGTAACCGGATCATACTGACTAGCATAAAAAAATAATTGACTAATTTAACTTTCAATGTTCAAAAGAAGAATAAAAAAAGAGGACTTTTTCTTTCGCCAGTGAAAAAAAAAAAGATTGCTTGGGGGCCCTTCTTTTGTAGCTTCTCAAAAAGTAATAAAGGCACATGAGGGTTCTGGGCACACGGCATTTTGAGACGACGTTATACATCGATAAAACTGACTAGACTCGAAGAAAATTTACGGCGCCATTCACCAAAGAAAAGTCAAGCCTTTCGCTGCTGAGATCACAGAGAGACCCGAAAGAGATTAAAATGGTAAGGCTGGAGTGCCGGGTTTTTTATGGCTATGTTGCTGATGAGGTCGGTAGTGTTGTGCTGACTAGAGGTGGCAAAATGGGTCTTAGATCCACATATGACTCATTTAAATCATAAATGAGTCACTTATTTTTTGATAAAAAAGTAGTTAAATGGGTTTAACAGTCAATGACTTAAGATAAGTGGGTCTTAAGTGAGTTTTAAATGGGTTGGATTTAGAACCCACTTTTAAGTTTTAACCAAAACCTCACAATCTCTCTCTTCCCTCTTTAACTTTACAAAACTATATATATATATATTTATAAAAATCAAAATTATAATTATTTTTTTATTTTAATTTTCTTTTCTTTTCTTTTTCCTTTTTTTCTTTCTTCCTCCTCCTTCCAGTGGTTGGCACGGCGATGGCCGACGACTGGCTAGGCGAGGCTCGAGCTCGTCGGCATTTAGCGAGGCTCGAGCCTCGCCGATCTGGCGAGACTCAAACTCGCTAGGGTTAGGTGAGCTCGAGCTCGCCAGATCTGGCGAGGCGGAGGCCTTGCTGACACTTGGCAAGGCTCGAGCCTCCCCGATCTGGCAAGACTCAAACTCGTCGGCGAGTCGGGCGAGCTTGAGGCTCGCCTGTGGCCGGTTGCCGGCTGTCATTGTGGCTGGCCAAAGAAGAAGAAGAACAAAAAAGAAAAAAGAAAAGAGAAAAAGAAAATTAAAAATTATATTCTTAAAAAATAAAAATAATTAAAAATAATTAAAAATTTAATGTTTAAATAATAAAAATAATAAAATTCGATTTTTTAAAATAATTATTTTAAAAATTATAAAAATTGTCCATTAAATTTGTGTTGTATAATACTATTTTAGCATTATCTCTTTTAAAAATATATATAAGAAATAAGTTTTCTTAAGTTTAGTTAAATGGGTCGGGTATGGGTTGAGTATAGGTTGGGTTGGGTATGGGTCAAAATTTTTGCATTGCAATAAATGGGTCATAAACGGGTTAAATGGGTTGATTTGGGTTGGACCATTTATGACCCGACCCAAACCCGACTCGACCCACCCGTTTAACGGGTCTAATGCTGACGTGCACCGTGCCCGGTTGCTGTGTGAGGGAGTGAGGGAGTACGAAGGAATGGGCGCAGAGAGGGACGTAGGGGAGAAGAAGCCAAGCATGAGGATTGTGAAAGTGCAGGAGGAATCGATGGTCCACATGGTTAAGATCGCGGAGGTCAAAACCGAAGAGTTGGATGAGAGGATCAGCTGCAAGTACGGTCAGCGGATGAGAACTAATTTCGAAGGCTGAGCTTCCAATGAACAGAAATTGTTGTTTCCTTGGCTCGCTTCATCAGAAGTTCCTTGTGTTGGGTCACAGGTTGGGTGGCCATCTTGTGTAGTAGAGAGAATTCGTGCGGATGTATGCTTTATTTGAACGGATGAACCCTATTGAAAAGTGGTGGCCATGTTGCCAATTCTTTGGAAAATTGGGTTCACCTTAGTACAACAATAAGCAATGAACGATACAAATAACACATTGAGACAAGGTTTGTGCACTTGACACATACATTAATCTTTAGTATAGCATGGCTGAGGTCACACTTTAATAGTCCTAAAACATAACTAAACACCATGATATTTCCATTTTACCCACGGTAAGAAGTGTAAACAAAGATAAGATAACAAGTGTAAACAAAGATAAGTTCACAATGCCCTTGTCCTATAATAGCATAAATCATTTCCAAATTTTCATGGGACGGTAAAGTCGAGGCCAAAGGGTGGATTCAACCATTTCAACATACAAGGGAAGCTATAGGATTGTGAACAACACAACTGGGAAGATAGCTAGCAAAGTAATGGGAATGTAAATCCACTTCCATCGTTCGCTTAGGACGATTGTCAGAGCAGCACTAAAGGCCACCAGCATGAAGGCCAAAGAAAGGAAGAGAAAAGTGAGGCCCAATATAATTCTTTTCGGTAGTGAGTGGAGGAAATCTTCGATTGCATAGCGTGAAGTTAGGATAGCCAAGAAAATCAAGGTGGCATTAAGGGAGGAGAAGAGAGCGAGAGCATCTGCAACTGCGAATACCATGAATGAGCCCTTCTTGAAAAAGATCGGGATCCCCGTATTGTTATCGTTGCCTCCAGGTACGGTAAAAGCTGCAGCGAAAGCTACTGTAATAATGAGAGTTGCAACTAGACTACAAGATGATGATGTATCCTTCATCCATTGCTTTGCCTCTTTGAGCAAATCTTGGCGTTTATCAACAAAGCCTTCCCAGTATGTTTTTTCGTCTTCTAGCAATTTCAGACTTTTTAAAGAAGGAGAGCTCCTATCTTCGACTACCTGGAGAAAAATAAAATATGCCTATCAATATAACTATAAATTAAAGAGCAAAAATGGTGGTGAAAAAGGTGAGCCGACCTTATACCACTGAAGTTCTCTTTGCATAAGAAAAGCTGCCCCAGAAACATCTGGGTACTCACAACTTGGTGACATTGCTACTACTGCTTCCATCAGGGCGCAGTTCGTATAAACATCTTCGCTCAATTTCGGAATTCTTTTGTGTGCGTTCACTAGTCTAAACAACTCAACATGCCGTCCCTTCACAACTTCTTTCATCAGTCTTTCTGTGAAATTTCTTTCCCACATCAACTCTGGAAAATGCTCAAGACATAAGTTCACAATTTCTGAGATTCCACAAGATGCAGCGTCAAGGACAATGTCTGAAGTCGATAAAAACTCGACTATTTCATGAGTTTTCCTCCGAGTCTTCATCTCAGCAAGAGCTAGATTTGCAAACTCAAGTGAGCATTTGTGCCTCAACTTCGCTTCTCCAATCCGTTTGATAAAAGGTACTGCATGTAACATAAGATAAGCAATCTTCCCCATGATGAAGAGTCAAAAGATTAAAGAGGCTTTCACATTTGCACTACGTTCTTATGTTCATATAGTAGTATAGAAGAAAATCATGGATAAACTTCATCTGGCTTGAAAATCAAAATGTATGTACCAGGGAACATATGGTTCTATCGAAGAACGCACACAATGTCATGAGGAAAATAAGAGTTCTTTTTTGTTTGTTTGAAAAATGGGTAGATTTAGCAGTGGATCAATATTTCTATTTTCAAGCGAGAATTTTTACTTATTCATCTCATGGATGCATGTCGTTTAGAATTTAAATTGAATTGCATTGAATGGGATCTTAATATATGAAACCAGAGTCAGTCCATATTGATAACTATGATCTCAAAAAGATATACTAAAAATATCGATTTACACTTTGAATAAAGAGATATCTACCCATGGATGAAATGAGGTCCTTTTTTTTTTTTTTTTTGTAAATAGGGATAATTGTCCAAAAGTCCTTAAACCTATTGTATGGCGGTCAATTCAATTTTAAACTATTCAATTTTGCCAATGTAGTCATAAATCCTTTAACAATTCATCATTGTAATCCTTTTGCAAATCATTAAAATATTTTAGGATCGAAATTAGCAAAATTGAAAGATTTGAAACTGAATTGGCCGTCGTATAATAGCCTATAAGTTTACGACTTTTTAGCCAATTTTCCCTTTGTAAATGCCTTGACAATTTTGTGTACCTGGTTTTGTGGCAAAGTTCCGGAGTGATATCTTGAAACACCTAAGTGCCGGTGAAAACTCTATGAGAGGAAAGAAGAATCATGTCAGCAAATTAAAAATTGATGACAAACAAAGAGATCCATACCACACTTATGAAATTGAAATCACATATGTAATTAAATTTAATAATCCTTGAATATGTTAGAGAACAACATGGATCAATCAACCTTTTATGACACGAATTCCACAGCTTGAGTTCCCTAAAATTCTACTTAGCAATTTGACATTCAGACTTCTCGATTAACTCTAAAAAATGTTATATTAGATATCAATTTTGTCATACATCATTATTGAAATATTAATTTGTATACAAAGGTGTAGTCCTTGTCCCTTAATTTTTTTGGATATCAATTTTTTCATACATCATTAATGAAATATTAATTTGTATACAAAGGTGTTTTTTTGGCAATAAGGTCCCTAAATGATATGTTTTTTGTTGTGTTTGTCCATCCATTAAGCAGATTAACAAAAATACCTCGAGCCATCTTCATGTCTTTGAAGTTGTCAAATGATGTATCGAACATGCGTGGAGGGATACCTTAAAATGGAAACGGATAGAGTGAACACCATGTGGATAGAGTTGCTTGAATTGTACATAGCTAACAAAAGAAGCTCAAGAAGTACTCACATTTGTAGATAGTTTTTTCCCAAAAACTGAGTCTAGCTCCACTACGGAAGTAAGACTTTGTAATTGCAAAGTCTCTCAACGGGCTACTGTCTGTCGCTAAGCCGGGGTATCGATGAGCCAAATATAAGATTATGTCTTTTGGGATGCAAGAACAAAACAATTAATTCAGTAAATAGTGAAGGAAATGATATAAGATGAGTGAGTAAGAAATCTTACCAAAATGGCCAGCCATAATAAGGCTGCTCATGGTATCATAATCTGGGGCAGATTTTACATGCCTGGCTAGGTACCAGATAACCTCCTTATGCATAGGAGCATCTGAAATAGCATATGAAAGAGCATGGGCTACACTTTCAGGTTCCGCATCAACTTTGTCTACTAATGCCTTCACCATCTTCATTCTTCCTCTCCGGGCAGCATTGTAGAGGGCACTTTTCAAAGTGAAATCTTCATGATATAGAGAAAAGCGATTGACTAGGTTCTTGACCAATTGATCTTGTGCCGCCATAACCGCTACATCGAGCACAGTAATGTGCTTATCTTCTACGGTCATAACTTCGGCCGTGATTGCTTCACAATCTTTATTAAGGATTTCCTCGACAGCTTTCCAATCACCTTTCAATGCGGCTTCAAACAGCGGTCGATATTTTTCATTGACCTTCACTGATGTCTTGTCTGCCAAAATTGCATATTAAAAATCCTCAGGCTTTCTCACTTCTTGTTGTTTAGGTCAAGTGTAGCCACATACTCAAAGTTCTAATGAAACGCAAAAGCAGGGGAAGGGGCCGTTGTTTACTCAACATACTTTCTTGTGAGGGCACTCGTATACTCTTTGGAAGTAAGAACATATTTGTTTTGGGGTATTCTCAATTATAATTCAATATATTATTCAGATCTTGAAATTTTGAAAAGACTATATTTGTATGTATATAACAGCATTTTTTTTTTGTGAAATCTAAAATGTTTCGAATTAAAAAAAAAGTCAAAATACATGAAACACAAAATTTATGGAAAATGAAAATTAAAAATTCGAAGTGACGAACCTTTAGTTGGGATACGACCTTCTTGGGAAGGTTTATCAGTTGCTGTGCCATTTGAACTCCCCTCTTCATGAATCTCTTCATTACCTAAAAGAAAAACGAACATAAATATCACAGAAAAATCAATACTCCTGTGTATGCTTTAGATTATTTACGCATGACTAGTATGAGGCTCATTCATTGCATGGCACTTTTTGTATTAAAATTAGATGGTGGACTTTTAAACAAAATATGTATACATATATGTATACTTTAACATTAAACCTAACGAAGATCATGAGTTCTCTTTCGAGATGGGTAATGCTTCATGAATTAGTTTGGTGGGACCTTCTACCTTCTAGATCTTGGACAATGTATCTTTTAGTGAGTTTTTCTTTTTTCTCACTGTCATTGATGTAATCCGCGATCTAATTCATTAATTAAGTCTATACAAAAATTTATCTCTCCACAATTTCGCATAATAAATATAAGAGATCCATACATAAATGAACCCAGATGAATTGACTTAGTCATGCAGTAATTATAACGGAACATGTCCCAACGCAATAGTTCATTAGTTTCCTGATGATAAGTAATTAACTATTGAGAACCCATTTGTTTTGCCCCCTGCTCTTGATGAAATTGCTTGGGTGAAGAATCAGCTGCAAATTCATTTGCATATCACGTAAACATAGAAAATAAGTATTCCTCACGAGGTGATTATTTCAACAAAACTCTATAATAAGAGAAATTTTTCTGGTAATTAATTCTAATGAACTGGTCCTTGAGTGCTTGTAAGTAATGAAACTAGGATCGGAAAAAGCAATTGTAATGAGCAACTATAAGGGAACTTGTGGAGCCAAGTCATACCAAATTAGGAGATTTGACTATGAGTAAGACATTTTGCGTGTTTACTGCTTAATCAAAATAGCTTTTCCGATGAGCGCGCTCCTTCACTCTTCGGAAGTCAAAAAACTAGTCGCAATTGTAATTCAAGAGAGTTCAAAATTATGAAAAGATTATATTTGAATTTATATATTGACATCTGTATGCAGTGAAATTTAAAATGTTTCAAATTAAAAGAAGTCAAAATGCACGAAGCACCAGATTTACGGAAAATGAAAATTAAAAGTTCAAAGTGACAAACCTTGAGTTGAAAGGTGACCATTTTGGGAAGCTTGATCAACTTGCTTGCCTTCTAAACTCCATTCTTCGTGAATCTCTTTGTTACCGAAAAGAGAATGAACATAAATTACAGTCTGTATGCTTTTGGATCATCTATACATGGAATTTTATTTATTTTAATGAACATAAATTAGAGTCTATAAGCTTTTGGATCATCTATACATGGAATTTTATTTATTTTAACGAACATAAATTAGAGTCTATAAGCTTTTGGATCATCTATAAATGAAATTTCCTTTATTATACTTAGATGGTAAAAAAAAATCATAAATAATTTACCCTTAAACTTAATGAAAATCATGAGTTTTTTCCCCTCGGAGAGAGCTATTATATCAGATGAATTAGTTTTGTGGGACCTTCTCACTTTCACAACTTGGACAATGTGTTTCTTAGCGAGTTTTTATTCCTCATTGTCATTCTGTGACATCATTCGTAAATTAAGCCTATACAAAATTTTGTCTATCTCTACGATTTCAAGTAATAATTATACCTTAACTATACATAGATAAAAATAAATGAATCGACTTAATCATATGTTTTCAATAATCAATACCGTTAATTTATAAGTTACAATTGATATAGGATACCAGCTTGTTAGCATTCTTACTATTATCGTACCAATGCATTGCTTGGAATTATATCAATTAAATTTTATTGATTGACACCGTTGGTAAAAATAACAGAAGTAATTTTTCTTACAAAATCTACACACACACACACACATTATATATCTATATGTATATGTTTTGTTTTTGTAGTAAGAAGATTCCGCCATCCATGGATCTTAGAAACTGTGCTTGTTAGTGAGCTTTCTTCAACAATATTATCTTTACACCGTCATAATAGTGATAACCATTTCTACTGAGAAGTTAGTTTTGGCTTAGAACAACATTACATGATTTTTTTTTGGGGATCACTAAAGTAAATTGACTAGTTGGAGAATCATGTCTCCAAAGCATTTGTCTAATGCAGCCTCTTAGTGATAAGCAGTAACTAAATATTCGTAACTCATTTATTTTGCCCTCTGCTTCTGATGAAACTGCTTTGTAGGATAATCAGATGCAAATTCAATTAGCATATTGAGTAAACCTAGAAAATGATCAGTCCTCACGAGGTGATTGTTTGGACAAAACTCTCTGATGAGAGAAATTTTTTTGGAAATTAATTTAATCAGCTGGTCATTGAGCGCTTTAAGTAATGAAACTAGAATTGCGAAAAAGCAATTCTATCATCATCAACATGACTTCGAGTAATAATACATTAGGCGCGTTTACTGTTTACTCGGCATATCTTCTTCTATGTTGCATTCATTTACTCTTTGGAAGTAAAATGAATTATTCTTGGGCTATCTCAGTTATAATTCAAGATGTTATTTAGATTTCAAAAATTATGAAAAGATTATATTTGAATTCACATATCAACATCCGTATACCGTGAAATTTATTCCGATTAAAAATGTTCAAATGCACAAAATACAAGATTTACTAAGAACACAAATTAAAAGTTCAAAGCGACAAACCTTCAGCTGGTCGATTGTCTTGGGAAGCTTTATTAGTTGCCATGCCTTCTGGACTAATCACTATGTGAACCTCTTTGCCACCTTAAAAAGAAACGAGCATAAATAACCATATACAAATTAATTACACTTTGTATGCTTTAGATCATTGACAAATGACTAGTATCAGGCTCATCCATTGCATGGAAATTTCTGAATTAAACTTAGATGGTGAACTTTTTCTATAAGAAGAAAATTAACATTGAACTTAAAAAAAATCATGAGTTTTTTTTTTCCAAGATAGGAATCATGAATTAGTTTTGTGGGACTTTCTAACCTTTATGTCTTGGAACATGTGAAATTTAGTGAGCTTTTATTTCTCATTGTCGTTGATCTCAATTAATACTATTAATTTATATGTAACAATTGATATAGGATACAAGTTTATAACATTAGATTTTAAAACCGTGGACCCAAGAAGATGAATCAATTAGATGTATTCGGTGGTCAAACATACCTGGATCAAATCAGAACAACAAAGGATGGAATGGAACATACCTGGCGCTGATTTCAAAAATGAAGAGTGTTGGGTGCCCATGATTCTTTGCCGTGTACAAATCTAAAGCAGAGAAGTATCTTTACGTGGTTGAAGTAGATAGTTGTTTTCTGCTCTCATGGATCTCCTCTTTTTATACAAGGACTTGTGAATGGAGCCAAAGTTTCTGCTGTTGATGTCATCTTTAAAAAATAAAGATGAAATGATTTTCATATGACGCCGCATGTCTGAAAAAATGGAATTATGTATGAAATTATTGAGGACTTTCCTCATTCTCAAGGGGATAGTTAGGCTAGAATCTTCCAATATATATTATGTGTAAGTAACAGACAAAGCGCAGGTGGTTATTAGTTTTTTCAAAAGGAATAATAAAATAAATAAGAAAAGAAATCAAATCTGATATGTGAATGCACTTGACCGATGCAGCTAAAGTTAAAGCTGCAAAGAAAACATAAATATTCACATCTTGATAAAACAATGTGAACATGTGGATGTTCTCTCATATTATTTTCAACCAAAGATGGCTACTTAAAATATCAAAATCAGTTAACGAGGAAAAAACAAACTTGAATCCGGTACACGTTGGAAAATTTGTTTCAAGACTCATTTTCTGATGAAATAATAAGTTAAATAAGCATAAAATCTGAACAATTTCCTTCAGAATTAGTTGAGAATGGATATTATTAGTCAACAATTTTCGCAATTTCCCATGGGATACCCAAATGAGAGCCGTCTAGAAACATCGTAGAATCTTAGCATGTGACGTGAAAGACTCTTCCATACAGGTCAAGTTGTTCAAGTATATTAAATGTAGGACACCGAATCAGTTATTGGCTGGCAGCCTTCAGTCATCATCTACATATAAAATCAAAATCATAACAAGCGGAGTCTCTGGCCAGATAGAAGTCAATACAGAACTTGTCAATTTGTCTTTTTGCATCACTGACGACTTTTCATAAACGTGAACCATTCGGGGTATCGTAAAAGTTATACTTCGAACCGAAACATGATGTGTAGACTGAAAAAATACAAGTCCTCAAGTCAAAAAATGAAGTTTGTTGGCCAGAGATTGTATCCATTGTTCTATTCTAAACACGGTCAAGAAAAAGTAGTGGTGCTTTCAACAACTCCTCGTTTGTCAAAACAAACACCATTAGTAAAATGACATTTTATCGCATTATTTCTATATATTAGTAAATACATTAATGTATTTGAAGACATTACTCTGGAAATGGTCAACCCCTGAGTATAGTAATGTCTTCAATTTGGATCCTTTTTACATTACTCTGGAAATGGCCCTGCAACTTGAGCCTATTGACATCATAGCTTCACCATTAAAGGAAGCATGCTTGAATCGATAATCGGGACTTACTCCCCTATCAACCTGGAGATAGTATGTTGTAACATCCATCATAGTAGCCATGACCCTATAAGAATGATTTTTTAGTCCACATCATTAGCCAAACATAGTTTTAGTAAGTTCCAACATCAGTATTGGAAAGTCCAAATTCGTTGGGAGAATCAATCAAAAGGCTTCAAACTAACCGTCCAATATGTAAAAAATTGGGGACAAGCATCGCCATATAGTGATGGAGAAACCTAGTAAAGACAAAAGATATTAGATGGCTATTCGATTTTTCATCTCAGTACCTTATCTATAGGAAAAATTGTCTAAAAAATCCTAAACCTATTGCATTTTTGCCAATTCAGTCATAAACCTTTCAATTTTGCCAATTGAATTCTAAATCTTTTAACTTTTTATCAATTAAATCCATCCAGCCAATTTTAGCTGGAAATCACTAACATGGAAGCTGGCGGTGCCACGTAAGATTGATGGTGCTAACGTGGACAAATTTTAATAATATTTTTTGAATTTTTATTATTTTCTCTGATTTTCTCTCTCTCTCTCTCTTTTTTAATTTCTTTTTATTTTGCTTCTTCTTACTTTTATTAGTGGTCGGCCACCAGCCATGCCAAGCCGACTGGCCTCGCCTGCCATAGGCGAGGCACAGTCAGGTGAGCCTCAGTGGGTAGAACCTTCTTCCAGGCAAGGCCCGGCGAGGGTCAGGCTTGCCCAGGCCAAGCAACGCCAACCTTGCTCAAGCTAGGGGAGCCTTGCCAGGCGTCACCCAAGCGTAGGCGATGCTAAGCGAGGCCACCTTGGCCTGGGCAATGGTCGGCCTTGCTGGACCTAGTGACAGAGCCCTCGCCAAGCCTCGCCCGCCTAGGCGAGGCCTAGCAAGGGTTGGCCTCACTCGTCATTGCCTTCGCCTGGTTGATGCCCAGCGAGGCTGACCTAGCCTGGGGGAGGCCGACCTTCGACAAGTTTAGCCAGGACAAGGGCGAGGCTCGCCCAGGCTTGCCTCGCCATAGTAGGCAAGGCCAATCAGCCTAACATGGCCGACTGGGCCGATGGGCTAGCCATCGGCAAAAGGAAGAAGAAGAAGCAAAAAAGAAAAGAAAAAAAAAAAAAAGACAAAAAAATCATAAAAATAATAAAAAAATTTTAAATAAAATATTATTACAAATTGTCAACGTTAAAGCTGACAATTCTACATGGCATCGTCGGCATTCACATCAGCAATTTCCGGTCAAAATTAACCGGATTGACTCAATTGGTAATAAGTAAAAATGTTTAGTATTCAATTGGCAAAATTGAAAAGTTTAGGATTAAAATGATAAAAATGCAATAAGTTTAAAACTTTTTTGACAATTTTCCCCTTATCTATAAATGCCTCTATATTGAACTTCGTGCTACCCTGTAACAATTATAATAATATGGTCAACAGAACCGGTTTTAGTCGACATGTTATGTGAGCTAACTTGGTAAAGAGCTTTGGTTAGATTGTAGACATTAGATCTCCCATGACCTCCATATTTGATATTGTCGACTCTTCAAGAAACTACCGGCATTATGTCATGCAAGGGGTAAAAAAAGCCAAACAAATTTTTGTTTACTTATGACTCATTTTATTTTGGTGCAGTGGTAATTATGCTTCAAAATCACAAATACAATGTGGATCGAGAATTTAGTTTTCGAAGGGGGTTGAAAAGTTATCTTCTGTTAAAAAGTCTTTATACAATCTTTGTACATAAATATTGTTTGAGGGGACGGGCAACGTAGTATCTCTTTTTCTACTGCTTATGAAAAGGTTTTATACACATGCATATCGCTTGACTTGCATGGTCTTAATTCAAGAGATGTGCACATTAGAGGTAGCTATGGAAAGAATACAAGTCATGCATTAAGTACAAACTATGAAAGTTAATCTTTTCCTAGGTTATCAATAAAATTTTAATAAGGAGAAATTTCATGAAACTTAATTGATGTAAGGGTACGTGTGGGGGGGAAGGGGGGTAGGTAGAGAGAGAGAGAGAGAGAGAGAGAGAGAGAGAGAGAGAGAGAGAGAGATCGTGTTGGGAAAGAGTATTTTGACTCTTAGGCTATATTTGAGAGTCATTTTGTTCTCGAGAATAATTTCTACTCAATTTTTTTTTTCTGATTTTGTTCCCTGGAGAAGTTTCAAAGCATTGGAAAACGTTTGGTACAACTCTCAAATTTTTTTTGGCAACATAGAGTTCCTTTTAATTTTTAATAATTTTATGAGATTTTTCTTTTTTTTCCTTCTCTTCTTCCTCCTCTAGCAGGTCACCATGCCTTGGCGATGGCTGGCAACCAACTAGATGTGAATTGACAACCTTGCCAACCCCAGGGGAGCCTCACCTAGCTGCCAACGAGGTCGTCAAACCTCATCTCTAGCCGATTGCCAACCATCGCCGAGCTCGGTGATCAACTAGAGGAGAAAGAAGAAGAAAAGAAAAAGAAGAATACAAAAAAGAAGAGAAAATAGCTTGATTCTAGAATTGGTCCCGGGAATAAAGAAGTAATTTTTTTCGACTTCTTGATTCTGTTCCAAATTTATTTTTGGGAGTAGAAAAATTAACTAATGTTACCAAACAGATTTATGTTTTATTTTTGTTTCTAGAAACAATAGAACAAAAATAGCCAAAGAATTTGCCCATTATGAAACAGGCCCTTTGCCTCCATAGATGGCATATTTGGCTATTGATTTTGCCCAAATCAAATCTTCCTTTCTAATTCAATAAATTGGTATTATTCCAATAGGACAAGGTTCACTCCATCCAAACATTACGGAGTCAACCTTTGAAGAAGTATGAAAGTGAATAGAGAGTAAATTTGGGCTATCCGAAAAAGGTGGTCAAGATAAAAATATTTTAACAAACATGGCTTTCTTCCTTTATATCATAAAGGAGAAAATTGATGATTTATTACTTGAATTTTGTGGTTTTTAATAGTGGATACTCAAGTGTTGTTTGCTTGTCGATTTCACACAATCAACAATGTTGCCTTCCTTGGTCTTTGTCGCAACCTCCCCTAATGGTTAATCACCTTAAGGTATGGCTAATGAATACTACGTTGACACCTAGCTTGGACTCTTTCAAATCCATACTAATTTGCAACTTAGGTTCAAACTCTTAATATGCAAGATCAATTTATTTTGCAATTGCCGCTAACCAGTTTTTGTGGGTCAATTGGATACCCAAATAAAGTGTGGGAGAACACTTTACTTCTACGAGCTGGAGATTAAGTAGATTTCTGATCAGTTAAGATAAGCATAATATCAACAAAAAATGAGCATAAAATTGCCAAAGATATTCAATCAACTCAAATTTGGAAGCAAATAAAACTAATAACCTAATCTTAGGCCTAAAAAATTTCTATTCGTTTTACGCAAAATAACTTTCAAGAAAACATTTTTCAAATTTTCCGATGTTCATTTCATAGAAAATGAACTGTTTAAAGAAAAAGTTTTCAGCTATTGGAAAAAACACTTTCAAAAGTGGGGAAAATGTTGTCCACTTTTCAAAAAGTGGAAAACATTTTCCATAATTTCTGCTACTTCACTTTCTTTATTCAAAAACATTTTTCTTTTATTTTAATTTGATTTTTTAAAATATTGTTTCTTTTCTTTCTTTTTTTTCTTCTTGTTCCTTGGCCTTGGCCAGTGGCCGGTAGCCGACGATCGGCCATTGGTGAGCTCCAGCCTTACCCCAGGCTGGTGAGGCTCGAGCTCATCAGATTGCAGCTAGATTGAGCTTCGCTGTCTTGTGGTGAGGCTCCACCTTGTCTAATTTAGCGAAGCCAAGCTCGCCCAAGGCCGACGAGCTCGGGTGTCACTT
The DNA here is from genome assembly GCA_016097605.1 of Eucalyptus guilfoylei. Lineage (NCBI taxonomy): Eukaryota > Viridiplantae > Streptophyta > Magnoliopsida > Myrtales > Myrtaceae > Eucalyptus > Eucalyptus guilfoylei. The sequence continues at coordinate 30,547,003 of CM027866.1, read as the reverse complement.
GATTAGGCAAGGCTCAACCTTGTCATAATCTAGCAAGCTTGAGCCTCGTCGGCCTAGGGCAAGGCTGGAGCTTGCCAATGGTAAGTCGTTAGCCATCGCAGTAGCCAGTGACTAGCCAAGGCCAAGAAAGAAAAAGAAGAAAAAAGAAAGAAAGAAAGAAAAAGAAAAGGCCATGGAAGAAAGGAAAAAAAAATGAAAGGAAAAAAATTAAAAATTGAAAAATCGAATTTTAAAAAAATAAAATAATAAAGAACATCTGTTTCTAAATTTGCCTCGTTGAATTAGTATAACTTACTCGAGTAGATCATAGTGACAGCTTTCGAGCTTTTACAATTCTTAGCCTAACTTGGTGGTTTATCCTATCATATCATCAAGTGTTCGATCATCAAGAATGTTTGATTTCCTTTTCATAGAAGTGATCTCGATCTTTTAACAGTGCAGCACTTGAATCTAGTGTTCAATCACCAAGAATGTTTGTTTCTAAATTTGCCACGTTGAATTAATTAACTTACTCGAGCAGGTCATAGCGACAGTTTTCGAGCTTTAACAATTCTCGGCCTAACTTGTTGGTTTATCCAATCATATCATCTCCATACTCTTCAAACAGCACAGCATTTTGATGTTGCAAGTGACAGGTGAATTAGATGATCAGCTCACTTGTTGGGATGCCTTACAATCTGCATTGCCCGTTGGAACTATCAGTGAAGCACCCAAGGTTGTGAAGTTGCTCTCTCTCTCTCTCTCTCTCTCTCTCTCTCTCTCTCTCTCTCTCTCTCTCTCTCCCCTTGTCTGATCAAACATAGTTTCCCCGATGTGGGTAAAGGCAATGGAGCTGATAGATCAGTTGGAGGTGACGTGGGGTGGGCCATGTAGCGGTGCTCTCAGGACGATTGTGTTTCCTGTTGCGACACCATGTCTTTGTCCAAGGATGCCAACATGCGGAGGGAATGGATTGCTTACTTTCAAGCCGGTGCTGGCATTGAAGCCGACAGCGACCCCTCGCCTCGCCTGAGGTCGCAGGACCTCGGTGGCCCTCGCTTGAGGTTGGGCCGACACTCGAAGCCAAGATCTGAGGAGAGATCGTGGCTGCTTGGGAGGTTCCAGGTCCGAGGGTTGACCGTCGCGAGTTCGTCGAGGCTCCAGATCTGTTCGTCGAGGGTCACAAGGCTCCAAATCTGTTCGCCAAGGTCGCCCAAGGTCTTTGGCGGTCACCGAGGTCTGGGTTTGCGGACACGAAAGTCGCCATGGTTGGCGAGAGGGCGGCAAGCGAGAGAGTGGTGGTCGAGCAAATACACCATGGAGAAGATAGAGATGCGATGGTGGAGACATTGGAGAGACTTACATCATCGTGATTGCGTCACCAAATTTGTTCATTTGCTTCACCTTCTGTATTTCCTTTCATTTTTTTACAACTTCAAAGCCAGTTTGCAAAAAAAAAACAAAAAAAAAAAACCTTGATTCATAAATCTTTCAACCAAAGGCATCCTAACTCTTTGGTCACGGCCCTCAAAGTCGTGCCTCCGGCATCCACGGGGGGCGACATTCTCCACCACTTCGGCACCCCAACAGTATCGACAATACACTAGCCAAATTTTGGTGAGAAAGATTGTCAAGCCCCTAGATGTGGAGGCTCGGCCGGTCCATGGCTGTGAAGTTCGTGGAGATCTCGACCAGCACCGAGTAGTGTCGAGCTTGCCAAGAACGGACGAGCATAGAAAGAAACCTGAGAAGGGTTGTGTGGGCGCAGTGGTGTCGACCGTGTGGAGGGCTCAACGGCGGTGGCCCGAACGGAAAAGGATGGTAGCGACGACTATTGGAAGGAGAGCGGAGAGACAAAAGTTGGCGTTCAGATTGCGAGAGTTTGTTTAGATGTGGGAAGAAGCAGTTAAAATCGGAGAAGTGTCCAAATCTAGAGACAGCAAATGGGTACATTATCATCATCATCATCATCATCATCATCATCATCATCATCATCATCATCATCATTATTATTATTTTTCGTTTGAAAATGGGCACGTTATTATTGGAAATAAAGAACTTAATTCTTATTTTCAATCGTGAATTGGCCTTGTTGAGCATTCTTAGGTTGCGCACACGGCCGAGCCCATTACAATCACTTCCGGTTTCGGCCATTTTGTGCGTGGTTTTTCACTCTACATCCATTTGAACAAGAGAATTGAGCATACCAATGAGATTTGGGGTGCGTTTGTTCCCCACAAAATCAAGAATTTTGAAAAATATTTTCCTAACTTTAATATTTTCTATCCTCTATGAAGTAAATTAAAGGGAAATGTTTCATTAATAACTAATGATGCTAATAAGAATACCTAGAGGAGGTAAATAGGTATTTAAAAGAAATCTTAATAGATAAATGCAAAATAAAATAAGTTGTGAGTAAAGCCTGAATAAGAATTAGAGCCTGATAAACAAGTCGCCAGACTTTTAGTAGATGTTCAGAATCTGTTATGTGATGGAACGGACTTTTAAAATAACTTGTAAGTATGCGTTAGACTTAAATAAGAAGAGTTAAGAGAAGATAATGTTGCACATAAAATTTATAGTGGTTTGGTTTAGTTCAAGTTTACGTCCACTCTCCTACGCTAACAGCCTTTTGGTTGGATTCCACTATATGATCAACAAGAGATTATAACTTTGAGTGCAAACACTCAGTTTTAGATCACATTATCTTACTAAATCACTCTTTTGGTATTTCTTTTATGATCACAAATGTTTAAGCTCACGAAAGACAATTGTATAATCAAAATTCACTCAGACTTTGAAATTCTACATTCTACGCTCCGTCTCTTACTTGTTTCTCGGTCTTTGGTCTCCTTAAATACTCTTTCACTTTCAAACTAGCCATTGGATAGTATCTAGAGAATCGTCTTCCAATCTATCTGTTTGACAGATCTATATTAAGAAGATTTAGTAACCGTTGAGTGATAGAACAGAACCCCAAGTTGATTCTGATCGTCCATACAAACGGAATCTTGGTTTCCATAAGTAGAACTTCTTAGTTTAGAAAGTTCTTGTCTTCAAGATCCAATTGTCCATCAATTAGATTGAATCAATTAAATCCATCTTGATGTAAAATCCAAACTAGATCACTAGCCGTTATACATTTGGCTTGTGTCATGTTCTATCAAGTTGTCTCGTTTTGAACATGCTTTCGTTCGAAATTTGTTACGTTCTAAACTTTGTCTCGTTGTGGACCTTGTCACGTTCTAGACTTGTGTCTTGTTATGAACCTTGTCATGTTTTGGACTTGTGTTTCGTTCTATATGTAAAATCTGAGTGGGTTCAATCAGAAGTAAAGTCTGAGTATCTTCCGTCTAAAGTAAAGTTTAAGTGTCTTCCGTCTAAAATAAACTTTACAATCTGGACGTAAGTTTGAACATATTCTGCTTTGAACATATTTAGCCTTAAGATCTGGATACAGTCTGAATAAGTTCAGCTTCAGCATAAAGTCTATCTTCTGATATTTCCAAATATGAACCTTGGTAATATCATTTACACATTCTATCATCTGCATAGTCTGTTACTCAACCATTAAACACATTAGTAGCTTTTGATTTATTTTGTCATCTTCATAATATCATAAGGGATTTCCTTAACAATAACAATAACCTATTTCTAAACACTTTTATTAAGAAGGAAAATTTTTTTGTAACACATTTTTCTTAAGAGATAGAAACAACAGAAATTGTCTATATTGTTGATTTTCCTTGAAAGAAACACATTATCAGTCAAATTGAAAATTTCTATTCCATACTCATCTTCCAAATTAATATAGTTGCGCGGAGAGAATGTAAAATTTGTATTTTTTTTTCTAGGATGTAATTTGGAGTAAGATCACCAGCAAAGTAAAACGATCATACATTGCCTTGAAAGAGTGCAAATTATTTGTTTTCTCCAAATAATTTAAACCCTTAAATTTACATTGTTGGAGGAAATTAATCGTGTATGGTAAAAAAAGGGAAATCAATTTTGCTTATTAAATGCAATCGCGAAGTCGGAGGACAAAAAAAGGTACTGATTTTTTTATTTTTTTTAACAGATAAACGGAAATGCATTAGTAGGATACGTTATTGGTACATACATCTCTAGCATCATCACACAACAAGTCCAAAAGAGCAAACGGGGGATTATTTACCTAGTTCCTAGGAAGGCATCCCATTCGTTGGGCTTTGGCTAACCATTCGGCCACCTTGTTTGTATTTCAATTACAATGGGCTAAAGTAAGACTCAAAAAATATTCTAGTTTGCGCTTGGCCCGATCCACTAAAGGCTGCACCTCCCAACTTAGGGTAGCTGAAGTGAGAACCCCTTCCACCAGTGTACTACAATCATAGTGTATGTGTATCTCTCTTTTTGGTCTATTCGGGGCAAGCTTTAAGGAGATAAAGTCTAGGGTTTCAACCAACACTTTTGCCTTTGCTTGTTCAGCTGATTTCACCTCTATAGATTTAGTAAACCCATCAATGATTCTCCCAAGGGCGTCCTTGTAGATACAAGCCACAGCTCCTGTCAAGGGGGGGTATCGCTGCTGGGTGTTTGAAATGCGGCCGTCCTCCTCTATGTCCAGATCTAGGCTCGTGAGTAGTTCACAGTCGCCAGCAATCCCTTCTCTACGTAGATCCATCCTTCCCTTGTAACCGGCGTTGGAACTACTGTGCGGACGGGGGTGTTGAGAAGGCTCAGAGGTTTGGCTAGGTGGTTCGGAGCCGCCGTCAGCCACTTTTTTTCCCAGATCGGTCTTGCCCCTTTGCTCGATGTCCACAATGCTGGACAGAGAAGGGATGGCTATAGCCTGTCTATTGTGTATGGATCGAGCAGTTTGTTTGGCGTTCCTACAGCTGTAAGCCACAGCTCCACTCGAGGGGGGATGTCGCTGCTTGTTGCCGAAAAGGCCGCCGTCCTCTTCAAAGATCAGATTTAGGCTCGTGTGTTGTTTACGGCTACCAACAACTTGTCTTCTTCGCAGATCCTTCCTTCCCCTATGACCTGCGTCGGAGTTGCTGTGTGGACAAGGGTGTTGTGCAGATTCAAAGGTGATGCTGGGTGGTTCGAAACCACCATTCAGATCCATACCCTGTTTGTTGTATATGGAGCGAGCATTTCGTCTAGTCGACCTATTTTGTGACCACGATTTGCACTCAAGCTTGTTGCAAATGCTATATTACATGAGAGAACGAAGCACATAGAAGTTGATTGTTACTTTACTTGAGAAAAAAATTCAAGAACGAATAATTGAAACAAGAGGAATCAGAATCACATAATAACCTGCGGATATGTTCACCAAGCCATTATGTCAAAGGCAATATACATATCTTCTAAGCAAGCTTAGCGTCTTGGATATATACAAGCCTCGAGCTTGAAGGGGAGTGTTGGAAGATATATTCGAGGAATATTGATACTGGAGGATATATTCAAGAGATATCGAAGATTTGTTCCGATGTAATTGATTGATTGAATCAATCGAGGATTGGATTCAATACACGTAGATTAGAGAAATATAATCATTCTTTTTTTTATTGATTATTGTATGTGTTATATAATGATTCCTTTGTACGTTGACAATACAATGAATGAATACAGAAGCCTCCCACGTCCCTTTTCTTCTCCTTGTTGCTTCTGCTTCATTTTTTGTCATAGAGTTTTGAGTTTTGTCTCAGCGATAGTGTTATAATTATGATTATAATTATGGTTAATGGATCAACGAAAGCCAATGAATTAAGATATGTCTTTTTTGTTCACGTATCTCTTTTAGATTCATGAATTCCTAAATTTTTCTGTTCATGTATCTATTGAGTTCATGAATTTTCTAGATTCATGTATCTTTTAGTTCATGTATTTATTGAGTTCATGAATCTCTTGAATTCATGTATCTCTGGATTCATGAATCTCTTGAATTCACATATCTCTTGATTTATGAATTTCATGGATACATGCGTCTATTTAATTCATGTATCTCTTTAGTACATGAACTAAAAAACTTTATAAATAGATAGGAGCATAGAGCTTCTTAAAGGTTTTTTGGTTTTTGGTCTTCTCGACTCGATTCCAAAAAGGCTCTGATATACTTTTCTATGGTCGATTCGACCGTTGCTATGGAAGATGTTCAACCCTCAGGGTCTGAATTTGTAGCAGTTAATGCTACGGGCCCTTGGGCCAACACCAATTTTGGTGATGCGGGTACAAGTCATTCAACTGGTATGCCCCGGACTGTTTTTAAGAACAGTACAAGCCAAATGGCTTTTGGCTCCGTTTCTGGAGGGATGGTTCAATGAACTTTGCCTACTGTGATGGCAACACCTCCAATTACAGCTAATGAGAGATTGTCTGCTGTGGTGATATCCGAAGCATCTCTAGTGTCAAACACTAATGGCGGTGGCTAGATACAAGTGCCACGAATCACATCTGTGCAGATAAACACATGTTCTCATCTTATGAGAAGGCTGAAGAAGATGAGAAGCTTTATATGGCTAACTCTGCATCAGCAAAGATTGCTGAAAGAGGAAAGGTGATCTTGAAGTTTACATCTGGCAAGGAGGCCACCTTGCTGAATGTGCTGCATGTACCAGAGATTCGGAAAAAATCTAATTTCTGGCCCCATACTTGTCAAGAAGGGTTTCAAAGTTGTATTTGAATTTGACAAGTTTGTACTTTCGAAAGGAGTAATGTATGTGGGGAAAGGGTACTTGTGTAATGACTTGTTTAAAGCCAATGTGGCTGTCATTGATGTAAACTCAAATTATGTGTACCCAAAGACTATTAATAAAGAAAAGTCTTCAGTTTACACTGTTGTGTCTCCTTATCTATGGCATGATAGATTAGGACATGTAAACTATGATACAATGAAGAAAATAGCAAACTTGGGGTTAATTCCAAGATTTGAGTTGGATGCCCGTTACAAGTGTGAGGCTTGTGTTGAGGCCAAGTTTGCCAAGAAACCTTTCAAATCCATTGAAAGAACAAGTGAACCTCTACAATTAATCCATAGTGATCTATGTGATTTAAAGTTTGTAGAAAGTAGAGGCGGAAAGAAGTACTTCATCACATTTGTGGATGACTGTACTAGATTTTGCTATGTTTATCTACTAACTAGCAAAGATGAGACTATGAGCATGTTTGTCAAGTATAAAAATGAAGTTGAAAACCAACTTGATAAACGAATCAAAGTGCTTAGGTCTGATAGAGGAGGAGAATATAGTTCAATCAATTTCAAAGAGTTTTGTGTTAGTTTTGGAATAATTCTCCCAACGACTGCACCCTGTACTCCACAACAAAATGGAGTTGCTGAACGATTGAACAGGATACTAAAGGAGATGGCTAACGTGATGCTTTTGAGTTCAGGTTTACCTCAGAACTTATGGAGGGAGGCAGTTTTAACTACAAATTATATTCTTAATAAAATACCCCACAAAAGGCTAGGTTAAACTCCATACAAGTTATGGAATAGAAAGTTGTCATCCTACAATTTTCTAAAAGTGTGGGGGTGCAAAATGTGATTTATAACGGTAAGTCTAGACACATTCATTGTAGACACAATACCGTAAGGCAGTTGCTCTCAAATTGAAGCATTTCTTTAGACTTTGTAAAGTCAAAGAAAAATATTGCGGATCCGTTGACAAAAGGTTTGTCAAAAGAGCAGATAAACTGCGCATCGAGGGGAATGGGTTTAAGAGCCTTAACTCAATAAAGAGATTCTAGGGTGGAAACCTAACCTATGCGATTGGAAATTCCATGGTCTAGGTTCAATAGGACAACACAAATTTTGGAAACTCTAATTTAAGCACTGCCTCCCATTCCTATGATGGAACAGTGCTTTCCTACGGTGTTATTAAGGGTACGCTATGTGTTTAATGATTCCTATAACTTGGAATGTAACATCCAAGTGAGATATGGTAGGATATCTTTAATAGGAATGTATCTATATGCATGGAGCTAGCCGACTCTATGAAAATCTTTAAAGGCTAGATTTTCTAAAGCACGCATGAATCCCAAGAGGTTCAGAGCTGAAAGAACGAACACAACCGAGAACCAATCTTGAATTGGAAATACTCCGTGTGAGGTGTATTGTCTAGGCTTACACAAACAACTGGCGATTCAAGGCTTAGTCCATCGACTAGTTAAGTAAGTCCGATAGGCTTTCACTAAAGAAGGTTCAAAGTGAAAGCTACCTATCTTGATGCGGTATATTTTAATAGGCATGCTCAGATTCCTTCGAGTCAAAAATGTTTTGTTGATCCATTAATGTGGGGTCTGTTATAATTATGATTATAATTATGGTTAATGGATCAATGAAAGCCAATGAATTAAGTTACGTCTTTTTTGTTCACGTATCTCTTTTGGATTTATGAATTCCTAAATTTTTCTGTTCATGTATCTATTGAGTTCATAAATTTTCTAGATTCATGTATCTTTTAGTTTATTTATTTATTGAGTTCATGAATCGCTTGAATTCACGTATCTCTGAATTCATGAATCTCTTGAATTCATGTATATCTTGATTCATGAATTTCGTGGATACATGCGTCTATTTAATTCATGTATCTCTTTAGTACATAAACTAAAAAGCTTTATAAATAGATAGGAGCATAGAGCTTCTTAAAGGTTTTTTGGTTTTCTCGACTCGATTCCAAAAAGGCTCTGATATACTTTTCTACTCTTCTGGTTTTTTCTGAGTGTGCTAGTTCAATTGAACGGTTCAACTGAGTCCTGTTTGCATAGTGCTAATCCAAACAGGTTCGAGGTGTTGTATCTTGGGAGGTATAGTTCGTGAATCTGCGGAGCACCATTGGCAGGAACTAATCGCCTTAAGGAGATTCGGATATCCATACCTCACCTCTAATTTTATGTTATTTTTCAGTGAAATCTTATTTTCTTCTTCTCCAAGATTGGTAAAAGGAAGGATATTATAAAGTTTTTATCATTTTCTTTACAATGATGTTCTGATTACAACAAACAGTTTGCTTTCTCTGGATTAATTTCCAACAGATAGTTGCTGGACTCTCTACTATTGTTTAGGAGTTAGTCAGTATGCTTTTCATGCCAACAAGACTTACAAGGGTCTTGTGCTGATTAGCCATTTTGTTTAGCATAAGAGCCACTTCAAATGTCAAGGAAAAAATTCGAAGTAAAGACTTTTGGCTAGTTGCTTCCACATTGGAGGGATATAACTCCTCAAAATCCCCGTGGTTTATATTACGGTGAACTCTCGGTGGCGTGAACAGGAGATGGTAGTAAGTGATCGCTTGCCGTTGCTCTCAATGTGCGGCATATATCGTTCTTGCAATTTACCCATGATTTAAAGGGTCTACTCGCACATTTCTTAGTTCTTGCAAACAAACTGATTGCTAAGCGAGGATTGCTACGACCATTGCTTACATCGACAGAATCGATGCGAACAGCCCTCAAGCCTGTAGCCATCCTCAACCTCGCAAGAGCAAAATTGGGCAGGAATCTTCTGCTGCTACCGCCGCTTCATGGTGTCTCTGACGAAGCACCAATAGTCTTCGCCAAATCATAGATAGTCTCCTCTGCCTTTACCTGTATGTCCGTACAGCCCTTCATAAAGATGATGGGGCGACGGTGATTCAGACAGATTTCAGCATCGGGTACCTTTTCTTTAAGTCCATCAACGTTGGGCCCAAACCGGCCCAGAGTTGGGGAAAAAAAAAGACCGAAAAGAAGAAAAAATAAAGATAAATCTAAAAAATTATCAAAATTATCCACCTCAACGCCGATCGACTATGCCACGTTAGATAGTTGACGTACACATCAACAATTTTTAGCTACAATTGATAGGAAAAACTAAATTGATATTTCGTAAAAAGGTTTAAGGGCTCGTTTAGTTCGGCTTGTGAGGAATGCATTTGCTAAAATATAAATACCTTTGGGTGAAGGGAGTTTTCTGAAATGCAAATATCATTTGGTAAAATTTGCATTTGTAAATGACTTTTATTAAATTAAAAAAATTTTAAAAAAATTCTATTTTCTTTTTTGAAGGCTGGCCACCGGACCGCCGGATTTGGCAGTCGGACTGCCGAATCTGGCAGCCGGATGGCCAGATCTGGTTGCCGGGGTCGCGTGACCCCGGGGCGATGGCTGCCTAAGGTCGTGCGACCCCAGGCGACGGTCGCCTGGGTCGCTCGACCTCAGGCGGCCGCTTGGGTCGCGTGATTCAAGTGACAGCTGCCTGGGTCACGCGACCCAGGCGTCGCTTGAGGTTCGGCGACGGTCGCCGGGGTCGGGCGACCCTTGGCCGGCGGTTGCCGGCGCGCGCGACCCCTGGTCGACGGTCGTGGGCCTCCGATTGGCTTCTCCACCGGAGAGATGAATAGTGATGAACAGTGGAAGTTCCATTCCGAAAATGCAACTTCCCAATAGACCTCTACCCTTCCATTCCCCCAAAGGCCTTTCAACCCCTTGGAGATGCAATTGCATCTCCCCAATGTGCTCAAAAAATTGAACTAAACACCTTCGCTTTTGCTCAAACCCCTTTAGAGCTCCAAAGCCCCTTCTACATGCTGAATCAAACGGGGCCTAAGACTATATTAACAAAGTATCAAAAAATTTCAAACTATATATTGACAATTGTAAAATGAATTTAGGGTTTTTTTAAACAATTATCCCCCAAATAGACGCTTCCATTTAACAATTATGTGCGGCGGTTTTAGGCACGGATGATCAAGAACAAGGCAAATACAACTAAATTTGCTTTTAATTAGATGGCAGTAAGGTGGCAGTAAGGTGAAACCAAGTTGTGTGTATCACCAGTTAAAGGACTATTAAGGTTTAAGGTACGAAATGGAGGTACTAGGCAATCTCTTGGAAGTTGGCACGTGCATTTGTACCGTTTGAGATTTGGCCATTGTTTTCCTGGTGGTCATGATGCGATAGATGTGCTCGTCACATCACCACCCGCAACATCACGTTCCTATGATCATCGGTGGGGTGGGCCTCTCATTCAGTACTTCACTACATATCTAACATTTTGAGACGGTACCAATTCGATGGATCTTAATTTGATTTTACTTTTAGAATTAACTTAGCCACGTTTAAGTGAGACCCGGGATGGACCGAGGCGATGCCGTTGCGCTGGCAGCGGTTGTGGCTCACATCTTGGTCGTCGATGGGCACAATTGCCAAGGGCTCGATGGAAGGAGGGCCAGACAATTCTATGAGATGGGGCAGGTGGACCACTTGGCCGTAAAGATGGAGCTTGCGATGAAGCACGGGTGGGTTTAGTTGAAATTGGCCTTTGCTCGTCGTGAAGAGACATCAGCAAATGTTTCTATCTTGCCCCCGGCCACGCACGTCCGACGCAGGGGTTGGTGTCGGAGCCGGGAATAGAGAGCGTTCATTGGTACATTAATCATCGGCTGTTGATGTTAGAGACTTAGAGCCGTACGTCGAATTAGGTTTTAGCAATTAAGCTGGCTCTACTTTGTTTTAGCAAAATAATTCGCGACCCTAGAGCCCGTGGGCATGTAATTAGCTCCCGCCGAATGAATTCATTTGGTATTTCAAAAGCAATATAATTTTTAAAACAAAATAAGTTGTCAATGAGGGTAATCTATTTCAGTTTTGGTAGATTTCGAACTCAGAATCTAGAACCTAGCTCTCTGGGTCGGTTCCGATTTTTGAAGCCAGGAGCCATCCCTGTTGACCCTAAAATCTGTTGGGGCTTTATTTTCAGCTATGCTTTATTTTTTGTTTTTCTATGAGAAACTCGGAAGGCGGAGCTGGCTTTTCCTTTGTTTGTTACAACCAAGAGAAAAGTTTATGCGGCTTTGAAGGCACCTCAAAGTAAAACTTTCATCCATGTCTATGATCACCAGTAAGGTCAAATGTTGATCGGAAATGAGCTTAAAATCAATTTTACGTTGTACCTTGAAACTGGTCTGGTCTTGCGAAGTGGATCCATGTCGTGGGCAAAAGGAGTAATTTTCAAATGGTCTAGTCATTAGGGAGTCGGACTTATACTAGACTAGGAATCTGGCGAGAGTGCCGAGAAAAGATTGGTCATTTTGAATTTTGCACTAAAAAAGATTTTGATGTTTGCAGACTTAAAACTGCAGAATGGCCTTGTTGAAGAATCTGTTTCGAGCCGAAGTTCCAAACATTAAATATTTCTTTTCCTTTTTTTTTTTATTATCTCTCCTTAATTTACGTTTGTTTATCTATTTTAAAGCAATGATGTGAAGGGCGTACTTAGTGATCTCATTTAGGCAATGCCATAACAAACTTATGTCCCTTAGAAATATACGGTTGTGCCATAACTACTCCATGTCACCCATCCACGACTTGATAATCCAAGATTAGTGAGCTTGTCATCTCACGACATGTTGTCAATCGTGAAGTCTCTCCACATGTAAAAATATCGCAACTAAATAATGCAGCACTAATCATTCAAAGACTCACTTAAGACATGAATTGAACTCACGTTCCGTTCAAAAAAAATGATTTGTTTGTCACTGGAACGGTGGGTTTTTAATATTGAAGAGATGATGACTCTCTCTCTCTGTTTCTTTGTTGTTTTTTTTTTTTTATAAATATTTTTGTGGGTTATTTGTCGTTGTTGCTTTTGTGCGACCATTGAAAAACGATGTAGATGGAAAAGGCCATATAATAAAATGACACCATCGCTCTTCCAAAGATCCGATGTTGTGCCCATTGCCCCTACCTTGCCAGTTGTTATTTAAGTAGCACCGACTCTCTCTCTCTCTCTCTCTCTGTTTTATTAAAATATTTTTGTGGGTTATTTCTCGCTGTTGCTTTCACGCGACCATTGAAAAACGACGAAGAGAGAAAATGCCGTCTAACAAAATGACACCGTTGCTCTTCCAAAGATCCGATTTTGTGCCCACTGCCCCTAGCTTGCCAGTTGTCATTTAATAAGTAGCATCGATATTGACTCTCTCTCTCTCTCTGTTTTTTTTTTTTTTAAATATTTTTGTGGGTTCTTTATTGCTGTTGCTTTCGCGTGACCAATGAAAAACCATGTAGAGAAAAGAGGCCATCTAACAAAACGACACCGTTGCTCTTCCAAAGATTCGATTTAGTGCCCACTACCCCTAGCTTGCCAATTGTTACCTAAGTAGCACAAACACTGACACACGACATGCAATAAGACATGACACGCCATGCTGACACGTCGTTTTTCAAAAAATAAAAAATTCCGATCGTTGTGACACGCGTTGTATATCAAATGTATATTTTTATATATACATAATAAATTATCATTTTTATGATTATTTCAATCAAATTAATTTGATTCAAATTCATAAATAAATAAGCCTATAATGAATTTACATTAAAAACATCAATTCACAATTATTAATATCATTCATTGTTTCAATTTGAAAAATTCAACTCCATTTCAATAATTCATAAAATTTGGAGGAAAAAAATAAGCAATTCACATTTTGGACTCACGTGTCAAATGTGTCCGAAGAGAAGAAAAAAATACTTGACGGTGAATTATGTAAAACAAGAAGTGAGAATTAGAAGAGAAAACTAAAATTTTCTTCTTTCTCTATTTATTATTTTTATTATTTTTTAATATATATACATTTTGAACTCTCATTTATTGAAAATTTTTAAAATTGACATCGTGTGTCGGAATCACACATCTAAAACTTGCATATCAAAAATCCGACTCGAGTTTTAGAGAGAGTCAGGAAAATTGACAAAATGTCAGATTTTCCGACACGTATTAACCGAGTGTCTGAAAGTATTTAAGAGTATTGAATAGTATCGAACACGTGTCGGAGTGTCTAACATAACATCTCTCCCTCTCTCTCCAAACTAGACGAGACTAGACTAGACCAGGGTAGCCTAACCCATCCATCGCCCTCGACTTTTGTCCCCGTCAAGTCAAATTCTTCATCTTCTTTTCCCAAATTCACATTACAAATTCCAATCTCAAATCCATTCGACCGTGCGTGATCATGGGAAATTACTAATTGTTTTGGATGACATCACATCCATTTTAATTCAACGTTGGGTATAAAAAATTATTGATATGATTCGTTGACTTATCTCATATTCTAGTTACAAAAACCGGCTTTTCAAGACTTCATTTTTTTTTTTTTTTTTTTGGTGTCTGTTTTCCAAGACTTCATTTATTTATTTTTTGGTCGGGTTTCAAGACTTCATTCAAGGGCCACAAATTGTGTTGATACAGTAAATTACCTCTCTTCTCGAGTAGACAATGGGGGTGTAATTGAGTTAACTTTTTTTTTTTTTTTAATGACAAAAAATGTGTCAAATTGAGTAGACCTCGAGCTCAACTGAATCCAATTATCAAGCGCTTTGTAATAGACCCATTTGTGCAAGCGATCAAGCTTGATTACCTAAGTTCAAGCTTGACTTTGGGAAATCTTTAATAGGCTCGAGCTACTCTGATTAACTCGATTAGTCTATATATATTATTGTTTGGACTTAGTTTTAACTTTTGTCTAACTAGCTTGTGCTTGTATGGAGGATACATCATTTTTTTTCCTCATTTGGAAAAAATATTTAAAAAGTCTTAAACTTATTACATTGGTATCAATTCAGTTATAAACCTCTTAATTAGACTAATTTAGTCATAAACTTTTTTACATTAGTATCAATTTAGTCCATTTGACAATTGAGGTCGAAAATCGGCGACATGAACGTCAGCGGTCTTATATGGCATCGCCAATATTGACGTGGACATTTTAAATCATTTTACTAATTTTTGGATTTTTATATTATTTTAAAATTATTTTTCCTTTTTTTTTTTTTGGGATTCTAGCTGGTAGTGGCCATTGCTGACGGCCGGCGAGGGCGTCATAGTCCTTGCTAAATGGGGCGAGGGCTCAACCCTTGCCACCTATGCGAGGGTGAGACCCTCGCAGCCTGCGCGATGACAGCCCTTTCCAGACTCGGTGGGGGCAACGAGGGTTGATCCCTTGTCAGATCCGACGCTTTCGCTCTCTTCACCCATCTCATTCAATTCTGAACTTGTCACCCTCCTCAAAATAGAACTGTTGAACTTCTTTTCTTTAATACAAAGGAAAGAGACGTGTCATTCATGAGGGCATTGATCATTAATGCTCTCTATCCACTTTTGATGCTGGCGAGCATGCAAGGAGTTACTCAAGAGAGGATCGAAACTTGGAAACCCGCCCTTACACAAGCCATAAGTCTCTACCTACCGTGATCCTTGAGATTCTCGCTGCTACCAAGAAGCTGGGGAAGGGCGTGGCCCCCGGCGACGGAGGGTGGTGCGGGTTCTGACTGAGAGACATGGAGGGAGAAGGAGGGAACTTGATGATGATGAAATGTTGCACATCGAGAATTCAAAAGACTTTTCCATCATGAAGATTATGAGCGAAAAATTTTCCAATGTGAAGAGAGGCTGCAGTAAAAGCACTAATTTATTACTGTCCTTGCTTTTATCTGAAGTTGCACGGATGAGAGACTGTGTTAGTCTGCAAGCTGTTTCATACAAATTTCGCGCTACAGTTGTAAGTATGAAAATGAGTAGTGTAGCTTTCACGAGGTGTTTAGCATACACTTAATCATTGTGACACCAAAATAAACCACAAGAATTTAAGAAAAGTATCAATATCATCTGATTCTTGGCCATGGCAACCGGATCTTCTTCGGAATCCGAGGCTAAAGACTAGGTGAACTCCATTGACATAAGGACCAAAGAGAGATGGACGATCTTTCTACACGGCCCTGTTTCTTCATCTCATCTTCTTCAACCTGTGAACACATACCACCCACCACAATCAAATCTAATCCAAGCGGCTTCGTTGAAAAGCAATTGGGCCATAGAACATTCCAACTCGTGTGGCAAAAGATTTCATCTCCATCAGCCACCATCTTCAACTGGCCGCATCATTGCCCTGATTCTTTGTTTCAAAGCTTGTTTCAAAGCGGATAAGCCCCGACTGCCATGGCCATTGATTAAATCACTTTCAGCTTCCACTCAGGAAACGGAGGGAGGGCTCAGGGCCCTCCTGGCGAAGGGTTAAAAAATTAGCCATCGGGGATCTCAAAGATCCGAGCGCCGATGGAGAGAACCGGATTGTTGAGGAAATAAAAATAAAAGTTGTTAAAAAATTCAATTTTTTTCCCTAAGATAAAGTTATTAGATTGAAATCATTTTATAATGATATTCAAATATCAAAAAACGTTTTTGATCATATATCATCAATTGAGAGAAAACTAACCTTATTCCTAGAAAATGCTATACCATTGAATTTTCCATAAATGAACACACCCTAAAGGTTTATCGGCTTCTAAAGATGCAGCTCAGACAAAATATACAAGCAGCAACCCTACAGTCCATCCTTCCTCACTCGACGGTACAAATTGTCTGCAGGTCAATTATTTAAAGGCAGTATATCCGTCGATTGTAAAGCCATTTTCCCGCTAAGTGGGGTCAGAATAAAAGAACCGTGGGAGGTAAAAGGAGTTTTAAGAATAAACATCTCAGGGAACTTGTAAAACCACATTCACCGCAAAGCTGGTGAAATTCTATGCATTGCACACATATTGGATCAAAGAATAAAAGCATGTTCGTCTGCTTCCAAAATTTAAAACAGTATCCAAATCTCAGAAAATTATAAAAAAACTTAGCTAACGAAAATTCATGGAATATAATATGCGATCTACGTGTCAACACTTGAGTATTGCGGATGTTTCCATATTTCTATATTTGGGGGGAAAAAAGCAAAGTGCATGAGTCATAAGATTTATATTAAGCAAAAAGTAAAAATAAATCCAAACTGGTATTAAGGAACTGGGATTAAAAGAAGAACAAAAAACTAAAGCGGCAAAGCCCAAGTACGTACCTCGTGCACCAAACAGTTGATTGAAGGACGCAGTCGAAAGAGACTGTGGATAGGTGCAATAATAACCAATGCCGCTGCTGGAAGCACACAGTGCTAGTCGACTTAGCGTGCATTTGACAACTTGCCAAATAACGTTTAATTATGTTCTTTTGTTCCCAAAAATAGATTTAGAGTAGAAATCCGTTCAATAGATTTTTTGTTCCTGGAAATAGATTTGAAATAGAATTAATGAGTAACAAAAAAGTTGATTATTTGTTTCTGAGAATAATTCTAAAATCAAGCCAACCCATTTTTTTTTCCTCTTTTCCCTTATTTTCTTCTTGTTTTTCTTTTTTCTCTCTTCCTCTTCCACTAACCCCCGCCATCAGCCACCACTGTCACCATTGCTAGTCACCGGTGGCCAAGCGAGTGTCACTCGGGCCACGCGAGGCCCGCCTAGCCATTGATGAGCTTGCTGGGCGACAACAACCTCGCGGTGGCTTAGTAAGGTCGAGCCTTGTCGACGGCTGGAGGAGGCCGGCCCAGGCTTGGCTGAGCCTCGGCTAACGAGGTGCAGCCTTGCCAAGGGCCGCACAACGCTCCGGCGAGGTCACTAGCCCTCATCTGGCTGATCGCTTGTGGCCACCAACTAGAAGAAGAGAAAGAAAAAAAAAAAGAAGAAGAAAAAAATGTAAAAAAACTATTAAGAAATTAAAAGAAAATGGTTTGGATTAGGAATTTTGAAAACAATATCGATCACAATTCTATTTCGGGAATATGTATTTTGGACAGTTACTAAACACCTTAAGATACTTAAAAATTATTTCTGGAAACAAAATAAAATAAAAAATCATTTCTGATTAAAAATTATTCCGAGGAACAAAATGGTTATCAAACGCATCCTTAGTTTCTTCGCAAAGCAGCAGCCAAGAATGCTGGAAGGAGTGTTGATTTTAAGTAGGAACTAAGCAGCTGCAATTAAAAATAATTAGCGTAGCGTCAGAAAGCAATCCAAAAGTCCAGAAGAACATGAATGCCACATAAAATGTCTCTATTCTAAGGTCATCGTCTTAAACATTCATAAACCTCTCGACAAAATCAGCAGGTCAGCTTAAGAAAGCAATGACCACCAAAGCATCCAGAAAGTGTCAGCTTCATCTCAGGAAAGGTCCAATTCGCTCCATTGTATAGCGTTACCGCCTACTAAGGCACAGTCCTACATGAACTTGCATGTCAGCCATCTGAAGACATTGACTTTATCTAACTTGCCAAAAGCAATGGTTGACATAGTGCATCAACATTGTTCACAGCAAACACCAATTAAGCACCCTTGATCATTGCTAAACTCTTGCCTCCATAACAATTCAGAGTATGCTAAGTTCCATATAGCCGTATACCACATGTTCATGAAAATTGATGTTATGCCGGACTGCTTGGAGAAATGATACAAAGTCAAGTAATATATTGGACATGATCTTTGAAAGATTGCTTCATTAAATTTCGCCCTTGTTTTGCAATGAAGATGGATAGCTATCAATGCCCTTTGGCTATATCGCCACCCATTTTCACAACTTATTTAAATCCTCCGTCAGACAAGTCCAAGTGAAATTTAACTCCATGCTTTTTTTTCCCTTTAATATATATATATATATATAATTTGCCAACACGGAGATTATGCGAAATTAGCCATTACTAAGAACAAATTTTTCTTCGAGCTATGTTACCTGATTTCTTAATTGGACTGTGATTTTCAAGTTTAAGTAAATATAGGTGATGAAGTAGTGAACGTTGATGATATAATACTTTTTTAGCAATAGAAGGTTCACGAAGCAATCTTGACCTTTTTACTTTCCTCAGATTTCTACATGAGGCAGTCTTTCTTTTTCCTATTTTTTGGTCGAATTCATGAGACACTTTTAGTTCGCAAAGTTTGGCATCTTGAAGTCATATGGTTCCTTAGATTATATGGCTTTCGGAGAGACCCTAATCACCTCTCTCTCCGAACGTACTGAAAGAGCTAGCTTGAGAGACCAAAAGCATTTCAAACTTTAAAACCGAGAGGGAAAGGCCGACACTTGCATGAACAATGGACATCGCAACAACAGCAATGATTTTTATCTTCCGAACATGCGAAGATGAAAATGGGTTTTTGCGTAAAAGTTTCAAATTCCTCCGTCGAAAGACATCCATGTCCAGCGTGTAAGATAGCATTTTAAATGCTTTTCAAAGTGCATACACTCTTCATCGTAGAGAATCTCGAGGTGATCAATTGAAAAATATTGGATCTCAACCAAAAAAAAAAAAAACAAAACAAAACAAAACAAAAGAACAAAAAAATCATAAATCAGATCAAATAAACTGGCATTACCAATTTAGCACTAAAGGCAAACAGAGCTGTGTCCTTACATCTTGGCATCTTGGTACATCTTTGCATCTCTCACATATGCGAAAAGCAGCTGCTGGTGTTGATAACGGCGAAGCGTCCTTCCGGTGGTGAAGTTGGACAAAGTGAGCGACTGCTGATGTTGATATGGGCAAAGCGTCCTTTCATTGGGGAGTTGGACAAAGTGAGCGAGTGGGTTTCCATTTGTTTGTTTTGGTTGGCAAAAGTAATTTTACAGTGGGGAGAATGGGATGAGCTTAGGATTTGTTGACACTGTGGCCGTTGGATTTCTCCTTTCGATCGGAGCCGTCAGCGAAGATTATGAGCCGATACGATTAATGGGAGATCTAATGTCTACGGATTAAACCGTAGAGGAGTGCCAATAGGACAACTAATTAATTGTTTCGAAATTCGAAGGGCTTTTAAAAAATAGAATTTTAAAAAATTCATTAAAAATAAATAAAAGTTGAATGTGTAGACTAAGTTATTGAATAAAAATTGCACGAAATGGAGATGTAATAATATTTTAAGAGAACTAAGACCATACATATTACAATTAAAACACGAGGAACTAGTATACCAACAATATTTGGAATTTGATAATCCATAACCATACTCTGCCGATCTAATATTTTTCTTGTTTTCTTTTCTTTTCGAATAAATATCTTGTTTATATTTTAAATTACATGATTTTTTTTTTTGTCTTTTAAATATTTTTTTATATTTTTCAAAATTTGATATTCCAAATTCGGAAAAAAATGAGTACTTTTCTTTTTCTTTTCAAATGAATAGGAAAGTCTACCAGCTGTTAAAGGAAAATATATATAGCTCAAGCCATATCTCTCTTACATATGTAAATCTTCTATATATGTAAAGTAAATAGAAGACAGATTTCAACCTCAATCTTTTTTCAAGAATTTACATCCAAACCCATGCAAATTTGTCATAATAAATTTCAGTTTACATCCCTAACAAAAGGATAAATCATATTCAAGTTGATTTGGAAAATTTCTTGCCTTTCTGTAATATAATCTTATTCTAATTCACGAGATTTAGCGTATCTTCTTTTGTGTGTGTGTGTGTGTGTGGGTACGTTTGATGCCTTGCCTTTGGTCACAATTACTTGCCATCAAATTGAAGATCGGATCTAGGGTTGTCAAAAAGGGTCATATTTCCATACCCTAACACAAATTTAGAGGGAGGGTCATTTCACGAAAAACATCTTAGAAACTTTTAATCGAATAGGCTATGTGCATCAGAAATATGCTAAATCGATGTATCAGCAACATAGGAGCTTGAATCATCAAAGATTAGCTCCGATGTCGACTGATTTTCTCATTAGCAGATTCATGCATCTTGAAGGAGACAGGATTGCAATTAGAGATGGAATCAGCTACAAGAAATTTTGTCCATCGTTATTGAGTTGATTCAATGTTGATGGAATTTAAATAAGATTTAATCACTTCTCATTTCTCGGCTACACAACATAGCTGGACGAATGAACTACTGCTACAGTGGAACCGGCGACGGCGGAACTGGCTACGGCAGCAGCGGTTGGTGGATTCATGATCACGGAAGGGAAAGAAGATGGAGAAGTCCACGAATTCCATTCTCGAGAGATATAATCCTGAGCAATTTGTGTGTGAACTTTTTCCGCTTTGTTCTATTATGGCCGAGCTTGTGGGTGCCGGTGGTGAACAAATAGTCAATTGATGCTAGAGGTGAATCACCATCCAGAGGATCGCAAGAATCTTGCAGCGACATTACCTCGATGACGGTAGTGATGGTAAAATCATCGAGAGAGACGTTCTGTGGTGACTAAATCTAGCTTAAAGTAACAACTAACATGATGAAGATGAACTGCACATAATCGCAGGCCTTTTCTACAAATAATTATTTTTATTCGTCCATCATTTTTAATTTCCCATTTATTCATTTATTTATGTTTATACATATCATATAATGTATATATCCAACTTGTCGGGGTCAACGGATTTGAGTTTAATCGCGTTGGGGGAAGAAAAGGAAACAATAAATCCTCAAATAGCTAAATTGAGTACCCATGACAAACATAAAATAAACAAGAAAAGCACCGCAGGAGTGCCGAGGGCGAGACCTTTGCGGCTCACGCACAAAAAAATAAATAAATATAAATAGCTAAATTCTTTGAAAAATAATTAAAAATTGCAAAAACTCGCAAAAAATCAACAACGATTTTGGCACTTATCCAATCAATTTTACTTCAAGATGGCACTCTAGTGAACGAACAAAAAGTTAAGGCACTCAAATAATTCTGTTGTACTCGTCCGTAAAATAAACAAAGCGATGGCAAGAACACTCATTTTAGCGGAGGGAAACGACAAGCATAAACTTCAAACAGCTAAACTGTCAGGAACAATCTTAACATCCCTCCTCTCCTCTCCTCTCCTCGTGCCTTTCCGCCTAGTCACTACGCCTCAGGAGAAAGCGGAATTGCACGTGTTCCTGCAAATAGATTAGAAAGTGAAAAAAAGAGGAAAAAAAAGAGTGTAAAAACAGAAGAACAGAGCAAATACTGTACCCTTCCACGGGCATGAATCTGCTCGCCTCCGGCCTCTCCCTTGGAATTTGGACGTCCACGTCCATTATTTGTTCACTGGTGGGGACTTTCCCATGAACTATGACCCTGTTTAGTGTAAACGGCTGCGGATGCTCAAGAACTAAAACCGTAAGGGCTTCTATTTCGTTCAGTGATTGGACCAAGAACAACGCTAGGCGGGCATGGATTCCATTTCGCTGAACAAAGCTTGCTCCGCATCCATTTAGGCTTGAAGCGAATTAGCCAACTCTCTGATGAACGCACAGAAAGCAAAAGAAAAATCGGAAATAAGAGATAATAGTAAAAATTATTTAAGTTGAAATCGCGTCCCAACCATACTTCCTCTTTGATGTCTTCTTCAAAGGCCACACCGTTAAAACTCTCGTCACCTGTAAACTCTGTTGAAGGGTTGTGGGTGACGAGAGTTCTAATAATGTTGCCTTGAAGAAGGCATCGTAGAGGTTGTGGGTGTTTTCTAGGACTTGGAGGTTGTGGATCGCCATCACTATGGTGTAGAAAAGAAGAAGAAGAAGGAGGAGGAGGAGCAGGAGGAGGCTGAGGAGAAGAAGGAGAAGAAGGAGTAGAAGAAGGAGAAGGAGGAGAAGGAGCAGCAGAAGGAGGAGGAGGAGAAGAAGGAGAAGGAGAAGGAGAAGAAGGAGATATTAGATAAGAGAGAGAGAGTGAGGAAAGTCGGAATGTTCAAAGCGAAAGTTAAATAGACAAGAGGAGATGAGAAAATATTGGGTGGTCCAGGACCGCCACGTCAGCATAGTCCCGAATCACTCATGCCGCGCCACGTGTGAGGGGAGGTGACAAAGAAGAGAAAGAGGAGAGAGAGCGTAGAGAGGCGTTAGAGAGGTGGGTCCGGTTCCGGTCCTTTGTCCCCTCCCCTCACACGTGGCGCCGCGTGAGTGGTCCGGGACCATGCTGACGTGGCGGTCCCAGACCACCCAATATTTTCTCAGAGGAGATAGAAGAGGAGAGAGGGAAAAGTCACGTGTCTTCTCCTCATTCACCACCTTCTCTGAAAGCTCTGAGTCATGTTTGAGGTGTTGGGTTTACAAGATTATAAGGGATATTGAGTTATCGGACATCCGGCCAAAGTGTCGCTCGCCCAAGCAATTCATGGTCCGGCCCCTAGCTAGAGGTGTCTATGGCTGTGTTTCCGGCGCCTGGCCCATTTCAAGTGGACAATTGGGTGTCACGACCGGCCCTCGAAAACATATATATTTTTTCTTAAAGTAAGTTTTTTAGCTTATTTTGCTTAGACCATGAAAAGAGTTGGTGAGGTTTTCTTTCAAGGTTTTGTAGCGGAACTTGGTTAGAGAAACATGAGAGCCTGTGAAATTATGTATTGGGATCTTAAGAGATGCATGAGCAAACTTCTTATCTATTCAGTTGATAATGTAATCTTCGTGGCTGATTCACCCAGAGGAATGAACATCGACACTCAAATCAAACCATGAAATTTAACTACGCATTTAATACAAGATGTAGATTTCTTACAAGGCTAATAAAAAACTAATCCTTTCTACTCAAGGGAATTTGTAAATAATTTGTCTGCAGCGTGTGCGAGCGAAGGTACGACGAAAACATGGCACGGGAAACAAAAATTTAATGCCACTATTAACTTTCCACACCTACCATTCATAATTACAGCCTATTATTTACATTTTTTGTACTATTTACCATTTAATGTCCCAATCTCTCTCCACTCGAAGACCGATGTCTCTAAATAGCGAAGCTCCCTTTTTCTCTCTCTCAAGTCTTAAAAGCATGGCAGATGGATCCCGACCGTTGGTTCTGTGGGAAAAAGACATTTTAAGTGACTGAACAAAAGAAAGAAATCGGGTGCGGCCAAAATTCACCGTTTCTTCTAGTGTGAACGGAGTCGAAGGAACGGAAGGATTTTCAAGTGCTTCTAGAGCGTGGATGACCGTCTAATTGGACTAGTAATGTGATGAACATCCATAAGAAAATTGCGGCTGGGATCCCCACTTCCTCGTTTATCAATAATA
Organism: Eucalyptus guilfoylei; assembly: GCA_016097605.1. NCBI lineage: Eukaryota > Viridiplantae > Streptophyta > Magnoliopsida > Myrtales > Myrtaceae > Eucalyptus > Eucalyptus guilfoylei. The sequence goes on along the minus strand of CM027866.1, from coordinate 30,523,204 downwards.
ATTTCAAGAGAAAAATAACAAAGGGAATAGAAATGATGGATTTAAGAGGGATGGCAAACAAGGGCATGTATGGTAACAATTCTATTTCTTCCAATTTCTATTTTTTTGTTCTCCAGAACAAAAAAAAAGAATAGAAATCCGTTTGGTAATGCCAACTTATTTTTCTATTCCCCGGAATAAAAAAGTAGCCGGGGAATAGATTTGGAAAAGAAACAAAAAACAAAAAAAAGTAACATCGTGTTCCCAAGAACAATTTCTAGAAATAAGTCAATTTTTTCTTTTCTTTTTTTCTTTTGTTCTTCTTGCTTGTTGCGGCCCTAGGCGGCTGCCTACCGACCGCCGAACGCCGTCCGACCGGTGGCGACCATCGTCACCGCCGCCGCTTGATCGTCATCGCTGCTGCCCACAGCCCACTAGCAATCCCCAATCGCCGACGACCGCCACCGACCGTCGGCAGCCTGCCGTCGCTGCTGATCACCGTCGCACGATTGCCAGCCACCGATCGTCATCACCGACCACCGCCGCCTGACCATTGGCAGCCTGCCTTCGCTGTTGACTGCCACTCGACACCGCACGACCACCACGTGCTAATCGTTGCCACATGACCACCGCCCACAGCCCACTAGTCATCCCCTCTTGCGGCCGCCTATCCGCCAAAGGCAAACGGCCATTGGCGGTCAGCGGTTGTCGGTGAACTGTGGGCGACAGTCGTGCGACGACGGTCGGCAACGATGGTCGGTGAGTGGCAGTCATGTGGTCAGCGTGCGGCGATCGTGTGGCGATTGTGCGGTGGTGGTGCGGCGGTCGTGTGGTCGGTGTGCGACAGAGGCGAATGGCTACCGGCGGTTGGTGGTGGCCGGTGGGTTATGGGCGATGGTCATGTGGTGACGGTCGGCGGTGATGGTTGGCGGGCGGCAGTCGTGCAACAGTCGTGCAGTCGGCGTGCGGAGGTCGTGCGGTTGGCGTGCAACGTAAAATTAACTGACAATAATCAAGTGTAGCAAAAGTGAAAATCTAATAATTTCATTATTTCTAGTCAACATTTTTCATTATCGTGTTGCATGCATGCACGCAGGCATAGGCCCACCAAGTGGGCCCCAAAAAATTTCCAAGTGGGCCCATCGTCCAAGACCCCCTCCCCAAACCCCAGAAAGTTTCACATCTCATAATCCTCTACCCCTTGTTGTCTCGCTTTCAACCCTCCCGGCGATGGACGTCCCTGCCCCCATCCTCGACATCGAGAAATCACTCGGCAGCATTCTTGACGGGCACGCCGCCATCTCTGTCCTGGGCAACATCTTGCGTTTCCTCAAGAAAAGAAATGAGAGGAAATCGCCAAGGGGATCGTCATCGCCTCGGTTCTTAGGCACATTCAGATCAAAGACGCCAAGATCAAGGAGGAAATCCGGATTCTCGTCTCCGACGACGACCACCCCCTCAAGGAGTTTTGTGTGTCACTCAAAAAAGCGCTCAGGCATGGCTTGACCTTGACTGAAGACAAAAAAGATGACTCCAAAAACTCCATCAGCGTTGCTATTGAGAGTGAAATCTTATCATTGTGGCATCAGGTCAAAATTGATCTCTACGTGTTAATATTTGTGTTGTTAGCATTTTCTTAAGGATGACGGAAATGCATCTTGTGGGGTATCTAGGATGTATCTAGTGGATCTATACTGATGATAAGTGATAAGAAAACAAAGTCTTGGTATGTAGCTAGGCACCTGCTCCATGAATATAGAACTAGGATGATGTAGAATAAAGATTCTCCAACTGAGGAATTCGATGAGCTAGTTAGCTCCTTCTCTGATGAGGCGATGGTTGCCATGATAGCAAAATTTGGCATCACAGCTCCATACACCAAAAATCCTGTCTCTGATCCCTGTACCTTTTTGTTTCAATTGCAAAGGAGTCTGTGGCCATCTTGTAATCTCCCCGAGTAAGTACCACCATTAATTTCATTTCTCAAAAGTGTTTCTTTGAGATTTTTAGTAGTTTTTTCCCTCATTCTTTGGGATGTGCCACAGGCTTGTGCGACATAGAGTCAAGGTTTTGGCTCAAAGTGTTTCATTTCCATGGTCGAGGGTGAGCAAATTTTCGTGTGCTTTATTTGTGGTATCTTCTTTGTTTAGAGGGAGGCAAACGATGTGTAGATTCAATGAATCTTGAGGGCAGTTGAGTTGAGTTGATCTCACAGGGGGATGCATATATGTACCTGAGTGGTTCGTTCACGTGTAAAAAGGTTTCTTTCCTGGAACTTGGAAATGTTCAGCGATAAAAAATCACCGTGTTCCCTCTCTCATTGCCATTGTCTTCGATGAGATGAATTTAACGAGCAACAAACCACAGGTTCTCCGCAACCTCATGCCTCCATTATCGCTTGGTTTCTCAGGTCAATCTTCGATCATACGTTAGGTCAGGACATATATTTTTGTAGGGTTCATTTCTTGGATGCCTAGTCTTGGTCTATTTATTGAGCCACTTCCTAATCCTTCTTCACATTATCACCTTCCTAATCACACTCGATTCCCCCACCATTTGACGACTAACAAGAGAAATTGCATGGGAAAATAGATCTAGCACGACAAGATAATTAACAAGAAATCGCAATGATCTGTGTGCACTACTTCGAAACAGGGAGGGAGGTGGATTTCCGCTACACTGCATTGACTTGAGTCTAATGCGCGGTGCAGTACCGAACAAAATCCATAGAAAAGCTGTATATCAGGTCATGACCATGCAACCTGTTTTTTTGGGTTCATCATGAACAATCACATAAAATTTTCTCCATCATATAGGACATGCCCAAGCAATCTTCAAAGTAATCTGAAAAGAAGGATGGTTTTTGCTTGTCTTCCCCGATACCCTGAGTAAACACCAAATATGAAATGGATAGCTATATATACATTCCAAAGATTGATCCCAGCAATTATAACTATTTACATATTCCTCTCCCGAAACCCCCCGGCAAAGAGAGGGAAGCAATGAGTTTGAACATGCTATACACTTGATAAGAATAGACAACTTTACAGTGGCAAGAATTGCAACTAAGAACTTCCATAGGCAGTATCGGGGACAATTGGCCAAGCTGTACGGCACTAATATGGTGATGACCACTCCAGCTTCTAATACATGTCTGCGAGTGCACTAGAAATGCTACAAGAAAAATACCAAATTTTTCTAATGTTACCGTTGACTTTGATTTATTTATGTCAAAGTTCTCATCATTTTATTTAAGAAAATAATATAAATGGTTTGTAATTTTTAATATGTTTAATATGATCTCCAAATTTTAACCCATTGTACAATATGATTTCTAAGCATTTAGTTTATTTAATGCGGTCCCTAAACTTTTGGTACATCTTTAGTTTAGTTCTTGAACTATGTTAAAATATCTAATATTGTCCCTAAATTTGAATTAATGGAATGATAATTTTGAACATTTTCATATAATTCAATAATTAAATTGATTATGTACAAAAAAGTTCAAAATTATGTTAAACAAATTAAAATTCAAGAATCATTTATATGACCATCTTTCTATCAGATGATTGTCGATTTCATGGCGAAAAGTCTTTTTAGTTACAAATACGATGAAACCGATAGACGATATAACCATGTGATTCAACGAGTCCTTAAAAAGTTTCATGGCATTGCCTTGGAAATATCTCGATACTGCATGTTGTCGGACATTGAAAACCAAAATGCCAATTTCACAGTGCAATAGAGAACCCATTTATGTGAATGACAATGGGGCAAGTAAGTTCAAAATGGTAAAAAAGAAGAAGAAATTAACAGTAGTCAAAATAATGGTTGATGACAGCATATCAAACATTTAGATTTGTAAAAATAAGAAAGAAAATTAACATTAGTCAAAATAACGAAAAGAATAAAATATTAAAAATAAATAAATAAAAGAGAGTCCGATTAGGACCCGACCCGTTCATTTTCAAAAGAAAATTCGTCAGGCCCAAGACTGTTGCACAAGCGCAGCCCGGAAAAGGTGAAAAAAAGAAGCCCAGCATTTAAATAGAAAAGCCCAAGAATGAACAGAAAGCCCATCCGAGAAAGAGCCCAAACCCATTCTTCATAACTCCGACCTGTGATGCTTCAGCGTGATGATAAGGGATTGGAATATCTGCATCTAGATCACCAATCCGAGAGCAGAATTTCCATGGAATTCCCTTCTGACGAAGCTCGCTCGAGTCTCCGAACAGGCCAAAATTCACCGAGCCTCCATACCTCGCTCGAGCCTCTAGTCTCGACAAAACGTATTGTCTCGCCAGAGGAGCATTATGGTGCATTCGCTAAAGGAAATAGAAGCTTTAATGGCTTTAGTTGAGACATATCCATGGCCCTTTATGACCAGTGAAATTTTGATTAAAAAACGCATGATATTATTATCTTTTAATTTGTTGATACCTAAATTTTACCATTTTATTTAGGATTTAATTGCATTCAAAATTAGGATTAGTTGCTAAAAAACAACCAAAAAAAAAAGTAAAGAGTAAAGTAAATAACTTCCATTAAAATGCACCGTGTATGTTTTCATTAAAATCCATTACACGTAGACATTAGGAGCATTTACATAACTATCACTAATTATTAAATCTAATATTTTTAAAATCGAAATTTTAAAAAAAAATAGAAAAAGAGCGACTCCTTTTCTGTTCTACTCTGCTCTGGATCATTTTTTTTCACCTGGGCCAAGTCCAACCTCACTTTTCTCCCCAAGCCCGGCCCCTCTCTCTTTCCTCTCTTCCTCACCCCCTCATGCCGGTCTGGCTTTGATAGAAACGAAACGTACAAACCAGAGGGGCAGAGGATCGTGATTAGGATGGCAGCATGATCTGCGTGTCGGGGGCTAGGCCAGCCAGAAGCTGGCGATGGCAGAAGCTATGTGCGCTGGTCGGTGGCCTTGAAAAGAGGGAGAAGATGAGTGAGAAAAGGGGGAAGCTCTTCGGTGAGAATCCATGAGAGAGAGCTTGAGGGACTTCGAGTGAGAGCAACCGAGAGAGCGAGAGGGCTGAAATTTAGCCCCGGGTGGGCGTCGTCCAGCCGTCCTCGGCGCAAACCGGTGCAACGGAGCTCGCGATTCCCCCCTTTTTCCATGTCCTCCGACGTTGGTTTTGGCCGAGAGGGACCAACAAGAGCGTGAGTCCAAGGGAGAGAGAGACAGAGCAAACTGAGAGAGCTGGAGCTTGAGGGAGTGATCCACCATCCGTCGTTGCATCCCCATCGAACCAAACCAGGTAGGTCTTTTCTGCTCATGTATGCTCCATTTTTGTAGGGCGCCGGATCGGAACTCGCGGTTGACCAGTTCACGCGAGCTTCGGTCCCGTGGAGCCTCCATCGATGTTTCTGTGCATGCTGCTATGCTCATGTAGAAGCCTAAGCTCAAGTTGAGTTTCGATCGAGGCAAAACCTTCTCGTTTTATTAGTGCATGCCATCTGTTCGACAAAATGCCTTAAAGAAAACCGAAGCATAGCCAGTGTTTTAACGCGAGACCGACTCATTTTTGCCCCAGTGCTTGCTGAATCCTTGTTGCTTTGCCTGTGTATTCATTGTATTTTCGTGTGGTTTATGCGAAATATTTGCATGTATTCGAATGGACGGAGTCTTTCGTCGCACCGGAGAATGAGTTAGTGGTCGTCGGAATATGTGGCCGGTGGTAGCCAACGTCGGTCGAGGGGGATGACCGGTGGACGGTGTTGGCCCGGCGGTCAACGCCGCTTAATCCGGCCGGCGTTGTGCATGGTGCAGAATGAGGAAGCTCCGGGCAGAGAGGGGACATCGTGAAGAAGACCAGGGAAGAAGACGACCTAGAAAAGAAAAAAGCTTAAAAGAAAAACAAGAAATAAAGAAATAAAAAGAGTAATGAAATGAAAAAAAAAACAAAACAAAAAAATAGAAAGGTCGAAAAGACATGGGAGGCAGACGTACGGTGAAGGCGGCGTGGATGAGAGGATAGTCCAGGGAAAAAGACAAAACATAGAAGAAGCCAAAAAAGAGAGAGAAGGAAAAAACAGGAAAAAATATTTAAAAATTAAAAAAAATTAATTAAAAATCTTATTTTCTTTTTCATTCCGATAGGGTCGAATCTGGTTTTGGGTCGGGTCAATGGCCGGATCGGATCTACCCGGTCCGACCCCTTTTTCCGAATATAATAATATTAAATATTAAAAATATATTAAAAATTCAAAAAATAAATAAAAAATAAAAAATTTCGAAAAATAATAAGAATTCAAAAAAATTCCGAAAATTCAAAAACTCAGAAAACATTAAAAAATTCGACCTTCTTTTAAAAAAAATTTAATTAAATAAAAATTAAAAAACTTCGAAAATCCAAAAAATGTAGGATTTAGTTAGGAATTGCCATGTCTTGCATTTTTAGTGTAATTAGGCATTTATTTGCTCGTATATTGATTATATCGCATGTTTAATTTGCATATTTTATTATGTTTAATTGCACGTGCTCAATTTTACTGCAATTAGGATTTTGATAATTATGATTGTTATTTTAATGATTACACAACCACATGATCACCTCTCATGTTAGTAGATAAGTGTAAAATCAATCAAAACTGCCTGACAAAAATCTTTTTTTCTAAAATGAACAAGATTAAGTATCGAAAGGGCACTAATTGGTTAATTAGTGTAATCAAGTCCCCGAACTTAGATTCTCTGGTTGTGTAGGAAGTGAGGTATACTCCCATGCCTCACCTAGTTTCTAGCCGACCTTAATAGGTTTGTGGCGACTCCTTATTGCAAAATTCTCAAAATACCCTAATGTCACGCGAGGTATGGGCTTGGAAGAGCCCGCGCTTAATCATAGGTATTAGGTCCGTCCCTTGGGCAATACCCCTAAACTTGTTCTCTTCCCTCGAGGGGTAGGTCGCAACATAATTATTTTCCAATAAGATGATTTAAAATGATTGACATTATGATGTTTAGGACTTTCTAATAATTTAAATTAGGTCAAACCGAATCAAAGTACATGCCTTACTAAAGAGTAAATAGTTAAAAAAAGGTAGAAGACCAACGAAAGGTTTTGCTCTCGAGTTTCATAAATTGTAGCCAGATCAAGCACTTAGCAACATGGTTCTTCTAAGAGCTCTCATGTCTCAAGCAATTTAAAGGCAACGGCATGGATAAGAAGGTCCAATTCAGAATTCGGAATGAGGGGACATGGAATCTTCAAATCACAACCAACCACAACTAAATAATAGATGCATAGGAAGGCGTCTCAGCCAAATTCACTCGATTCCATTTTCCGTGTGAAATCAGCCAAATCAAAAGGCGTCTCAATTATGCCACTCGTAATCTCTGGTTCGCCAGACACACAAGTGAGGCGCGCAAAGTCGAAGTAATGAAGAAAGAGAAGGAGCTCCGTGCTAAGCAAGATCAATCCATCAGCAAAAAAACACGCACCATGAATCAACTAAGCATGCAAACTCGTAGCTACTAAAGAGAGGGTCACTAGAAGAAGTTTGGAAAAATAACTTTTTTTTCCCTCATTTTGGAACTTTCTATTCAAGATAAACACCATATGGTTGAATTCAGCTAGGTGCAAAAATTGAGTCAATTGGATGTCCAGTGGAAAAATTATGATCAGTCAAATTTTGGCCAAATTTGAGTAAAAACATGCGTAATATATATTTTTTAAATTCCAATAAGATGATTTGTGATAATTACAGATTTATACTATCTAAATCAGGTAAATCATGACAACTAGATTCCAACCGAACAAAATATGGTGATTGTCCAACCTCTCGATCGAGGAAATTCACAATCTCGACACTTTTTTTCTTCTAAATTGAATCGTATTTTGGAATAATTGGGTCTCGAGCTTTTCGTAGATGCAAAAATCGAGTCAATCGGATGTTCGAAGGAAAAGTTATGGTCAATATGGTCACAAGCCAACACTCTTATTTACAGTTTTTCACATTGGTGAGCCTTCCAGGGAAAAGGTTCTGCATCATTTTCTTCATGTAAGACTTCATTGTCTTTTTAATCTAAGATTGGTTCTAATGCTTTTCATATGTGTAGATTTCTACTGAACGTACTCATATGGACGTCTATGAGTTCAGTATTGCTGAGATTCTGCATTTTTTCAATCCAGAAGAGAAATCCCATGAACACTTTTCTAAAGTTGCAGATTTAGAAATGCTTATGTTCCCAAGGGAACGACAAGCTGGCCAAACTGCTATAAATATTCAGCTTGGTGCAGCAGTTTCCTCGGTTAGCTTGAATAATCTTTTGGACTTGACTTTTCTCCCCTATCTTTTTCACTTTGAGTTTCACACATTTCAATGTTTATTTTTAGGGAATTTTTAACAACGAGAGTCTTGGCTACTTCATCGGGAGAGCATATTTATTTTTAACTTCCCTTAACATAGAGAAGCATCACTTGCGGATGAGGCAACGTCTTGCGAACGAATTAGCATCCAATGCAGCAACTTGTTGGGTTGTTGAAATTGAGAATGTGCAGATATTTCAGAATGGTTAGCTAATGATTCACAAAAACTTATGGAGAGAGTTACGTTGCCTTCTTCCAAGTATTTTTTTTTTTTGTTGGAGAAGTTGGAGTGACGACTTTTATCATTTGATAGGAGAAAATTGTCATCACTTTGATCCCTGATGAAGAATCTGCTAAACCCAGAGAAGAAGTGGTAATTTTTCAGATTAATTAATTTTGCTAGCTGTTCTTGGAGTATAAGGAGCAATTTTCTGCCCTTTATTTGTGAATGCTTGAGTTGGTTATCTTGATTAACTAATTGGAGTATCAGTGCAAAAACTAGTAATTGTTCCAAACGAGCAGAAAATAGGTTTTGCATTTAAGGAAAATGAGAAGAAAATGGCTATTGAATCACTTTTGGTATATGCTGGAGGTTCTTTGGCTTTTGCTCTTTTGCTATGTATGTTCAGAATCTATTCCTTTACTTGACGCTTGCATTTGTCCTTTTAATACCAGGCAAGTCATGGAAGGGAGATTTTCATTTGAGGGTTGCATTAGAACCTATAGGAGAGGTGCAAAATATAGGGGAGCATCCGGGGAGTTGTGTACCATCTGTTATTGAATCCTCTTTTGGCATTGGACGTATAAGATATACAGTGCTTGAGCATTTTTTCTATAGAAGACCTTGCAGCAAAGGTTCAGAACAAACTGTGTTCTGCTTTCCTCTGAGTATGGTACATTGCCACTGTTCAGTTTTCCTTTGGAGAAATAATGCAGAATGGAAGGATGTGGCTGCAGATATTCGCAGCAAACTGACTGCTGCTGATGTCAGAGAGGCTAAAAGCATTAAAGGTACTTATCCAATATAGAATTTAGATTCTTAATTTCTTGCGTAAAATGAATTTTTTTTTTCACATATTTTATGTGAAGCTTGTATCTTTGTCACGGTATTTTATTATCCTCAGTGAAAGCACTAAAGTTACATTGGCTTATCATATGCTACTGTGCCCTAGATGTGAAATTTATAAACTTCAAAGGCTTAGAGCAAAAATACGAGGCAAACGATGAGTGTGGCATTCCTTTCGCCATCACTGTTGGTGAAAATTTTAAGGTCACCATCCGAGAGCGCGACAGCAAACAGCAAGTTCGTGTATCGAAAGACACGGTGGCCTTAATAATGAAGGAGCTTGTTGATGGGAAAAGAACGTGGTCCAACTTATTGCTGAATTTTCCACGAGTTAAATTCCAGTAGATGAATAGTTTAGTTGCTGATATCATTGTTTACTTAGCTTTACAATTAAGTTTAGGTTATTAGTTAAGATGTTTACGTTTTCTTCTTTCTTCTCCCCCGCTACTCCTTAACCAAATCACTACCCAATGATCGTCACGACTCGATTGTCGCTCCTCACCTTGCTCGACTGGCGGAGAATTTGGGTCTCCGTAAACAAACAAATAAGCATATGGTTTTCTTCTTGTTTTTGAATTCGTGCCTCAACCGGTGGAGAATTTGGATCTTCGCCTTTACGGAGGATGAGTACAAGGAATGGGGAGAACTTCGGTCTTTGACTTTGCAGAGGATGGGTACAACCAACGGGGAGACCGTAGAAAACCTATGGTTTTTTTGTTTCTGTTTGAGGATTTGTTAATTTTCCCTTTTTTTTTTTTGAACAAAATTGCTCAAACTCCGGTTGTCGAAAATGTTACATTCTTGATAGTCGGCGAATATTTGGCCGACCAGCAAGCACGGGTTCTTATTTGGAATTGATTCAACCATTTTGGGTCCTTATTTGAGACAATTGGTCCACTTTAGGTTTTAATTTGATACAAAGTCCATTTCAGGTCCTTATTTGAGAAAATTGATCAACTTCGGGTCCTTATTTGGAATTTTTCCTTAGAATTGTGCATATATCTCTCTTTAGTTATTCATATCCTTGATTAATATTAGATAATCATATATTAAAGTTATAGGCTCATGTATTCTTCATCAGAATGTAAAAATATACAGAAATTCAACAATTCTATGTTTTGTTTTATTCTTATCTAAAGGTATTACTTTTTTAATTAATAAAGAAAAACATGAAAATTGTTATAAAATAATGGTCCTACTTAGCATGATGGTACCGATTTTTAGCTTCCAAAAAAAAAAAAAAATAGCGACACCTCACCATAAATCATTCATCTTCAGGATAATACATGTATGTTAGCTAACAATTATGGATACTGTAAAATTTTGATTATTCCCAATTTTCAACTATGATTTCAAGAGAATAAAAATTCCATCGCGTGTGGGATAAAGTTGGGTTGAAATTAGACTTCAACTCATAAAAAGGGATAAGTACATTAGAAATCTTAAAACTTATTATGATACAATTGAGTCTTAAAACTTTCAAAAGGTTCAATAAAGTCCTAAAACTTATTTCAAAAGGGCAATCGAGACCTAAAAGTTTCAAAAAGTGCAATCAATAGAAGGACTTAGATTAAACCACTTTAATAAGTTTTAAGACTTTATTACACTTTTTTAAAATTTTAGGACTTAATTGCACTTTGTGATAAGTTTTAGGACTTAATTGCACTTTGTGATAAGTTTTAGGACTTAATTGCACTTTTTGAAACTTTTAGGACTTAATTGCATTTTCATGACAAATTTTACGACTTCCATTGTACTTATCCCTAATATAAATGTCATAAAGGTATGAAAGTGTTAATAGGGTTCTAAAACTTTCAAAAAGTGAAATAGAGTTTTAAAAGTTTTAAAAATGTAATCAAATCTTAAAACTTATCTAATTGGTCTAATTAATCCTTTTGTTGATTACACATTTTGAAAGTTTTACAATTCAATTGAACCTTTGTGATAAGTTTTTATGATTTGACTAAACTTTTTGAAAGTTATATGACTATTTTACATTTTCGTGACAAGTCTTATGTATTGCACTTTTTAAAAGTTTTAAGACTCACTTATACTTTCGTTCCGAGTTTTATAACATTTAATGCACTTATCCCTAAATTATTTAAGAAACGTGAGACATGCCAGCCCACCCACGACCGCTTCAAGAGCAAAGATGCAGAGTCCTCCCCTATCGTCTACTCCGAGAGTTGTCTTCTCTGCTATAGAGCCCGGCATGGTGTCGGGGAAAAACCCATCGGCCATTTTCTTTCCACCATCGTGTTCGAATACTCCGGCGAGCGAATACTCCGGCGATCCTGTGGGTTTGACTCCGCCCTTCTCTGGAACGCTGTGGCAACGAGTATGGAAGTTTCTAAACTCCGAGAAGAGAATGCAGCATATGTTTACACGAGCTCCATCGACGCGGCCAGCAAACGTTATAGACTGCTCTCATTTAATGGGCCATGAAGGTCCCGTTGTCGGATACAGGGCCCACCGGCCCACTTCATTTCTCCAATTGCTTGTGATCTGGCGAAGGTCTCTTCCCCCGTTTTCTTTGAACAATAAAAATTGAGATAAGTGCATTAAAAATCTTAATTACGGTAGAATTTTTATAATTTCAAAAAAATATATATGTAATTAAATTGTAAAATTTATCACGAAAGTATAATGAAGTGTTAAAACTTATCACGGAAGTGTAAGGGCGTGAATGATTTCCATTCTATTTTTGTGTTAATCTATTTTTCTTGTTTTAGGAATAGATTTGAAATAAAATTCCATCTGGAACAAAAATATATTACATTTTTTATTTCTGGGACAAATTTTTAGCCTAAAATTAAGTTTATAACAAAAATGAAAAGTAAAAATTCTTATCATCATTCATGGTCACCGCCCGCTTGCCCGCCCGTCGTTGCCCGCCACTTGTTGCCAACTCTACCCAGAAGGGAGATATTTAAGGTCTAACATACCAATTTTTATTGCAAGGACAAAAATTTGAGTTCGTTATCAAATATATATTTATGTTCAAAAACTTGTCTAGGGAATGAAAAAAAAAAAAAAAAAAAAAAAAAAACCGCCAAAAATAGGGCTCTAAAAGAGAATGATTATTATTTGCGCCCTAATTAAATCCTAAAACTTGTGAAGTTTATGCGATCAACTCCTTTTATCAAACTTTGTCCAACTCGACAAACGAAAAATACCGACGAATTTTAGAATTTAATCGTACTAATTAGATAAGTTTTAGAACTTGATTGTAATTTTTGAAAATATTTTTACTCAATTGCATGAATCGTACTTTCGCGATGAATTTTAGGACTCCTAATACCCACGTTGCCAAAGTGAGTAACTACAAAAGTTCTACGCCTTGATGAAAAGTGAAGCGCATCATCTAAAGTCAGAATTAGCGGAAACTACCCTTTCAAATATGAATAGGACTCGGAAGTCCAAAATTGTGCATGTACAAATAGCAAATCCAGATGTAACAAACGAATAAAAGCAAGAACAAGTTGTAAATTGCAGTCCCCAAGGAAGTCACTTTTCCTGGTTTTTCAACCGAGAAATAAGGAGAGAAGGAGCGCAACACCAAGAAAAGAGGAAGAGGCAACCACCCAAAACTGGAAAAATCAAGCACCTTTCTATCTGATGCCGGCCGTGCAATTAGTTGTTCTTTGCGGCCACGGCCTGCTTCGCCCCGACGGAGAAGAACTCGGTGATGACCTCAAGAGGCATGCCCTTCGTTTCGGGGACTTTCATAAAGACGAAACCCCATGATATGAGGCACACGATCGCGTACATGCCAAACACGCCGGCGAGGCCCACAGACTTGAGCATCACGGGCAGCGAGTATGTGACCACAATGTCGCCAATCCAGAACGTGAGCGCACATATGGCAATGCAGAGCCCGCGGACCCGGGTGGGGAAGATCTCGGCGCAGAGTATGTTGGGAACCGGCCCAAATCCCATCACAAAGAAACAGAAGTAGAGCACGACGCTGACAGTAGAGATCACTGCGTGAACGATGGAGCCCATACTTATGACGCTGCTGAGGACAAGGATGATGAGCGACGCTATCAGGATTGGGATGGTACAGAGCAGCAGGCTCCTGTGAGGATATAAAGCACACGATGAAGGTGACGAATGAAACAGATTAAACAAGAAACAAATAGGATATCGAGTACATGGCTTAAGTTTATACAAGAAGAGGAAACGATAGATCGCATAGCTCTGGATAATGTACCTTCTGCCAGCAATGTCCATGAGCCTCATGGCGATGGCAATTGAGGGAAGCATTAATAAGGTCGTCAAGGCGCTAATGAGAAGAGATGCAGAAGCTGAACTGATACCCAAATTTGAAAGTAGAACTCCAACTCCCGCTTGCTCAAGAATTTGGGGAGTGTAGTACAGAACCCCATTTATTCCGGAGAACTGCACAAATGAGTATCGCGAGTAAGTTCAAAGGGACAAAAAATGAAGCAAACACTCGTGTGAAAATACAAGCTGAGTGCTTATATTCGTTGGAATTTTTCAAAAAGAAACTAAGCCTTGACTATTACTAAGAGTCTAATCCAACATGCTGCAATCAATATCAAGAATGTCAAAAATTCATGAGGACCGCCGCCGATATCAGGTGTTTTCATGTAGAGGAGGAAAGCATCCATTGTTGTGCACAATATCTAACTGCTAAAAAACACAAATATTTGCTCGAAGAGTGCCGAATCATAACTATATCAAGCAACATTGCTCAGGAAAAGAAGAATTAACCAAAACAAATTTCAACTGCTGTCTGGACTGTCAATCCTGTTAACAACTTAAACTAAACAAACATGCTGGCACTGCCACCTTCTTAACATTTACCTCTTAAAGTTTCAGCAAAAACAGCTATAAAGTCCACATCAAGCACTGGTGTGCCAGAATTATAGACACTGATTAAGAAGAAAAGTTATATTCAGGACCACAAGATCCTTACTATCTGTATATGTTGGTACAAGTCTATGACATCATAAATAAATCCAAACAGCTCCCTAAAAGCTCGAGAATGACAGTGGGGCTTTACACTCATGCAGTTTTGGGTGGTTTCCTAGCAATAGCATGAGGATTTTTATCGAGAGCAAGCCAAGACATGTAATACCTTAAAACCAAAGATAATGTCTAATGGCAAGGTGAAATTAGTTTCCTCATGGCAGAAGTAGAGCATTAAAATGATATATGGAAATAAAATAGCAATTTCCAATGAAATCTAAAACTATCAGCTACTGTGATTGTTTTTTTTTTTTCGTCAGAAATCAGCCACTGTATATCACCTGCTGAAGAATTTGAAGCCCCACACCAACAACCAAAGCATGCTTGACTCCTGGTTCAAAAAGATCTTTCCAACTTGGCCCCTTCACGGCGGTTTCAGCTGGATGAACCATAGCTGGACCAATCGGATGCTGCTCCAAGAGCTCCTTGGGATACAAAGCTGGTTGACTTACCAGAGCGGCGGCTTGGATGAATTCTGCATTCATTGGTCCCTCGCCCCCAGGAAGCGAAACCATTGAGCCTCGCCGTGAACCAGTGACTGCTTCCGGGTGCAAATAAATTCTTTTGAACTCCCCTTCCTTCTTTCCATCCATGCCTTCTTTATCAGACCATTTCCACGCCAGTTGCCATCCACCGCCGATCCCTGTGCTCCCAGCCGCTTCTCCAGCTCCTTGCACAAGACTACCATGTCTCATGCTAAAAGCGCTTCCATGGGCAGGTGGGACCAGGTCTCGATCCATGCTTGTGGCTTGCCGTGAAATCAATGGACTCTGCAGATTGTCATCCGAATCACCCACACCTGCATCAGATTGGTAATCCTCACCCTCCCTGGCTACACTCTCCACATCCCATTCCTCGTTTCTCGGTTGATTACCACCGACACTGAACATGCTGCCAAAGTGAGGAAAAAGCATACTGCGCATGCTTCCACCCTCAGGGAGCTTCTCGTGGACACTGCCGAAGAGGGTCACAAGAGGGTCTATGAGAGGCACGTTCTGGCTTGCCATGCTTCCATGCCGAGACACGAGACCTACAGCACTCTGCCCAGAGATGGGTCTGGCAACCCACGAAATACCCTGTTCGGCGCCATATAACTTGATCTGGTCTTTTTCATTGGATATATCCTGGTCATCCATGTGATCATTGGGTGGGCCAATTATGTACTCCTCTAAGGATGCTTCACCCCCTACTGCTAATCCCTCCACCAGCAAAGCCATCTCACCTGTTCATCTGAAATTTATTAGCTCTTCATTTTCATCTTTGCGGTTATGACTAAGCTTCAAGTAATGCAAAAGCACAGTTTTTCTAACAACCTAAGACTAAAAATTTGATCGATTCTAGATATCCTAGCTAGTTTTGGCACAGGATGCTACCGCCTTACATTGCATATAACACTTGACAAATGGAAATTATTGATATTCAAAAGTTCTGAGACAGGTATATCAGAATCAAGGAAACACATTCCCAAATTATAGATAGCAGGGGTTGACGAAAAGTTCCCATTCCACTCAAGCAACTCCAGCTAATATAGTCCAATGACTTTTTTGCAACAATATGTTGCCAGCCACTTCTTGCAAACATGATACCATTGTACAAGCAGATTGCCCTATAAAAAGAAGATCGACCAAAGCATTGATTTGAACATCAAAGCTCAGTCCAGTGAGAATAAATTTCATTCAGGGAATCTTGGCATGACAAGTAGTCAGACAACTCACCAGATACATCTTCTCTGCCACACAGCTTCTGCAAGACTTTCTTAGCCTCATGCATCCGCCCTTTACTCACAAGCCACCGTGGAGACTCAGGCAAGAAAAATACCATCAACACAAAATAAATGAGGGAGGGAACCGACAGAACTCCAAGCATCAATCTCCAACTCGGCGACTCCATCAAAGACATCCCAAAAACCATACAATACGACATAAACATCCCAGCAGAACCGGTAAATTGTGGCAGCGTATTCAGTGTACCCCTTATTTCTGGCGGGGCTGTCTCAGATATGTAGAGGGGAACAAGAGTTACAGCCAAGCCGACACCAAGTCCGTCTAAAAACCTTGCAAGGAGTAGCACATAAACATTGGGGGACCACAGCATAACCAGACCACCGGCGAAATAAAACACAGACGAAATAATTAGCAAAGGACGGCGACCGAGCCAGTCTGCTATCGCTCCGGAGCAAGTAGTAACCAAAGTGGCACCAATAAGTGACATGGCCACTATTAGCCCTTCTAAAGCGGGTTCACTTTCTAAATCAAATTCCCTCTTTATGTACAAAACAGCACCTGATTCAGAAACAGAAAAAGGAAATTAGTTTCTGGGTACTATTTATTCTCTTGCTTTTGAAAGATGATCAAGTGAGTTTATAAATAGGGATTTCATGGGAGAATATTTTAAAACAAAGCAAAGTTTTTCAAGCACGACAGGAGCCAGTTACAGTCCATGAGAATAACTCTGAAATCTAAGAAGATTCTCAAGTCACAATCACTACTTGAAGAAAGAAAGATAAAAAGAGTGTGGAACTTCAAGAACTTAAAAGAACTCGTGAAGTAGCATGAAGAGATACCAAGAAAAGAGCAAAATTACCAGCAATAGTTGCGTTGTCCCATCCTTGAAGCAAATTACCAACGGCAGCAGCAACAGCAACCCACACTGCTCCACTCATTATTGAACCAAACCGACAACCCCCCACAAAATCACGCAAGCCGCTGGTTCCAGATCAAGAATTGAATCACAATCACCCACTACAACCAAAAAAGCCCTTGCAAATGGGTATGACAGAGTTCACTTCATCAGACAATATGGTAAAGACCAATCCAATCTAATTTCTGCAAAAACCCACAAGAAATATTGAAATTTAAACAGTTGGAAGGTGGGCAGCAAAAATCAGGCGTACCCAGGTTTGCAGGTCCTATGTGAGAACAAGTACAGTGATCTTTATGATACCTCAGCCAAGGTGAAGAAGCTCAGAGTGCCTGATTGCCTGTTGTGTCCCCACCTTAGATCCAAAAAAGCCCCTGTGGAATTTGCAATTTGCCCCACTCACTTGGCGTTAAAAGGTTGGCTTTCGCGGGATCACATATTTTAATTATCCCCAAGAAAAAGATATTTGAAATTGCATACAAGAAAAAGGGTGCAAGAAAGGGGCAAGAAGGCCATTCGCCGGAACTAAAAGCAAGGGGAAAGAGAAAGAGGCCACGGCATCTGCAACAGAGGGCAGCAAGGCAACCTCTGTGAAGTAGACACCTCTTTGTTGTGGCTCTTTCACTGCACCGCACGTCAACTTTGTCAGATTGTACAGAAGTTTTTATAATGTCATGCGTTGGTTCATGCTTCTTCTCACTCGGACGCTCCAAACTTCTCCATCATGGATCCAGAGAAGACCGATGTTAAATTTTGGAAACTTTAAGAAAACTGATTAATTCTTGGAATTATTTAAGCTACAACGAGGAGTGGAAAATAAGGAAGAAAATCCTCTTTTTTTTTTTTTTTTTTTGGTGAATTATTCGGAGCAGATGATTAAAGCGAAAAAGAGTCCATGATTGTAGCGATTTATAAATTTATCACTCACGGGTCGATTTTAAAACTGTTCATATTTTTTTAATTATGGAATCTTCAGCAAAGTCAGTCCAAAAAAGCAATGGTTCTTGCCGTCTTCAATCCCAAGAATTATAATTTAAATTAATCTGCAACGTTATATGCGAATTTCAGCATTCGGATCCGCACGCAGATCTGAAAGTTGAATGAGCTGTCTTCTTCAACATCAGTGCACTTATCACCAAAACGACAAGGACGATAAACGCCACCAAAGGCCTCTTTAAAGAGGATTTTCTTTACCAGTGTTTTGGAACGAATATTAAATGTCTAAATAAAAAAAATTTGTCATTTTCTAGACAATACTTTCCTCGTATTATGCACAATCAATGCATCGAAAAAGCAAATCTTTACTAATGTCCCAAATGTATTTATGAATAAAACCCTATAAAATAGATACTCACCGGAAGAAAAAAAAGGCCTAATGATACGTCTGTTTCGTAGAAAGCAATGAAATGGGAATGGAATAATTATCTATGAGAATATGATAGAGTAAGAATAAGAATGAAAAAAATCGTTTGTTTAGTTTGGTTTGCAAAATGGAATAGTTATTTGAAGACCATACTCTTGTTTGGTTTATCATTATACCATGAAAAATAAGTTAAAGAACAGTACATAATTTCCATAATACCCATTAATGATACATAATTGAAGCCTAATTCGATTAATTGGTTTCTTTTATGAGTTGACTACATCATTTGCTTTTACAATATAAAGTTTTATTAATCGATATTTTTTATATTTATTAACCCTTTAAATATAAATAAAGAGTGATCAATTTTTGTCATTTGTTATTGAGGCCATTTCGCCTTTTGTTACTTATTTTCCTTAAAATACATTAGTTTTTCTTTTAATTAAAGTGACTATAATTATCCAATTTAAATTCTATTTATTACTAATGATAATTATTCCTTCTATTATTATGTTTCACAAAAATTAAATGTAAAAACGAGATTTCCTTCAAAGAATGAGATAATAATGTATTTTACTTCTTGAAAGTCATGTGCATATAGTGTAGAATTAATAACTATAAGAAAATAAATTTCATGGATATTAAGTAACATTTGAGAGTTGTAGAAGAGCACCCCATAGTTTAGGGGTGTTTTGTGTAATTTCCTCTTGCTACTTATTTACAAAAGAGAACAGATACAAAGTTAGCGAGGTTATTAAAATGATAGATCCAACATTGAATACGATTGAGTATGATAAGAATTTTGTATTAAGTGACGCAATAGACATAATCAATATATTAAGGGATGATATATATTATTACTGAATATCGACGATCACATTGTTTTATTAACCATCGATGGGGGACTAATTCTGTGTGCTCCTTCAGAAAATTATGCCACGCAATTGTCCAAAGAGTAAGAAAGGGAGGAGGCATGATTGATGGCTTTATTGGGCCCCGTGCACAATAATGACAAGAGGTTGGCGTTAATCAAATGGTACTATGATTTTTAAGCATAAATCAATTAAGGCTGTCCTGTCAAGCTGGTCCCTCTCCTACTTGGCACGTCGTAGTCTCGAAGAAATTTCTTTCTCCTTCGTCTAAGTAGCACATCATTCAAGTGATGTGAGAGATTTTGTAAAACTCTTTTATTTAAGTGTCATACAATGTATCTGTTGATCAATATTAATTGCACACCTTTATCTTTGCATCACACTCCCAGTCTATTGCCGTCGATATAGAGTTTTATTTTAATTAGATGAAGAAATGAAAATAAGGTCATGTATTGAATGATTAATTTATTCAAGTATATGATATATCAGTTCAATTCGAGGGAGTACGCCTTTAAGATCGTCTCAAAAGTAAAACTGAGTTACATGAAAAATCAAGCACGGATCAATCCATTATATATCACAACAAAACTTTGATAAATACTTTGGCAAGTGGAGAAGGTTCAATGTGCATATAAGGTTACTTACAAAATATAGATCAAATAAGTACATGATTTTAAAAAAGGAAGTCACCTGTATATTCTTGATGTGTAGGCCATTAATTTCATGCATTCATGCACTCGATCCATTATTTTGAAGCAACCTCGACAAATTCATGGATTAAAGAGGGCTTCTCCTTCTTGTCCAATCAATTGGACAAATTCCACATGCTTTCTTCGAATTGTTTATGATAGAATGCATTAGTTAAGAATCGCAATTAGCTAATTTTTGATCGATTATTATAAGATTATAGATCTGGAAAGGCTCCAAAAAGACCAAGATACAGCTAGTTGCTCTTTATATCTAATGCCAAGATATGCTCGAGACTATTGACAATACAATATGCCTAACCTGATGTTAGAGAAACAGAGAGTTTCCATGAGCATCCCTCTACTTAACAAAGGGACATCCATGTCAAGCACAACTCAGTATTATTTTTCATCTTTGGCAATCCACTAATATTTGTTTAAGGGGCAATATGTTATCTTATTCCCATTAATGTGTCTCATATGATGGAAATATAGGAATATCTTAATAGGGCTAATTATGATATTAAGTGCAAATGACCTCGTCGCCATCATTTCCTCAGAGGAACAGACTCCTGGCATGCCTTTTAAGACGTTTTCAATTCTTTGAAGTCATTATTAAGACAATTAAACGGACAAGAATCGTCGCCTTTTGCAAATTTGAATCTCGGACAGCTATTTCAAGAAAAGGAAATGCGAAAATTATGGGGAAAAGGAACAAATCAGGTGATACCAATTGATATCGCGCACTTTGAGTGAAGGTGTCCATGTCCAACCTGGAAATATTATAATAAAAAGAAAACCAAAACTGAGTTCGAGAGAATACACTACCAATTAATTAATAATCTTGGTACGTATCTTAAGTCCATAGTTTGTTTGTTTGTTTTTTTTTTTTTTTAATTAAGCTTTTGAAGGAAAAAGAAAAGAAAAAATAGGGTAGATGGATGTATGCTTTTCATGCATGAAAGAATGTTAACACTGGTAGTCCATCTCGACAACTTTAAGGTTGCATTTGGTCATTCAGATTTCTAGTGAGAATATGGCTCGATATAATATGTTATAAAATCTACGAATTTTGTTATATCCAATCCATTTTTTGGTAAATCACAATAATAAAACTAGATATTTTCACATTCTATCTAGGGAAAATTTCAATTAAAGGCCTAAAGTGGAACAGTTTTCTCAAAAAAAGACCTAAAATGGACATTGCCTCAAACACGAACCTGAAGTGACCAACTTAGTTTCAAATAAGGGCCTCGACTTAAAAGCCAACCAAATCTTATTTGCATCTAGGGGTATTTTCGTCTAAAGACTTTTTTTTCCTTCTTTTTTTAATTTATTTTCTCTTTCTCTTTCTTTTCTTCATCATCATCGTGCCTTCGCCTTTTTCACTCTTTAGATCGCGTTCTCCAAAGTCCATCTCTATCTTCCTTGCCAAATTAGCCATCAATGCCCTCAACCTCATTTGTCATTGCCCTCAACAGCAATTCCAGTACCTTTGTTAAAAGATGGAGGTCAATCCAAGCCCTAGATCAAGCACGAGTGGACCAAGATGTGACGCTCAGCTTGATTCGATCCCCACATCTTGTGGTTGGGGTCAGGCACGAAGCATGATGAGGTGTAAGCCATTAGCTTGCTGCCCTCATTGTCGTCGATGCTTGAATTCAAATTAGTGCTCACGCAGGCTATGATCGATCTTAGCGGGGAGAAGCCAGATTGAAGTGCCTAAGCCAAATTTAATAGAGGTTTTTGAGGAATCTCTGTGATACTCATGTGCATTGATTTGTTCAATGAAATACGTTGTTTTGGGAATTTCTAAGCAATTTTGCACTTTTTTCATCTTGTTATTCTCTCTCAAATCTATGTAGATAATATTTTAGAGTTAGAGAGGCAAATTTGTTTGAACATGTGTAGACCAGAGTCATTCGTTTTTTAGATTGAGTTCTGTCTGATTCAAATCGCCACCAAAGGCGAGTATCTTCAATCACGGGTCAGAATGATTCAGCAGCCTTTGAAAATAACTAGCATGCACTACACAATTGGACCCTCTCAAGAAGCCACATATTCCACCTCAATGCAAGCTGCGTCTATGAATGTTATGAATAATCCAACCTGGACCCAATAAAACATTCCCAAGAAGCTACGAGTGAAAGTTATTGTGGCATAGGCAATTTCATTGGCGGGGAGAGCATGAAATTGTTACTTTAATTGCCATAATAAGTTTTTACAAGCAAATTGAATAAAAACAAAACCCACTAATGGATATTTCTTGATTCTCAAGTTCATTATCGTCATCGGAGAAGGTGAGTGGTGGCAAATAACTTAAAAACCGACTTATGCTGAAATCGATGAGTTCTTGGGTGAGGATGCAAAATTACATAATGTAGAGCATGCGCTTTGAAGTTTGCTGATGGGGAGGCGCAAAACCTGAAGCACACAATTTGCGCTTTGCAAAATTACATAACTTCTCGAATATCTTTTCGTTTTCTTCTTTTCCTAAATTGTTCAAATTGTTTTGCACCTGTGCAAGCTCGTGCGTGAGGAGTCTGATGCATTTGTCAAGAAGGAGGTGAGCAAGATGAAAAAAGAAAGAAAAGAAAAACAAAAAGGAAAAAGAAAAAAAAGTCTTTAGACAAAAATACCCCTAGCTGCAAATAAGATTTGACTGGTTTTCAAGTTGAAACCCTTATTCGAGACTAAATCAAACAATTTGGGCATTTATTTGATACAATGTTCACTTTAATCCCTTTTTTGAGAAAACGGTTCCACTTCGCGCCCTTAATGAAATTTTCCCTTCTATTTATTATTTGATATGAAGGGCATATCAATATAAATGAATTTAAAAATTATACAAACGAAGATGGTAAGAATCTCTCACGACACTCTTGTCTACTTCATTTTTATTTCCTTATTTTTTATTTTCCCTTATTTTATTTCTTTTCTTTATTCCCCTTCCATCATTCTTTAATAAATTTTATTAAATAGTAAACTATATTAATTTACCTAAGATAGGTGATAATATAAATGATATATATATATATATATACATATATTGGATATATATTATAAGATGGAAAGAAATTCAAATATATAAATAAAAGCATGAATAAATAAATACGAAATTGTTGTTATTTTGTGTTATTTTGAATTATTTTTTATTAGAATTCAAATATTATTTTACTTTTATTAATTTAAGAAATTTGTTATTCGAGAAAAATAACTATATTAGAAATTCTATTTATCTTTATCTCTCTTCCCTATGGGATATTTTTATCCAACCATATTCTTCTAATATTTGGCTTTATCTTGTCTTGGTAGGAACCAAAGGTAAGATATGATAGATTTTATCTTACTCTAGATCTTATTTTGACTTCCAAATGTAGCCTAACTCCCTTCATATGTGGTCTGGAAAAATTGCCTTGCCCTTGTTAGGTAGTCAGTGATCTCGTTAAGGAAATTCTTGAATGAAAATATTTGATTGGAATTGATGTGAAACTTTAGATGTCATCAAAACTCGTGACATAAATTTCAATATTTTTATTTTTACAGTGCTTAGGTTGTGCGATGATCCATCAATCATATCACTAGAAGTTCCTAGAGGTAAATTGACAGATTGTACTCACATAGATATATTTTAGTCATAGTCTATTAGTTTCCTAAGAGTCATAAAGAGCAGTTATCAATGAAAACATGTGATTCGATGCATTCCCGTAGGGCTTCTCTACGTGCAGGACCACATGTCACACGTGGCTCTGATGCCTACGCAGCGAATTGGATCTTCCCCAGCCAAAACAACCTACATTTACCTTTCAAAGCTTAACAACCCATGAAATCCAGTCATTACAAGAAGAAAGTATTTGGTCCACAAACGCTATCACCAACACTGTTGTTGAACGCAAATGAGCAATTGACATTTGTACATAAGGACGAACGAACAGTTCAGTTTTGGGAGAACTATCGCTGATCTCTTGGCCAAACTAGAAAACAAAGGAGACAGATGAGAATTCTAAGGTGAAAGGTTCATCAGTTGGCATATCCTTGTTTGGATTTGGGTACATATGGACCAGATCTATAGTAAGCGTTGATCAGGTGGACCCCATATATGTGCCACACGATCAACGATGAGGTGAATTTGGATTCGTGGACCCGAATTCAAGCAAGATTTTCTCTTTGTTGGTGGCATGGTCTGGCTGAAGCCCCTCCCTCCGTCAAAAAGGCGGTTTCTATCCTTACTCACTGAGTACTATTGTTGACACCTAAATTTTAATTAGGTTATTAATTAGGCCTTAATCTCTTTTATTTTTTCCTTTTTCAGATAATAAATAATGAATAATAAATAACAACAAAAAAACCACAAAAACGAAAACAAAATAAACAAAAAAAGGAAAAAAGAAAGCAGAAGCCCGCAGCTGTTGGGGCTGGGCCCCTCCCCTCTTTCTGTCGCGCGGGCCCCCACGGCCCGACCCGTGCGACCTAACCCTTCCCCCTCCTTCTTCCTTCTCCTTCCTTCTTCTTCTCTGTGCCTCTGTGCATCACGCGCGGCGGCCGGCGACGCGCTCAAGGGCAGCCTACGGTAAAGAGGAACGGAGGTAGGCCGCCGAAGGAGAGGACGACGCGCATTCGCCTTCAATGCGCGCCTTTAATGCTGAGATGAGACGCCGGTTCAGCCGCGGGGGTCCGGTCGGCGTGCGAGGGCCGGCGGCCGAACCTCCATCGACCGGCCTCCTCCTCGCCTATAAATAGGAGGGCACAACCTCCGTCGAAGATAGGCCAGCAAGCTCCGAGAGATCCCCTGAGAGACTTCGGGGAACTCAAAGAGCGAGCAAGGGCAAAGCGATCGGGTCGTGAGCTCAACGACTTCCCTCCGAGAGACTTCGGGGGAGGCCGGCGGCGAGCGAAAACAGATCTGCGAGCAGTCGAGGCCGAAAGAGAGGAGAGAGTTCAAGATCCGCGAAGAAGAGGACTTGAGAAAGGTCAGATCTGGAGGAGAGGGGGCTGACTGGGAGCGGACCGAACCCTTGCTGCCGCGTCGAGTCGCCTCAAGCCAAGCCGCAGCCGTCCCCGACGTCGCAGCACTAGATCTCTGCCGAAGCCAGGCCGCCGCCGTCGCTCCCCTGTCACCGCCACCGTTCACTCCCTCGTCGTGTCGTTGCTACGGTCAGGTAACAGTCGCCGTTGCCGCCGGTGGTCGTGTCGTCGCTGTCGCTCCCCCTGCCTAAAACCCTAGTCGTCTCCGTCACACGCCCTTTTTTTGAAACCCTAGCCTCGGCCTCGATCCCGATTGGCCGAGAGGCTCCGTGTTGCTGCCGCGCCGCGTCCCGTCGTCGTCATTGCTGCTCCTTGAGAATCCAGTAGCCACCCGTCGTCTTCACCGAAACCCTAGCCGCCGTCCGTCGCGTCGTCGCCGTCGAGTCACCGCCCGGTAACGTCGGACGCTTATCGTCACTCTCCCTCGGCGCCGCGGATCGTCGGACGCTAGGGTTCCAAGAGTCGGTTCTGCGAAGAGGAAGCCGGGTCGGACCCGGGTAGGGTTTCCTTCGAGTCGGGCCGAGTCATGCGTGGACTAAATTCACGCGGGCCTCAGAGAAGTGGGCCTATTTTTGGGCCAGGCTTGTTTTCTAAAAAAAAAAGAGAAAAAAAAACTGAGTCGGGCCCGCGTTGCGGGCCCGTCTGTGTCTCGGGCGGACGAAGCGGGTCGGACCCAACCCGGGGATCCGACCCGGTCCGTTTTTTAAATATTATTATAATATAAAATAATATTTTAAAAAATAAAAAATAAAAAAATAATTTATTTTCCAGAATATCAAAAAAATCAAAAATATCCCATATTTCCCAAAAAAAACCAAAAAAGTCAGAAAGAGCCAAAAAGACTTATATTTTCCAAAAAGATCAAAAAGATCCAAAAAAAAAAAAATGCTTTTTATGTCAAAAAAAATGAAAAATACCCAAAAAAATGTTTTTCCTCAAATGTATGGAAAATCCCTCAAAAATTCAAAAAGCCTTAGGGTTTAAACAAGATTAGGTACCGAAAAGGCGTTAGTGATTAACTAGTGAATCGTCCCGATCCTAATTTCTGCAGTTTTGAAATGAAGTATTTCTCCCAATACTTTGCATGGGTTTTAATCAACCTTCCCAAATCGATTAGTGGCGACTCCGTTTTAAAAATTAACTTGCAGGTTAAAAATTTAAACCATTAAATCGTGAATTGGTGAATTTGGGAGAGTCCAGGCTAAAATAGACATATAGAACCATTAGCCTCTCCGGCGCTCGCCATACGATCGGGCGCGCCGAAAAAAGAGGTCGCGACGACTTGGTGACTCCACTCAGGGATAATTTTTGAGGACTTAGGCCGTTTTATCTTGTTTAAACACTTTACCGACTTGTTTTTGTTTTTTCTTTATGTAGGTCAAGTAGCTTAAAGGTTTATTTTATTAGAATGTTTTGTGATTATAAACTGTTATGCATGCTTTATTGTTTTAGCACTACACATGGCACACACAATCCGCCGCCGGACTGGGCCGCCATAGGATATCTAGGATGGTGTTAAGAAAGATACGGCCTTGAACGCGAGACCTGCGATGTAGAGGTTGCCTTTCTTTTCCCCGAATTTCTTTAGCCAAAGTTAAGAGGGTATGCTGCTAACGCGAGACTGCGACAGGCTGGATACCTTTTTAATTTCAACAAACCTTCTGAGTTAGAAATCGAGCCGCACGTATCATGCGCATGTCTATGTGATTGTCATTAATTTTTTCGTATGATGTAAGTTTTTTTCGTGTACTTTGCAATTTACTTACCTTCCTGCATATATTGAGCAGTCCATGATTAGTCTAGGATTTAATACCACGGTCATTTAAATTTGGAAGTAATCGTCATAAAGTTTTTTTTTAAAAAAAAAAACTTTTGCAAAAGAAATTACTTTTAGTTGATGTTACAAAGTTCTTTTCCGCAAGAATTTTCATTTGCTTCAAAAGGGATAGAAGTCTTTTTCAAAATTTGTTGCAATTCATACTTTCTTCACCTTTCAAATTGAGTAGCTTTTTAGTCCATGCTAATATGTCGCATGTCTTTCAATCCCTGTTTAGGAAACCCTCTTCATGTATAAACTTTTCATAAATAAGCAAAAGGATAGGATTAGGTCGTCATCATGGACTGATTCCCTACTCATGCCATGCATTTACACATGCTTGTTTATTGATTAACAGGTAATCACAGAACATCAACGTTCGCCGATCTAGACTCGCTCAAAAGTAAGAGCAAGAATGGCCGAAGAAAATGTACCGAGCCGTATTGCGGCCGTGGAAAGTGAAATGAAGCAAGTCTTCAATGTGCTTCAACAACTTTCAAAGCAGATAGACTCCATCCAGGGCAAGCTCACTCCTGCCCCAGCCTCAATCGAGGTATTGTTGCCACAATCATCTACTAGGGGTGATCAAGGTGGAGATACCGACGATAATATGCCTGAATTAGAGAATGATCCGCACCAAACCGCGATTGAGAAAGCGAAGCCAGGCAGTTTGTCTAAAACTGAGCATGACAAACGCCTCGAAAAGCTTGAGGAGAGGCTGAAACAACTGCAAGGCCTCCAAGATCCTACTTTGACGGACCTTTCCATTTATTCCAATGTCAAAATGCCGGAAAAATTCAAAATGCCTGAGTTTGAGAAATACGATGGCACGACTTGCCCTAGGGCTCATTTGCAAATGTACTTGGTTCGAATGACCCAATACGTTAATAATGCACCATTAATGATCCAGTTGTTCCAATCAAGTCTAATAGGCCCTGCCTTGAGGTGGTACATTACAAAGAACATGAATCTCCTCGAAACATGGAGCGAAGTGAGTGAGGCATTCCTCAAAAGTATAAGTTCATAATGGACATTACCCCTTCTCGTGAGGATCTTGAGCGTACCGAAAAGAAAAAGCACGAATCGTTCAAAGAATATACTATTAGATGGAGGAATCTGGCCGCCCAAATTAGTCCTGAACCAACCGATTTCGAGCTGAGAAAGATGTTTATCAAAACCCTCCCTTACGAGTACCGCAATCGAATGGTAACCACGATCGCCGAATCATTTAATCAACTCATTCCAGTAGGGGAGCAAATCGAGATAGGGTTGAGGGATGGTTGGTTCACTGAACCTACATCCATGGGCAGGTTCAGCATGAAGAAAGATAAAGAACCCCTGGTAGATGTCAATGCGACCTACAATCATTCTCCAACGATTCAAACAAGTGCAAGACAGCAACAGACCACCAGCCGTCAGCCATCCCAGCGTTACAACAACAAGAGACAATTTACTCCTCTTCCTGGATCTTCGTCACAGGTACTGGCAATCCTCCGGAAGAAGAACCTCCTTTCGATTGAGCCAAAACGACCCAACGCTGAAAGTTTTTCCAACTATGACCCGTCAAAAATATGCGACTATCACATGGAAGAAGTGGGGCATTTGACTGATGAGTGCTTCGCCCTCAAGAGTCGAATCCAGAACCTGTTAGACACTAAAGCTTTCTCATTCCAGAGCAATCCGCTCCCTGATCACACCGACAAAGTAAACGCGGTATTCAGTTCGAAGATAGTCGAGCGAGAAATGTCGAAGCACATACCGCCGACATCTATCAAGGGCTGGTAGAGGCCGGGTATTATTCAGGCAATGAAGTGCCACCCTTAGCAACAAAGAAAGAAGGGCCAGATGACATGACCACTATGTTTGGAGACATTTTCATGGACACCATCAACAAAGGACCGTAAGGGGAAATGGGTGCAGGCCCGCTCAAGAAGAACCCTTTTTAATTTCCTCGCGTACTCCCCAACGTGGGAACCTGTACATCTTTCTTAAGTTTGGCTTGTTTTATTTTCAACATCAGTTCCGCTTGAGGAACTAACTTTTGAAATCACTCTTCCAAAATGTAAATCCACCTATTAAATAAAGTTGAAAATATTTCGAGAGCATGAGGCGGTATCCCAAACCAGCCCGGTGATGCTATCCAACCATGAAAAGAAAATCCAAGGAGAATACTGAGGGCTGGGCTTCCTCATGCTTTCTTCCCCCCAAAGAAATATTTTGAAAACAGAAAATATTTCATTACCAAAAGCTTTTGTCAAGACAAGATGTTAAGTTTAATCATATTTGTCTTTCTAACTCACCCACTTTGTGTCTCAGAATATCATCCCCATCCCCCTTGACTTAGTGTGATAGGGGGCATTTGAAACTGGCGCATCATGTGAACTCGCCAAATTCGAAGACATCCTGCCAACAAAATAAGGGCAAACAGAAAGAATCATCCCATTTCAAAAAGGGTGAGTCTTATTCTCTGAATATAATTTTGGAAATGATGTCCTCTCTCTTCTATTTGCAGGAAACGAAAGATAGGACGTAATAGGTACAGGCATACGGTTGAAATCAAGCCGTCCCTAGGAGCTCTACGCACTACATCTCGTTCCTATCCAACTCCTTCTCAAAACGGAGCAATATCTTTTCCCCACAACGTGCCTAAGTAACTAGATGCAGTGGTTTCATCAACGGGATTTCCAGCTTCGACAAGCCCAGAAGCGCAAGGAAGGGATATGTTCTCTTTCTTTGAATTGGCTACTGTCAACAGAGAGGAAATCCAGACAGTTGAAGCGGTCTCTACCCCCCTATTCAAGATAATGACGTTAGGACCTGGAAACCTGACTTCTTGTTCCAGACGCATGCTCTTGCAAGAAGTAATTGCCATAAGAAGACTGGAGGTTTTGATTGTCCATCTCAGATTCCATAGAAGCTTGAAGTACATGACTTTGCTCAATGCTGCTAATGGTCATATGGTCAAGACAGAATTCCATAGAAGGAAAGCATTGCAAATCATCAATCGCGTACACAGAGCCACAAATGAGGAGGGCCAATCAAAAGAGACATTGAACTATGTCAAAAACAAAAGGCCGTCATTGACATTCAAATATCCCTAGGAATCAGCAAATATAAACTTTGGGGAAGAGTAATTTGGTATCGTTTCCAATACTCCCAGTATCTGAACTCACTTTTGACATATTTTCTCCTACTGACAGGAAGCATAGGATTCAAGAAACAAGCTTAATGGTTAATTTGGGAAAATCAAGTGACCCATATCGATTTGCCTAACTTGGTATGAAAGGACATGTCGTCTAGGAGCCGAGTCGGTCAAATGAAAAAAGAAGCACCCTACGGACACCGTCGGCGCCTCTAGCTGAGCGATACTCGGGAAGAAGCAAAATGGTCCGAAGTCGGGGGTTCAAATCCCCGACGCGGCAGTTAGCCGCTTGGTAGAAAAAATAAAAATTTTGCTTCTCTTGCGCTTGCAAATTACGAGAGAATAATTGACCTAACGAAGCAAGGGACGTAGGACTTTGTGTCCCTCTCTCACTTCAGGTCCACCCAATCATTTGCAAACTAGTGAAGGGTAAATTGTATCGCTTCCAGTTATTCAACTGTTGAAAGAGTTCATGATTAACACGCTCCCTCTTGTCTGTTGCAGGATCACCATCATCTGCAAACCGGTGAAGGGTAATGTTGTATTGCTTTCAAGTTATTCGACTCTTGAAAGAGCTTTTGACTAACATGATCCCTTTTATCTGTTGCAGGATCACTTGACCGTAAAAAATGCGGATAACAAATCAAGGAAATACATGTCAAACTCTGATAGGCTCTCCTAAGTGAAATGACATCCTGAGTAATCACCAAAGCAAATGACAGAAAATCTTCAGGCCTCAACTCACATTTGATTTTGGCCAGACTAATTGATCTACTTGAACATCTTCTCTTCTGCAGGGGCAAAATCAGAGATGCTCGACCAAATTCCCAATCCCTGACTGAACATTCATGTGTCATATCCCTAATCAACAGGGACAACCATCGACACCCATTTGCGAATAACCCTTTTGATGTTCAAAATTTAACATATTTGGAAACACCATTATGTTAACCTCTAAAGCTGTCAATAGGGTCTTTTTTGAGTCAAAACCATGCACTTGTTTTGAGAGTTCAAACTCTCTCTTATTTAAAATGCTGCATGCCTTTTTTCCAGGTGAATTTTGCATGATGATTTTGTCTATCTAAATCACCGATTCCATTGAGGATTATTAGAATAGACAGCTAAGTGAAGAATACAAGATTGATTGAGCATGCTGGATGAGGTGCGTCAGAATGATGACAGGCAAGTCATATCCTACACACAGTCCCCCATTTATACACTTATGAGATGAGTGCAGAAGATTCCATGACTACAGGGTAAAGAGTTCTCTCGCGAATGGTACGATAACCAAAACAGTGAGAGGCATTTCATTGCTCACCCCTTTGAGTTCCATACATTGGTGAAGTTTATGTCTTACCCCCCCCCATCAAGAACCACCCCACACTGGGGCAGATCGGAGGCGAGGCAGCATTGCAAGGTGAGAAGAGAGATAGAAATTTTCTTGCTCACACTTACATCAATCTTCGGGTGTCTTTATTACATATGAACACTCGCGTTAATTTAAGTGCCTTAGAATGACGAAGAGCAATTCATTTTCTATGCACTTGTATGCATTGTACAACCCAAGTGAGTCTGTAATTTTACCCTCACATTGAGACAAAGCAGAAGTTATTGCCATAGCCTAGAGCAGCGGCTGAAGATGAAGACTCAAGAGTCTAAATAATGCTGCTTCGATTGAACTTGCCTACTTCAGTTCCTCAAGCAACAAAAATGAAAAAACTAGGGGCATAAAAGCAGTGTACCTGATAAAAGCAAGGTCAAATGCCCATAAATGAAAAGTTGGGATAAAAATTAGGGGCATGAAAAAGCAGTGTGTCTGGTAAAAGCAAGGCCAATGCCCCCAGTAAAAAATACAGCCAAGAAAAAGTTGCTGTTGTGGTCCATAGAACCTCCATCTGACAGTGAGGAGAAAGACCGGTGACAAATGCCAAGGCAATTACCAGCTCTCACCCTTTTTACACATGAGTCAAGCCTACATTGCGTCTCATTGTAAAAGTCTCTTCAGACTAGGGGCACTTCAATTAATGTAGGATTTCATATGTACATAAACATCGCTCGAAGAAGTACGAGCAAGATTACTCTATGTCTTTTCGCAGGGTTCTTGACTTGCAAACTCGAAGATGATCGTGCGGCACTTCGTTCATGAGCCTTGACCTCTACGGTCCCATTTGATGAGCCGATGACCAAGTCTTCATCACAATTTCAACAAAGACCTCTCACATTGGTAAAGTCGTACCACTTGCGAGAATACTCGGACCCCTGTTGACATGATGACAGTGAGATAGTGTGGTCCTTATAAATCCTGCATCAATAGTCAGGATAGCCTTTTTCCATGAGAGTGAGTGGAAAGTCCTTTCAGATTGAAAGTCCCTCATCTGGCATGCTCAAAGACATCTATATTCTAAATGAAGGATGTCTTTCAAAATCTTCCCCAGTGGAATTCAAATGATGCAAAACTGACAAAATTGTCATGCATGAATCACATTTAAAATCATGAATTTACAGCATATACAATCATGTGTGCATATTGTGCAAATAACAGACATACTCTCAGAGATCATAGATATTGCCAGGTAAGCATATCTTTATTCCCCTTTTCTTGACACTCGACCTGTTCGAGTTGTCCCCAGAGTATTGATACTTGTGACTGACCAAGTATCCCTTTATCGTTGAATACCTACTGCTGTCTAGGTATCCCCATATCGTCAAGTACCCACCGCCGTCCAGGTACTCCCTTTTCATGACACTCAACTTGCCCGAGTTGTCCCCAAATAATATTAGTAGCTGTTCAAGCATTCCACTGCTTTGTGTGCCTGTGGTTACCCAGGTATGCTCTCTTATCACGACACTTGGACCTACCGGAGTGGTCCCTGAGCGTATCATTAAATATTTGTGTTCATCCAAAAATTCCACCTTTGTACACCTGTGGCTACCCAGGTGTTCTAGCCCTTTTGAGTGCCTGCGGCCTTCCAGGTAAGCCTTGTGCTACATTCAAGTTTATATTACTAGAAGGTGAGAGACCTTCATGAATATCCAAGGTACGTCTTCGATATTCCCATTTACTAGGAGGTGAAAGACCTTCACGAATATCCAAGGCGCGTCTTCGATATTCCCATTTACCAGGAGGTGAGAGATCTTCACGAATATCCAAGGTGCGTCTTCGATATTCCCGATTACTAGAAGGTGAGAGACCTTCATGAATATCCAAGGTGCGTCTTCGATATTCCCATTTACCAGGAGGTGAGAGACCTTCATGAATATCCAAGGTATGTCCTCGATATTCCTAATTACCAGGAGGTGAGAGACCTTCACGAATATCTCAGGTACGTCCTCGATATTCCCAATTACCAGGAGGTGAGAGACCTTCACGAATATCCTAGGTACGTCCTCGATATTCCCATTTACCAGGAGATGAGAGACCTTCACGAATATCCAAGGTACGTCCTCGATATTCCCAATTACCAGGAGGTGAGAGACCTTCACGAATATCCTAGGTACGTCCTCGATATTCCCATTTACCAGGAGGTGAGAGACTTTCACGAATATCCAAGGTACGTCCTCGATATTCCCATTTACCAGGAGGTGAGAGACCTTCACGAATATCCAAGGTACGTCCTCGATATTCCCTTTACCAGGAGGTGAGAGACCTTCATGAATATCCCAGGTACGTCCTCGATATTCCCATTTACCAGGAGGTGAGAGACCTTCACGAATATCCAAGGTACGTCCTCGATATTCCCTTTACCAAGAGGTGAGAGACCTTCACAAATATGTGGGGCACGTCCTCGATATTCCCCATATCAGGAGGTGAGAGACCTTCACGAATATCTCAGGTACGTCCTCGATATTCCCAACTACTAGGAGGTGAGAGACCTTCACAAATATGCGAAATCCATCCTCGATATTTCCACATACCAAGAGGTGAGAGACCTTCACGAATATCTCAGGTATCCTCTAGAGTTTGTACTTGTGATCATCCAAGTACCCCTTCGATACCTGCGAACGTCCAAGTAACCTCCAAGAGTTTGTACTTGTGATCATCCAAGTACTCTTTTGACACCTGCAAGCAATCAGGTACTCCTTCAACGCATGCGAACATCCAGGCACCTTCCAAGAGTCTGTACTTGTGACCATCCAAGTACTCTTTCGATACCTGCAAGTAATCAGGTATTTTCCAGTATCTAGTACTTGTGATCATACAGGTACCCCTTCGATACTTGTGAACGTTTAGGTATCCTCAAAAGAGTTTGTACTTGTGATCATCCAAGCACCCTCTCGACGCCTGCAAAGGCCCAAATATCCTCCAGGTTAGTACTTGTGAATATCCAGGTACTCTTTCAAAATGCCTATAAATGTCCAGGCACCCAACAAACAGATGCCCTGAGAAAGGTCGGCGCATCCCCCGAGAAAGGTCGGGAACCATCCGGTGTCCTCGACTGTGGTCAGGCACCCCTAACAAATCGATGCCCTGAGAAAGGTCGGCGCATCTCCCGAGAAAGGTCGGGTACCAACTGGTGTCCTCGATACAGATCAGGCACCCACAAACAGATGCCCTGAGAAAGGTCAGCGCATCTCCCGTCAAGGTGACCGAAGAAAGGTTCGGGTCCTAGACAAACAACTTATTGCTCTAACAGGCGATCGAAGAAAGATTCGGGTCCTGGGAAGGCAATTCCCTGTCAAGGCGACCGAAGAAAGGTTCGGGTCCTAGACAAACCACTTATTGCTCTAACAGGCGACCGAAGAAAGGTTCGGGTCCTAGACAAACCACTTATTGCTCCAATAGGCGACCGAAGAATGGTTCGGGTCCTAGAGAAGCAATCTCCTCATGCAAAAGGTAAGATGACACCTTAATACTTGCCAAAACTCGGGGTTCACACCCTATCTCACTCACACCCGGTAAGTAACTACAGGTATCTTCTTATCTGTCTTAGTATGTGTAATGTTATATTGCTCATTTTCTACATAGGACACTAGGTCCTAAATAAGATATAATTTATTGCATATGTATAGACAAAATTTAGGTATCAGGTTTGTCTTTGAATGCAACCTCTGCGAACTCACCTTCAAAGAGGGGCAGCTGTTGACACCTAAATTTTGATTAGGTTATTAATTAGGCCTTAATCTCTTTTATTTTTCCTTTTTCAGATAATAAATAATGAATAATAAATAACAACAAAAAAACCACAAAAACGAAAACAAAACAACCAAAAAAAGGAAAAAAGAAAAAAGCGAAGCCCGCAGTTGCCGGGCCGGGCAAGCCCAGCCCCTCCCCTCTTTCTCTCGCGCGGGCCCCCACGGCCCGACCCGTGCGACCTAACCCTTCCCCCTCCTTCTTCCTTCTCCTTCCTTCTTCTTCTCTGTGCCTCTGTGCATCACGCGCGGCGGCCGGCGACGCGCTCAAGGGCGGTAAAGAGGAACGGAGGTAGGCCGCCGAAGGAGAGGACGACGCGCATTCGCCTTCAATGCGCGCCTTTAATGTTGAGATGAGACGCCGGTTCAGCCGCGGGGGTCCGGTCGGCGTGCGAGGGCCGGCGGCCGAACCTCCGTCGACCGGCCTCCTCCTCGCCTATAAATACCTTCAATGCGCGCCTTTAATGCTGAGATGAGACGCCGGTTCTGCCGCGGGGGTCTCGTCGGCGTGCGAGGGCCGGCGGCCGAACCTCCATCGACCGGCCTCCTCCTCGCCTATAAATAGGAGGGCACAACCTCCGTCGAAGATAGGCCAGCAAGCTCCGAGAGATCCCCTGAGAGACTTCGGGGAACTCAAAGAGCGAGCAAGGGCAAAGCGATCGGGTCGTGAGCTCAACGACTTCCCTCCGAGAGACTTCGGGGAGGCCGGCGGCGAGCGAACCCGATCTGCGAGCGATCGAGGCCGAAAGAGAGGAGAGAGTTCAAGATCCGCGAAGAAGAGGACTTGAGAAAGGTCGATCCGGAGGAGAGGGGGCGCGGGAGTGGACCGAACCCTTGCCGCCGCGTCGAGTCGCCTCAAGCCAAGCGCGGCCCGTCCCCGACGTCGCAAAGACTAGATCTCGCCGCCGGGCCGCCGCCGTCGCTCCCCGTCACCGCCACCGTTCACTCCTCGTCGTGTCGTTGCTACGATCGTAACGCCGCCGTTGCCGCCGGTGGTCATGTCGTCGCGTCGCTCCCCCTGCCTAAAACCCTAGTCGTCTCCGTCACACGCCCTTTTTTTGAAACCCTAGCCTCGGCCTCGATCCCGATTGGCCGAGAGGCTCCGTGTTGCTGCCGCGCCGCGTCCCGTCGTCGTCATTGCTGCTCCTTGAGAATCCAGTAGCCACCTGTCGTCTTCACCGAAACCCTAGCCGCCGTCCGTCGCGTCGTCGCCGTCGAGTCACCGCTCGGTAACGTCGGACGCTTATTGTCACTCTCCCTCGGCGCCGCGGATCGTCGGACGCTAGGGTTCCAAGAGTCGGTTCTGCGAAGAGGAAGCCGGGTCGGACCCGGGTAGGGTTTCCTTCGAGTCGGGCCGAGTCATGCGTGGACTAAATTCACGCGGGCCTCGAGAAGTGGGCCTATTTTTGGGCCGGGCTTGTTTTCTAAAAAAAAAAAGAAAAAAAAACTGAGTCGGGCCCGCGTTGCGGCCCGTCGTGTCTCGGCGGACGAAGCGGGTCGGACCCAACCCGGGATCCGACCCGGTCCGTTTTTAATATTATTATAATATAAAATAATATTTAAAAAAAAATCAAAAAATAATTTATTTTCCAGAAAATCAAAAAAATAAAAAATATCCCATATTTTCCAAGAAAACCAAAAAATTTAGAAAAAGCCAAAAAAAGACTTATATTTTCCAAAAAGATCAAAAAAATCCAAAAAAAAAATGCTTTTTATGTAAAAAAAAATGAAAAATACCCAAAAAATGTTTTTCCTCAAATGCATGGAAAATCCCTCAAAAATCCAAAAAGCCTTAGGGTTTAAACAAGATTAGGTACCGAAAGGGCATTATTGATTAACTAGTGTAATCAAGTCCCCGATCCTAATTTCTCTGGTTGCGCAGGAGCGAGTATTTCTCCCAATACTTTGCGTGGGTTTCTAATCAACCTCCCCCAAATTGATTAGTGGCGACGCCGTTCTAAAAATTAACTTGCAGGTTAAAAATTTAGACCATTAAGTCGTGAATTGGTGGACTTGGGAGAGTCCAGGCTAAAATAGACATAGCCGAACCATTAGCCTCCGCCGGCGCTCGCCCTGATCGGACGCCGCCGAAAAAAGAGGTCGCGACAACTATTCATCAACTAAATTGAGCTCACGGTATCACCATTCACCCCTCTATTACTTTGGTAATACAATAGCTCACTACCCCACCTGAGTACTTCCACTTCCTTTTTCCTTGTAGTTGTCCGATTCGGCCCTTCTCTTCGTTTCACCCATCTGTTTCGTTTCAACATCTGTTTCGTTTTCCTGTCCCCACTCACTTCCAGTGATGCCCGTCTCCTTTTCCTAAACCAATCACCCTATCGATGGCAGCACTACCGGAATTACCCACCCCCTTAGTCGGTAACCCTTTTACAGCTCCTCCACCATCTTAGTCAATCATCCCCCGTCCTCTTTCATAAACCAATTCTACTCTGATTGTTAAGACATCCCGATGCCGCAGCCTCACCTCTCTGATATATCCCCTGCATGACCCTTGCTCCCTTGCCCTAAACCTCCTCGAATTTCCCTTGGGGTTACTTTCATGGAAACCCACGATCATGAAGAGGAATTGCGCCTTGCTGCCCTCTATAATAGGATGGGTCGTCTCTGGTCCAAGCAAGACATCGATGTTTGGGACGAATCGCCTCCGCTGGAACAAATCGAGGAATGCAAGAAAATGTTAGTCAGTACAGTACTTTTTAATCCCTCAATCAACTTTCCAGCTTTCCAAAGTACTTTAAAGCGCGCTTGGCACACAGAGCAAGTTGAAATTACCCAACGCGAACTTTGAATTTATGTGGCGAAATTCAATTCAGAGAGTGATCAACAGCGTGTTTTAGAGGGTGGTCCATGGCTGTTTTTTGGTCATCTGGTAATTTTTAAACCTTGGACACCAAATACATCATTACATTGTTATGATTTCACAACGTGTGCATTCTGGGTACAAGTTTTTGGACTTCCCCTAGAATGGTGTACAAATCATATGCTCTGCAAAGCGGTTAAACGTGTCGGAAAAGTGTTGGAGGTCAAGACTGATACTAGGGAGGGCACTACTCTTAGAGCCGGCCGACTCCGAGTTGAAATTAACTTAAGACAATCATTAAAGACGGGCCAGTTAATTCGTATAGATGGCAAGGCAATATGGCTTGATTTTCGGTATGAAAGGCTCTCTCATTTTTGCTACTCCTGTGGTCGTTTGGGCCACTATGCCATGTATTGTCCAGATATCCCATTCACTGAAGCCAAAATGGAAGGAAAGGAAAAGATGGCCTTTGGCCAATGGCTAAGAGCAGAAGTCAAGGAGTATACTCCGTATTGGCTAACCTTTTATGGCGCAAAGGCAAATCCTATTGATACTGAAGAAGTCATCCCCGAAACTCCTCCCTCCATGACTACTAAGTTACCTGCCTTACCACTAGCAGAGATGACATCAGAGGGACCTCAACAAGACAAAATGATGATGCTAACAGACAAAGGGACCTGTTTTAGCTCCTATAGAAGTCATAGCAATAGGACCTCCACCTCGACCAGCCATGCTGCAATTACACTCCAATGAACAGCAACAACAACTCCACCACCTTTATCCTGAAAGTTCAAAATCTGGACACACCTCAATCAGCGACGTCGCAAAGGCTTCAAACAAGATGAAGGGTATACGAGTAGAATTACCAACTATTAACAATAGGGATGCAGCCAAGCTGAAACAAGACTCGATAATTATCGCACCTGAGGTTGTTCCGCTCCAACAACATCTCCAAGGAGACATTTCGACTAAAAATCCGCTAACTGCAGCTCTAATTGCTTCACCAGTCAAAAAGCAAAACAATCTAGAACAGACTCGGGAGGCTGCTTCCCTGAAGAAACAAAAGCATTCCAAACTCTCAACTAAGGCTAGGACTGCAAAGAAACTTAAAAGGTACAACCCGTACGATGCACGCACTTCTTTACCTGAAGGTTTAGATGAAAACTCACTTTTGGATACTCCTGTCATGTTGGTTGAAGATGCTGGAAAGTGGGTTGAGGTGGCTTACCCCAAAAAGCCACCGCTTGAAAAATGAGGCTCCTTTGTTGGAATTGTCAATGACTGGGCTCTCCCCTGACAGTTCAAGCTCTAAAGGCCCTTGTGGTCAAAGAGAAGCCCGACCTGGTGTTTTTGGT
Source organism: Eucalyptus guilfoylei (assembly GCA_016097605.1). Taxonomy (NCBI): domain Eukaryota; kingdom Viridiplantae; phylum Streptophyta; class Magnoliopsida; order Myrtales; family Myrtaceae; genus Eucalyptus; species Eucalyptus guilfoylei. The sequence goes on along the minus strand of CM027866.1, from coordinate 30,483,993 downwards.
GGAAATGAAGAACAGAGAGGATGTGCTTACCAAAATTCAGCGCCGTCTTAACTTCCTAAATTCTCACATTATAAATCATTCAGGAATGGTTGGGGGTTTGGCCATGCTTTGGCATTCTCACGTCACACTACATGTGGAGTACTATAATTAGAATATTATTGATACTGTATGTTCGGAGTCTAGGACAGGCAAAATGATGATGCTAACCTGTTTGCATGCTCCAGTGAATTTCCACTCTCGCCAACTCATTTGGACAGCTCTGCATCAGATTTCCTTTACCAACTCCTTACCTTGGGTTTGTGCCGGAGATTTTAATGACATCCTCCACCACTGGGAGAAAGTGGGGAAACGGTCAGCAGACTCTCATCGAATACATTCTTTTAGAGAAATGATGCACGACTACTCACTAATGGATCTAGAGAGTAAAGGTTACGCTTTTACCTAGATGAACAATCATCAAGGTGAAGACTTAGTAAAAGAACGGTTGGGCAGGGTTCTTTGCACTCTGAATTGGCGGCTCACTTTCCCTGAAGCTGAGGTATTTGCATTACCTGCTATAGGATCTGACCATAGTCCTTTGTTGCTAAATACAGAGGCTAAATTGACTCGAAGACGCAGACCTTTTGTATTTGAAGCCTATTGGTTACAACACTAGGATTGTCGCAGCATCATGGCAAACAGCATGGGCCTCAACAATGGGTGTTGGTCATAACCTGCCACACAAATTAAGAATCGTCAGCTTAGCGCTACAAAAGTGGAGTTGAGTCCAGTTTTCCAATGCCTCTTCACATATCTCAGATTTGCAACAGCAACTACAAGCTCTGATGAATCAAAACCAAGGCTTCTATGACAACCAACTAGCTGCAAAGTTAAAGGAAGAGTTACAAAAATCATGGTAGCAAGAGGAGCAGTACTAGGCAATGCGGTCTAGACTAAATTGGTTAAAGTGGGGAGATAAAAACACCAAATTCTTTCACGCTACAACTATTCAATGTAGACAAAGAAACAAAATCAGCATATTACAGGACAATAATCAGCAATGGGTAAGCGATGATCAGACTCTCAAAGAGATGACTACGGATTTCTTTTCTAACCTTTACAGGTCAGCAGGTTACCAAGATTATGGTCCAATCCTAGACCAATGCTCGAGCGTGGTCACAGCTGAGATGAATGCTCTCTTAATTGTTGCAGTCACACCAGAGGAGGTCCGTCGAGCCACTTTCCAGTTGGGTAAAACTCAAGCCCCCGGCCCCGATGGTTTAAACGATCTTTTCTACCAATCTCACTAGGATATTCTTCAGGAAGATCTTTTCCTTTCGGTCCATAACTTTTTCCAGACATGAGTGATGCCCACAGACCTTAATCGGACCATAATATCTCTTATCCCAAAAGTCCCTAACCCAGAACGATTTGATCAGTTTCGACCCATTAGCCTATGCAACTATGCATACAAAATAATATCCAAGGTCATAGCCAATAGACTCAAACCCTTCATTCCTACCCTAATATCTACATAATAGAGTGCCTTTGTAGGCGGCTGCCAGATACAGGACAACATTTTAATCGTTCAAGAGGTGCTACACCAACTGAAAATCGGGATCAGAAAGAGGAAATTTCAAGCACTTTTAAAAATGAACATGCAAAAGACATACAACAGAGTAGAGTGGGACTTCCTTAAAGACTACCTTCTCAAGCTTGGTTTTCATTCCACTTGGGTGCAGTGGGTGATGCAGTGTATCATGACAATCACTATAAGTGTCAAGTTCAATGGTGACCAACTAAACTACTTCCATCCCACTCGCGGCCTTCGACAGGGTGATCCCCTTTCTCCCTTTATATTCATTCTGATGGCGAATTTATTATCAACACTCATACATCAAGCACTTGATATGGACAACTCAAGGGAATCTAGTTGAACAAGTGGTGTCCCACTATTTCCTACTTATTTTTCACAGACGACGCTATTTTTTTCTTAGATGGGAAAGTCCTAGAATGTCAGAATCTAGCAAACATTCTGAATCAATATTGCTTAGCAACTGGTCAAGCAATCAATAGGAATAAATCAAGCATTTTTTCTTAGTAAAGATTGTCCTAGTAGACTAAAGGAAAACCTGGCGCAACAATTCCGGATCCCCGTGCTTCAAAAGACTGGAAAGTACCTTGGAATACGGTCTGACTAGGGTCGATCTAAGCGAGATATGTTTGCCTGGATTATGGGGAGAGTGCACTCGAAGTTAGATGGCTGGAAAGAAAAGCTTATGTCGAAAGGTGGGAAAGAGATTCTCATTAAAAGTGTTGTTCAAGCCATCCCCCAATACGCAATGTCCATTTTTAAAATTCCCATGTCTCTATGCCGGTCCATTGAACAAAAGATAGCGAGATTTTGGTGGCAAAATGATGGTAGAAAGCTGGGTATTCATTGGAAACATTGGGATTTACTGAAGGACAGGAAGGAAAAAGGTGGTCTGGGGTTTAGAGATCTTATTGCTTTCAATAGAGCAATGCTTGGAAAACAGGCTTGGAGACTCATACAACATCCTTCGTCTCTGTGGAGCAAGCTTTTTAAAGGCATCTACTTCCACTCTCAGGACTTCAGCAGTGCTAATAAGGGTGCCCGCCCCTCTTGAGGATGGCAGAGCTTACTAATAGGGCGGGACTCAATTTCAACTAAGCTACAATGGTCGGTTGGGGACAGGACAAAGATCAGAATCTGTGAAGACCACTGGCTGCCCAGGGGAATTATTGGAGGATCAGCAGACGGAGATGAGCCGCAAATGGTGGCTGATCTGATTTTACCGGAACATAACAAATGGAATGAAAATCTACTACATCGTTTCTTCGATGCAGACATCACAACTGAGATTATCGGCATCCCAGTGAGACCTAATTATACAGAAGATCAGATAATATGGATAGACACCACCAACAGTCATTACACAGTGAAAAGTGGATATCATACTATCAGACATGCAGCCATCCAGATCAATGAAAACAAAGCATCCTCTTCCTTTCAACTACCTCAAATCTTCTGGAAGAGCATTTGGAAGCTAAAAGTCACACCAAAATCAGGTTTTTTCTTTGGTCTATATGTCAGAACGCTCTGCCCACAAAGGCTAGTCTCTTTCACAGACACATTAGTGCAGAGTCGGTATGTAGCTTATGCGCAATTCAAGCCCCGGAAATGATGGAGCATCTTTTTCTCCTTTGTCCGTGGACTTCAACCATCTGGTCTCACCCACAGGTTAACACTCGTATACTCTCTACTCAAGTAAATCGCATAGAAGCCTGGATCGCAGATAGATTCGCACACAAATAGAACTCACCATGAATGGAGGTTGTTGCTGCAATTCTCTGGCAAATATGAAAAGCAAGAAACAAGTTCATCTTCAATCGCCAAAGACCTGATCCCTCCTTTGTAGTTGAAGCGGCCTTCGCCCAGTCTCGACTAGCACAGCAAATACCTACCAACAAGATTGGATCAACTCAGACTCTTTCAAATCCAGGTTCTTTGTGGTGGCCCCCTAACCCTGGTGTGCTGAAGATCAACATAGACGGGGCTTTTCAGATTAATAGTACATCAGGCTCAATAGCATATATTTATTGAGACCATACGGGCAAATTGATAGAAGGATTTACCAGTGAAGTCGATGCATCCTCGACCTTGCAGGTCGAGATCCAAGCTCTGAACACAGCTATGTGTCATCTTTTGTAGATCAGTAGGTCTGCAGATCCCCTGATCTTAGAAACGGATTGCCTCACGGTGGTAGAGGCTGTGTCTGACCCACAGAAGACGCCATGGGAGGCTAGATCGATGCTTGCTGAAGTGGCCGCCATCCTCCCCTGCTTCTCTTGTCTTCAGATTAGGTTTTGCCATCGCGAGGCAAACTTAGTTGCGGATTGGGCTGCCAAGGCCCTTCCCCCCCCCCCCCCAATTTGTTAGACCTCATTCTCTCTTATGCCTTAGAAGCGGGGTGTATTTCTACTTTTACTTGAAAAAAAAAAAAAAAAAAAGAGCAGGGCAAGCAAAAGTGTTGCGCAAGCTAAGGCCATAGTGATTTTCTCACCAGGCGCGAAAAATCAAGGGCAAATTTAATTGGCTTGATTAGTGGCCTTGCTCTAAATCAAAGAAAATTGGGTGAATCGGTTTGGTTCGGTCTAGGCTGCTTTGGGTCAAAGCTGGATTTATAAAACAAAAAAAGATTATTTATTTACTATCAAATTTGAAAACTCCGATGAGCGATCAATTAAATAACATTAAGTTATTTGTAAATATCTAAATGCTACCTAAAGAACCGAAATCGCCTATGGGACATAAGTTTTGATTAGGGTGGAGTTGGGACTCTCCAAACACAATTAAAACAAGTTTTTTTAGTTAATGTTAGCATTTGTTAAGGGTTTTATGATTGGAAGTCTCCTCATTTTAAATGGCTTAGATGTACTCATCTCAACATTTATTTTGATATAAACTCTAGCAATTGAAAGTTTAAGGACCATATGATATATTGGACAAATAATTGAGAGTCCAAAAATAACATTACATATTAAATAAGTCGTCAAAACTTTTTGTGTCGTCATCCTATATGTTCATTTTTTATTTTTTATTTTGGTTTGTCTATTCTAGGTTCAGTTGCAATCACTTGAAAGTTGAAACTGATCCTTAAACCGGATTAAGTACTAAAGAGTTGACCTTTTCTTCGCACGGCTGAGTTTACATATGGCTGACCCCGGGCTCTTAAGCCAACTGAAATCTCCCGGCCTTACATACTCTGTTACACAACACTTCAATCCTGTCGGATGTCTTGTTTAACACATACAATTCGAATTTTTGGAGAATGATTCAAGTGTAAACTGAGAGGCCGAGTCATATTTGAATAGTGGCGAGGAACAATTCAACCTTTAACAGTCAATGAGGGTTTGCTCTTCTGAAAAAAAAATTACTTTTTACCCACCCCTTTGACTAAGATGATTGCAAGTAGCATAACAATAATCTCAACATGTACTAGTACCCCGAGACAGGCGTTATCAGCACCGAGTGGTTAGTTTGTTGGTGAAATGAACTTACAAGCATAAGAAAAGGACTTAAAAGAGACATTATACCTTAAGCACCAAGGTTTGACCCGCAGAAGATCTTGTTCATCTATTCTTGATCTGCAGAAAGTGCAGAATAACTGACCCCCCGAGCTTGCTAGGCTCATTCAGCCATTGTTATCATGCGACTTATGATTGCTTGGTGCTCTTGTTTGGTCTTCTTCTTCCTACTTCAGGCAAGTCATATAGCCAGTGGCGTGGTTTACAATATTACTACATCAGAGCCGCTCTTTCCGAACCAAACTCTTGTCTCCTCTGGTCAAATCTTCGAGCTTGGGTTCTTCACGCTGAATGGGTCAGAAAATCAGTATGTTGGCTTATGGTACAAGAACTTGAGGCCTTCTAAAATCGTGTGGGTGGCCAATAGGGATGTGCCGCTTGTGTACACAGATCGGTCTGCGAAATTAACCATAGGCAGAGACGGGAATTTGAAGCTCGTGGACAGACAACAGAACATAGTTTGGTCCACCAATGTCTCAGGTCAGTCCAATTATACTTCAGCAGCGCTATTAGATAGTGGAAATTTTGTTCTGCAAGATACCACTTATAGTGTAATATGGGGAAGCTTCAAGGATCCAACAGACACTCTTCTTCCGGGAATGAAGATGGGATTAAATGTCAGGACTGGAGCGAAACAGTATATAATTTCCTGGAGAAGTGACAGTGATCCATCCTCTGGAAGTTTCTCGACTGGAATGACATCAGAGACTCCCCCACAACCTTTCACTTGGAATGGTGCAACCCCTCACTGGAGAGGCGGGCAATGGGACAAATCAAAATTTATCGGCATAGCAGGCATGGACCAATCATACTTGAGTGGGTTCAATGTCCAGCAAGATATTCAGCAAGGGACCACTTACTTTTGGGTCGATACTTACAACAGCTTCTTTGGATACGTGTTCGTATCACCGGAAGGATCTCTTAAGACAATGATATGGGATGATGGAGCTAAGGCATGGTTGACGAATTGGGTGGCACCAAACAATACGTGTGAGATTTATGGCATTTGTGGTCCTTTTGGAGTTTGTAACTCATTGAATTCACGTACTTGCAGATGCTTGTATGGGTTTGCGCCAAAATCAAATGTAGAATGGAACAGTGGAAACTGGACTGGAGGATGTGTAAGAGAGATAGAATTGAATTGCCAGAAAAACACAAGCACATCGGCTTCAACAAACGTAAAGAAAGATACCCTTTGGCCAATGAGCCAGATGAAGCTACCTGACTCTGGGGACTATTTATCAGACATTGGAGATCAAGAAGGATGTCTAAGCTGGTGCCTGAGTAATTGTTCTTGCTTGGCTTATTCTTATGTCGGCACCATTGGGTGTATGGTTTGGACTAAAGACCTCATTGATCTTCAGGAATTTCCCACAGTTGGGGAAGATCTATTTGTTCGAGTTGCACATGTAAAGGCAGGTTAGAAACTGTTTCACTGAGATGAGTTTGAACGACACCAATCATCTTTTACATAACTCTCCATCCCATTGCAGGTGGATCATCCCAGAAAGCAGTTAGCATCAGCCTGAGTATTATTGCCGGGATCATGTTCTTTGCCGCATTGGTTTTTGGTCTTTACAAATGGAGAGCTAAGAAAAGAGGTACTATTAAAGAGCCCCATTAGTATTTTGAGGATTGTGCTTCCAATTTGTTTAATTATTATTGCTATGAAGAAGGTAAGCTAAACCTTCACCAATAATAAACACAGGAAACTTGAGCAAAATTCCAAGGCTCCTTGACTCGGCAGATACACCTGAAAATCTGGGTGAACTGGTACAAGGAAATGCATGGAAAGAGCTGTTGAAGCAAGATGATTCTCCGGATTTGACCCTTTTCAGTTTTGATAGCATACTACTAGCTACAAACAAGTTCAGCACAGCTAGTAAACTCGGCCAAGGAGGGTTTGGCTCCGTCTACAAGGTAAAACCATTCTGCAGGACATTCAATAAATGGATACGTAGATATAATTCAACGTCTAAACGCTATTGGAATTGCGAAACAGGGAAAGCTGAATGATGGGAAAGAGATAGCTGTGAGAAGACTTTCTAGTAGCTCGGCCCAAGGTGTTGAAGAGTTCAAGAATGAGATTGTCCTAATATCGAAACTCCAGCATAGAAATCTTGTTAAACTCCTTGGTTACTGCATTGAAGGAGAAGAAAAGATTTTGGTGTACGAGTACTTGTCGAACAAAAGCTTGGACACCTTTCTTTTTGGTTGGTTTTTTCTCTCCAAATTACTTTTTCCGGTAATGTATTTTCACATAGCACTAAAACTTGATAACTGTTCTTGTTCGTCATGTTTGTTAGATTCAAGAAAAAAGTCAGAACTTGACTGGGGCAAACGATTCCAAATTATTCAGGGGATTGGAAGGGGGCTTCTCTACCTCCATCGAGATTCTTGCCTCAAGATCATACATCGAGATTTAAAAGTGAGCAATATTCTCTTGGATGAAAAGATGAACCCAAAAATTTCGGATTTTGGGCTGGCTCGAGTGTTCGAGGGCACTCAAGTTTTGGTGAACACTCACAAAATTGTTGGAACACCGTACGCTCTCTAGTTTTACTTGAATTATCAATCCATTGAGTAAATCTTTTCAAGAAGACAAAATGATTGATTTACCGCAATGAACTTGTCATTTGTGCATGTTCAACTCCACTACAGTGGCTATATGTCTCCTGAGTATGCCATAGGCGGAATGTTTTCCAAGAGGTCCGACATCTATAGCTTTGGGGTCTTGCTACTGGAGATTGTGAGCGGCAAAAAGAACACGGCCCTGTGTGAACAGGGACAATATCTCAATCTCCTTTCCTTCGTAAGTGCCAAATTCCAACCTCAATCGATATTGTAAGTCCCTGGCAATATTGTGACATTGTTCTCTCTACTAGGCATGGCATTTATGGAGTACAGGCAGAGCATTGGACCTACTGGATGAAACAATTGCTGTTAGCTCTCCGTTGGAGGTAACAAGATGCATCCATGTTGGGCTTCTCTGTGTTCAGGACCGTGCCATGGATAGACCAAACATGTCCGATGTGGTTCTGATGCTAAGCAGCGAATCTGATCTTCCCCAGCCGAGACACCCCACATATACTTTCCAAACCGAATTGCCAAACCGTGCTATTCCAGCACAGCAAGAAAGCATCTGGTCTGTTAACACCGTCACTGATACAATGGTCGAAGGAAGATGACCGTTATATTTCTTCCCTTTTATTTTCCTTTTTCAGCAGATGATTTTGTTGTTATTTTCTAAGATATTAGTGTTTGTTCAGTTCAAGGATCGCGTCAGTTCGCTCTGTAAAAAAAGGTTGATGTAATCAACTATTTGATTGAAAACCTAAGCTTAGCTTCGGTTCCATTAAGGACAAACATTAGTATATCAGCACAGATAGTTCAAGCAGAACCACCCCGTAAGCAAAACACTAGTCAACTTCAAGTGCATCATTGAAACAAAAACACTTTATAGTCCTGTTAAGATCATCATCACCAAATGCATTCACAACTTTCTTGAAGCATTTTGCTTAAAAGCGAGAAAAACAACAATTACTGCTTCATTCCAGCGTACCATCATACCCAACGCACTATCACTAAAATGCTAGGAATTCAATGACTCTCTGACGACACAGTCGAGTGATTCCCTGGGACGTGTAAGCGACTTGATTTGGCTAATTATTAGCCGTATCAAAATGTTTTCAGTCTACTGGAGTTCATCTGTCGGGGTTACAGAACAGCTTCTGGAGTTGAAGAAGTCTGCATGGGAGACTATTGCTGATCTCTTGGCTGAACTGAAAAAACAAAGGTGACAAATGAGAATGCTGAAGAAAGGGGTTCGTCAGTGGGCAAATCCTTGCCTAGACCGAAGTACACATAAACCGAATTTATCGTAGTTGTGGATCATGTGGACCCTCATATATGCGCTACGCGATCTGCAGCTGCAATCAATTTGGATTCAGGGACTCAGATTCAATCAAGAGGTTTCTCTCCTTTGTGTCATGGTCCGGTTGTTGCCCCTCTGTCAAGTAGGCAGTATTTATCCTCGCTCATGAGTAGTACACATCAACTAACTTGAGCTTGCAGTGTCAAGAAGCAAGCGCACAGTTTTTTCAAAGTATCCTAGCTAGTCGGGTAACGGTCCAACCCGCAGGCGAACATAGATCTACTAATGTATTGAATCGGCTATGATAGTAGCAATGCGCTAGATCAAGGGCGAGAGAAAGTTGTGGAGGCTAAGCCTAGAGAGATCTTTTGACCAACCCCAAACAAATCGAGGCTAAATTTTCAGGTCTTGATCAGTGGCCTAGCCTTATATCACAGAAGATTTGCTGAATCGATTTAGTTCGGTTGAGCCTGCTTCGGGTAAAAGCCTGATTTAGAAAACGAAATCCAGCATCAAATTTCAAAACTACAAGAGGCGATCAACTAATTAACCAAAGTTACATCTAAATATAAATATGTCACCCAAAAAAACTAAATCCGCGCACCGTGATTTTAATGGAACATAAATAGAGTTAGATGTCCCGCAAGAACAACCAATACAAGTTTTTAAGATAATCATAGAATCCATTTAAGGCTCCATGCTTCGAAGTCTCCTCAATTTAAATGGCTTAGATGTACTCATCTTAGAGTATGATTTGATACAAAATCAAGTAATTGTAAGTTTAGAAATGATATTGCATATTGGATAAACAATTGAGAGTTCAAGAATTACATTGACACTCGATATGATTTGTGTCATCATCACCTACATAGGAAAAGGTACTAGAGAGTTGACCTTTCCCTGGCACGACTGAAGTTACGTATGGAGTATTTTTGCATTGAACCCGTGTTCTCATGCCCACTGAAATCACTAAGCTTTGGATAGCTGATTACACAACACTTCGATCTTATCCGATGTCTTGGTTAACACAAGCAATTCGAATTTGAGGAGGAGGATGATTCAAGTGCAAACTGAGAGGCTGAGTCAAATTTGAACAGTGGCGAGGAATAATTGCAACATTTATTGGTCAATGAGGATATGCTCTTCTAAGTACAATTGTTTTTTGGAGCCACCCTTTTGACTCAAATGATTGTCATGCCACGCAATAAAATGCAAGTGGTAACAAAACAACAATCTCAACATGATCTTTTGGGCCATTCTGTGCATGCACTTGTACACTGAGACGGCGTTATCAGCACCAAGTGGTTAGTTTGTTGATGAAATGAACTTTGGACAAGCATGAAAATGACTTAAAGGACATCATACCTTGAGCACCAAAGTTTGCCTAGCAAAAAACTTGCTCATCTATTCTTGATCGGCAGAAAGTGCAGAATAACCGACCCACCGAACTCGATAGGCTTGTTCAGTCATTCTTAATATGCAACTTTGATTGCTCGGCGCTCTTGCTTAGTCTTCTTCTTCCTATTAGTCATGTAGCCAGTGGCATGATTTACAATATTACTGCATTGAACCTGCTTTTTCCGAACCAAACTCTCGTCTCCTCTGGCCAAATCTTCAAGCTTGGGTTCTTCATGCCGAATGGGTCAGAAAACCAGTATGTTGGCATATGGTACAAGAACTTGACGCCTTCTAAAATCGTGTGGGTGGCCAATGGGGATTTGCTGCTCGTGTGCACAGATTGGTCTGCGAAGTTAACAATCGGCAGTGATTGGAATTTGAAGCTCATGGATGGACGACAGAGTATAGTCTGGTCTACCAATGTGTGGTCACTCCAATTATACATCAGCAACGCTATTAGATGGTGGGAATTTCGTTCTGCAAGATGCAAATTATAGTGAAATATGGGGAAGCTTCGAGGATCCGACAGACACTCCTCTCCCGAGCATGAAGTTGGGAGTCAATATAAGGACTGGAGTGACAGTACTCGGTTTCCTGGAGAAGCAACAGTGATCCGTCCCCTGGAAGTTTCTTGAATGGAGTGACATCAGAGATGCCGGCTCAACCTTTCACTTGGATGGTTCGACCCCTTACTGGAGAGATGGGCAATGGGACAAATTGAAATTTATCATCATAGAAGACATGGATCAATCGTACTTGAGTGGGTTCAATGTCCAGCAAGATATTCAGCAGGGTAACACACTTTTGGATTAATACTTACAACAGCTCGTTCTTTGGATACATGTTCGTTTCGCCCGGAGGATCTCTTAAGATAATGTCCTGGGATGATGGAGCTGAGGCATGGTTGACGACTTGGGTGGCCCCAAACAATACATGCGAGATTTATGGAACTTGTGGTCCTTTTGGTGCTTGTAACTCATTAATTCGCCTAACTGCAGATGCTTAGATGGGTTTGTGCCAAAGTCAAATGAGGAATGGAACATTAGAAACTGGACCAGAGGATGTGTAAGAGAGATGGAACTGAATTGCCAGCAAAACGCAGCCACATCGGCTTCAACAAACATAAAGAAAGATGCCTTTTGGCAAATCCGTCAGATGAAACTACCCGACTCTGGGGACTATTTATCAGACATTGGAGATCAAGAAGGATGTCTAAGCTGGTGTCTGAGCAATTGTTCTTGCTTGGCTTATACTTATGTCAGCACCATCGGGTGTATGGTTTGGACTAAAGACCTCATCGATCTTCAGGAATTACCCATATGCGGGGAAGATCTATTTGTTCGAGTTGCACGTGTAAAAACAGGTTAGAAATTGTTTCATTGAGATGAGTTTGAACGACAACAATTGTCTTTAACATAATTCTCTTTCCCATTTCAGGAGGATCGCCACAAAAAGCAGTTATCACCAGCCTGACTACAATTTCTGGGATCATGTTCTTTGCAGTGCTTCTATTAGGTCTTTGCAAGTAGAGAGCTAAGAAAAGAGGCACTATTAAAAAGCCACATCAGTTTTTTCAGAGGATTAAGCTTCTATTTTGTTGAATCTTCCATTGCTATGGAGAAAATATGCTAATTCTTCACCAATAATAAACACAATAAACTTGAGCAAAATTCCAAGGCTCCTTGACTCCGTAGATTAACCCAGAATTCCAGGCAAACAGTTATAAGAGCAGTTGAAGCAAGATGATTCCTTGGAAGTGACTCTCTTCAGTTTTGATAGCATACTACTTGCTATGAACTAGTTCAGCACGAAACTTGGCCAAGGAGGGTTTGGCTCCGTTTTCAAGGTAAAACCACTCTGGTGGACATTCGATAAATGGAAATATAGAAATAATTAAATGTCGAAAAGCTATGTGAATTGCGAAACAGGGAAAGCTGAATGATGGGAAAGAGGTAGCTGTGAAAAGACTTTCTAGTAGCTCATCCCAAGGCTTTGAAGATTTCAAGATTGAGATCGTCCTAATATCAAAACTCCAACGTCGAAATCTTGTTAAATTAATAGGTTGCCGCACTGAAGGAGAAGAAAAGATTTTGGTATATGAGTGCTTGTTAAACAAAAGCTTGGACACCTTTCTCTTTGGTTGGTTTTTCTCTCCGAATCATTATTTTAGGTAATGTCTTTTTCAACATAGCACTGTCACGTTTGTTAGATTCAAGAAAGAAGGCAGAACTTGGTTCAGGCAAACAATTCCAAATTATTCTGGGAAGTGCAAGGGCGCTTCTCTATCTCCATCAAGATTCTTGCCTCACGGTCATACATCCAGACTTAAAAGTGAGCAATATTCTCTTCAATGAAAAGATGAACCCGAAAAGTTCAGGTTTTAAGCTAGCCCGAATGTTTGAGGGCACTCAAGTTTTGGTGAACACTCACAAAATAATTGGAACTCTATAAGCTCTCTAGTCCTACTTTTTTTTTTCTTTTAGTCTAAATCTAGTCCTACTTTAATTTGATCTTTTCGAGCATATAGAAATGATTGATTTATCTCAACCAACCTGTCAATTTATGCATGTATCATCTTGTTTTCCTTCAATAGAATGAAAGAGTACATAACATGTTCAACTTAACTACGGTGGCTATATGTCTCCTGAGTATGCCATGGACGGAATATTTTCTGAGAGATCTGACGTTTATGGCCTTAGGATTCTGCTAATGGAGATTGTGAGCAGCAAAAAGAACATGGCCCTGTGTGACCAGGGACAATATCTCAATCTCCTTTCCTACGTAAGTGCCAAAGACCAACCTTATTCGATAGTACAATTTCCCTACGATATAATGACATAGTTCTCTCTTATAGGCATGGCAATTATGGAGTGAAGGCTACGCATTGGACCTAATGGATGAAACAATTGCCATTAGCTCTCCATCGGAGGCAATAAGATGCATCCAAACATGTCCGATGTGGTTCTGATGCTAAGCGGCGAACCAGATCTTCCTCAACCGAGACAGCCTACGTTCACTTTCCAAACCGAAATGCCAAATCGTGCTATTCCATCACAGCAAGAAAGCATCTGGTTTGTTAACGCTGTCACTAGTACAACGGTCGAAGGAAGATGATGGTTATGTTTCGTCACTTTGATTTCTGTACGAAAGGCTGAATGTACTGCTCCACTTTTGCATGGATCTTTGGGTATAAACAAGGCGTTTAGAATATATTCTTCTTTGATAGGACATCATCGACTTAGAAATTTGTTCTGATTTTCAACAGCCAGAACTGTTGGTATTCTTAAGGAGGACCACCGAGTGATCACCGTCACGTGTCGTCACCAGTTGCCTTATGGAGATCTGATTTTCTGGTTTTTATCAGATGAAAGATATCATCATTAAGGCTAGGCTAAAGTTCCCACATAATAACATTCCCGAGACGAGTCGTAAGTCCATATTTTATATTTAATATTTTGAAAAAAGAAAGAAATAGGGTCATTTGATGCTGCATGGAAATACATGTATGAAAGAACGGCAATGGAATCCAAATTAGTCCAACCCAAGAGCCGTCATGGGAAAAATTGCCCTCGCTATACGATGTTGTGGCCCTTGTGGGGGTAGTCATTGATCTCATTAAGGAAATATTTGAATGAAAATATTTGTATGGAATCGAAGTGGAATTGCAAATGTCATTGTAACACACAATTAAACATGTTTGGGTTCCACATAAAAGGGTTCATGTGCCATAAAGGTTACCATGATTAAAAATCGTGTTAACCTGTTTAGACAATAATAGACACGTCTAAATTATTGTGTCATCTATTCTATTATGATATAATCAGACACACCGTAACACATTTAATACTCATATTTAAAATTTTGTTTTTATCTTTGAAAGCTTATAAAAACAACCAAGTCAAAATGAATAAATGGCCAAAAAAACATTCTTAAGGATACAAAAGTCATCAAACATAAAGAAAAAAAAATGCACCTTGTGCATGTCCACAAGATCAGAGTAATTTCTTAAGAATTAGAAAAATGTTGGTGCTCTGGATGTTGTAAATCTATCGGCCTCAACTTTTCTGACCTCCATCCTATCTTAGTTGAGGATTTTCTAACTTTTTAAGTGCATTCCACAAATTTTTCGGTTCAGGCCTTATAACTTTATTATGATTAGATGGACGAAAATTTAACATGTTTGAATTATACAAAGGCTACATGTCCTCTGAATATGCCATTGGGTGGGATATTTTCTGGGAAATTCTATGTTTATAGCTTCGAAACACTGCTCCTAGAGATTGTCAGCAGCAACAAAAAACACTAGCTTAGATCACATTAGGGACACAATTGTACAAATTAGCACAAATAGTTCAAGCAGAACCGCCCTCGCAACACCACCGGTCCACTTCAAGTGCATTATTGAAACGAAAACACTTCATAATCCTGTTAAGATCATCATCGCTAATCATTATTTCTTCATTTTGGCGTAGATCATACCAAAAGCACTATCACTGAAATGCTAGGAAATTGAAGGAACCTCTGAAGATGCAGTTGAATTATTCCTCAAATTCGCGACATCTAAGCGATTTGATTTGGCGAATTATTAGCCACATCATAAGGCGTTCTCTTCACTAAACTCATCTCTCACAGTTATAGTATAGCTTCTGGAGTTGATGTCATCGTGATCGACATGGGCGTCTATCACCAATCTCTTGGCTGGAGGCAAGTACACATGGACCGGATCTATCGTAGCCCATGGTCATGACCCACATGTATGCTGCACGATGAACATTTGCGATTATTCTGGACTCAGAGACCCGGATTCAATCAAGAGGTTTCTCTCTTGGTGTCATGGTCCGATTGATGCCCTCTGTCAAAGAGGCGGTCTGTATCCTCGGCCACGAGTAACG
The DNA here is from genome assembly GCA_016097605.1 of Eucalyptus guilfoylei. Lineage (NCBI taxonomy): Eukaryota > Viridiplantae > Streptophyta > Magnoliopsida > Myrtales > Myrtaceae > Eucalyptus > Eucalyptus guilfoylei. The sequence goes on along the minus strand of CM027866.1, from coordinate 30,468,741 downwards.
AACATAAACTAACCTGAGCCCGCAGTATCAAGAAGAGAACCAACAGTTTGTTCGGAGTAAATTAGCTGTCAAGTCGGCTCTTGGCGCACCTCCTAGGTGAACATAGATCTGCTCATGTATCAAATCAACTAATATTGCAGCAATGCACAAGATCAGCGCTTGGGTAGAAGGCAGGGGTTGCAAAAGGGTTGCGCAGGCTAAGCCTGGAAAGGTTTTTTGACCAGGTCCAAACAAATCGAGCGTAGATTTTCTGGGCTCAATTAGTGGCCTAGCACTAAATCACAGAAAATTGACTGCATTTATTTAGCTCGGTCTAGGCTGCTTCAAGTCAAAGTTCGATCTAGTAAAAACAGATTATTTATTTGGTATCAAATTTTAAAACTACGAGAAGCAATCGACTAATTAGCATAAATTTCACCCCCCTTCCAAAAAAAAAAAAAAAAAAACAGAGAGGAAATCCGCTCACCTTGATTTTGACGGAACATAAGTAGAGAGTTAGGAGCCATGCAAGAACATTCAATACCGGTCTTTAAGACAATCATAGAATTCGTTTAAGTTCATCCTTCGAAATCTCCTCAACTTAAATGGCTTAACTGTACTCATCTCAAAGTATGGTTTGATTCAAATTCAAGCAATAGAAAGTTCACAAATGGTATCACATATTGGACAAACTAGAAACAATATCACATATTAGATAAACAATTAAGGGTTCAAGAATTACATTGACCTTCAGTGCCATTTGTGTCATTATCACTTATCTATATTTTTTGGTCGAAAGAAGTTTTCACAATTGAGTTTACAAAGACTTGGAACTGATCCTTAAACAGGAAAAGTGACTAGAGAGTTGACCTTTTCTGGCACGACTGAATTATTGAGGGGCATTTCTTCGTTGAACCCGTGTTCTCACGCCAACTGACATCGCAAATCTTTGAATAGCTGATTACACAACACTTTGATCTCATCAGATGTCTTGGCTAACACAAGCAATTCAAATTTGTCGAGGAGGATGATACGAATGTAAACTGAGAGGCTGGGTCAAATTTGAACAGTGGCGAGGAACATTCCCGACATTTGATAGTCAATGAGGATATGCTCTTCTGAATACAATTGTTTTTGAGCCATCCTTTTGACTCGGCTGATTCTGATGTCACACAGTAATTTCAAATGATCTTTTGGGCCGTTCTGTGTGCCCTTGTGATCTGAGACAGGCATTATCTGCACCGTGTACTTAGTTTGCTGATGAAATGTACTTCGGACAAGCAGGAAAAAAAGGATTTAAATGACATCATAACTTCAGCTCCAAGGTTGGACTTACAGAAGATCTTGATCATCTACTCTTGATCGGAAGACAGTGCAGAATCAACCAGCCCACCGAACTTGCTAGGTTCATACAGCCATTCTCATTATGCAACTTAAGATTGCTCGGTGCTCTTGCTTGGTCGTCTTCTTCCTGCTTCAGGTAAGTCATACAACCTGCGGTGTGGGTTACAATCTTACTACATCAAAGCCGCTCTTTCCGAACCAAACTCTCGTCTCCCCTGGCCAAATCTTTGAGCTTGGGTTCTTCACGCCGAATGGGTCAGAAAATCAGTATGTTGGCATATGGTACAAGAACTTCACACCTTCTAAAATCGTGTGGGTGGCCAATAGGTATGTACCGCTTGTGTACACAGATAGATCTGCGAAATTAACGATAGGCAGTGATGGGAATTTGAAGCTCGTGGATGGACAACAGAGTATAGTTTGGTCTACGAATGTCTCTGGTCTGTCCAATTATATGTCAGCGACCCTATTAGATAATGGGAATTTTGTTCTGCAAGATGCGAATTATAGTAAAATATGGGGAAGCTTCGAGGATCCAACAGACACTCTTCTTCCGAGCATGAAGTTGGAAGTAAATGTCAGGACTGGAGTGAAACAGTATTTAATTTCCTGGAGAAGTGACAGTGATCCGTCCCCTGGAAGTTTCTCGACTGGAATGTCGTCGGAGATGCCACCTCAGGCTTTCACTTGGATTGGTTCGACCCCTTACTGGAGAAGCGGGCAATGGGACAAATCGAAATTTATCGGCATAGAAGACATGGACCAAACGTACTTGAGTGGATACCTTGTCCAGCAAGATATTCAGCAGGGTACCACTTACTTTTGGATAGATACTTACAACAGCTCGTTCTTTGCATACATGTTCATTTCGCCTGGAGGATCTCTTAAGTTGGTGTACTGGGATGATGGAGCTAAGGCGTGGTTGACGAGTTGGACGGAACCAAACAATACTTGCGAGATTTGTGGAACTTGTGGTCCTTTTGGAGTTTGTAACTCATCGAATTCGCCTATTTGCAAATGCATATATGGGTTTGTGCCAAAGTCAAATAAGGAATGGAATAGGGGAAACTGGACCGGAGGATGTGTAAGAGAGACAGAATTGAATTGCCACCAAAACACAAGCACATCGGCTTCAACAAATGTAAAGAAAGATGCCCTTTGGCCAATGAGCCAGATGAAACTACCCGACTCTGGGGACTATTTGGTAGGCGTTGGAGATCAAGAATGTGTAAGCTGGTGCCTGAGCAATTGTTCCTGCTTGGCTTATTCTTATGTCAGCACCATTGGGTGTATGGTTTGGACTAAAGCCCTCATCGATCTTCAGGAATTTCCCACCGGCGGGGAAGATCTATTTGTTCGAGTTGCATATGTAAAAACAGGTTAGAAATTGTTTCACTGAGATGAGTTTGAATGACACAAGTCATCTTTTACATAACTCTCCGTCCCATTTCAGGTGAATCATCACAGAAAGCAGTTAGCATCAGCCTGAGTACTATTGCCGGGATCATGTTCTTTGCCGTATTGATTTTTGGTCTTTACAAATGGAGAGCTAAGAAAAGAGGTACTTTTAAAGAGCCACATTTGTGTTTTCAGAGGATTGTGCTTCTATTTTGTTTCATTTTCCATTGCTATGAAGGTAAGCTAAATCTTCATTAATAATAAGCACAGGAAACTTGAGCAAAATTCCAAGGCTCCTTGACTCGGTAAATACACCTGAAAATCTGGGTGAACTGGTACAAGGAAACGAATGGACAGAGAAGTTGAAGAAAGATGATTCTCTGGATTTGACCCTTTTCAGTTTTGATAGCATACTACTAGCTACAAACAAGTTCAGCATGACAAGTAAACTCGGCCAAGGAGGGTTTGGCTCTGTTTACAAGGTAAAACCATCCTGCAGGATATTCGATAAATGGATATATAGATATAATTTAATGTCTAAATGATATTGGAATTGCGAAACAGGGAAAGCTGAATGATGGGAAAGAGGTAGCTGTGAAAAGACTTTCTAGTAGCTCGGCCCAAGGGGTTGAAGAGTTCAAGAACGAGATTGTCCTTATATCGAAACTCCAACATCGAAATCTTGTTAAACTCATGGGTTACTGCATTGAAGGAGAAGAAAAGATTCTGGTGTACGAGTACCTGTCGAACAAAAGCTTGGACACCTTTCTTTTTGGTTGGTTTTTCTCTCACCAATGATTTTTGTTTGTAACGTAATTTTTGACTTAGCACTAAAAATTGAAAACAGTTCATGTTTGTCATGTTCGTCAGATTCAAGAAAGAAGGCAGAACTCGATTGGGGAAAACGATTTCGAATTATTCAGGGGATTGCAAGGGGGCTTCTCTACCTCCATCGAGATTCTTGCCTCAGGGTCATACATCGAGACTTGAAAGTGAGCAATATTCTCTTGGATGAAAAGATGAACCCAAAAATTTCAGATTTTGGGCTGGCCCGAATGTTTGAGGGCACTCAAGTTTTGGTGAACACTCACAAAATTGTGGGAACACTGTAAGCTCTCTAGTCCTACTTGAATTATCAATCCATTGAGTCAATCTTTCTAAGCAGATATACGTGATTGAGTTGCCGCAATGAACTTCTCACTTTATGCACGTTTCATCCTGCTGTCCTTTAATTCAATTAAAGAGTACCCAACGTGTTCTACTCAACTGCAGTGGCTATATGTCTCCTGAGTATGCCATGGGCGGAATGTTTTCAGAGAAGTCCGATGTCTATGGCTTTGGAGTGTTACTACTGGAGATTGTTAGCGGCAAAAAGAACACGGCCCTGTATGACCAGGGACAATATCTCAATCTCCTTTCCTCCGTAAGTGCCAAATTCCAACCTTAATCGATATTGTAAGTCGCTGGCAATATTGTTACAGTGTTCTCTCTACTAGGCATGGCATTTATGGAGTACAGGGAGAGCATTGGACCTACTGGATGAAACAATCGCTGTTAGCTCTCCGTTGGAGGTAACAAGATGCATCCATATGGCGCTTCTCTGTGTTCAGGACCACGCCATGGATAGACCAAACATGTCGGATGTGGTTCTGATGCTAAGCGGTGAATCAGATCTTCCTCAGCTGAGACAGCCTACATTCACTTTCCAAACCGAAATGCCAAATGGTGGTATTCCACCACAGCAAGAAAGCATCTGGTCTGTCAACAATGTCACCAACACGACGATAGAAGGAAGATGATGGCTATATTTCTTCATATTGTTTTCCTTTTTTTTGGCAGATTTGTGTCGTTATATTCTACAATAACAAGTGTCTGATCGAATTTGTCTGCTCTGTACAAAATTATGCTGTGAAGTATGAGCTTGAACATATACCTTTTTAACTGAACATTATCCACGCTGGAATTTGTTTTGATTTACAATAGCTAGAACTGTTGGTATCACTAAGGAGATCTACCAAGTAATCACCATCACCTCTCATCGCCAGTTTCGTCATGAAGAATTAATTTTCTGGTCTTTTAGATGAATCATGAGCATTGATGCATTGCCAGCTTAAGTATGATTCATGGATACGATTTACCTTCTGCAGAATTGATATGAAGTGTCATCTATGCCTATGGCAATTATGTTGCTGCCCTGCAGCCATAAATAATTCTCAGTTATCCAAGAAGGGGAAAGAAAACGGTAAGTGGCGCTTGAATTGTGGAACAATTCACTTCAGATGAGCTTGTGTTATTGCATTAAAGGAAACATACGGTGATCAAATTTGATCGGAAGCAGCTTCAACCCCTCGTACGTTGTCTGTACACTGGAAGGTCAAGTCCAACTGGAAACAATGGCCAAGAGAAGAATGCTGAAGTCCACTGGCTTCTCATCCAAAAACAGTTCTCGTTAGGAAGGCACCATTTGACTTGCAGTGAAGCTGCTATCACATAATCAAAACGGAGCTGTCAAACACTTAAGTCATCACCGGATCTCTTGGCGTTCTGGGAATGCACTTGAACTGGGACAGCCATCATCAGCTTCCAAAACACAACTTAATTTGTTCAATACCGTGACCTTCGAAGCTATCACGAAGAGGGCCTATGACCTCGCACCTTTCAGCAACACACCGTAGCCGCGTAGGTAAGGGTTAGAAAGATGACGCTGTGAAGCCATTTGAATAACGTTACAGAAGCTTAGAAGAGGGTGCACTTTGGCTGATTATGTGCATGCAGCATAGTCGTTAACCAAGAAAAGTAGATTCCGCCGGCAGGGTGCAGACAAAGTTTCGCAGCTCAGGATGTCGGCATCTTCGGCCCAATCACTGAAACATGGCAAACAGTTACCAGTCCAGTCCAATCATGGCCTAAATGGATTGTTGCATTTGTACATAGATTTACTAAAACATGGATGTTTCGTAGTTTCTATGCACCGTACCAATTGCTAACAATGGTTTAAGGGAAATGACACTAGTTATTCCTTAACTTTGATATAATGTGTAATATGATTTTTGAACTTTTAGTTTGTTTAATGCAGTCCTTAAACTATTCATAAATGCTCAATTTAATCCATAAACTTAAAATTTGCTCAATCTAGTCCCCTTAACAAATCGTAAATGTCCAATGTCATCCTTCGATATTATTTCACAAGTTTTCATAATACTACCCTAAATGAGGTTATCATTTTATTGTTATAGAGAACGTAAGCTACAACATACTTAAATGGAACCATGTAACATTTGTAAAGACCCAAAAAGTAAAAAAGAAAAAGTAATAAATGGAATGCCTACTTTTTGTTAATTTAGGATATTGGATTGAAATGAAACATATGTTTTAAAACTCGAGCAACATGGTAATTGTAACAACATGTGAATTGAACATGATGTAGGCTAATTTAGGAGTAATTGAAGATCAAATTAAATAAATCAAAAGTAAGAACTAGACCAAACAACAAGGAATAATTCAACAACCATTTAGAACAAATTAAAAGTCCAATAATGACATAGTATACAAGACCAAAATTCAAAGATTAGTAAATTTTCCAGAGTTTTAGAGCTGACAGTTTTTTTTTCCAAGGAAAATCTTGAAGGCTGCCACAAATACAACTAATGATGGATCAAATTACATTCCGAAAAAGGTGAAACAGACAAAACCAACATTAGCTCAAAGGGTTGGACGAAAAGAGGCCGGTTAGCCAGTGGAGGACAATGGGAGCTCTGTCATGTCATGTGAAAACATCCCACGTACATGCATTGAACCAGAAAGCCACAACCAACCTAACCAAAGTAAAATCACTCCATAATTAGTCTTGATTTTTTTTTTTTAATTTGAAAAGTCTCTCGTGATTTCTCAATTCTTACTCTTCCACACGTGAGGAATTTATAAATTTCATAAAAAAAATTCAGACCATGATCGCAAGATATTTTGCTGAGAAAAAAATGAGACGACCTCATAATATAAAATGGTATCAAGATCTGTGTGCCTATGCCAGATAATTTAATATATATATATTAAAGAAAAGTTTAAAAAAGGCCAGAAATAATTTTATTTTTCCCTCGAAATATCTAGCCAAATTCTGATAATTTGTCACGGTGTAATTTCTCTACTAATCCTCTGGGCTCTTGGTTTCTCCCTCTTTCGCTCCTAGTAATCCACCTGTGTGGTGGGATCCCCGCAATAATTGGGTCATTACCAAAAAAACTTGTTAGGATCTTTTGGGATTCTAATTACCAAAAAAACTTGTTAGGATCTTTTGGGATCCTAATATATTTAATATGTTAATATATTAATATACAATCATTATATTTCCCAAATTAATACGCAGTTGTCTTGTCTCCACTGGCAACTCCATCAACACGCCTGCCTACCCACCTTCTCTCTCTCTCCCTCCTCCTTCCTTACTCAATATATATCATCTTCTTCTGCAGTTGCCAAGATATTCAGAAAACCATCACCATCACCATCACCACCATCTTCTTCTTCTTCTTCTTCTTCTTCTTCTTCTTCATCTTTATCTTCATTTTCATCTTCTTCTTCTTCTTCTTCTTCATCTTTATCTTCATCTTCATCATCTTCTTCATCTTCATCGTCACCGACCCAGAAGCTGAACCGTCGTCATTTCATCGCTCGCCGTCTCTCTGGTTCTCGTTCAAGTGCAATCCCCGAACCCAGCTGCAAAGCTCCGATTTTGTCGCGCGGAATCGGTAAAAGTTGGGGCCTTTCACCGGGAGGGATCCGTTCGGGGGCGACCCAGTTTCGGATTCGGAGGTGGTCGGATCAGTCTCGGGTCGAATTGGGGACATGGGTTTCGACAAGGAAGCGAGCTCGTCGTCGCGGACCCTGACGCCCATCCCCCGCGAGGACACGCCGCTCCTGGGCAAGCAGCGCCAGCTCTCCTCGCCGGCCAAGAGCTTCGCGAACGTGTTCATCGCCATCGTCGGGGCCGGGGTCCTGGGCCTGCCGTACGCGTTCAAGCGAACCGGGTGGCTCACGGGCCTGCTCATGCTCTTCGCCGTCGCCGCCCTGACCTACCACTGCATGATGCTCCTGGTCCGCACCCGCCGCCGGCTCGAGTCCGTCGACGGGTTCTCGAAGATCGCGTCCTTCGGGGATCTCGGGTTCACGGTGTGCGGGTGGATCGGCCGGGTCGTGGTGGACATCATGATGGTGCTGTCGCAGGCCGGGTTCTGCGTCAGTTACTTGATTTTCATCGGCAATACGATGGCTAATTTGTTCAATTCGGGTCCGGCTACGCATGTGGCTGCGTATATGAGTTCAAGGATATGGGGCATTTCCGCCAAGAGTTTCTACATATGGGGGAGTTTGCCTTTCCAGTTGGGCATAAATTCAATCAAAACGTTGACGCATTTGGCGCCTTTGAGCATTTTCGCGGATGTGGTCGATCTTGGCGCCATGGGCGTGGTGATGGCTGATGAGGCGAGTATTGTTTGGAAGAACGGGGCGAATGTGCAGGCCTTTGGGGGCCTGTCTGTGTTCTTTTATGGAATGGGTGTGGCTGTTTATGCTTTCGAAGGGATCGGCATGGCGTTGCATTTGGAGTCCGAGATGGAAGATAAGAGTAAGTTTGGGAAGATCTTGGCCATTGCGATGGCCTTTATTGCGTTGATGTATGGAGGATTCGGATTGCTGGGTTACTTGGCGTTCGGCGCAGACACGAGGGATATAATTACGGCGAACATGGGGAAGGGCTTGATTAGTACTATAGTGCAACTGGGTCTTTGTATCAATTTGTTCTTTACCTTCCCTTTGATGATGCACCCGGTTTATGAAATCGTGGAGAGGCGATTCTGGGGCGGACGATATTGCATTTGGCTGAGATGGCTGCTGGTGTTGTTAGTGAGTTTGGTTGCCTTGCTGGTGCCTAACTTTGGGGATTTCTTGTCATTGGTTGGAAGCAGCGTGTGCTGTGGACTGGGATTCGTGTTGCCGTCTCTGTTTCACTTGCTGGTGTGCAAGGAAGAGATGGGTTGGATAGGCATGAGCATGGACGCAGGGATTTTCGTGCTGGGATTGGTGCTAGCTGTTTCAGGGACTTGGTATGCACTCACGGAAATTTTCTTTTCTTAGGTATGATTTGGCTTCGTTTTCAAATTTCATAACAGGGTAGCGGTGTGATAAATATTTGCTTCACTCTGTCATGAGAATGGACTCTTTCCCTGGACAATAAAATTGATGAGCGCATAGTACTTGTTTATCCTACGGAAAAATTTCAATAAGCAGTGCGTATATTAGTGTGCTGCTAAGCAAGAATCATGTGAAATGTAAATGCGATTTCCATGTCCTCAACTTTCATCTTCTAATGATTATATGTTGCTTTTGTCTGATCAGTCAGTTTGTTGGGTACGTTAATTTCCTGTCGACATTCTTTTATAAACGCCTGCAGCGTTTAGTTTTCGAGTCGAGCAGTGGTTGAGTGAATTAACTGTACAGAGAGTAGTCAGGTAAAGCTCATAGCGGTATGCTTATGAACTACATCTATTCACTGGAAACAAGTTTTGGAAGTAAGTCGGGCACCCCTTCGGGAGTTTATGGTTAAAAAGTTCTATCCGTTACTTCCTTGGAGGAACTTGAGCGTTTCCATACCAGATCCCCTGATAAGTGGAAAGCCCTGCTCAGTTTCTAATACCTGCAAAATACTCGATCTTGTCATCTCTGCAATGCACAGATGGCGCATGCCTTTTTGTCAGTGAAACATCGGTTTGTGTAAATGACTTGCTCACCGGCGTTGGCATGTCCCGAAGGTGCGCGACAACTTTCAAGAAAGCTTTTATCTCATTGTCTGATTGGCTGATTAATTTCTCTGATAAATTGAAAACTGAGTACTGAGTCCAAATGACAAGTTCAACTTAGCTTTCATATGTCAACTTTCATCTTGCTCCGTGTTCTCTCGCGGAAAATTTGGATTTCACACAATTCTCGTCTACTTGGTTTCTTGGAACGGTTATAAACTACTCGAGTAAACAACCTTAGCAATGAGAGTTTTCAAGTTACAGGGCGCATTCCTCGAGTTGGCAAAATGCTCGTCTTCATGCACGGCTTTTACTTTTTCACTAGCAGGATAAGTTTTCGAAATGGTGTGACGTTCTCAACGTATGAGGCCCCTGTTCTTCGGCTTTCGCCTGAAAACTGAAGATTCTTGTCAGCAAATAAGTACCAAGGCCTTGATCTCCTTTTCCTCCCGAACTTCAAACCATCCTCTCGTGCCGTAAGAACTACTGATCGTTTGATGGGAAGAGCAGTCTCTTGAAGACGACAAATCTTGATATCCATTACGATGTGTTTATATGGATGTTTCTGTGGATGTGTTTGGAGCCAAAAGGCGAGGAGAATAATACTAAAAACAGCAAAGGACGTTAAAACACATACTCAGTTGACAGACTTAACCATCCTTAGAAAGTCGCGTGTCATGTACTTTGTCAAACCTCCTAAACAAAACCGTTGCACCTCACAAACACCTAAAAAATTATTGATGAACGACCAAGATTTGTTTATTCGCGATTCAACGTTCATCAATTTTCAAGAATCTGATGCTTCTAGAATTTGGATTACAGCTCGAATTTCAAAGGCAGATTTCAATTGAGAAGGACACGAATTTGGAACGATGCGAATTAATTACGTTTCAAACTTGAAAGGCGGCTTTCTTTCAATTGAGAAGGACACGAATTTGGAACAATGTGAATTAATTACGTTTCAAACTTGAAAGGCGGCTTTCTTTCGAGGACATGGATTTGGAATGAAGGACGACGCAAGGGCGACTCTTCTTTTGTTTGGACCAGTATTAAGCCTTGTGCAGTGACGACCGCATTTCATCCACATCCGATAAGCTTAGCGAACTTCCAAAAAGATGACTGAAAAGGATGGAAGCCGTCCTTATCGATGCAGAAAAGCTCAATTTGCCAGTCCGATTCATAGAAAACTTTCTTTATTCAATCTTTTCCTTCATCAAGTGCCGAGGAACACTCTTCAACAAATGCGTATTACTCAATACTGCTTAAAGTAATCAATCAGTAATTCGGGATTTTGCAGAAATCGCAATATCAATTAGACTCCCGACAAGGAAAACAATACTCTGATCAACCTTGTAACCAACAGCAAATAATACTCTTAACCTATAGAAACAGATTAAAGAAAACACTTCCTCACAAATAACCCGCTTGGATTCTATGCAAATCAAAGAATTAAAGAACACTCAACGAACATTCCTTGCGCCGGAAGAAAATAGCACAAGCCGCAATCGAGTTTCAAAGGAAACTAGGGCAAAGGCTATTTTATTCATCCAACAGTCCGAACAGTATCAAAACAGCTTTTCTATAGCCGTAGTATGACATAAAGAATTTAAGATCCTCAATCAGTAGAACATGGAAAATTAAGAATTCGAGAGCTCTAAAGCAAGAACAGGAAGAAAGAGAAGATATCATCCATCGTTGGAGATGCCAAAAATAAGCACAGATCACTGAAAAGCTATTAATACACACAAAAATAATACAGGAGAATACCCTATGGTCCTCCAATCGGTTGAGAAACACAATGCGACACACAGAAACCACTTGGTGAACTTGATGGCTCAGTCCGGGAAGCAACGCGGCATGACTCTTTTCCCAGCTAGAAGGCACTCCAGTTATCTGCACTCTTGGGAGTATGACCCCAATTATCTGAACTTTTTGGAGTTTGACTCTCCTTGGAAGTCCTAAATGGGCCAGTCCCAAAAGGATCTGAATCATCAAATGACGGAAAACCATGACCCTGGTCAAAGTCGACACTGCTGCGCATCGAATCAAATCGTGTCAATGTTTCGCGCTGGGGAAAGCTTTCACCGTCATGTGTGCTGAAAGAATCAAATCTCGAGAACATATCACGTTGGGGGAAGGTTCCGCTGTCTTGCGTGTTGAAAGAATCAAACCGCGAGAACGCGTCGCGCTGGGAAAAGACTCCACTGTCGGGCATGTTAAAAGAATCAAATCTTGAGGAGCTGTCGAATGACGGTCCTGATGGCTCACCGTATTTTGGAGAAAAGCCTGAAGTATAGAGTGGTGTGCTGGGAACAGATTCATCAAAAAATATGCTCTTCTTCTGTCTTGAGGCACTGTCGAATGATGGCCGTGATGGCTCACTGTATTTTGGAGAAAAGCCTGAAGTATAGAGTGGTGTGCTGGGAACAGATTCATCAAAAAACATGCTCTTCTTCTGAAAACCAGCCTGTGGCGGCCCAGTCCGGATAGGATTAAGGCCAAATTCCATCGATCCAAATGAGTAGTCTTCTTTGAATCCTTCATGATCCATATCCTACATCATGTACAAAAAGTGAGAACATGATGAAAGTTTTCTTGAGCAGAGAGAAATCGACTGCTCAGCTATAACTATATGGAAGTGCGATTGACAAAAAGTACAATGAGAGTTTAGCACTAAGGCTGTCAGAATTACTTATATACTAGGGTTCTGAAAGATGACCATCAATTGAATCTTTAGAACAAATAACAGAATCATAAGATTTCACAACTAGATCCAATGACACCAAGCGTGAGCAAAAGCTGTGAAACACCAAGAAGAACAATAGTTTACCTAGTTAAGCAACAACATAATGTTAACAATAACGATGACAACAGACATGACAAATGTAATCACGTTAAAAGAAAATACAAAGCCAACTTCCTTTAACATATCTTCGTATCAAGTGTCAATCAAATGTCTAGAGACTTTTGCTTTTCCAGAGACAAATCAAATCTACCTCAAATATCCAGAACTAAATAGTGCGGTGTTCTCAAGCTCAAATTGAGTCTTAATTACAGAAAATGATTTCAGGAACTTATCAACCAGCGTTCAGAAAATCATGAGATGAATAAGAATCAAAAGAGAGATTAAAAGTGCCTTATAAGAAATCCAAGTGTATTAGAAGAAGCAACTCTATGCATATCCCAATAAAGCCACTCCTCCGTAACTTGCTGATCTGCAGACTGCAGTTGCAAGGGCAAAGCAGTAGCTTCAATGATCTTCACCTAATACAGCAGGTCATGGTAAGGCTTACAGTTTACGGCAGACTTCATTTCTAATGGTTTTACAAAACACAATTTACTAGTCCAATGAAACAAAGGGGTGTGATAAAGCTGGTGTAATTGAGCCAATCCAGTATCTAGCTCGACCACAACTCGCCTCACATGTCGGCTCGACTCAACTCAAAAACAATCAAGTTACAAATAATCTTTGCCTATTTTCCCCTGAAATTATATAATTGCATGGGAAAATATTTTAAAGATCTTTGTGTCTGAATCTGTAATTAATTTTTTTTAACAAACAATGAAGCTTGATTAGGCTAGTGAGCCTATCGAGCTAAGCATTGGTGACCTTGAGCTCAACTCTCTGAAGATGAATGACAAATGGGACAGGACAGTTAGGCTCTTCTGCCTGACAAAGATGTAGGAATATTTTATAACAGTTCAATCTAGCAAGTCAGCAATCTCTACTGGTCAAACAAGTCGACGCATATTTTACTTCTCCATTCCCAAAATAGATCACTTTCCTAATTCTCAATTTTTTAATCAAGCAACTTCAAGATTAAAAAGAAAAAAAGAAATGAAACATGATTTTGACAACAAAGCTCAGCTCCAAATTCCACACCAGCCACACCTAAAATTGCGCATTCAACAAGATAAAGAAGACCCTCAACAATTCCAGAACCTAAAGTTCAATAAGTTGGCACACAATTTGACAACTTCTCTATTCGCAATAAGAATTGACTTGATCTCCCAGATAATAATATCAAAAGAATGAAACTTTAAGATAAGTCTGTGCTACCCAGACCAAACCAATTGGTTGAAAGTAAAACCTCGTAATCCTTGTATGGGGGCACTCACCCAGCGGTTCAGATAACATAGTTCGTTTATCTCCTAAGTAGACATATACCATAGATAATAAGCCGCATTCAGTAACCAATCTTTGGAACATCTAAGCATCCACTAGATGGTACAAGAAGAATCTTACCTTGCTGGAACTTACTGGGTTGAATCCCCACACGGAGTCTAAATCATCATTTGTATCGAATGTTCCCCATGCTGGTTCATCAAAACTCCTATCCCCAGAAAAAACAGAGCCGGCGGCCTCATGATCACTGCATGTGGTAAAAGTACACATGCAGTTGTCAGTGAAAGTAATATTGGCTTGCTGAAGTTGATCGCACCATAACAAAAGAGCTCCACCTCCCATACAACACCACAAAGATCAAGGATGTAAGGTATAATGATAATCAAATAACAATGCCCTTTTTAGCTGGAAAAGGATTGTCCTTTTTAAATTGGGGGGGGGGGGAAGAAAAGAAAACTTACATTCAGTGGGCTATTTTCATTTCTGAATAAACATCAAGTACCAAGCAATTGTTAAATTCGAATTAGTGCTAACTCTTTTCTTAGGGTGTCTTGAATACACCTCAAACTACATAAATGTATATCTTCTTTCTACACAAACAAAATATGAAACACAAACCACATCCCCGCTGGGACCATACCACAGGAAACTATCCTCTAATGGAAAACTGTAATGAGTACTTTAGCATAAAAGGGGAACACACAATTCAGAAACCCAAACTCCAAAATGTATATGTTCTTTCTATATATATGTATGTATGTATCTATGTATGTACGTACGTAATCATCAGAAACCCAAATATCAAAGAACACCGGTCCATCTGCATTTGATTAAGCCCCTAATGTTTGCTAACATCTCTCCTCTGTCCCTAACAGCTCCACTAAACAGTAAGGGCAGCAAATGCCAAAATCAAGAGGCATTAGTCCAGTGTCCCAAAAGAGACCAATAAACAACCAATCACCAAGGATTGTAGAACTAGCGATGCAGCCCACAACATCAAATGAGTCGTTTGAGACCAAAATGCCAATGCTACAATCAAGTTTTAGCAAACATTGACCTTTGGCATCACATCACAACTTGACTAAGAGCTCTAAAGAATTAAGATTCTTCTCCAAATTCAACTCAGTCAACAATTTACTAGACTTTGAGCTCTATTAGGATTCTAATTTCAACCTTTTATTTGATGAAGATTATCAAATTGTAGCACATCTCCACTTAAGAATTGTCATGCAATTCTTCCCTTAAGTGTGATGCCTAAGAAACGTTAGAGGTGATGCTTATAGAGATGCCATGCCTATAATGATTTACTTGCTCTGAGTTATCTTTCATTTTAAGTTCTTTTCGAGTTCTCAATCTAATCAGGGTGACTCACTGCTCTGGGAAGCATTGTCCTACATCGACTGGGGAGCAGATGAAGTTTGCCGGCAACAATATGCACATAACATTAACAAAGAGGAGACCTAAATTTCAACAATTCATTTTAAGTTCTTACGTTTGCTGTAAGGACAAACTGCATCCTACCTCTACTATCTGAAACACATGCCATGTCTTAAGTAGAATTACCAAAAGATTTACCTTCTCTCTTTGCTTAAGTGGCATTGTATTGTACTAATATTTATTACCTTTGAGTTTCTTTGTCATAATGCAATGAAGAATCCATGGCGGTTGTCTTTCCATATCCAGAATCCGCAAAATCTCTAGAGGGGCTTTCAATTGTACTTGTAGCAGCAGGACTGCTCGGTGCGCTTTTGGGTGTGCCATTTTCACTTTTGTTGTGGTGTATTCCATTTTCGACCGCATGCCCATCTGAAGTCAAAGGCTTCTCTTTGTCCACATCTGCATGAGGTGAAGAAGGGGCTACTGGGCTCTGAAGTGCAGATGGCTTTACTACCTGAGCTGATGAAGATTTCTGTTTAGGGGGTGCTATGACATTTTGGACATCAAGCGTGAACTCCTTGACAAATGTGAAACCTGAATTGATGGTACAGAGCTACATCGTTAAAAACTGCAGAAGCATTGTTTTACATATAAATCTACAGAATTGACGAAAGTACGCTAGAACCACTGATAACCATTACATTCGACCATGACAGTTAAAATTACAAGCCAATGCATCATGTAATCATGTAATCCACGAAGAAATTATGTCAGACTGTGTCTCACTACATGCCAACTTCCAATAACAGTATGCTGCTCAATGATAAAATCCTCCATGCATTGGGACAAGACAGTAGAGACGTCACAGGTCAAAATTATTGGGCAACTCCATTTAAAATACCTAAAACAGGAAAATCCGCTATCATAAAACACAGAGGATAAAATAGCACACCTTCTTCTTCGAACTTATCCCAGTCTTCATCCCAATCAGCAGCTGTCTCTTGGATACCAGTCTGCCAGCCTTCAACCATGAAGAAGAAAATATTAAGCAGCCAGATGCATCAGCGAAACTAAACTCTTGCGAACACGAACAAAACAAATAGACAAACATAAGAGAATAGAACAAATAGACAAACATAAGAGGAGAGCACATGAGATTGATCAGCTTAATTGATCACAATAACCTGTAATCATTACGTAGTGCACAAGAAGCATCCCTTTCAATAATATTCTAGAGCTATGTTTAAATGACTCAAAGCTAATCGACAAGATAGTGACACATAGGCTAAGAGAAACAATCACTGTGCACATATGAATCAATTCATCATTCTTTCATCCTTGAGTTGATAGAAGTTGACCTTCTCAACCACTCCTTAAGCCATCTACTTCTCACAAGGAAAATAAATAGACTATACAACCACTGAAACCAACATTAACTTAATTAATAAAACAAGAAAAACATTGCAATTAGCAACCAGAAGTATGTTGTTACACTAACAAATTCATAGAGATGATCGAGAGAATTAGAGATATGTAGAAGGAAATTACCAAAAGGAAGTTCAAGTAGTGAAGTTGGCTTTGCACGTAGTCCATACTTCTTGCAGCGCTCATTGAGATTTTTCACAAGCTCATCAAGATCTGTCTGGATATGTTCAGCACGGCCCTGAGAAGGGGGGGGAGGGAAGGCAACTGAGTATTTCTTTAATATTTAAACAAGCCCACCAATTAATTATTTACCTGAAGAGCACCATCAGCACCACCATCTTTTTCCATGCTGACGATAGCTCGGTACAGCTCCATTTTCTTCTCCTGTAAGAAAAACAAATAAAACCATCTAATCGAAAGGGAAACATAGCTCCATTCTATTCAACCAAAGGGGAACATAGCTCCCATATTTTGCTCTCTTCAATTTGAATGGCCAGTGTTTTATTCAAGGGCTAAAAATATCAGATGAATTACGAAAAACCCATTACCCAGTGAGGTCACAGTCTACCGCAACAAATAATACCTGTAAATCGCGGAATGTTGCTTCTTCAATGGTTAACTTAGAGGCCACATCTCCAGCTTGCCTGCATTTCTCTTCGTATTTTTTCGATAAGGCCTCCACCTAAGTCAATAGGTCATCATGTCAGGACTAATACAATAAAATTGCCTATATTTAAAATACGAGCATTGAACAAGTACCTCACGTTTGTCACCAGATACTCTTTCCATGATTTCATTGACGCGATTGTCACATCTGCTCTTATACAGAACCTATCAAAGAAGGGAAGTCAAAGGCAGGCCAGAGGAACAGATGATATCCTCAGACTACCGAGAAAATGCTGATATGTTAAGAATGTACAATTGTGTAATGATGGTTGTCAGCCATTAAGACAAAGACATAATCAAAGTATCCAAAAGGCGAAAGCAAGATCTAGTGGGTAGATAAGCTGAATCGAGTTTTTCTATTTGGTAATCACTAAATTGTCAAACCAACTCATGACATTGGATGACACGGCCAACATTTGGTAGGTAAGAGGTTTATGTAGTTATTGTGAAAAAATGGCAATACTGAATTAAAACACGAGCCAAATCACTACATGGATGGACACTGGAATTGTACACATCCTCAATAACACATTCCTTTCAAGAACAAAGAGGCCCATACGAAGAGAAATTACTCACAAGTTCTTGCATCTTAGTACGGCAATACTCAATTTTCTCTTTAGCATCCATTATTTCTTTCTCCAGCTCCTCCACCTACAGTGAAAAAAAAGGTCAAAAGAATTGGTTAATCATTGCCAAAAGCAGAAAAAGGATCAAATCTTGATTATATAATCTTTGAAATCATGCTTGAGAAAATTGAACTCCAAAAGTTTTGGAGAACGGCAGCTGCTACTAGAACCATCAATTACTTCATGATGTAGATGCAGAGGGAAGGGCAATCTATACTCAAGTCAGTATGGCACAAGGGAGATCCTCCATATGATCAGTAACCATATATGCAACTGATAATGGTCTGCCAAGAGTTACACTTCAACTAATTTTATCTTATACAACTCAGACTTACAATGGCATTGTTCATGCAAATGTAAATTACGAGCCAGAGTGGAGAACATTGGATTGCTAATTACAATACCTTGTTATATGATACTTCTTAGATAGCCAAAATGCTTTTCAAACGGCCATCTAATAACTCCATACAAATTACAAACAAAAGCACACTCCAAATCACAAATCAATCTCAAACAGATAAGAATGGACCAAGATCCACATTACCTTCTTATCAGCATCCATCGCTTCCTGGAACTTTGAACTGAGAGAACTCTGTTCCTCCTTACTAAGCTGGTCCACAAGGTGCTTCTCCAAAACCGGAACTTTTTTCTGCTGCTTAGGCTGTACCACATCATCCGATGGAGGGGCAGCAGGGGGTCTTGGAGGCCTTCCTCTGGGTGGATGTGCCATGTGCTGAGAAAAAGGTGCAGCCGTCCCTTGTTGCTGCAAACCTACTAAAAATAAAAGGCATAATTTGATTGTGATGGCAGAAACGTTCGAGCAGTAATATATAAAGAGGTTGTTCCATCAGTACCAGATGCCTGCGCCGAAGCTACATTTGCATATCCCACAGATGGTTGACCAGGGTGGTCAAATACAATGTTGCTTGGAAGGACAGTTGGAAGAGTACGTCCCTCTCTATATCGCTCCAACAAATAGAGTGCAATACAGAACTCCCTGAGAGAAAGCATGCTATCATTATCCTGATCCGACAAGTCCCATACTTGCTTTAAAATCTCTGACAAACACAAACAGGCAGTAGATGATGAGAAAATTTGTCCAAAAAACGAAAAGCATCAACTCCAGAAATAAAAACCAATTTAAACAAAATAATGCATAAGGGCAAATCAAACATACACTTCAACCCCAATTCAAAATCCTGTGCAAGCCCATCATGCAAAATACAAATAATGCACTCATCTTAAAGTTTCATGATTCATCCTATAGTTACCAATGGAAAGCTTCTACTTTATGACTTTTTTTTTCAGGGTTCAGCAGAACATTCTTTCATCACTCCTTCATTACAGTGCCTTTAGGTTGGCTACAATAACACTTATGAAACCCATAGTTCGTAAAAAGGACTAAATTTTTCATTATAACGCATCTGAAGCTTCATTTACTTCAATTTTCAGTAAGAATCATCACTCCAACATCCAGAGCTTGATGGAAAAACCAGCAGAACACTCAACTAAAGAAATTACCATTAAAGAGAATAAAAGAGTGCCAGTTTAGATGTTGCCCATTTTCAATCACTGAAATAGCTAACTAGCAGAACAGCCAATCCAATATATATATATATATATAACAGATTTTACCTCGAGGAAGTCTCCAACTCAGAAAGAGGTTGCGCGCCTGTTCACCAGTAATTTTCCCATCTTTGTCTTTGTCTACTTCCACGAATACTTTCATATATTTCTGAACATCCGTTTGAGTCATTTTAGGCCATGGCATCTGTGATTGGCTGGAAGGTGCATTGGCAGATGGGAGTGAAACCACAGGTGAGGAAAATGTGGATGCACTTGGAGCTGAGACCTGCTGAGCTGGTCTCAAAATAGACTGAGCTGGCCGGGGTTGCCCACCCCCAGGTTGCACAGCATATGAAGTTTGCAGAGAGTCCAGAGCATTCGGCCGAACAGAAGGCTGATTAGCAGCAGACAGAGGAGAAGTAGCCAATGAGTTAGGTGCACTGAGTGCAGAAGATTCTTGGCGTGGTTGAGGTTGGCTTGCTGAGAAGGCACCTTCTCCGAAAAAAGAGTTGGAAGCAAATCCATTGCCTGAAACACCCATTTGTTTGGGATCCCTAACATCTGGCCTGGATGGTGTTGCAGAGGGGCCCTGTGGCCTAGGTGGCAGTGAAGTTTCATGGCCTGGTGTAGAAATCCCAAATCCATGTGGTGTCATTGAGGAGGCAACTCCTCTATTGGGGACCTGTGGGATTGTTCCACTAGAAGGTCCCCCCATCTTTCCACCAGTCCAATCACTTGAAGTGCTTGAGTTTGGAAGGGATGGACCCACTGCAGCACCTCTCACAGGAAAACCCTGGGTGGGAGCACCCTGTGTTGATTGCAAAGCTGAACTGGATACTACCGGCGGACGCAATGCACTAGCTTGAGAAGAGAGCTGCTGCTGGCTTAAGTTTACACCAAGAGGTGCTTGTGATACTCCAAATCCAAGACTCTGGGGAGTTGATGAAGCAATGACGCCAGCTTGAGGAGCAGCTGCTTGTGTGCTAGTGTTTGGTTGTGGTGCAGGAACACCAGCAAGATTTATTTCTGGTGCAGGAATTCTAGCAGTGGCTGGGCTATATAATGCAGCCTTCACAATTTCAGGAGTCAGTTCCCGTTTTTTTTGTGCAACTGTTACGAGTTTAAGAGCATTATAAAATTCAGCCCGACCAAGGAAACCAGTCCGATTATGGTCAGCATAGTCCCATACCTTCGAAAAAGAAAATGATGTCAGAGATGGGGATGATTTAGAATCTCTAAACAAGGCAGTCGACTTCAATGAATTGATACCCCTAGCATGTTGTAACATGAAAAAGCATCTTCAAATGCAAAAGGACAACACATCTTCGCATGTACTCAGGAAACACCATTCAAATGTCGACTTGCCATTGTAGAACTTACTCCTATAACCTCCAAATGAGTCCACATAATAGCTCCAATATAAAGCATCAAGTTCATATACAGCCAACTGCAGAGATATAAACTTCACCAGAAAAAAAAAAAAAAAGTGCCAACTAAAATAGAAGAACACAGAGAACCAACCACTGTTAAAACATTCATATTCCATCCTTCTCCGTTTGTATATCTCTTCCTCTCATTCCTCGAATCTTTCTTGTTGGTTCAGATCATACTTCTATTCACCCTTGTAGCTTGTATAAAAAGGCATTGTTCAGCACAGATGCTGAATCAATTCCAATGAACTTCCAAATGTGATCATCTATTCGCCCAAGCAAGCACTCATGCATTTTTGCACTGGGCACTCCTTAGACTTTACCCATTAGGTGTGTCCATTTCCTCTGACAACAGCCACCGTCTTTGATACGACACTCAATCTAGAGGAATATGAAAAGGTTCTATTTTCACACAGCAATGTCGTCAAGAACAGTCTTGACATGTTAATATGGTGACACAACCCGGCAAGGAATTTTAATGTGCGTATATGTGTGGAGGTATGTCATCACAACATACACATGGATTCATATAGTGGATACTATATCTTTTTTCCTGGATATGCACAGGGACTAAATCTTTTTATCAGCAAAAGAAAGGAAAGAAAAAAATTGTGCCTCGCACAAAACTCCACCTACGAGTGCTATTAACATACAATGCTTAGATAATTAGATCAAGAAACTCCAAAGCGGCTATCCAAGTTCTCGTGACTTTGATCCCACTCCCACTCACGTTTGATATAATCTACAACGTGAACTCCATTCTCCCATGAAGACTACACATTTACATTTCCATATCCCAAATTCAACCAACCACCAAGGAACTCTCTCATTTGACCTTCACAGTAAGCACTACTACTAAAAACCACTTAAGCATCTAAACTATCCTCGCAATCCTATCCGCGCAACTCCCCTCACCCCCAAAAAGCATCCAATCAGCCGACGCGATCGAGCACGCGACCCTACCGCACACAACCCACACACACAGACGCGCACGACCCAAACCCAACGAAGAGAAGCCATCCGGAATCACCTTGGCGAGGACCGGCTTGGGCAAGCCGGAGGCCTGGAAGAAGGTGACGGCCTCGAGGCCGCTGATCCGGCCGTCCCGATCCAAATCCGCCCTCCTGAAGTACAAATCGAAGAGATCCACATTGGCCGGCTGGTTCTGCGCCGACGCCATGGGCCCGTCCTCCGCCACCCACCCACCCACCGATCGCCGCCCGATTCGGGAAATCCCTCGCCGCCGCCGCCGCCGCCGCCGCCGCCTCCGCCGCCGGGTCAGTCAGAGCGCGGGATCACGGAGCCACAACATAGAGACAGCGGCGGCAGCCGCCTTCGCCTCCGCCTCCGACGACCCGACCGAAGAGGAACCGGAGAGAGAGAGAGAGATCGGCGCCCGTCGGAGAGGCTTCGGCCGCTTCCCGATTCCGGACTTCGCCGTCGAATCGGAGATTTGGGGAGAAGGGGGGAGAAAATGGGGAAATCGGAGAGACTGAGAAGGCAGGAAATCGACGAAGATGAAGAAGAAGACGATGACGACGAATGACGATGGCGACGGGTTTCTCTCCCGACTCTTTTTCTTTTCCTCCGATTTAACCTGCGGAAACCATTTTTTTTTTTTATCAAATGAAAAAAATGATGGTCTCCTTCGAGTTCAGATGAAATGACATTTAAATTAAAGATGAACGCACTAAAAGTCTTAAGATTTATCATCAAAATACAATTAATTCATAAATTTTTTAAAAATTGCAAGTAATTAAGTTCTAAAACTTATCAAGAAAGTATAATGAAGTCTTAAAATTTTTTAAAGTATAATTAAATCTTAAAATTTATCACGAAAGTGTAATTGCGTCATGAAAATTTAAAAAATGTTATTAATCGAGGACTTGATTTGGTCAATTTCACAAATTTTAAGATTTAATTGCATTTTTTGAAAGTTTTAGAATTTTATTACACTTTTCTAACAAATTTTAAGATTTTATGACATTTTTATAATAAGTTTTAGGATTTAAGGGGACTTTTTGAAAATTTTAGAATTAAATTACACTTTCTTGATAAGTCATTGTATTTATCCCTTTTTTTGTCTTTTAGTCATAGCTTATCCCTTTAAATTATCGGTTTAATTGAACTTTGTAATTAGTAATAGTGCCGGCAGACAGGGGCAAAATGGGGAGATCGCGTCGATTTCCAGCCCAATTGGCGGCCCATTAATTAATGAAGAAAGGGACTTCGCTTCTTTTTTCTTTTCTGTTTTTTAATAATGAAAGGGACTCGACGAAATGGGGGAAAAATGAAATTTTAGGGAAATGGGGAAACGAAATTTTGTTAGGGAGGGGCCTGTCGAGATGAGATGCATAAGCCCAATCATCATAGCCCATCGATTTGGCTTTTCTTTGTAATCCCAAAAAAGGAAAAAAAAAAAAGGAAAAAAGAAGAAGCTATTTTGACGATATTTAGAAATTTACTTTTTAACAAGCGAGCAAAGGATTGTTCCTCTTTAGATTTTTTTTTTCCTCCTTGAATGAAGTGAGTGATGAAAGGCGACCGCTTGAAGTATGTACAGAATAGTGCTCGACTTACACCATATGCAAAATTCTAATAGCATTTGAATCTATCTCCATTTTCGATGCCGGTAATTTGATTTATCTTGAATATATTATGTTATCAACTAAAATTCGCTTAACTCAAAATAGAAAATGCAAACCAATCCAAAATTAGCCCTTTGAAGATACATAATTTTTTTCAGAAAAACAAATTGTCTAGTCAAATTCCCATCTATTTCGAATATTTCACTATCCTTGAAGCGTTTAATCTATATTTCGACAACCTTGACGGAGAGGTATCGCAGGAGGGGATTTATAGAGATGCAAAGTGCATATCAATAATTGAAAACAAAGAATTAAAGTTATCTATGGCAGTATTTGTCTTATTTTTAATCATGTTGACATGCTTCCTTGTTGTTGTATATTATAAGAGGAAATTTACAATGAGACCTAGCTCTGCATTACCAACAGAGGAGTGCTTCCAAAAGCTTTCCCATGCAAAGCTCCACCAAGTGACCAATGAGTTCTCGCCATCTAATTTGATTGTCTAAGGGAGCCATGGCTCTATGATAGAGGAATGCTCGATGGAAATGGATTGGTGGAAATAAAATTGCTCAACCTAAATCAAAACGGGACTTTTAAGAGCTTCTTGGCAGAATGTGAAGTGCTAAGAAACATATATCACCAAAATCTTGTCAATGTCTTCATTATTTGTTTGAGCAACGATTTCAAGTGGAATTTAAGGCTTAAGTCTACGACTTGATGCGAAATGGTAGTTTAGAACAGTGGTTGCATCTAGCAAAACTCAACTTGACATGCCAAAGCTTAATCTCAGCCAGAGGTTAGACATTGTCATTGATGCGGCTTCTACCACTGAATATCTTCACCACCATTGTTGAACAAGCATTGTATACGGTGATCTAAATCCAAGCGACCTTATTCTTGATCATGACATGGTAGCTCAAGTGTGTGATTTCGTACTAGCACAATTTCTTCACGCAAGCACAAAATTAGATGTTTCTCAATGTCAAGCAAGCTCCAATGGGTTAAAAAGATCCATTGGCTATGTAACTTTAGGTTTGTTAATCCTTCTACTTTATAATCATTTGGGTCCAAGTTAATATCTTATTTAAAATGCTAAATTGTAGTGAAGAAAATGAATTTCCAAAGCTAAGTACCCATCTAACATGACAAAGCCAATGTTGCTTTCTAGAATATGGCCTCGGTGGTACTTCATCTTTGTAGGGAGATGTGTGCAGCTTCGAGATACCATTGCTCGAGATACTCACCGGAATAAGACCTACTAATATTATGTCTAAGGATAAAGGGACCCTCTATGATTTCATCAAGACTGCTCAGCACGAAGGCTTGGTGAAGATCCTAGACCCTTCACTGCTATTTACGAAGTATCCTGCAGGGATTGGTGATGGCTAAATTAGTGATGCTGACATGGGAAGATTTTAGGAAAACATTGCTGACATAATTGAGAATTGGAGCTCTCTGCTAGGCAAAACTTCCGATTGAGCACATGGACATGATGAATGCATTATCCAAGTTAAATGCTGTGAGAGAAGTTTTCAAGCATGGCACGTAAGATTAGAAGGAGGATTTACCTTCTTTAGTTGCAATTCTTTCCAGTTTTTTTTTTTTTCACTGTGAAAGTAAACACAAAATACAAGTCTACTGCTTCATGTATGTGTGACATGCAAAGAATTTGCTATCCCTACATCCTAAAGCCAAATAAATGCCTTTCTATTTCAACTATAGAAGAGCTTGCTTCAGGAGATAAATAACATCTTACTATTTATTTATTTTTTCAGGTTGATTTTGATGTATCATCCAATGCATCATGAGTCATCCATCCTCTCATAACGATGTTAATGAAGGAACAGCTAAATGCAAGTACATTATTTATGCCTCAAGGCTGCCGATCTGGCCATCTTAATCCATATTCGTCCTCCTGAAATACAAATTGAAGAGATCCACATTGGTCAGTTGGTTCAGCGCCGACGCCATGGACGGTCCCACCCACTGATCGCTGCTTGATTCGGGGAATCTCTCGCCGCTACTGAGTTAAGAGTGTGGAATCATGGAGCAACAACATAAAGAAGAGCGGAAGCCTTGACTAGAGAGAGGATCGGTGGCGGGGGTGAGGTTTCGGCCACTTCCCAATTCTGAACTTCCCAGTCGAAGCGGAGATTAAGAGGAGGCTTCGAGGGGGCTGACAAAGCTAGGAAAAAGCATAAATCGAATATGATTAAGAGGAGACTTCAAGGGAGTGTACGGAGCCAGCAGACGATGAAGACTAAAGCGAGGGATAGGATAGATAAATAGGTTTAAGCCTTTCAATCGCTATCAATGCCAGGAGGCAGATCAAGATTCATGGGAACGAGAACCTTTTCCGATCTCAGCATCCAGATGTGAAAGCAGAACTAGCGCTTAAGGTGCGCAGCGGTCATTAATTCCTCAAAAGGAATTGAATCATCCGGATGCTACAAATCGTCTGTTATAGAATTCTCTGCTAATCTTATCTTTTTTTTTTTCTCTTGATTGAAGACAAGGAGCCCTCCAAAGATGCCGAATTTTTTTTTTTCAAGAATTATGAAAAAAATAAGTCTGAAATTTAAGAAAACATTATGTTTATGTCATTTTGATGATGAGATGCAAGAGGCAAATTCACCGGTCACATTAATGTAAAATTTATTATTAGAAAAATTTGAAGTAGCACGTAGATTGTGAAAAGATGCCCATGACTTTATAAAGGTATAAATGTTTTTTGAAAAGTGATTTTCTAAAGTAAAAAGAAAAAAATATTACAACTATGTAACAATTCCTTAGTCATTGTAAACTTCAGCCCTAATTTGCCAAAAAATAAGCCTAATACCACCAAGAAGCATAGGTAATCGATTATAGGAAGGGTCGATTTCCATCTTGAAATGAAGAACGTGAGCTGATCTTATCCACTCGAGAATTGGACCGGTTTCGCTCTCTCTGGTCCTCGGGTATGTGGCACAAGGATGTTTGTGTATGCTTAAGGTGCGTTTGGTAATATTTCTATTTTGTGGGAACAATTTTTTTCAGAAATAGTTCTATTTATTTATATTCCTTGAAACAATTTCTGAGTAAAACAACACATTTGATAACTGTACAAAATTTTTATTCCTAGAATAGAAAAAGAACAAGAATGTATTTGGTATGACTTACAAGTTTTTTGTGATGTAAAATTTTTTAAATTTTTTAAATAATTTTTTAAGATTTTTCTATTTCTTTTTTCCTTTTTTTGTTCTCTTCTACTTCCTCCTCTAGCTGGTTGTCGGGTGGCGGTGAACGGTGAGCGGTGGCGGCTAGAGGCGGCGGGAGGCAAGGGTGGTGGTGGATGGTAATGGGCAGCAATGAATGGCAGTGGTGGGCGGCACTCAATGGTGTCCGCAGTGGCATGTGGGGGGTGGTAGATGGTGGTGGGGGGCGAGGCTCCAGCGATCCGTTAGAAGAGGAAGAAGAAGAAAATGACTTATTCTAGGAATTCATCCCGAGAACAAAAAGTTATCTTTTTTTTACTTCTTGCTTAGGTTTCAAAATTATTCTCTGGTCACTTTTCTATTATGGAGAATAGAAAAATTAATTGACATTATAAAATGAATTTCTATTCTTTTTTCTATTTTGTGGAACAAAAGAACATAACAATAGAAAAATTGGAACCTTACCAAATGAAGCCTTAACGACTGTTCAAAAAATCCTCTAAACTCATCTTAAGCATAGATTTGCCATTGTCAAGAATATCATTTTCTATACAACCACCGTGGTAAATACTCAACAATGATTCCTATGCCGAAATTAATCTAACATTATTAAAGATTGTAATTGAAAATTGTATTAATTATTGAATATATTTGAACAACAAGAGACATGCTGGAAGGAGATTCTTGGACTATGGCAACACTTGCAACTGATCGATTTAAGAAGCAAAGCTTTCCTCGGTATCGAAGAATTGAAGCATCAGCTACATATCTTTGCTTTCACTTCCTCCTTCTCCACCAAACCTGACGACTGGAACCCTCACAAGCCCTCCGATCCCCACGACAGCGCCAGCCTACCCAAATACTCACTCCTCGATTCAATTTAAGTCTCGGAAGAAGAGAATTGTGAATGCGGGAAAAAATGGAAGGAAAGATAAACCAAATAAATCAAGAAATTTACCTCGTTTTCATGTGGAAAGAGCAGGGTCTCCTTATAGCGACGAGTGAGGGAGATGATCGCAGGGACCAAGTGTCAAGCGTGAGAGAGATGAAACTATCCAGAAATTTTTGCAACCCCATCATGTACGATGGAATCTCCCAAGATTTGACCTTTTCGAACTCTAAGGTCGTCGCGAGTTGGAAGGTTGAGCAGGTGACTAAATAGAGAGAAACGAAGAGTAATCTTAAGAAGCATGAAGACCTAAGACTCATCTTAACTGTTAATCACCTTGAGGGAGATGAAATGATGGAAAGTCGCTCAAACCCTAAATATCAATTTAGGGCAGCAAGTTTTGTGGTCCGATTCATTCTGGTTCTACTTAAGAAATTGGGATTAGTTCTTGGGAGTCCAAATTTTGAAAACCAGGAACCGGACCAATTTCGTTGGAACTACCCATAACTAATGGCTCAGTTTGGTCTGGTCCGGTTCTTGAGCTGGATCAAGATCAATGCCCACCCCTACCAAAAAGCACAAATTGATAGGTTGCATTTACCCTAACTAATTTAAATAGGTATATTCATTTCACGTTTACCCCAAATTAATTTTTGTAATATAAAAAATTTCAAACTGATACAACAATGTCAACTTTACCACAAATTAGTAGATATGTATTATATTTACCCAAATATTGAAATTTTTTTTCACATGAATATTAGTTTGCTATTTTTTATGACACAAAAAATAGTTTGAGGGGATTTTGTGATTACGAAAATTAGTTTGGAGTAAATGTTGTATGAATATACCAGCTTGTGCTTTTCGGTGATATTAACTAAAAGATATACAATTATTGGACATGCTTTAAGAGATAGAGTGAAGGGAGCTCGACACATTCTGAAAGACGAGATGATTAGGTTGATTGATTACCATTTGGAAAAGAGAGGAAAAAACAGAAATGACTCGAGCATTTGTCACTAGTTTGCCCTTTTTCGTTCACTGACTTGTGTTGAGTTATTGGAGACGAATCTTAATCATGTGAATGACCCAAAAAAGGCTAAGCATATCAAGTAGAGCTTAGGATGAGACTATGAATAAATATCCATTTTTTATTGCAGTATTGATATATGATACCTCTTGTTATTTGATATGTAATTTCATTTCAATAAATGATGTAGATCCAGAGAGAGAGAGAGAGAGAACAAACAGTGGAATCTTATCAAATATCAGATAACAAGCAATTGTATTAGTATCCAGAATTCAGTATGATATTCTGAAGAATTATTCTTCGTAATGTAATGAACAAAAACAATAGTTCCTGACAACATCTTCCTAATGGTTGTCAAACCAGTTCTGTGCCTGGAGATAGTTGATCAGTTTGTTGTCCACTTGGAAAGCCTTTGTGAGGACATCGACATTGATTGGCGGCTTGGATCCAAAGACTGTATTCGCGATTGTTATGAGTCCCGGGTTCTGGCTGCTCAAGAAAGCAAAAGCCAGTGCATTTGTTTGTCCAATATTCAGCTGGAAGTGAATGAGGCCTTGCGGAAACACGAAAACATCTCCTTTGGTCAGGACTTTGGTAAAGAGGGTGTTGTTTAATTGGTTGGATGTAACGAAGCCGACGTGGAGTGTACCCTCCACGACCAATAGCATCTCCGTGCCACGAGGATGAATGTGGGGAGGGTTCAGACCGTAGGGAGCAAAGTCAAGGCGGGCCGTGGCGATGCCGAGTGTGTTGAGTCCTGGGAATTGATCGACGAAAGCAATCGTGACATTGGATGCAAGCGGATTCGATGTGTTCCGGGGTATCTGAACTTTGTGAAGGAGAAATCATCTGCTATGACGAGCTTTGGGTCCTTGCAGAACTTCCCATTCACAAACACCGCAGAGTTGGGGTCGTTGACAGCCACACAGAAGTCCTGAAGAGGACTCGGGTCGGAGGCAAAGGCATGGCATGATGCCAAAGCCAAGAGGACAAACGTTTGAAGGAACTTCATCATGGAAAAATTTCTGAGCTTGGTTTAGCCTGTCTCGGAAACTCTGTTTCGTTGAGGATAGATGGGAATTGCTGAATGTGCAGCAACTCCATTTATAGTAGTTAGTCATTGGACTCGGTCCCTGTCAATTGGCCTGCAGGAAGCAGATGAAGCCAGGAACGTTGCCAAGTCCACAACAATCGTTTATTCTTCCGTGTTGCTGGTGAATCGTTCTGCCACCTCAATGACCTCATGTTTCTACCTTGCTTGTAGAAATAAACACGTTCTCGTCGAGAATTAGTCATTCGATCTTTTGACGTGAAGGATTCCCCCTTTATTTTTCATCTTTTTAATATTCTCAGATTTTATAGTCTATAATGGATGCATCGGGCTAGTTCAACTTTAGATGCCACGTTCGAATTTTTAGAGCGTGGATAATCAGACAAAGAAAACTGAGGGAACTGATAATTTATGGATATTCTCTTTATGTGTGAACACCCTGCATGTTTGTATAAGAAAGTAAACATGATATCTTGGAAAGTGTTCTTCTGGTGGAGGAGGGAGATGCGTGTGAAAACCCCGGTTCCTGCATCTTTTTTAATTGACAGATTGATATCATCATATGATGCACTTAGAGAAGAATGGGCCCTCGCTCAATCCAGATGAACTTGAATCTGCGCAGGACATCAAAACAGTAAAGAAGAAAACCGAATATTTAAATAGGATTGAAGAAGTCCACGTCCTTGTCAGATAACATGCTTTTTCTTATCTGGAAAAGAGGATGGGTCAGAGCAAGGGGCTTTTTGTTGCAGCAGTTGCGGACCAATTCGTCTCCGGGAGTAAAATATTAACCAGCGCATAGGAGACTTGGTATAGATCCGGCAAGGGTTGCTTACCCGAGAGTTTTGTACTGGGTCAACACCACCATCATTTATAAGAAGGGATAATTCTCCATGCAAGACATCTCGCTCCTATCTCAGGCAAACCCAAGAAGAGAAGACGTTGAAGCCCCAACTGTCCGGTGCACAACCACAATGAAGTTTCTTCCAATTAGCCTTCTCATCTTGGCTCTGGCAACCGCCACCGCTTTTGCCTATGACCCGAGTCCTCTTCAGGACTTCTGCGTGGCCATCAACGATCCCAAAGGTTGGAGATCTGCTACAGCGTCGCTTGCGTATTTCTGTTCTTATGCTCCGAAAAGAGTTTCTGCTTAAATAAGCCAAATAACATGAATTCTGTTTCTTATGCAGTATTTGTGAATGGAAAGTTTTGCAAGGACCCAAAACAAGTTACAGCAGAAGATTTCCTCTTTAAAGGGTTCAGATATCCAGGGAATACTGCAAACCCACTCGGATCGAAAGTCACGCCCGCTTTTGTGGATCAATTTCCAGGAATCAACACTCTTGGCATTTCCATGGCTCGTATTGACTTCGCTCCAGGTGGCCTGAATCCTCCCCACACTCACCCTCGTGGGACCGAAATTCTGGTTGTGGCTGAGGGCACATTGCTTGTCGGCTTTGTCACATCCAACCAATTGAACAACACCTTCTTCACCAAAGTCTTGTACAAAGGGGATGTGTTTGTGTTCCCAATCGGTCTCATCCACTTCCAGCTGAACATTGGAAAGATGCCCGCACTGGCCTTCGCCGCTCTGAGCAGCCAAAACCCAGGAGTCATTACCATTGCTAATGCAGTGTTCGGATCGAAGCCACCCATTTCGGCTGACGTTCTCACCAAGGCCTTCCAAGTGGATAAGAAGGTGGTTGACTACCTTCAGGCACAGTTTTGGTATGACAATTAAGCGGATACATGGACCTCCAAGACATCGGATTACCTCCATATTCTCCATACTTGATTGCTTAGACTGACAATTGCCTCCCAATAAAATAATTGCTCTCCATGTAACTGATGATGAATGTTTGAAGTAATAAAATATCATTCTTTGTGATAAATATGAGTCAGACATGCATAGGTTCTTGCTTATTTTATTTCTTCTTTCACTTCCAGTAGATTATGAGGTGGCACTTTCTCCCAAGGAAGTTTGTATACGGGAGTTTGTGTCGTCTGATGTCTCCATTTGCATGGGTTGCGATGTAATTGTGGGCAATTAACAAATAAAAAAAGAAAAGAAAAGAAAAGGAGTAATGTTATAAGTACTAAAACTTTACTAAAAACTTACCGATTGACATGACAGCCTATGTGGCATGCACCATGTCATCAAATACATCTGGAATCACCAATAAAATTAAGGGTCTTAAAAAAGGAAAACAAAAACATATTAAATTAAGAGATCATTCAAAATAAATTTAGTTTCACGTATCGTTTTCCTTTCTTCTCAAAATTGCAACAAATTTTTGGTCGATTATTATCTTATATTGTCAGTGAAATAAGCATGACAATTCCCGAGGCTCTTCATGTCTGTTGAATGCAAGCACACCAAGGGAAGGAAATCAATTCCTTGAATGGCCATAAAGGTGATCGATGCACACCATGCCCTATTGAACATAATGTCGCCAACCATGACGAATTTCTCATAAGCCTTTTTCCTAGGATTTGCTGGTAAATTGTATAAAGGAAAATGATGGTCTATGAGGTGTATGTTCAGAATTTTAAATAAATTGATTTTGATTATTGATTTAATTAGATCAAAGATTCCATATATTTTGCAAAAAGAAAAATATTTTACTAACAATGATCGCTTGTATTGCATATAAAAATGAACAAATGAAAAATATTTTCATTATTCAAGAAAAAATCGAGACATAAATTATTGTTGATAATTAAAACATTTTTTATTGACTAATTATTTCAATCGACACAACGAATCGTTTTTAGGAAAATGTATTTTTCAAATTATCCATTTTCCGTAAAACGAATGAAGTCTAAGTAATCACGGAATTACTAATTAGTAATAGTGTTGATGAAGGGGGGTAAATTAGAGAGTGCATTAATTTCAGCCCATTGGTGACCCATTAATTAGTTATGAAAAGGTCCCAAGGAAATTGAAAAATAAAATTAGAAAAATGGGGAATTTGTTGGGGATGAGCTTGTCAAGATGAGATCTATGGCAACCATTAGGGGTTGCCTAAGTGATCGCCCTTCTCACATGGGAAGGGAGAGGTGGGGAATTCGATTCCCCACCTTCTCAAGGGGGCTGAGGGTGGGGACATCTGAATTCAAGTGTGGGGTTGACTCCCACACTACTCTCACACTTTGTAGAGAAACAAAGCAAAAGTCTAAAAGTAATTTGAGAGTTAGAGCAAGATAGATAAAAAAAAAAGAAGAAAAAAAAGAAAGAAATGAGATCCATGGCTTAATCTTAGCCCATCACCTCGCTTTTCTTTTTAATTAGAACGAAAGAAAAATCAAAATTATTTTGGCGATACTTCGAATTTCTTTCCTTTATGCACATGAGTAATTGATCTTTTCATGTTTTTTTCTTGCATGAACTCGAGTGATGGAAGCCATCATATCGAAAATTCTTACATCGTTTGAGTTATCTCCACTTCCATTGCCCATTTTAATTTATACATAATGTATTATATTGGTCATTAAAGCTTGCTTAATTAAATATTGCATTGAATAGAAGACCAAACAACCCAAAATTAGCCCTCCAAATGTGTGTAATCATTTTGCAAAATAAGTCTTATCGTTAAAAAAAAAAATTTATTTATGTCCTTTAGCTGAGAAGATTCAAATTGCTAATTTACTGCTCATATTAATGTAGAATTATAGGAAAAGAACATTAGGGGTGCATTTGGTAACATTTCCATTGGGTTAATACCCTGAAAAATCTCAAAGTGGTACATCTGTGACAAATTTACTCCAAATTATTTTTATGACCACCAAAAACCCTAAACTGGTATACCTTTGACAAATTTACTCCAAATTGGTATATTTGTAACAAATTTACTCTCTGTTAGTTTTCGTTAAATTTTACTGTTAAATTATTAAGTTAAATGACATGTGACAATTGATTGGTACACCAATTTGGGATTTTACGCTCGTTTGTCACAGTTTACAATTTTTGTGAATTATTCCACAACTGCTATGATTCAATGCCCCTCCTTGGACCAATCCTCCTTCCCAGGTAAGAAAAAGCGTGTTATTTGATATGGAAGTGGACTTCTTCAATAATTTAAATCTTCTGTTTCCTTCGTTACCGTTTTGGTTTCCTGCGGATATCCAAAGTTCAGCTAAATTGAGCGGGGGCCAATTCTTCTCTACAGCTTAATTGAGCGGAGGTCAATTCTTCTCTACAGCTAAGTGCATTGTATGAAAATTTGACTTGTCACTAGAAAAGGACGTAAGAACCAGTGTGTTCACATGCATCTCCATCCTTTGCCATGAAAATACTTGCCAAGCTGCCGTTTAACTTCCGGTAGATTTCATGTTTACTTTCTGATCTAAACATGCAAGAGTTCACCAATAGAAAGAATATCCGCAAATAATGAGTTCCCTCAGTTTTCTATGTCTGATTACCTGTGCTCTAAAATTCCAACGTGGCATCTCAAATTGAACTAGACAACCTTTTTGTGTTTCGAAATATGTCAAACTCACTTCACTTTATTGGCACATTTTACAATCTACTAGCTGCTTCAAAATTTTCTAATAATAGAATTTTAGAGAGAATGGCACTAGAAGTGCCATAATTTTCATAAGGCTCTTACTTTAGTACCAAAACTTTTTGATGGAGCATTTCAGTGCCACTTTGATAGAAAAATAATCACTTAAATGCTAACTCTGATTTAGTATAATAGATATCCAACATGGCAATTTTTATTTTTTTTAAAAATCGATTGACATGGCTTGCTAAAAATCCAACAAGGCAAAACTCACTTAAAAATGATCACTTGAGTACCTTTTTGTTAAAAGTGATTACTTATGATTTTTTAACTTTTAAAAAGTGATTTGTCGGTTTCACTTTCTTAAACATGATTGGACCACTTGGTTTACAACATTCATTTTGTACAAACTTGAAAACGCATACAAAAACAATCACTTCATCAACAATGGCTTAGATTTAGATCGATTAACATTGCATTCAAAATAAAGATGTTCTTACATCAACATAAAGTTCCAACAAGTCAAAACTTCCCTTACTAAAGTAGAGACACCAACAAAAAAACAAGTCGAAAACCTTTTCCTCAACAATTCCCCCCATGATATGCAATAACACAAGGAAAAAACAAGTCAAAAACCTCCCTAATTTCATGTAGTAGCACCAACAAAAAACAAATGAAATATGTACATTAAAAGTCCTAAATCTTGTCACAAAAGTATAATTGAGCCTTAGAACTTACAAAAAGTATAATTAAATCCTAAAACTTATCAAATCGAAATAATCGCGTTTTTCCGTTAACTCTGTTTATTTAGACTAATGAAAAATATTAACATGGCTTCTTTTTTTAATATGCTTTCCCAACACAGCAATGACATGAATTAAATTCTAATTTTTTAATCAAAATCTTAAATTAAATTAAATTAAGTTAAATATTTTAAAAACACAAAAAAATTGGGTTTTTCAATTTTTTACTTTATTTAATTATTATTTTTTTAAAAGGTTAGAATATAATCCAAAACAAGGTCGTTTTAGCTTTGTGTTCCATGTTTTAACCACATCATCTCCACAAAGGAAAGAGAAAATATTTAAAAAAAGCCCTGTCAGCATTTTCCGTTAGTAAAAATGGACAGACTTAATTAAAAAACTCGATTGTACTAATTTGATAAATTCTAGAACTTAATTGCACTTCTTGTAAATTTTAAGATTTAATTGTAATTTCATTAAAAGATTTAGGACGTCCAGTGTACATATCTCAAAACAAATCAACAACTCTTCTAAATATTTCACGAACAAAAAACAAGTAAAAAAACAAGCCCTAATTTTTTCCCGACAAAGTACCAACATCTAATTTTTCCCTCCGAGCACCAAGCCCTCATTTTTTTCCTAAGCCGATTGAGTGAGTGAGAGAGAAAATGGCAGCAATTGAGTGACTGAGCGAAAGAGCGAGCAACACAGGGAGCCAGCAAGTGAGCGAGTGCAAATTGCGAACGAAAAAGAGAGAGTCCAAGTCAATACAAACAGCAACAGGGAGAGAGATTTGTCTATTTTGAGATAAAGAGATAAATTTGAAGGATATGGCGTCAATTTGTCGGGAACAACCACTTCTTCATCCACGTTGGGCTTTTCTTTTCTTTTTTTACATAAAAAAGCCATGTATGAATAGAATTCTATAAAAAAAATGCCATGCAAGATTGTTTTATCGGAATTTGTCGTCGGAGGCACTCAAGTGATTGTTTTTTCTCCAATGAGCACTTAATTGACTTGGTGAGAAATTTCGACACTAAAATGAGTATCGTATGAAAGTTATAACATTTGTAGGGCCTGTTTGATAACAATTCTGATTTTTTTTTTGTTCTTTTGTTTCTCATAATAGAAAATGAACAGAACTCCATTTGGTAACATCGGCTAATTTTTTTATTCCCTGGAATATATCAATGGCCAGGAAATAGATTTGGAAAAGAAACAAGTGGAAAAAACTTACTTCTTTGTTCCTAGGAGTAAAAAAAGAAATAAAATCATTTTAGAAAAACAAGCTTAACATAACCTAATGCTCATCTTTACACAATCACATAAGGTTTGCTCTCTTAACCCAATCCAAGTCCCCATTTTTTGGAATAAAATTTTTTTTAATAATTTAGGAAAAAAATTAGAAATTAGATTTTGAGTAGTTTTACTAGATTTTAATGTTAATTATAGTTTAGAATTAGTTTAGTATTAAAAATATG
Source organism: Eucalyptus guilfoylei (assembly GCA_016097605.1). NCBI lineage: Eukaryota > Viridiplantae > Streptophyta > Magnoliopsida > Myrtales > Myrtaceae > Eucalyptus > Eucalyptus guilfoylei. The sequence goes on along the minus strand of CM027866.1, from coordinate 30,432,535 downwards.
AAAATATTTTGATGAAAATTGTATTCAAATTTGAATTTGCTTTTAGGACCTTACAATATGGTTTTTTGAATGTCGTTTTTTTTAACACAATGCTAGGTCGCGAAAGCTTAGTGACTTCAAGCAACAATTGCTCTTTTTCTCAAAAGATCTATACACCTATTTGTCATAATACCTAGAGATTTGCTATCAAGCTCCTCATATTGTGAGTTATAAACGAATGAGACTTTTTATTGCCATTTTCAGTCATCCATCTTGGGTCATTTTAGAGTATTTTGATCAATTAAATCATTACAAAAGTCCATTTTTATCTGAACATGAAATGTTTAAGTCTCTTTGTAATTAAATAAAAAAATGGGAATAAAAATTTTTAGGGTCATACCTAAAGGATTTTTTTTTTCATACTAAAAATAAAAATTTTGTATAGTTACCAAACGTATTTTTCTACTTAGAAACTCGACCAAGGAATATATATATGAATAGAAATTGTTCCCAGTAATGGAAATGTTACCAAACTCACTCCTAATGTTTTTTTCCTATAATTTTACATTAATATGAGCAGTAAATTAGCAATTTGAATCTTCTCTGCTAAAGGACATAAACAGTAATTTTTTTTTGACGTTAAGACTTATTTTGCAAAATGATTACACATATTTGGAGGGCTAATTTTGGGTTGTTTGGATCTTCTATTCGATGCAATATTTAATTAGGCAAGCTTTAATGACCAATATCATACATTCCGTATAAATTAAAATGGGCAATAGAAGCGGAGATAACTCAAACGATGTAAGAATTTTTTATACAATGGCTTCCATCACTCGAGTTCATTCAAGAAAAAAACATGAAAAGATCAATTGCTCACGTGTATAAAGGAAAGAAATTCGAAGTATCGCCAAAATAATTTTGATTTTTCTCTTGTTTTGATTAAGAAGAAAAGCGAGGTGATGGGCTAAGATTAAGCCATGGATCTCATTTTTTTTTTTCTATCTATCATGCTCTAACTCTCAAATTACTCTTAAACTTTTGATTTGCTTCTCTACAAAGTGTGGGAGTTAACCCCACACTTGAAATCAGATGTCCCCACCCTCAGCCCCGTTAAGAAGGTCAGCAAATCGAATTCCTCACCTCTCTCTTTCCATGTGAGAAGGGTGACTACTGAGGCAACCTCTAATGGTTGCCATAGATCTCATCTTGACAAACTCATCCCCAACAAATTCCCCATTTTTCTAATTTTATTTTTCAATTTTGTTGGGACCTTTTCATAACTAATTAATGGGCCGCCATTGGGCTGAAATTAATGTACTCTCTAATTTACCCTCATTTGTCAACACTATTACTAATTAGTAATTCAGTGATTACTTAGGCTTCATTTTGTTGCGATCTCACATCAAGTACACCACTTAGGGTTTGGCTAATGGATTACTAAGCTCAAGCTTAGCTCGGCTTTCCCAAGCTTATACCAATTCGCGACTTATGTTGAAATTCTTAACATGCAATTGATTTTTAATTAGGAGTTGCCACTAATCTATTTTTTGTCGGTCGATTAGAAATCCAAGTAAAGTAACGGAAGATTTACTTTACTCTTACAAATCACAGATTGTGAGTTTGGGGATTTGGTTATGTTAGATTTCTCTAACGCCATTTCGGTACTTTTCTGTTTTTTTTTTTTTTTATTTCAAAAAAAATGTTTTGCAGACAACTTGGGTTGATTTTAAATTTACTTCCCTAATATATGAGGTGATCATGCGAGTGCGTAAACCACCAATTTAATACCCAAATAAAACAATAAATAAATTATGGGACTTACCTCATAGCAACGATAGTATCTGCAATGTTATATCATAATTCACATCAACATTCTTAGATATGATTTTTAATTAACATGCAATTACTTAATCTTTTTCAGGATTTTCTCTTATTTAGATGAAACTTAGTTTACGTGGAATGCAATGCAATGACACACTAAAATGCCTAAAAAATGACATGTAACATATGATGCAAATTGTATGTCACACGACATTTATTAAATGGCCTAATCTAGTGATAGGAAAAAAAAATAATGCAACTATTCTAACATTTACACGTTTAGATGACGTGCAATGGATGACATAATTCTACATGACATGTGCATGATAATTTTTATGTTTTTTTTTTCTTATTTTTAATAAAATTTCGAAATTAAAATTGCTCAATAATTAAAAATGCAATTTAAATTAATGAAAGGAAAAATCAACATCCTAAATTAATGTTTTTTGGGATTTTTATTTAAAAAATTCAATTCTAAACATACAAAATAACCCTAAAACAAGTAACATCCTAACGTAAATCTAATCTAACTCAAATATATATTTTTTGGGTTTTCTTTTTACGGAAACAAAATCGATTCAAACAACACGACAGCAAATCAGGCAAGATATGATTGATATCCATCTAATAAATTTATGAATTGTATTTCACGCATGAGATCAAATTAGCCAATTTTTATAAAATTGCGAATCGTATCTCGAGCGTGAGATCAGATTGTGATTTTTTCATGTAATTGCGAGTCATATTTCGGACATGAAATCGGACTGTCAATGGCATGCACGTTGTGAAATTAGAGAATAATCCCTAATTTAAAAAGCTACTCGAGGTCACGAATATCATAGCATATCGGAATTTTCAATCATGTGTATCAGAATACTTCAAATAAAGAAACAAAATATTTGAAAATAAAATAAAATAAAATAAAATAATTTACCTAATTTGAATTTTGGCTTCCAAACGAGGCTTAGCAAACGGTGGCTCGTGACCCACGATGGAGGCTCGGCGTGACTGCGCGAGGATGGGTTGCTGTGGTGGTGGGCAGCAGAGGGTGGTGGGTCGCCGTCGGTCGGAGCTCCGGCGAGGGGGCAGCAGTCTGCTGGGCGTCGAGGACAGGCGGAGGCGCGGCAGCAAGGGCGAGCGTCGGCAACGGGCACGGCAGCAGGGATGAGCGTCGGCGACGAGCGTGGCAGCGGGGAGGAGCGTTGGCGACGGGCGCGGCAGCGGGGCGACGGCGACTAAGGCGAGCTGCTCTGGCGGGTGGCAGCGGCGGTGAGCAGTAGCGTCGCGGGTCAATGCAGGGGCACGGAGGCGGGAGACGCGGCGACCGGCTAGAGCTACTGGCGTCGGGCAGAGGAACAGCAGCAGCGGCGTTGCGGCCAGGGGCGGAGGCACGGCAAGGTTGGTTTGCTAGACGGCGGGGATGCTCGCGGCTTTGTTGGCGGAACGGCGGTGGCGAGCAGAAACAGGGGTTGCCGACACGAAGGACAGTAGGCGGAGATGCGGCGGAGACTCGGTTGCGCTCAGCCGAGGAGACTCGAAGCGGCGGTGGCCGGCAGCAGCGACGGCGCAGGGGTGCGGTGGCACGGTGTCGTGGCTGGGTCGCGGGCGGAAAGCGGGCGAAGCAGCTGCACGAAGAAGAAGACGCTGTTCCACTTCTTTTTTTTCACTCTCTCTCACTCTCTCACGTCCCCTCACACGTCTCTCTCTGCTGTACTTTCAGCCCCCACCCTCAGCTGACCTTGACTTTTCCTTCCTAAAGAAAAAAAACTTTTTCTCTCTTCTTTTGTGTTACTCTCTTTGACCCAAAAGAAACGAAGAAAGATCCTCCCTTTATATAGTTTAGCAACCTTTTTATAGGTGAGTAGACTTGGGCTTTATTTCATTTTTCAAATCAACATTCATGAAGATCAACTCCCGAATGATTTTATCACATATTACTAAAGATTCAAGATTACAATGAGATTTTCTCAAATTCCAAATCCTATAAAGATGAGTTCGCAATATCTCTTTATCACACTTGTCATATCCGAGGATATTGAAAAATTCATCGTAATATCACCGAAAATATCAAATCTCTATTTCTCACAAAATAATTTTTGATCATAAAAAAAACGGGCTTGGGCTAATTTGTTCTATTCGTAGGCTTAGTCTAACTCGTCAAATTAAAGCTCTAAACCATCAAGTCGAACCATCCGTCGCAGGTCCAATGCAAATAAAAAAAATCCTCCTAAAACTATATGGTATGCAACTTAATTTTAATATTTTTGCTTAGGGGTTAAAAATTAATCCATAATTTTTCATGCAATAAATAAATAATTGGGCTGCCAAAATTTAGGTATCAACATATTCGTTTTACGGAAAATGGATAATTTGAAAAATATATTTTCCTAAAAACAATTCGTTGTGTCGATTGAAATAATTAGTCAGTAAAAAATGCTTTAATTATCAATAATAATTTATGTCTCGATTTTATCATGAATAATGAAAATATTTTTCATTTGTTCATTTTTATATGCAATACAAGCGGTCACTATTAGTAAAATATTTTTCTTTTCGTGAAATATACGGAATCTTTGATCTAATTAAATCAATAATCAAAATCATTTCATTTGAAATTCTGAACATACACCTCATAGACCATCATTTTCCTTTATACAATTTACCAGCAAATCCTAGGAAAAAGGCTTATGAGAAATTCGTCATCGTTGGTGACATTATGTTCAATAGGGCATGATGTGCATCGATCACCTTTATGGCCATTCAAGGAGTTGATTTCCTTCCCTTGGTGTGCTTGCATTCAACAGACATGAAGAGCCTCGGGAATTGTCGTGCATATTTCACTGACAATATGAGATAATAGTCGACCAAAAATTTATTGTAACTTTGACAAAAAAGGAAAATGATACGTGAAACTAAATTTACTTTAAATGATCTTTTAATTTCTATGTTTTTGTTTTCCTTTTTTACGACCCTTAATTTTATTGGTGATTCCAAATGTATTTGATGACATGGTGCATATGCCACATAGGCTGTCATGTCAATTGGTGAGTTTAGTAAAGTTTTTGTACTTATAACATTACTCATTCTTTTCTTTTCTTTTTCTTTTTTTATTTGTTAATTGCCCACAATTACATCGCAACCCATGCAAATGGAGACATCCGACGACACAAACTCCCGTATACAAACTTCCTTGGGAGAAAGTGCCACCTCATAATCTACTGGAAGTGAAAGAAGAAATAAAATAAGCAAGAACCTATGCATGTCCGACTCATATTTATCACAAAGAATGATATTTTATTACTTCAAACATTCATCATCAGTTACATCGAGAGCAATTATTTTACTGGGAGGCAATTGTCAGTCTAAGCAATCAAGTATTGAGAATATGGAGGTAATCCGATGTCTTGGAGGTCCATGTATCGGCTTAATTGTCATACCAAAACTGTGCCTGAAGGTAGTCAACCACCTTCTTATCCACTTGGAAGGCCTTGGTGAGAACATCAGCCGAAATGGGCGGCTTCGATCCGAACACTGCATTAGCAATGGTAATGACTCCTGGGTTTTGGCTGCTCAGAGCAGCAAAGGCCAGTGCAGGCGTCTTTCCGATGTTCAGCTGGAAGTGGATGAGACCGATTGGGAACACAAACACATCCCCTTTGTACAAGACTTTGGTGAAGAAGGTGTTGTTCAATTGGTTGGATGTGACAAAGCCGACAAGCAATGTGCCCTCAGCCACGACCAACATTTCGGTCCCACGAGGGTGAGTGTGGGGAGGATTCAGGCCACCTGGAGCGAAGTCAATACGAGCCATGGAAATGCCAAGAGTGTTGATTCCTGGAAATTGGTCCACAAAAGCGGGCGTGACTTTCGATCCGAGTGGGTTTGCAGTATTCCCTGGATATCTGAACCCTTTAAAGAGGAAATCTTCTGCTGTAACTTGTTTTGGGTCCTTGCAAAACTTTCCATTCACAAATACTGCATAAGAAACAGAATTCATGTTATTTGGCTTATTTAAGCAGAAACTCTTTTCGGAGCATAAGAACAGAAATACGCAAGCGACGCTGTAGCAGATCTCCAACCTTTGGGATCGTTGATGGCCACGCAGAAGTCCTGAAGAGGACTCGGGTCATAGGCAAAAGCGGTGGCGGTTGCCAGAGCCAAGATGAGAAGGCTAATTGGAAGAAACTTCATTGTGGTTGTGCACCGGAGAGTTGGGGCTTCAATGTCTTCTCTTCTTGGGTTTGCTTGAGATAGGAGCGAGATGTCTTGCATGGAGAATTATCCCTTCTTATAAATGATGGTGGTGTTGACCCAGTACAAAACTTTCTCGGGTAAGCAACCCTTGCCGGATCTATACCAAGTCTCCTATGCGCTGGTTAATATTTTACTCCCGGAGACGAACTGGTCCGCAACTGCTGCAACAAAAAGCCCCTTACTCTGACCCATCCTCTTTCCCAGACAAGAAAAAGCATGTTATCTGACAAGGACGTGGACTTCTTCAATCCTATTTAAATATTCGGTTTTCTTCTTTACTGTTTTGATGTCCTGCGCAGATTCAAGTTCATCTGGATTGAGCGAGGGCCCATTCTTCTCTAAGTGCATCATATGATGATATCAATCTGTCAATTAAAAAAGATGCAGGAACCGGGGTTTTCTCATGCATCTCCGTCCTCCACCAGGAGAACACTTTCCAAGATATCATGTTTACTTTCTTATACAAACATGCAGCGTGTTCACACATAAAGAGAATATCCATAAATCATCAGTTCCCTCAGTTTTCTATGTCTGATTATCCACGCTCTAAAAATTCGAACGTGGCATCTAAAATTGAACTAGCCCGATGCATCCATTATAGACTATAAAATCTGAGAATATTAAAAAGATGAAAAATAAAGGGGGAATCCTTCACGTCAAAAGATCGAATGACTCATTCTCGACGAGAACGCGTTTATTTCTACAAGCAAGGTAGAAACATGAGGTCATCGAGGTGGCAGAACGATTCACCAGCAACACGGAAGAATAAACGATTGTTGTGGACTTGGCAACGTTCCTGGCTTCAGCTGCTTCCTGCAGGCCAATTGACAGGGACCGAGTCCAATGACTAACTACTATAAATGGAGTTGCTGCACATTCAGCAATTCCCATCTATCCTCAACGAAACAGAATTTCCGAGACAGGCTAAACCAAGCGCAGAAATTTTTCCATGATGAAGTTCCTTCAAACATTTGTCCTCTTGGCTTTGGCATCATGCCATGCCTTTGCCTCCGACCCGAGTCCTCTTCAGGACTTCTGTGTGGCTGTCAACGACCCCAACTCTGCGGTGTTTGTGAATGGGAAGTTCTGCAAGGACCCAAAGCTCGTCATAGCAGATGATTTCTCCTTCACAAAGTTCAGATACCCCGGGAACACATCGAATCCGCTTGCATCCAAAGTCACGACTGCTTTCGTCGACCAATTCCCAGGACTCAACACACTCGGCATCGCCACGGCCCGCCTTGAGTTTGCTCCCTACGGTCTGAACCCTCCCCACATTCATCCTCGTGGCACGGAGATGCTATTGGTCGTGGAGGGTACACTCCACGTTGGTTTCGTTACATCCAACCAATTAAACAACACCCTCTTTACCAAAGTTCTGACCAAAGGAGATGTTTTCGTGTTTCCGCAAGGCCTCATTCACTTCCAGCTGAATATTGGACAAACGAATGCACTGGCCTTTGCTTTCTTGAGCAGCCAGAACCCGGGACTCATAACAATCGCGAATACAGTCTTTGGATCCAAGCCGCCAATCAATGTCGATGTCCTCACAAAGGCTTTCCAAGTGGACGACAAACTGATCAACTATCTCCAGGCACTGACCTGGTTTGAAAACCATTAGGAAGATGTTGTCAGGAACTATTGTTTTTGTTCATTACATTACGAAGAATAATTCTTCAGAATATCATACTGAATTCTGGATACTAATACAATTGCTTGTTATCTGATATGTGATATGATTCCACTGTTTGTTATCTCTCTCTCTCTCTCTCTCTCTCTCTCTCTCTCTCTCTCTCTCTCTCTGTGGCTCTACATCATTTATTGAAATGAAATTACATATCAAATAACAAGAGGTATCATATATCAATACTGCAATAAAAAATCGATATTTATTCATAGTCTCATCCTAAAGCTCTACTTGATATGCTTAGCCTTTTGCTGGGTCATTCACATGATTAGGATTCGTCTCCAATAACTCAACACAAGTCGGTGAACGAAAAAGGGCAAACTAGTGACAAATGCTCAACTCAATTATGTTTTTTCCTCTCTTTTCCAAATGGTAATCAGTCAACCTAATCATCTCGTCTTTCAGAATGTGTCGAGCTCCCTTCACTCTATTTCTTAAAGCATGTCCAATAATTGTATTTTTTTAGTTAATATCACCAAAAAGCACAAACTAGTATAGTCGTACAACATTTACCCCAAACTAATTTTCGTATCCACAAAAATCCAGAAATTAATACACTCGTGTCACATTTATCTCAAACTATTTTTTGTGTCACCAAAAATCACAAACTAATATTCATGTTAGAAAAAAAAATTCAATATTTGGGTAAATATAATACATATCAACTAATTTGTGGTAAAGTTGACAGAGTTGTATTGCTTTAAAATTTTTTGTAATACAAAAATTAATTTGGGGTAAATGTGATATGGATATACCTATTTAAATCAGTTAGGGGTAAATGTAACACTAGCATATCAATTTGTTCTTTTTGGTAGGGGTGGGCATTAATCCCGATCCAACTCAAGAACCGGACCAAACCAAACTGAGCCATCTGGTTATGGGTAGTTCCAATGAAATTGGTCCGATCCTAGTTCCCAAAATTTGGACTCCCAAGAACTGATCTCGATTTCTTAAGTAGAACCAGAATGAATCAGATCGCAAAACTTGCTGCCCTAAAATAAAATTTAGGGCTTGAGTGACTTTTCATCATTTCATCTCCCTCAGGGTGATTAATAGTTAAGATGAGGCTTAGGTCTTCGTGCTTCTTAAGATTACTCTTCATTTCTCTCTATTTAGGCACCTGCTCAACCTTTCGACTCGCGATGACCTTAGAGTTCGAAAAGGTCAAATCTTGGGTGATTCCATCATACATGATGGAGTTGCGAAAATTTCTTGATAGTTTCATCTCTCTCGCGCTTGGCGCTCGGTTCTTGCGATCATCTCCCTCACTCGTCGCTATAAGGAACCCTTGCTCTTTCCACGTGAAAACGAGGTAAATTTCTTGATTTATTTGGTTTATCTTTCCTTTCATCTTTTCCTGCATTCACAATTCTCTTCTTTCGAGGCTTGAATTGAATTGGGGAGTGAGTATTTGGGCAGGCTGGCGCCGTCGTGGGGATCAGAGGGCTTGCGAGGGTTCCAGTCGTTAGGTTTGGAGGAGAAGGAGGAAGTGAAAGCAAGGAAATGTAGCTGATGCTTCAGTTCTTCGGTACTGAGGAAAGATTTGCTTCTTAAATCGATGAGTTGTGAGTGTTGCCATAGTCCAAGAATCTCCTTCCAGCATGTCTCTTGTTGTTCAAATATATTCAAATAATACAATTTTCAATTATGATCTTTAATAACGTTAGATTAATTTGGGCATAGGAATCAATGTTGAGGATTTAGCATGGTGGTTGTACAGAAAATGATATTCTTGACAATGGCAAATCTATGCTTAAGATGAGGTTAGAGGATTTTTTGAACAGACGTTAAGGTTCTTTTGTTCCTTAAAATAAGAAAAAGAATAGAAATTCATTTGGTAATGTCAGTTAATTTTTCTATTCCATGTTATAGAAAAGTGGCTAGAGAATAAATTTCGAACATAAACAATAAATAAGAAAAAGATAACTTTTTGTTCTCGGGATGAATTCCTAGAATAAGTCATTTTCTTCTTCTTCCTCTTCTAACGGATTGCTGGAGCCTCACTGCCCATTGCTGCCATTCGCTGCTACCCACTACCGTCCACTGCCACCCCTGCCTCCCACCGCCTCTAGCCGCTAGCCACCACCGCTGGCCGTCCGCTACCACCCAATGACTGGCTAGAGGAGGAAGTAGAAGAGAACAAAAAAAGAAAAAATATATATAAAAAAATTATCAAAAATTTTGAAAACATTTTACATCACAAAAAACTTGTAGGTTGTACCAAATACATTCTTGTTCTTTTTCTATTCTAGGAATAAAAAAATTGTGCAATTACGAAATGTGTTGTTTTACTTAAAAACTGTTTCGGGGAATATAAATAAATAGAACTATTTATGAAAAAAATTATTCCTAAGAATAGAAATATTACCAAATGCATCTTAAATATACGTTGACATCCTTGTACCACATAATTTTTACTATTTGAGATGCATTAGATGTATCCAATCCTACTTGAGGACCAGAGCAAGATAAACCTATCATGCCTCGAATCTCGAGCACGTGCACATCCCTCGGTGGTCGATCAAATTGTGACGTTCCTAGGACGCGTCACCAACCCAAATGATTCATGCACATGGGGAAGTGAAATAAACAATCCCCGAACAACAATTAACATGGGATAAAAAAGCAGGACAACCATATAAAACCAACCACACTTTTATAAACAAACAGGTTAGCCCTACAAAGTTTTATACAAAAGTCAAGGCCCCAAAAAGGACTACCTAGCTAACCCTACCCTGGACCCTCCTACTTGGGATCCGGGTCCATTACAACACTGTCAGAAATATCGATGTCTAGCGGGTCGGCTACTTCCTCAACTTCGGGCTCCTGCTCATCCTCAAGCAACTGGTTCGCCTCAATATTTGCAATAATATCAGCATGCACGATAGGGTCGAGTACCTCCTCACCCTCACCCTCAACAGCGGGTCCGTCGAAACCATCCACGGGACCTTCCCGTTCCCCATTAGGCCCGTGACGAAACCACGCCTTGAATCGATGAAGTACCAACTGAGGTAGACCCCCATGGACTAAAATCGTGGTCACGACGAGCTCACGAGTCTAGGGATTCCCGGGGACAGGGAAGACGGTACTTTGCTCGCTATACTCTCACGGCTACCCAAAACGAACTGGATAGACTTCCATCTAGGGACTTGTAAAAATTGAAACTCACGATAGGGGTGAGACAATGTCTTAGCGAGTCTACACCCTAAATCCCGATTAGGAAGGTAATACGCCTAAAGGCAGTCTAATCACACATCACAGAAGACTTACCTCGCCTTGGCACTTCCCTGCACGTTAGTACAGCTTATATAACACATATATGCAGTAAATACACTCAACAATTGGAACGTCTCACTTTCAAATCAGTCAAACACAGGGGTCCAGATTATAAGGCTAAATCGTTATGACACGTTACATTCTGTGCCACATAATTTAGTCTCATAATCCGGCGCGTCTATTTCAATTACTCATGCGTTCCAATTGATCACGACCCAACGGTCACGGCCGACTCAACAATCAGCGGTCATCCAGCATAGCCGAGCGTTGTTGTGGCATCCCAAAAAAATTTCATGGCAATTTCTAGAGGCATTACGACCTATGGAAAAGTGAATGGTTGTGTCGTTGAAGTATGATGTGGCCACTAGACCGAAGAATTGTAATAGATTAAGGCCGAACACTTTAATGGAAAGATATCTTATGTTTTTGGGTTATCAAAGTTGGTGCTATAGGATAATTTGATAATGAGAATTTTGTTCTTGGCTATGCACCTTATGGGTTTGATTTTTATGGATTAATGTTGCAAGTTTTTGGCCATATTTTTTTGTAATTAGGTATTTATTTAAGTGGAAAATAATAGTGGATTATAAAAGGAGGGAGTGGGCTGATTTTTTTTGGACCAAACCAGCCCACAATCCCCCACCCTTCGACCGGCGAAGGCCCGGCCCAAGAGGCCCAATGGGCCGTCGACCAAGGCTAGCTCAAGCCCAGCCGGATGAAGCCACCTTCTTGCATGAAGAATGGCAAGTGGCATGAGGGGTCTTCCAAGTGTCACATTGCATGCAAAGCTAATGATGGTTAATCATTGAGGGGAAGAAATTAGTGAGGGAAGGGGTGGATTAGGCGAGGAGCAACTGAGAGAGAGAGAGAGAGTGAAATCGAGAGAAGGAGAGCGAGCGTGTGAGAGAAGAAGGGGAAGAGGGAGGCCGTTCGCTGCCGTTTGTTGCCGCCGTCGAGACGCCGAGTCCCGCCTTGCCCCGCCACCTTTGCTTGCTGTGTTGTGCTCGGATTAGAGGCAAGTAGAGTCCATCAATCTACCCTTTGCTTGCTGTGATATGTGTGTAGAAAATGGTAAATTTCGGATGTGAATGAAGTGTGAAATCTCGAAGCTACAAGAGTTGTGTTCTAGCCTGGTGTTCTGTTTCTGGAAAAATAGTTCGACCTTTGATGATTTCGTGAGTTGCATGCAATGTCCTAGTGGGAATTTGACTTCGACTTCTTGATAAAAGTTGTAAAGAACTTCTTGGAGAGCAACATATAAAAATTTCAGAATTTTTGGAGTTGATTTAGGATTTTTACTGAATTTGTGAATGAAACTGTGTATGGCAATATTTCGAAATTTTAAAGACTGTGATATGTGGACTGTACCGAATTGTATGATGTTCTTTTGACATGGTGTTCTTCACGGAATATTTTCCTCTAGATCTTGTATATAACATGTCGAATTTTTAGAATTTATTAGGGATAAGTATTCTAGAAGTCCTAAAACTTGTCACGAAAATGCATTTCAGTCCTAAAACTTGCAAAAAGTGCATTTAAGTCCTAGAACTTGTCAAATTATTTCAAACAAGTCCTAAAATCGACGCCATTAGCATTTTCCGTTAAAAATGCTAACGTGGCATTTTAAATAATTTTTTTAATTTCCACGAGTATTTTTTTAATTATTTTTTAAAACAATAAATTTTTGAACTTTTTTTTTTTTTTAGTTTTTAGTGAAAATAAGATCAAATGAATAAATCTAAATTTTTTAATTTTTAAATCTAATTTTTTTATAAAAAAATGAATAAAAAATAATTAAAAAATCCACGCGGAAAATAAAAAATTATTTAAAATGCCACATCAGCATTTTTAACGGAAAAGGCTAACGGCGTCGATTTTATGATTCATTTGAAACAATTTGATAAGTTTTAGGACTTAAATGCATTTTTTGCAAGTTTTAGGACTGAAATGCATTTTCGTGACAAGTTTTAGGACTTCTGGAACACTTATCCCAATTTATTAAGGTTGTTTACTAATTTTTCAAGAATTATGACCAAAGGAGTGCAATTTGTTTTTATCGGAAATTTTGTTGTATTTTCAAAAATAAATGAAATTGCTCCATGTGATATAATGTCTTGAGTGGTTGATTATGCTGCATATGTGGTGACATATGGCATGTTATATGACATCAAAAGCCGGTTGAGACCTTTGATATTGTTGCATCAAATGCCATGTTGAAATTGAGATACATGTGTGAATGTAAATTATAATAATGATGATACCATCGGAGGTGTGAGCCGACGATGCCTTGGGAGTGTTGGGATGCCCGGAGTGTGGGTGCTGGATGCCCGGAGTGTGTGTGCCAGATGCCCCGGGAGTGTTGGGATGCCCGGAGATGTGTGCCGGAAGCCCTGGAGGTGTGTGCCGGGGGAATACCTCGTGATGCCAGTTGGGGTACGAGATGCCCGGAGTGTGTGTGCCGAATGCCCGGAGGTGTGTGCCGGAGGCTCCTCGTGATGCCAGGTTAGATGTGAGCGATAAATTGTGGGATGCAAACACTGGTCCCTGGGAAGAAAAATGATGTGATCTAATTGAAAGATAAAGATCGAGAATTGAATCATGCGCATGGATGTGTGCATATAGCATGGGATGAACCTCATGGGAATGCAAGCATGGAGTGCATGGTGGTATATGCACGTTGCATGGTGATATATGCTTGGCTGCTTGATGATACATGTATAAGTGCATGGTGGTATATGCACATTGCATAGTGATATATGCATGGCTGCTTGATGATATAAGTACATGTGCATGGTGATTTATGCATCTTGTATGGTGATATATGCATGGCTGTAAGGTGAGGTATGCTTGAATGCATGAATGATATGTGTTTTATTCATGATACCTTGATTGTTCTGTTTGACGCATTGTGTAGTTTGTTGGATCTTTACTGTTGAGTGGTTGTACTCACCCCCTTTGGGGATTAACATTTCGGATTAGAAAGATGCCTCTTTCACCAATCGTGCGTGGTACCTTCTATGGCATACCTACTGACGTTGATGTGGGGTGCACGGAGCATTCCTATATTAGTGTACCTGGTCTGGTGTTTGTCCGGGTCCGTGTCTTGGTGATGTACGACGTGGGTATTGCTGATTGCCCCGTTATCCAAGAGTTTTTGTTTGTTCACGTTTGACGTAATGGGGGTGATGCTAGGGATGCTGCCGCCGCCGCCGCCCGATGCATCAGGTTAGGTGTGATGGCACGTATGACTGGTGGGAGCTGACGCTTTTTTTTTGGGATAGCCGACGCTTGTTGATGGAGGGGTGTACATGTTTGATGTAGGGTCGAGTTCTCTTTTGAGTTATAGCCAAGTATAGTTAAAAATCTTGGCCTTTTGCTGTACCGACCTGAGATGTCCATCGTGAAAATGTAAATAAAAGTGACTCGGCTTTGTCTTTTCATTTGGTGCGTAGTTGGTGTGCATTACATTATTGTTATTGGAGTAAGGGATGGTGAGACTCATTTATGCTTATGTTGATGAGCTGCACTGGGACATTTACAAAAAAAGAAAAATGGGAGAAGAATTTTATCGATCAACCCCTATGAACTATGGTTCCACTTTAATTAAAAAGTTATTAGACTGGTATGTAGTAGGATAAGTGATAAGTACATGTGGTGACCTTAACGGATCAGGGAGCGTGCCGAGGGGGTGCCACAGTTGTCTCGCCCCATCGAACACGGCAACATCTACCTCTAAACGACATTCCCGAAGGAGCATCGACATAGCCTCCACTGTGACTGGCATCTGTTGATAAGGGGCATTCCCGAAGGAGCATCGTCCAGCATAAAGCTCGTGACGGATTCTCATAACAATCATGCACACATCTAATCTCGGCCAAGGACATCATACTTTGCACTCAAATGTCACAATTTAAATAATGTGCTTGGCCTATTTTTTTTATATTAAAAACACCCGGTAAAATAATCATGTGTGGGTATACGGTCAGATTGAGCCATAAAATGTGATATTCTCACTTTTAAAAAAATCTCACTATTTGATATAGTACTTAAAAATATTTTTGGCATCAAAAATCGACACATAGTATTTTTCAAATTAAATACCAAAACTTCATAATTTTGGAATAATAAATCAAAATCAACAATCAGCATCCAATTACACAATTTAACACTTAATTGCACAAACTAATTACACCACGACAATCAGCACGAAATTTTGAGGACTGGCTATCCCGGTATAATTTCGGAAAATAATAAATAATTAAATAAATTACAAAATAATTAAATAAATGCAAAATAATTCAATAAATCACTAATTAAGCCATATACACTAATCTAACCAACTAATTGGACTTAAATAAATAATGTACTAAGCTAACTAAATCACATACTCTAATTAACCACCTAATTAGCCTAATTAACTAACTAAATCACTAATTACATTAACCAATCATCATAACCCAATCTTAGTCTAAACTAATCCTCCTTTAAGCATAATTAACTCCCTAAGTAGAGTTTAGCAAGTAAACTCACTGGATTAGCCAGCCGATGAGTTCATGGCGACGCCAAGGGAGGCTCGGAAGGGCCCGAAAACGGTCCACAAAGCTCATAGCCCAAGCTGTGAGTTTCGGTTCTGTTTTGGGCTGGCGTGAAGAGAACCGAGGGCTAGAATAGGCGCGGGATGGGCTAGAGCGAAGCAGTGAGAAAATGGAGGCAGGCTGGCGGCTTGGGGACCAATGACGATAGCTTGGGCGGCCTGGTCGACGGCTGGCTTTGGTGGATGACGGGCTTGGGACGGCAAACGCACAGCTGGCATGGCGGACGGCTTGCGAGCGACCAGCGAGCACGGGGGAGCTCAGACTCGACTTGGACGAGCTTAAGGCGACGGGCGGTGCAAGCTTGCTCGGTTAAGGGTGGCTGGCCTTGGCTGGTTTCTCTGCTCTTGATTCGGCAACAATGGAGCCTAGAGAAGCAAGGAAGAAGAAGATAGGCTGCTGCAAGCTGGAAAGGGGAGACAAAGGGCCACAAAGTCAAGGGAAATATCCTAAGAACTCAAGTGCAAGGCCTCACCAACCTTCAGCCTCATCCACATAGCCAATTTTCCCTCCTCAAATGTTCCTAAACAAGCCAAGATGATACTGAAATGTTGCACCCCCCCCCCAATGGCATACGAATTTCATGCATTTCACCTTCAATTCAATTCAATTTCACTCCAAACGACTTCAATTAAATGGCCATAATGCCAAGGTAGGAGCCCACACCAAATTCCACAATTTCCCTCGCCAATTGATCCATCTTGAACGCAAAAAATCACACAAAAACGGCTCTCCGAATTTCTCGGTCCAAAATTGGCCAATTTTGAATTTTTGCCAAAAATCCGAGCTTGTCGAAATTTTTTCAAAGGATGAGTCGACGTTCCTAAAATAAATCATGACATGTCAGAACTTTCGATTCCTGGAGTCAGGTTCAATTTTGTGGTTAATTTCAATCGGATGCGATTTTAGCATGACCTAACTTACCAAGTAGTTTTTAGGAATTTTTAGCGCAATTGACCCGTGGTCGATTATTTTCGATCCACATTGAGCATCTACGACTCATAGGCGACTCTCGGTTGTTGTAAAAATCTCAAGATTTCAAATACGAGCACAATGTATAGAAACGACAGAAAAATTGGTTTACTGTCGTTCGACATGAATTTTGCAATTAGGTGGAATCACCCACACTCTAATTACATGCCCCTGTCAAATCGACCTATCTCTGATCTCTAATCTATTTTAATGGTACTGTATTGACCCTTGCAGATTAGCACGGTCAAGTAGTCAATTTCTGATTGAATTCTCAAGTCAGTCGCATTTAGATTCCTTAATGGTTTCACATGATAGACTAGTTATCTCATGAGTGGCAAACTCAGAGAAAAAGGCCATAGGCGCGTTGATGAAAAGCCCATTTCATTTAGTCGAAAGCAGGGTTGAAAATCAGGATGTCACAACTCTTCCCTTTTATAAAATTCCGTCTTCGAAATTTGACGAAATTTAAACCATTACAAATCTTAATAAAAAAAATGTGGGGGTATTGTGGTCTCATCAATTCTTCACTTTCCCATGTAGCTCCTTCTGTCCCGTGGTGTTTCTAGACCACTTTGACCAAGGGGACCGTCTTGGTACGCAGTATTTGCTCCTTGCGATCCACAATTTGAACTGGTCTCTCCATGTACAACATTCTGTCGTCCACGTCTAATTCTTCAAAATTCGGCACGTGAGTCGGGTCAGGTTCATACTTTCTCAACATCAACACGTGGAAGATGTCATGCACTTGCGCCAATCTTGGCGGCAACGCAAGATGATACGCCAAAGTCCCTATTCTCTCCAGAATCTCAAAAGGACCGACATACCTTGGACTCAGCTTCCCTTTCTTGCCGAAGCGCGAAGTGCCCCTCATCGGTGACACATTCAGAAAGACGTGCTCACCAACTTGGAATTGTAATGGTCTTCGACGCTTATTTGCATAGCTTTTCTGGTGACTTTGAGCTGTCTTCAGTCTTTCCCGGATAACTGCAATTGCATCCACTGACTGTTGAACTAACTCTAGGCCGGTAATCTTCTGCTCTCCGACTTGGAGTTCTGCATGCTCTGCCATACAACGCTTCAAATTGTGCCATCTGAATACTCTGCTGATAGCTGTTGTTGTAGGCAAACTCAACTAGATGAAGCTGTTCCTCCCAGCTTCCCTTGAAGTCTAGCACACAAGCTCGTAGCATGTCTTTGAGAGTTTGAATCGTCCTCTTAGACTGATCATCCGTTTGTGGATGATCTCCTCTTTAAGCTCTGCATCGTCAGGTACACACAATCGTCCACGAAACTTCAGTGTTCCGTCCTCAGAAATCTGAAAGTTAGCCTTTCTCTTTTATGCATCTTCTTGCACAATATTCTAGATCTCTGGATCTGTCAACTGCAACGTCTTGATCCTTATTTGCACTTATGACTTAATTCTAAGGGTGGCCATAAGATTTGAAAGATGTCATACCTTAAACTTGAAAACCGAATCTCGAGCTCCTTCAAGTAAGATCTACTACTTAACCACCATCTGCGCAATTGAAGACTTCTGACTCAATGCATATGCGACCTTATTAGCCTTTCCAAGATGATACAAGATGTCGCAATCATAGTCCTTAAGAAGTTCCATCCAACGACGCTGTCTCATATTCAACTCTTTTTGAGAGAATAAATACTTGAGATTTTGATGGTCTGTGAAGATCTGGAATCTTTCTCTACACAAATAATGTCTCAAAATCTTCAGAGCGAAGATAATCGCTGAGAGTTCTAAGTCATGCGTTGGATAATTCAACTCATGAGGTCTCAACTGACGGGACACGTATGCAACGACTCTGCCATGTTGCATTAACACACAACCCAGTCCTCTAAACGACGCATCATTATAGATCTTGTATTCTCCAAGATCAGTTTAAATTGTTAGTAGTTGTGCGGTAGTCAGCTTCTGCTTAAGCTCTTGGAAACTACGCTCACACTTATCTATCCATACGAACTTCTCTTCATTCTTCAACAGTCAAGTCAAAGGCAAGGCCATTGCAAAGAATCTTTCCACGAATCGTCTGTAATAACCCGCCAAACCTAAGAAACTTCTGATCTCTGTCACTGTCATTGGTCTTGGCCAGTCGATCACTGCTTCAATCTTGATCGAGTCTACTGAGATTTTTTCGCCTGAAATCACGTGACCTAGGAATGCCACACGAGTTAACCAAAACTCGCACTTACTGAACTTAGCGTACAGTCCATGATCTCGCAGAGTCTGAAACATTGTCCTCAACTGTCTTTCGTGCTCCTCAGGACTTCTTGAGTATACCGGGATATCGTTGATGAAAACTATCACAATGCATCATGAGTCATCCATCCCCTCGAAGGATGTTAATGAAGGAACAATTGAACGCAAGTACATTATTTATGCCACAAGGCTGCTGATCCAGGCATCTTAATCCAAATTTGTCTTCCTGAAATACAAATTAAAGAGATCCACGTTGGTCAGTTGGTTTAGCGTTGATGCCATGGATGGTCCCACCCATCGATTGCCACTTGATTCGGGCAATCGCTCGCCGCTGCTGAGTCAGAGTGTGGAATCATGGAGCAACAACATAAAGAAGAGCGGCAGCCTTCCTCTTCGACCTTCGACGACGACCCAAGCAGGGAGGAACTAGAGGGAGAGGGGGCTGGAGAGAGGATTGGCGGTGGGGGTGAGATTTCGGCCGCTTCCCAATTTTGAACTTCCCAGTCGAATTGGAGATTAAGAGGAGGCTTCGAGGGGGCTGATAGAGCTAGGAAAAAGCATAAATTGAATATGAAGGAGCCCTCTAAAGATACGTAATTATTTTTTTTCAAGAATTACAAAAAAATAAGTCTGAAATTTAAGAAAAACATTATATTTATGTCATTTTGATGATGAGATGCAAGAGGCAAATTCACTGGTCACATTAATGTAAAATTTATTATTAGAAAATTTTGAAGTAGCAAGTAGATTGTGAAAATATGCCCATGACTTTATAAAGGTATAAATGTTTTCAAAAAAAGTGATTTTCTGAAAAAAAAAATACTACAGCTTTGTAACAATTCCTTAATCATTGTAAACTTCGGCCCTAATTTACCCAAAAAAACAAGCCTAA